>JAAXCT010000212.1:0-600000 GCA_012490785.1 Eragrostis nindensis | reverse complement strand
AATGGGGGATATGTAACTTAGGTGAAGAAAGTCGTTGAGAACATTTTTTGATAATGATGTAATCACGTTCGGTTGGAACGCCATCCGGACGTACACGTGGAGCAGGGGCTCGTCATCGAGGAGGCTGCCAAGGAGCTCCGGGGCCAGTCGAGGAATTTGAGTGACTCGGGGGCACGGCCTAGGCACTCACTTTTGCCAAAGTTGGCAAGTCAATCAGAAAATGTTTTTTTTAGGCAAACACGAGAGCTTTTATTCAATAACAGCAGGATTACATACTGATGTTGTCGTCTCCCTAATCCAGTTCGGAGTGCAATCAACCCAACTACAAATTCTAGACGAAGTCGAAGCCATTCTAGCGCAACAGTGTGCCGCCGAGTTTGCCTCCCTTCTTACAAAACAAACATTAAAAAAGGTAAAAGACCTGCTTAGCTCTTGGATCTCATGCTATAAACCACCAATGAGCGACCTGTATCCATCTTCCGCCTGAATAAGATTCACTAGCGGCAATCAATCCGTCTCTAGAACTACTCTGCTGAAGCCATGTGCCACTGCTAGCAGCAGACCATCCGTTGCCGCAATCGCCTCAATAGTCATCACATCAGGAAGGAACTCGTACCACTTCGCCTCCGCCACAAGCACATCTCCTTGATGATCCCTAATCACAACTCCACTGCAACCCGATGCCAACTGAGGATTAAAAGAGCCATCAGTGTTCACTTTGACATAGTTTTCTCTTGGTGGTTTCCATGTTTCCCTTTCACGGGTTTCCTTCACATCTTTGTCTGACCTCATGCAAACAAGATCTTCCAAAATCTTTCGCCACTAATTCTACGTTTCCTTATAGTAGTGCAGGCTCAGGCTAGGGTGGAGGCCGTCGAGACCGAGCATCGTCCTTGAGATACCCAGCTCTTTTTTTTTTTGAAGGATTGACACCCAGCTTGGTGGCGATGGTTGGCAGCGATTGCTGACAGATTGGGCACGGGCTCAAGGATGATGGCGGCATGGGCTCGTGACAGGGGGCGGCCGTAGCAAGACGAGAGGGAGAGGAAGAGAGAGCGACCGGGGGCGGCGCTGGTGCAGCAGAGCGAGAGAAGAGAGAGAGAGAGTGACCGAGGGCGGAGGAGGCGGGTGCAGCCTGTCCCGGCAGTGGCGGGTCCAGGAGTCAGGCGCGGCCGGAGCAAGACACAAGAGGAAGAGGAAGAGAAGAGAGAGTGACTGGGGCGGCGCTGGTGCTGAGCGAGAGACGAGAGTGACCGGACATGCAGAACCTGCTTGCTAGCGAAGAAGCAGGGGCTGGGTTTTGAGGTCTGCTGTTAGAGTGCGAGGTAGAAATCAGAGCCCCTACTCTCTGAAATCAGAGCCCCTACTCTCTGAGTGTAGGGGCCTCTGATTTAAAGCTTGTCATTGGAGTTGATCTAACACGCGTTGTGTGTTGCGCGTCACCTATCGATATCAAATAGCAGGTGAGGAACACTACGGGAAACTCGACGTTCGCTGAGTGTCGAGCTCTTTGCCGAGTGTATTTATTCGGACACTCGGCAAAAAAATTTTCAATTAATTTTCTGAAGCATTAAATTAATTTAAATCAAAAAGTTTTGAACTACAAAGTCGTATAACTTCTCAACATCTGCACTTCTTATTTTGGTATTTTTTTCATTCGACAAAACGCTAATAAATTTGTTCACAAAATCTACGGCCCCATATAGTTTCCCGAAATACAAAAAGAGATGTTTTGAATTTATGAACAATGTTACTACTATTATTTCGGATAAAAAATTCAAAATAAAAATTTATATCTTCATAAGTTACACAACTTTGCTGTTGAACACTTTTTATTTTAAATTAATTTTGTCAACGAAAAAATGTTTGAATTTCAAAAATTTAAATATTTGAATCAATCTCAAAAAGTTATAAAACTTTGCAGTTGACAACTTTTTTATTTGAAATCATCTTGTGAACCAAAACTTAGTTTGAAAGAGTTCAAATTTGGAATTCAAATTTTGTAAACGAACTCGGATGGAGAAAATACCAAAATGAAAGTTGTATATCTCCAAAAGTTATGAAAATTTATAGTTAACAACCTTTTAATTTGGATTCATTTAGGCCCTCAAATAATTATTAGACACTTGTTTTAGTCTAATATGTGTTAGAATTAAAACAGGATATGGGCATATGTGATTCTGTGGTGTAGTGGTAGAGGGGCTCCACATGCAAGTGAGAGGTCGCGGGTTGAATCCCACCGGCCACGTAGCGTGTGATTATTACGCGAAAAATGCCGTGACTTGCTATTTTTTTGGATGTTTTTTCGATTAACACTTTGCCGAGTGTTTGTGTTTGCCGAGTGCCCGAAAAATGACACTCGGCAAAAAGCTCTTTGCCGATCCAATTTTGTCGTGTTTTTTTTGCCGAGTGTTACACTTGACAAACTCTTTGCCGAGTGTATAAGGGCTTTGCCGAGTGTCCCAAACACTCGATAAATAAGTGGTCTTCCGTAGTGGAACATCAAGCAAGGCGCATTTTTCTACAAGGTGTGTCAGCTTTACTCCTCTGAAAAGTGACGCATGCGCCACCGATTGCCTGGTCCAAGTAACAGTTGACGCGCCACAGGCCTAGCACTAGAGCGGTATGGCCTATCACCTATTAATTATAATATGAGATGGATAATGGGTGTTGCTCTTTATAAGATGCGTCACCTATTTGATTTTTATACGTAGTGTGTAAATCATCATTTTGTGGTTTCTTGGAAAAACACTCGCCCAGCTTCATCTGGTTCATGGCCAAGAGCTCGACTCCACTGGACATTGATGTTAATCAGGTTATCATAGCTCCATTGTACACATGAATTAATGAATACGTCACCATCATGCATACTGGTCCAGGGGTATGTGGAATCTCCAATACTTTGGCTCAATGCACATAGGTATACATACATAAATATTCATGTGAATGTGTATGTCTATAGTACAGTAGTATTTCCCAAAAAGAAATTATGGACCACGGATTGTACATTTTTTCTTCAAATCCCTTTGACAGTTTGGGGTCATAATGTTTAGCTTATGAGATGCTTCTAACAGTTTTACCCCACACGCATTTTACAAAACAACATCCTATGCATGAGAAACTTGTTTAAAATAGAAGGGAACCGAAATTTTCATTTTTTTTAATTTTCATAAATTCTAGTTTTCTACTTAAACAGTTCACATATATATTGGTTGAGTTCCTAGAAACATGCATAAAACTAATATTAAAGTACACTTTGTGCAAAGAGAAATAAAAAGAAAAAAATGGTCAATGCAGGTAGATTAACCAAGATGGACCAACTAATTAACCTGCATTGACTTTTCCTTTTTATTCCTCTTTGCATAGTTTGACTTTAATTTAAATTTACAAGATTGTGGAAGAAATTATACCATATGTTAGAAACATATTTTTAAAATAGTTCTTATGCATTTCTTGTGACTCAGTGTAAAATACAATGTAAAGGTCCGGAGCTACGAAATATATATGGAAACATCACTACTTTTTTTTTTGGCATGGAGTTATGTGCCTTCTATGACCATACGGAATCGGAATGTGGATTCAAGATAGATTTTATTAATAGAATGGAAAGACAAATCTAAACAGGTTTAGACCAAAGTTCAATTGTTCAGAGTAGTAAAGTAACTATATTTAGTTTGAGGGATCAATGAATAAAGTGGGTTGTCAAGGGTAGTAAAATAGATTTTTCTCCGAGGCGTCACTAGCACTTGAACTTGTCATTGCCGTGTTGTGCAGACAATGTTTTTCTAAACGCTAGAAGAAAACAGACGTTGGGCTGGTGACTAGCGTCTAGACGGACTAGACGACGTCTAGACGAATTAGACGTATTGTACTTTTTTGCACTATAACAGTAGAAAATCCAAAAATATAGCAGAAAATTTCAAATATATGACATTGCAAATGACAAATATCAAATGTAGATAGGGTTCTCACTTAATGGTTCTCAATTCTTACAAGTTATGAACATAATAAGCATGATAAATAGTAAATAAATAATAATTTCATAATAAATTAATTAAATGTATTGGCTAAGGATCTTTATCTTCCACTTGCTTATGGTCATAATCTATGTAGATCACGTCTTGTTGGTCTAAACGATTGTCTAGACACATATTATGTTGTCTAAGCATGTCTAAATCGTGTTTAGACGTCACGTCTACACGGTCAAGGACCATCTAGACGGTCCTAGACGTGTTTTATGTCTAGATTAGTGACTAGGGCCTAGACTCAACGTTCACCTCAAGTCTTGAGTCTATACACCGTCTATACGCATTAGACGCGCGTCTAGAAAAACAGTGTGTGCAGTTCAACTCTTGTAAAGATCCATGCATCCCCATCCAGAAATATTTTCAGCAAACTAGTTTGTGGTTCTGGGGTACATCTTGATTTCACTGTCTCAGCTCTCCTAAAGTCTAAAGATCTTACATCCCAATCTAGTTTTTTTTTTTCAGTATACAAATTTGTGGTTCTGGGGTCTCTCTCACTTTGGCTTCATTTTCCAAGCAATAAAGCAGCACTTGGAAGTGAACATGGACACGCATGCATATCCGTTGCGTCTGCATCCGAGTCAGTCCAATCGTCTTCTGTCTAGCCAGGGATGATACACCCGTTGGCTGAGTAAGCGACCTGAGGCCCCTAACAAGGCAAGTCTCTGTAGAAATCTGGAATCAGCATTAATTATGCTAGTGATAAAGCTAACACGTGAACCAATAGTTTGATCCTTGGGGAGATTCAGTTTCAATGCTTTGTTTGATCTTTGAAAAAGAATATATAATTTGTCCATTTTCAGCTATCAAATCTTGACAAGTCTTTGCGGGTGACGCATATGATGTGTTTGCTTGACTTCAGCAGTTCATTGTGCATAATTTCCTAACTATATAAAGCAGCACCTAGCAAGCAAACAACACCCAACCCTGTACGACTGCTAGGTTATAACACCATGCATTACCTCCACATCACCGTAGTACTACTGTTCGTCCTACACAACTCTGGAAGTTCTTCTGCGACGGACACCATCTCAGCTGGCCAAGCACTCTCAACAAGTGACAAGCTCGTCTCCAGAAATGGCAGGTATGCGCTTGGCTTCTTTGAGACTGGTAGCAATTCCCCCAAAAACACTAGCAGCTGGTACCTTGGCATATGGTTCCATAGTATCCCCAAGTTTACTCAAGCCTGGGTAGCCAACAGAGATGAGCCAATCAAGAACCCAGCCTCAGTAGTGCTCAAAATTTTTCAAGATGGCAACCTAGTCATCTTCAATCAATCATCCCGTTCTCCTATCTGGTCTACTAGAGCCAAGATAACAGGAAATAATACTGTTGCTGTACTCGGGAATAACGGAAATTTTATGCTTAGAAATACCTCAAACTCATCGAACATTCTGTGGCAAAGTTTCGACTACCCAACTGATTCATTGTTCCCTGGAGCAAAGTTTGGATGGGACAAGGTCACCGGTCTAAATCGACGTCTTATTTCTAGAAAGAACTCAATTAGCCCGGCTACCGGTGCATACCGTGAGGAGCTAGACCCCAGTGGTGTCAACCAGTTTATCCAATTTTTTAACTCTACTGTCCCGTATTGGTCTAGCGGTGTGTGGAATGGAAGATATTTTCCCTCGGTAGAAGAGTACTCAAAACCGACAACTGATCCTTCAAGAACTTTTATAGATAATTCACAAGAGAAATATTACACATACGAAGTACCGCCTGACATGATAGTACATCAATTTCTGGATGTCTCTGGTCAATTGAAGGCTTATGTTTGGTTTGAGGGCTCACAAGATTGGATATTGACGTTCTGCCAACCCAGAGCTTTGTGTGATGTTTACGCCACCTGTGGACCTTTTACAACTTGCGATGATGACACCCTTCCTCAATGCTCTTGCACAAAGGGGTTCACCATAAGATCCCCAAAGGATTGGGAACTAGATGATCGAACAGGTGGATGTGTTAGGAATACTCCGTTAGACTGCATCTCAAATGGAATGTTAACAAGTTCCACAGACAAGTTCTACCCGATCTCATGTGTTAGTTTCTCCCAAAGTCCCCACATCAACAAAATAGAAACTGCTAAAGGCACAGGTGAATGCTATCAAGTTTGTCTGAGTAATTGCACATGCACGGCATATTTGTTCAGTAACAACACATGCTTCCTTTGGCATGGAGATTTGCTTAACATTAGACAACAACAGTGTAGTAGCAGCACTACTTCAAATGCAGAAACTCTTTACCTTCGTCTTGCTGCTAAAGATGTCCAAAGTGTAGAGGAAGACAGAAAAGGCATTGTGATTGGAGTTGCCATTGGTACCAGTGTTGCCTTTCTAGGTTTATTTGTACTCATCCTGCTAATAATTATTTTGAGAAACAAAAGAAAAAGATTTGGTCTCATAGCAAATATTGCTCAAGGTTGCAACGGAATCGTTGCATTTCTATACAGTGATTTACAACGTGCAACAAAAGAATTCTCGGAAAAGCTAGGTGGAGGTGGGTTCGGATCAGTGTACAAGGGTTTTCTAAATGACTCGACTGCCATAGCTGTAAAGAGGCTTGATCGTGCCTACAAGGGAGAGAAGCAATTTAGAGCCGAAGTGAGCTCCATTGGATTCATACAGCATATAAATTTAGTCAAATTAATTGGTTTCTGCTGTGAAGGTGCTAGGAGGTTGCTTGTTTACGAACACAT
This sequence comes from Eragrostis nindensis, assembly GCA_012490785.1. Classification (NCBI taxonomy): domain Eukaryota; kingdom Viridiplantae; phylum Streptophyta; class Magnoliopsida; order Poales; family Poaceae; genus Eragrostis; species Eragrostis nindensis. The sequence goes on along the minus strand of JAAXCT010000212.1, from coordinate 593,280 downwards.
GCCAAATGGCTCTCTTGATATCCATCTTTTCCAGAGCCAAGCTGCAGTTTTGAAATGGAGCACCAGATATCAAATAGCCTTGGGAGTTGCTAGAGGATTGGCCTACTTGCACGAGAACTGCCGGGAATGCATAATACATTGTGATATTAAGCCAGAAAACATTCTCCTTAGTGATGCATTTGTTCCCAAAATCGCAGATTTTGGGTTGGCCAAGATTTTGGGAAGAGACTTTAGTCGGGTCCTAACTACAATCAGAGGAACAATAGGATACCTTGCACCTGAATGGATCAGTGGAGTGGCTATTACGCCAAAGGTTGATGTTTATTCCTATGGGATGGTTTTATTGGAACTTGTATCTGGAAGGAGGAATTCATGTATCTCATGTTCTTGCGGTAGCAACCGTGAAGTTTATTTTTTGACGGGAAACCAGCAGGTGCTCTGCCTTTTCATTAAGAAGGATGAAGAAGAGGTCCAAGGTCTCCCCTGTGCAGCCATGGCTGCGATCAGCGGGATAAACCAGAGAGACAAATGGGGAAGCATACTAAAATAAGCCACTAGGCCATCAGGTTGGCCGGAAAAAAGAAAAAACAAAGCACGAAAAGGCTAAATTACAGAAGAGAGAACAAGAACAGAGAGAAAACTCTACTGCCCGACTAGAGCTTGCACAACTGCAACTATGAGGTGTCGATCCACATGCGTCGTGTTCCCCTTCGCAGTTAGATAGTAATCCATTTCTTCTTTTGCCAGAAGGGCGACATTGATGCTCGGCTTTTGAATTCCGTCAAAAGTCCGCCTGTTCCGTTCCTTCCATGTGTTCCACCATGCATATAAGATGACTCCGGTAAGTAGTCGCTGGTGCGATCGTGAAGTTTATTATCCTGTCCATGTTGCAAGGGAGATTCTTGAGGGAGACGTGAAAAGGTTGCTGGATCAAAGATTATGTGGCGAGGTGAATTTGATAGAGGCTGAAATAGCTTGCAAGGTTGCATGTTGGTGCATTCAAGATGATGAGTTTGATCGGCCAACAATGACCGAGGTGGTTCAGGTCCTTGAGGGTCGACTTGGAGTCAATGTACCCCCAATGCCAAGATTACTTCAAGCTATCGCTGGAATATCACATTATTCCACATGCTCCTAATTCTCTTGGAGTCAGCTATTTTCATTTAAATATCAATGGTAAAGTAATAATGTTTGTGTGCTTGCATTTAAAAAACAAAATGATTTTTTGTGCCATGCAGAAGCTATATGTAATCCCCTGCAACAATGTCTATTCTAAGACAGTTAATTATCTACCGTTTTGAAGAGCCTACACTCATGGATCTGCGTTGTCACAACTTCACTGGTTTAATGCAGGATATTGGTGCATTTGTTTTAACTCTAGAAGCAAATAAAAACACGAGTGTTTTCAGCGGTATAATTCATAGGCATGAGATATGTTACACTCGCAGGTGTGTGTGCTTGCACTTGTGAGTGTTCAAGTTTTACTCGTAAAAAATGGAAAAGCTAGAATTTTTGGAGCTTTACATTTTTTTAGGGAAAATAGAGCTTTATTGATTACTCAGAAATATGATTACAATTCTGAGGAACAATCTGCTCGATACACACTGGGGTTTACAAGCACCACACTCAGAAATGTTTTATACGCGCTTTGCCAGTTGTGCGAGCTCATGATCTGCACAATTTGCTCTCTTTTTGTATGTTTTACAACAAACCCCGGAAGATGTCCACCTGCCTCCACTGCGTCCCGGATGGATGCATCAAGCGCTGAACGCTGTGCCATCGGTCTTCTGAGCAGATTGACCACAGCCTTACAATATGTTTCTAGTATTGCTGGCCAACGATCCCATTCAGCAGCAAGTGCAAGGCTTTCCTTGCACGCGGACGCTTCTAGTTCTTCAGCGCACCGTAGCCTGAAAAACATACCTCCACGCAGTTAACTGAACTCGTCCCTGGCTGTTCCGGATAAAAACTGAAATCGGCAAAGACCACCCTGTTTATTGTGGTCATCAAATGCGCCATCAACATTGATTTTATTCCAACCATCATGCGGGTGTTGCCAGCTTAGTTTCTCCGCTGCTTCTCTTCACTGCTTGTAAACAACAAGGGAATCACTGATTCATCTGCTTGTAAACAACAAGAGAGATCAGGGGGAGGTGTCATGAGTCGCGACGGTGGCGGCAGGGATGTGGAGGGCACGACGGTGATGGCGGCAAGCCTGACATCCCCGATCGCCTTCCTGCTGGACGGTGGCCTCGGCAAAGACGAGTGCCTCATCCTTTTCGTCTGTACTCTCAGGCAGCGCCGCATCGTCTTCGTCAGGATTCCAGGCGAAAAGCTGAATTTTATCGTTCTGTACGAGCTGGTGTACGCTGAGGTGTAGGCGTGTAGTTGGCCTAAGACCGACAGGACGAGCACTCAATGCTCTATGTTCAACTTGAATGGTTGTGTGGTAGTAGTAGCATAGTCAAAGGTTTTTGTAAAAAATGTATCTAGTGGCTTGTGGTTTCAATCATTGTACAAACACTAAAACCAAAGGCAAGATGGTATTTTAGTTTGTTAATTGTTTGGTTGTCGGCTTGCTTAACAAGTAGCAATATATTGATCCATGGAACAAACTGTACCAATGTTGTTGCAGTCAGAACCTACAAACACTAGTACTGAAATTATCATATCAGTATCAGCCAAGCTTGACATTATCCAGGCACTACTGAACTACTCGAACAAAGGTTCGAGTGCATAAATCAAAAACATCTTGCACATGAACCAACTCAGACGGTTATAATATACATCGAGTATCAGGATTAAAGGTTAATATACATCCAGTATCAGGAATTCTGTACCAGTAGATGTCTCGACCGTAGAATTGATTGCAAGAGTCCACGTCACACCCCAAAATTTCTAGATTGAGATGTGAAGCATTTTGCTTGGTTCTATTAGAAAATAAAATGAATTTGTTTTATGTGAAATCCCGGTCCAAAGAGATTCGGCCCAAGATGTAGTTGACCATTTTTCAGGTGACCATGTATGGTAGTTGCATAGGTTTAGTCCCATATTGAAAGTTGAGAGAGAACATGACCAACTAAAATAGCCGGCTAGAAATACAGTAATAATAGGGTTAACCCTTTCATACATGAAGCAAGCGTAAGAGTTATTTCTGAGAAGTATGACCTCTCGACATGCAAGCGGGTCTGGAGCCGTATTTCGGGCCTGGGATGTTACAGGGGGTATCAAAGCTATAATCGACTCTAGGAATTTGGCCTTAGTTAGAATGGACGCTTAGGAATTTGGCCTAAGTTAGAATGGACGCTTAGTAGACACCTCGTTGATGAAGATGAAGAAAGGACGTCAAAATGACTTCTCTACGATTGCGTTGGTGAAGATGCATACCTACCGCCACAATAAGCTTTATCGATTAAGATATATCCCTCACTTAGGTGCCATTTTTTTAGTGAGTGAAAACCCATTCTTCTTTTATCAAGATCAGCAAACGTTGATTGTTGTTTTGATAAACAAAATTCGTTTTTGTTTAAGAGGGATAGCCGATTGATTGACGAAACTTAGGACCCTATATATGCTCTTCCTTCTACTCTCTTCGCCCACTCAAATCTTAGGACGAGATTTCGTTTAAGGGGGTAGTTTGTCACACCCCAAAATTTCTGTTTCGAAATGTGAAGCATTTTGCTTGGCTTTATTAGAAAATAAAATGAATTTGTTCTAATTGAAATCCTGGCCCAAAGATATTCGGCCCAAGATGCAGCTGACCACGTATGGTAATTAGGGCCAGGACTTCGGTTAACTCAATTAGATCGGTTCGGTTAAATCGGTTGGGAGCTAGTTGGGTTACGGAAAAATGAAAGCTGAAATTGTACCCAAAAAATCAATAACCGACAATTTCAGTTGCAGTTAATTTACTTCGGTTATCGTTTAATCACAGAACAAACCGAACCTGACCAAATCCACGGAAAAATCAGATCGAAACATGAACAAGAGGGCAGTAGGCGAGGAGGGGAAGGGCGGCGGTGCATGGCACGCGAGGGAGGGGGAAGGGGCGGCCACAGCGAGGGGAAGAGAGACGGGCAGCGCGCGACGGAGGGGGAAGGGGCAGCCGCAGCGAGGGAAGGGGCAGCCGCGTCGAGGTGAAGAGGTACGGGCGGCGCGAAGGGCCGGGAGGTCGAGCAGAAGAGACGGGCGGCACTAGGGGAGGGGGAAGAGAGTTGTGTTGGTGGTCTTAGGGTTAGGCTGCTTATATGTGCCAGTGGAGATGAGATTTACACTATTGGGCTTTGTTTTACTGGGCTGTAGGAGTGAAATTGGGCCCAAACTTCGATTTATTTGGTGGTTCGGTTAATATAGAGTGAAAACCGAATTTTATGCGGTTAACCGAAATAGCAAAAAGTTAAAACCAATTTTTTTACGGTTAATTGAAATTCTCAAAAATTTTAGGTTTTTCGGTTCGGTTAATTTCGGTTATCGGTTTTTCGTTTAATCGGTTCCACCTATAATGATAGTGTGCATGTGTTTAGTCCCATGTTGAAAGTTGATAGGGACCATGACCAAACTTAAATAGCCGAACTAGAATAAAGTAATAACTGGGTTAATCTTTTTACGGGAAGCGAGGAGAAAAGCATAAAGTTATTTCTATAAGGTGTGACCGCTCAACGTGCGAACGGGCCGGTCTATGATTGTGTGAGGGAATTCGTGTGCACACATGAAAGCTAATGTTGTTCTCTGGTTAAGACAAGTGCCAACTTGTGGTCGTAACGTCTTGTGATGCGATAGAGCTAACAATTCCCAAAAAAATTGTTGGGGCCATTGGTTTGAAGCTGTTGTTTACAGCATAGTGCTCCAATAGAGCAGCAACAAAGAGGAAATATGGTGGTTGGATTACATGCTAAGCATTATCGTTGTTGATTTCTTGTGAATTAATGGGAAGGATTATTAGCGCCAAAATTAACAACATACCATTTTGGCTAGGTTTTAAGTTTCAGTTATGAGCTTGTTCAAAACTTCTTGAACCAATTGTTAGCTGCCAAAACTAGCTCTAGCTAGAGGATTGAAAAGGGCAAAGTAATAGTCTCCGGCCCACCCCAAAATAACAAGTATCCCATTATGTACATCAATCGCAGGTAACAGATGGCTAAAGACCAATCAAACTAATAACAAGCATCAGCCAAATTAATTGTTTTTAATTACTACTAAATCGTACAGCCACTTGGATAAAGATACAACTCTAAATAGAGTAATATAGCAGACATCATATAGTACATACTAGCAAAAGTGCTCGTGCGTTGCCACGGGCTGTCCAAAAAAATGTATAAATAAATTTAATGAATCTTAGCTTTTTACAAAATTGTACTTGAACCTAAATGTCCGAAAATAGCTCATGAAAAAACTTTCGAAACCACAACAAAAACGCACCTTGGATACTTGATCCCTATAATCTGCATCACAATGTATAATTTTGATGATTTATCCAGATTTTTATCTAAATAGTTAATGTTCCTAATGAATCAGACATGTTAAGAAAATTGGGTCTCAAAACACAGAGCTAAAATCAATTTTACTCCAAAAGCAAAAGTTTTTTTTTTCATCAGCGCCACACAAATTTTCAGTTTTTTAAGCTCAGTAACAGTGTTTTTTATTCGTTCAAAGTCAAACTGTGAGGGAACGAAAATTGGTGGAATTAAATGATAGGGCAGTCAGGTTCCGCTTGTCCTCCTCTCCCTGCTGATTTTCTTCTTTTACTCAAAGTCGAGCACGCCCAATCCATGTACTCAGGTGATGAGCAAAGGAGTCTTTAATTTATGCCGGGGAGAAGAAATAGGCTTTTATGACCTAGAGTTTATTGAATTAGTAGAGCACATGCCACAGCAAAGACCCTCACAAATGCGCCCGTTCGTTGCCCAAGAGGTAATACAACATCTAAATAGTGCGTTCATCAGGCAAACCCCTAAAGTCATAGAGGGATATATATATTTATAGTAAAGGAGGCAAAATGAAAGGGAAAGACGAAAAATAAAGTGTTAAGTAATATCCAAGCAAGAAATATACATAGATTGATTGTAAGATTAACTTCTACTAAATTACACATTAGCATTACATTCACACAGATTTGTCACAGCTAACCAAAGAATATCCAACAATAAACAGATGTGAGATCCAGGATTGTAGGTATTCCAATTTCATTCGCAGTTTATGGAGGCTCCTCAGGCTGTCATCGCACAAGGTCTTTCAAGTAAAACAATCAGTCAGTCCGCAAAACATTCATAAAAAGGGTTTTGAGCATGATAAATTAATAGGTATGTAGGCGATTACAATCTTCTGTGGATTGATGGAGGCAACCTGAAATGCAAGTGGCATAGTATCCACAGATCACAAGATCAATTATTTTGAAAGTTCCACCCAACTATGGGGGAAAATGCATCCATAATAGAAATTTTAAATACAGGAGCAATAAACAACCGATATAAAGTTACCCTTAAACCGGCCATGGATCACGTCAATGAAGATCATAATCATGCTAAAATATCAGTGAAGTTCATGCATTACTTTAACGTACATTGGAGTTGCAATACATTCAGCAGCTATGGCCCTCTGCTCTCTATGCTAATCCAGATCAGATTTTGAACCGCAGCAAGTACGATTAAAACCCATATATAAAATCCAAGCCACATATAACTGTTTTTTAAGTAAGTGAGATTTCACACGTTTCGAAAAAGTAAGTGAGATTTCATATTTCTCATTTTCTTCACAGGTCTCAAAAAGGCAAAGATTACTTTAGATGGTCTCATCAGTCATGAATCTAATAGTGAAATGCATCAGTAGTACATCACAAGAAACATGGCAGGTCTAACCAAGTAGTGTCACTATGGAATAATCAGATGATGATGTTATATCTTTTGCGACCCCTGACGCAAACAAATCCGGGATTGACATTGCAACATGAGATGACATTGTTGATGATAGAATTCATAAGTCGCTATAAGTCGATAGAACTTACCACACAACTGACACTAGTACAATTGAGGCCTGCAGTGACGCAGGCCTCAAAATAGTGGTGGCGGGCGCAAGGCCTCGCGCCACTGCTGGCCTCGCGGGCGCAAAGCGGTGGCGGTCGGGATGACGCCAGCGCGGCTACAGTATCTGACCTACCTCGCAGTGGCGGGCGAAGCGGCGTCACCAACGACCGCCACCGGAAACTAAACACTAGTGGCGGAACGGATGACGCAACACTAGACCGCCACCGATGCTTACAGTAACAGTGGCGGTCGCACACGTCATCCCGACCGCCACTAAAGAACAAAACAACAGTGGCGGACGCCTGCGTCATCCTGTCCGCCACTTCTAAAGGATACCAGTGGCGGTCCGACGTGACATCATCTTGCCCGCCACTGATAAGCGACACTATATAAACGCGCGCAGCCTTCTTCCCCGAGCAGTATCGGATTCATCTCGCACTGTGTGTCCGTACGGCGGCCGGAAAAAAATGAAAAACAAGGGGGGAAGGTTTTGATCTCGTTTTTTTTCTTGGATTTGATCTAGGAGGTAAATCTTTGCTATCCATTGGAGCCTTTTTGTGTTTAGATGTCTTTTTGAAGGTCAATTTTGAGGATAAAGTTTACCTAGGGTTTGCAACTTTTTTTGCTTGATTCAAGGTGATTCCATTAGATTTTAGGTGGGGATTTAGTAGATCCCATCTAGTTTCTTAAGCCTCCATGTCCTATGTTGTTTTCCTCTTGGGTTTTGTATTCCAATTTGCACATCAAGTTTTGGATTTCATATGCATGAGAGGGGGGAATTTATATTTTATTTTGTAATATTTGTATTATTTCATTGTTATAATATTTTTTTATCATTGTAGATGGCGGATCGATCTTGGATGTACGATGGAGGAGGAGGAGACCCGCTAACCTATTTCGAGGAAATCAACAATTTTCTTGTAGCCGCCGGGACTCACGCTGCAAGTCAGAATACAACGGCTATATGTTGCCCTTGTAAGAGATGCAAGAATAATGTACTGTTTGAGGACCGTGAAATCATTCGCGAGCACTTGCTGGACAATGGTTTTGTGGAGCACTACTACATTTGGACCAAACATGGTGAAACATCAGAGAATGCAGAAGCCAACAACGAGCCGGAGAGTGCTGAAGGCAACGATCACCCAGAAAGGGCACAACCCAACAATGAGCGCTATACTGCCGATCAGTGCATCGACGAGGATGATGACATGGTACATGAAACTCGCGAATGTGGAGGCATAGATGTAGAGGAGTTGTTGCGAAACATGGACCGTGAGGATTTACTCCATCACAGAAATAAAGGCTTCGATAACGTAGAGACGTTGCATAAGGCGTCGAGGGAGCTTCTTTATGAAGAGTCGAATGGGTGTGACAAGGAGTGCACGGTATTGGATTCAGTGCTTCGACTCCTCACACTGAAGGCCAGCAACGGGTGGTCAGACGTTAGCTTCAACAACTTGCTGCAACTGTTAGGCAATATGTTGCCGAAACCAAATCATCTGCCCACAAGCACGTATCGTGCAAAGAAACTGTTATCTCCATTGACATTAGGCATACAAAGAATACACGCTTGCCCGAACCATTGTATCCTGTACTGTAAAGAACACGCAGATAAGGTGAAATGCCCAACTTGTAACGCCAGTCGGTACAAAAAGAATGATGACGACGATGATGAAAGTTTCACCACCAGGAAGAATAAGGGACGGAAGAGAAACAGAGGGAAAAATACAAGTCATGGAGAACAAGATGAGGATGATGACAGAAAAATTCCGGCCCTGGTGATGTGGTACCTACCGGTAGTCGATCGCCTGAAGCGTCTGTTCTCCAACTCTAGAGATGCTAAACTCATGACTTGGCATGCCGCTGACGATGGTCGCAAGAAGGACGGGAAGCTTCGTCACCCCGCAGATGCCCGACAGTGGAAAAAGTTTGACGTCGACAACCCTCCATTCTCAAACGATCCGAGGAATGTGAGATTTGGCTTGAGTACTGATGGAATGAATCCTTTTGGTGAAATGAGAAACCCACACAGTACGTGGCCAGTGATTCTATGCGTGTTCAACCTTCCTTCATGGCTGTGCCACAAAAGAAAGTACCTCATGCTGAGTACCCTTATATCGGGGCCAAAACAACCTGGCATTGATATAGACGTGTTCTTGGAACCTTTGATGGAAGACATGCAGAAGCTGTGGGAAGAGGGGGTTCGCATGTGGGATGCCTACCGACAGGAGCACTTCAACCTCAGAGCTATTATTTTCATTACCATCAATGACAACCCCGCTCTCCTGACCCTAACCGGGCAAGTCAAAGGGAAGTCGGCATGCGTTGTTTGTGTGGACCAAACATCATCAGTGCACCTTTCAAATTTCTGTAAGCTGGTATACATGCGTCACCGAAGGTTCTTACCAAAAAATCACAGATATCGTCGAATGACGAAAGAATTTGATGGTAAAGAGGAGAATGATCCGGCACCAGTACATCACGACGGCAACTTTGTTTATGATCTGGTGAAAGGTTACAAGGTTGTTTTTGGCAAGCCAGTTAAGGGGAGAAAGCGGAACAAATCTGATCAGTTTATTCCAAAGGATGCCATATTTAAGAAGCAATCAATTTTCTATAGGTATTTAAACTATTGGAAACAATTGGAAATTGGTCATGCAATCGACCTTATGCACGTCGCAAAGGGTGTCTTCGATAGCACCTCAGGTCTCCTAATGGACACACCAGGAAAGACTAAGGACGGGCTCAGTGCACGCAGAGACTTGCAAAAGCAAGGCATAAAGACAGAGCTTCACCCTCAAGAAAGGCCAAATGGAAAGTTTTACCTTCCACCTGCCAGCTTTAACCTGACTCCCGAGGAGAAAAAAGCATTCTGTAAGTGCCTACGGAGCATCAAGGTACCCACTGGATTCTCAACGAACGTAAAGAATCTCGTATCAATGTCTGAGTTAAAGATAAGCGGCTACAACACGCATGATTGCCATATGATGCTTTCTTTGTTCCTCGCCATCGCTACAAGAGCTATCAAACATCCATATGTGAGGATGGTAATCACACGGATGTGCCACTTTTTCAACGCTGTTTCCAAGAAGGTCATCGACATTGATGAATTGGAGAAAGTACGTAAACAGATGAGAGAGACTATGTGCCAACTCGAGATGTGCTTCCCCCTAACCTTTTTTGATACAATGGAGCACTACATGATCCACATTGCAGACCAGATACTTGTTCTTGGGCCATCTTACCTTCACTATATGTACCCGTTTGAGCGTTACATGTACGTTATGAAGAACTATGTGCGCAATCCGAAATGCCCTGAGGGGTCCATGATAGAGGGCTACACAACAGAAGAGGTTTTGGAGTGCTACAATGATTTCATGAAAGATGGGAAACCAATAGGTGTTCCGCGGCCACGGCACGAGGGAAGGCTCACTGGTAAAGGAACTAAAGGAAGGAAAACCTTCAATGATCAAAGTTTTGAAAGAGTGCGAGAAGCACATCACAGCATCCTGCATCAGTTAGAGGTTGCCACACCATACGTTGAAAAACACTTGCTACAACTTCGTAAACAAAATCATGACATGTCTGAGGATTTGATCATGAAAGAGCACAAGCGCAGTTTTACTGCATGGTTGAAGGACCAAGACGTACCCATTGGTGAAACACCACAAGAAAAGACAATGCATCTGCTGGCGGATGGTCCACTAAGTCTTGTTACATCATGGCAAGCTTTTGACATCAATGGGTTCACATTCTACACCAAGGCAAAGGACAATAAGAGCCAGTGCCAGAACAGTGGTGTAAGAGTCTGTGCAGAAGACTGTGAGGGAAACAAAAACATGTATTATGGATACATTGAAGAGATTTGGGAACTCAGCTATGGAATGTCTTTACAAATCCCTATACTCAAGTGCATATGGGTTAAGCACCCACAAGGGATACAGGTCGATGATACCGGTATGACAATCGTTGACTTCAACATTCTTGGTCACAAGGATGAACCTTGGATACTCCCTCAAAATGTCGCACAGGTGTGGTATGCCTCTGACCCTGCCACGAAGAAGTCGATTGTTGTCTCAGGAAAACAAAGACTCATCGGAGTTGAGAATGCGGCGGATGAAGAAGAATACAATCAGTTTGATGAGGTGCCCTTCTTTACAGATACAACCCGGATAAATATAATCGAAACAAATCTCGACTATTCATCCGTGGTGCCCTACCTCCGCACCGACTGCAAGGGAAAAGTAGTTCAAGGCTAAATATTGATGTCAATGTTTCAGATGTAATTTATTTCAATTAATGTTGTAATATATATGCTACTTATGAGAGACGCCCTTCAATTTATGTGTTTATTATCATCTTCATTCAATCATTGCAAAGTATATATACAAATCAATTAGTGAATTTGAAATTATTGCTAAATATTAACAAAACAAAAATAATAAAACCATTTAACATAGGAAGTGAAAATAAACATAATATAACCATTTAGGACATTTGTAGTAAAGTGAAAATAAACAAATATAACCTTTTTTATTTTATAAAATTATTGAGTATGTTTGTAATAATAATATAGGAAGTGAAAATATTTTTTTTAATGCAAATCACTTAATATAAAGTAAAAATAATTTTTTCAATGCAAATTACCGAATATATTTGTCATAATATAGGAAGTGAAAAAATAAGCATTTATTGTTACAAATATTATTAAATGTATTTGAAATAATAAAGAAAGTGAAAAGAAAAATAATAAAACCTTTTTCTTTAAAAAAATTTGGGCAGGAATCGAACCCGCCACCTGTAGCTCAGCACTCGACTCCCTTACCACCGGAACATAGAGGCTTCAGTGATAGGAATGCGTATGATTTCTGAAATAGTTTGGAGGTAAACACCAGTGGCGGGCGGCACTGATGTCACACCGTCCGCCACCGAGTTCGATGACGTCATCCGCGACCGCCACTGAGTTCGGTTTCTAGTGGCGGTCGAGTTATCGTCACTTGCGCCCGCCACTGCTACGCTCACACGTATATAGGCTGCCCGGCGCCGCCGCGAAACCCTAAACCCGGAGGATTTCGCGCGACGCCGTGAGGCTACCAAAATCTCTCCTCGCCGCCGCCCTCGTCGCCCCCCCCCTCTCCCCGCCGCCTTCCTGTAGTGTACACTTCCTCGCCCCTGCCCTCCTCCCCGCCTCCGCCCTTGCCGCCGCCCTCTCCTCGCCGCCGCCCTCTCCTCGCCGCCGCCCTCCTCGCCCCTACCCTCCTCCCCGCCTCCCTCCTCCTCGCCGACGCCCCCTCCTCGCCGCCGCTGGATCTCGTCCCCGAGCGCCGTCCTCTGCACGCCGTCCCCGAACTCGCCGTCGTCGACCTCGCCGTCGTCGACCTCGCCGTCCCCGACCTGGCCGCTGGTTCTCGTCCCCGAGCGGCGTCCCCGACCACGCCGTCCCCGACCTCGCCGTCGTCGACCTCGCCGTCCCCGACCTCGCCGTCGTTGACCTCGCCGTCCCCGACCGCCGTCCCCTGTCCCCTCACCTTGCGCCATCGTCCTCGACCTCGTGGCGCTGTCCACAACCTCTCCGTCCGCTGTACCTCGAGCTCGTGAGCTTCTTCTCCAGCAGGTGTGTGCCCCCTCCCTCTCCCTCTTCCTGTCCAGTGGGTGGCTGGAGATGTTCAGTGGGTGGCTCGAGATGTTCCTCTGATGCAAACGTGCTGAGCTGAAGCAGCTGTTGTTCACGGCAATGTGATGGTCGATATGGATTGTTGCTACTCCCTGTTAAGGACAAAGTGTTAGATGAAATGAATTGTTGGTCGATATGGATTGTTGCCGAGCAGCTACTATTGATACTGCTGCGAGATGTTAGTTGATATCATTTTTTTTGCTGAACTGCTGCTAGATGTTAGGTGCTATCATGTTGCTCGCCGAACATGATCTGTTTGGATTATGCACCGTGTTCTGGATTAGAAAACTTGATGATGATTAGTACAAGCTGAGATCAATGGTTAGATAAGTGCACTGGTTATCTCCTGTCGTTTGTGTTTAATCTGTTATATGCATCAAAGTGAAGTTGCTATCATCTCTGCAGTACTGTGACATTGTCTGAAACTCTGAATTAACTGCAGACCTGAATTGCCTTGATTTACAGCATTTGAGTTTATTCTCTATGTATTGTTGTCATATCACTAGTGATAGCAATTATATTTGAGTGTTATTATTCTGAAGAACACAAATCTGGGAGACAACTAGAGGTCTCTAATTATATCTATGAAGCTTTGCATGTGATCAGTCAGGGGGCAGAGTTTCAGACTCTGGGGCCGACTGTATATACAATCTGAAAGTTCTTTCCTTTATTTACTAGTCCAGTTGTTTTTCACATGATATTAGCTCTGTTTTACACATCTGAACTATACTGTATGAAGAGCCTGTTCTGTGAACATATAGTGCATGATACAAACATTATTCTGTTTGTGTTTTCTCTGCTCATAATTATACTGAACCTACTGCATTTCAATGAACAATCCATATTGCTCATAATTATACCCTTTCCATTTTTGTTTGCTGCCATGATGTTGATCCATTTTTGTATATGACTGCTAAGTCCTATATGCTAATATGTATATACCGCAGTAGTAATGCTGCATATTTATCTCCTGCAGTTAGTTCTACTTGGCTGCTTCGGTTGGCTGCAGATTTTGGTGTCAGATTTTTGTTGCATAAACATGGCCGATGATGCTTTTTTTATTGCTTCGATGAAGCTTGTTTTCTTGGTTCTGAGCAGTAGTACAAGGGTCGATGAAGCTTATATTCTTTACTTATTGTTTCTGAGAAGTAGCAAAATCGATGTGACACACCCGCCACTAGAGCCTATCTTTTTGTACTATTACTTCACTTTGACTGATTTACATGTGGCTCATTGTCATTGCCCGCCACTGCATGCTCGCATTCTTGTCCTCTTTTCCCCTTTCTTTCCTCAGTCACCGATATTTGTGCTACTGCCGTGATGGTCTATTTACCTTATTATGCCGAGAGTTTTGTACTACTGCGATGAAGTTCTTTTGAGGTTTATATGCTGAGGCCATTGCTCGATGATGAGTGCGGACTAAGCGAGACGAGTGTGGAAACGTGGACCATATCTTACGATATTGGATACGTGTTGCCACTCGAGTCAAGGACCTTAGAGCGTTGGATGGCCGTTAATTCGGCAACCCGCACTGAGAGCTAATTTTTCATTCCTTTTCGGCAAATGATGAAATAGGATAGCCATAGTAGACTTCCCAGAGTCGACGTGTCGTGTTGGTGCCAAGTGAAGATCATTTGGCTTGACAAGACGCGCGACTCTGGGAAGTCTACCCTTTGCATAATGATAATGCTATCCTCATTCTGATGCCGACATTTTTTTTTGCTAAGTCATGAATATCTAGGCTAGAGGTGGGTTAAAACAATAGTCAAGCATGGAAAACCTAATAATTTTTGTGGTTAAAACACAGTAATGGAAGAAGGGAACAGAGAGGAGCCCGTCGGGAGCCAGTTACTGGGTGATGAGATTCCTACTGATGATTCGGAAGATGCTCGATCGTCATCTCCTGAATATGAGGAACCATCCGATCCTTATCCTCCGTGTGCTAAAAGGCAGCGCGCGGAGGGACCCGTCGACCCTGACTACAATCCGAATGATGAGGTATCGGGTAGTCGACATGTAGTACAAAATAAGTTAATTGTCTGGTTCAATATACTTAAGATGTGCCTTTTCGTAGATTCTTCCATCACGGCGAAGTAAGCGAAGTAAGCGACGACGGTTGTTCGCTGATGAATCGACTGCCATAGTGCCGGTTGCCGCTCCTGAGTCTTCCTCTCAAATGAAAGAACGTAAAAAAGGAAAAAGGAAGCGGAACAAGCTGAGCGCTGGCATCCATAGAGTAGAGAAGATCAGCAAAGATGGGTCGCCAATTGGGCCGAAGGGAATATTGGCGAATTGAAGCAATGATTGTGGGGTTTATGTCAGGGAGAAAGGAAAGATCACCTGGACAACTGGAAGAAGGTGTCTGACAAAGAGAAAGAGCGGTTGTGGAAGTTCATCAGCGAGAAATACATTTTCCCAGCCGACTGCCTCGAAGCAGGCAAGGCCGCTACTCTGAAGACCATGGCAAAGTGCCTTCGTACGTTCAGGTACAACCTGGACAAGTGGTACATCAAGTCTGGTGAAACCCCGTTCGAGCAATTTGGTTTCATCATACCAGACGATTGGAACACCTTTGTGTCGCAGAGGAGCTCAGATGACTTCAAGGCAATAAGCAAAATTTATGCGGCTTTGAATAGAAAGAACGTGCACCACCATAATCTTGGCCCTGGTGGTTACAAGGCCAAGATCCCAATATGGACGAAGCAAGAAGAAGAAGACCGCCAAGCCGGGAGAGAAAGCCAGCTTAGTTCGTGCTCCTTACGGACTCGATACTGGCTCTTTGCACGTCTGAAGAAACTTGGTAACGGGCAGTTGGTCCCAAAAAACTCCTTGGTTGGTGGCGTGGTGGATAGAGCCAAGGCCTTCGCTGCGGCGCAGAAGGCAAAGAAGCTGAAGGGAAAGGAGAAGGATCAAGAGCTTACTGTTGCCCTTGGGACCAAGGAACATCGTGGCCGAACAAGAGGATTCTCTTCGACGGCGCGGTGTATTGTTGAGCCCGATCACAATCGCCCCGTGGAAGAACAGTCTTTCGAGGAATTCCGAAGGAACCTCTTCAGGTTTATGAAGGAAAACCCACAGTTCTCCCAACCAATGCATGTCCCAGAAATAAATCTGAGTACCGAAAGCCAGCAACAGACTGTTAGTCAGACCGAACCGAGAGTTCCTAGCAGCGTGGGCTCCACGCCGATCGACACTCAGAGGTATCCTGTGGACGATATCAAGGAGGCTACACCGTGCTCACTGATGGTGACAATGGAGAGGAAAGGGAAGACTCGCCAATTCAAGGTTGCAGAAGGCACCGCATACCCCGGCCGCGAACTGAACGCCGTCGAAATGCCAAAAGAGTGTGCTAGGGTGTTTGTTAGCCGAGCGATAGACGACAAGTTCCTCAAGGAGGAGCTCGACTACCCAGATGAGAAAGAGGGGATTGAGACCCTCCAAGATGCCGTGAGCAATTTTGTTGCATGGCACAAGAGGGACATCGTGATACACACAGTGTCTCTGGCTCTAGATGCAGACACAGCGGCGGCTCCGGTTCAAGACTCACCGGCTCTGGCTGCAGACTCTGCGGCGGCTCCAGTTCAAGACTCACCGGCTCCGGCTGCAGACTCAGCGGCTCATTTTGATGAGGTTGGGGCACATGTACAAATTGAAGCTTCCCCTCAGTCGCCTCTACCTCCTCCGGCCCATGATGAAGATGGTACTCGCGCTCGTTCGCCTCCTACGTCACCGATAAAGGACAAGGAGGCCGACGGTACCAAGACATCGCGTGCTCCTACGCCTCCTACGTCATCGACAAAGGACAAGGAGCCTGAAGGTACCAAGACATCGCGTGCTCCTACGCCTCCTACGTCACCGACAAAGGACAAGGAGGCTCAGGGTGGCTTGAAATCGCGAACTAAGGAGAAGGAGCCCTATGATGCTAAAGGGATCGTCAAAGGCAAGACTTTTTCCCCACTTATCCCTATGATGATAAGAGAACGATCAGATCCTAAACAAATAGTTGATTCTGCTGCTTGTGCAGCTTTCTATACAGAAAAACATTCTCCGATCTATGGGTTCAAGGTCTGCGGTTTCTTGATATCGTCACTTTGATGTTGTTTTTGACTTAAAGCGTGATGATTATGCTTTCACATTCAAATGCTGGAACCATGATGATTATGCTTCTGAATGTATTCATCAAAGTGCACTGCAACCCAAAATAATCTGTATTAACTTGAGTGTTATTTAAAGCTTACTCACATGATTACATCTACATCTTTTGATAATTACATTCATTTGACTTCGCTTCTGTATGCATAAGGAAGGAACAACAATTAAAAGCGACCTACCAGCGGGAGACCTGTTGGAGATGCGGTCAAGCCTGTTCCAAAAGGTATCACAACATCAAATTGCATTAATTTTATATTTTCTGTACCTTTAGAATCTGATTTGGCTTCTTTTCTTTTGATGTAATGCATACTGTATCAGATAACCTCATCTTACCATAATACAACTTGTGCAGGAAAAGCGTGTGACAATACAACAGGAGAGTGAGGAGGACCAGGAGGTCGAATCAACAGGATCTCAGTACATCTCTGTTGTAAGAAGCTAAAGGAATGATGCCTCAGATAACCAATCACGAAAGCTTCATTTCCTTGTTGTTGCAAGCTTACTCTTTACTTTTTTGTCCACATCTTTCCAGAAGAAAGAGATGCATCGGGCTGCGAGGTGACCGGATCTGACATTTTTTAGATAGCCAGACACCTTTTGTAAGTCCTAGTCCCATTTTATCATCTGGCACATTGGGTACACTTCAGGCAATCTTAGTACATGATGGAAATCTGAGTTGACGTTCGTTATTTGTCAGAATGATGTCGACTACGAAGCTATTCCTCAAGTTGTGCAATCTGGTATAGTTGTTGAAGTTGAGGGCACTAAGTCACCCTCCAAGGAGTGCTCCAACTGTTTACAAGAGATTCAGGCTGAAATTCTGACAACTAAAGAAGGCCACAAAGCACTTCGACGACTGATGGATAAGCAGGAGCAAGAGTTAGCAACATTGAAGAAGGAGGCAAAAGAAGCAGATGCAGCAATGAAATCTCAGTCCGATGAGATTGAATGTTGAAGAAGCAAACTGAAGCTGACAATGCCCGCCTGGAGGAACTGCTCAAGCTCCATCACTTGCCGCATCCTGGACAAACTGTACACTGAAATCTTAAGTATACTCTCCTTACCCTTTGGTCGTGCGATGGATGTAGTTTTGTTTTTTAGTTGTTATTTGGGATTATGCCTCGCGGCACATGTTTATGAACCATCAAGAAGAAGCTTGTATATATATTCTATCATTCCTGTTCTGCCATCTGTGTAACTTCTATTCTAATTTAAATGAGTTTCGGGATCATAATTGCATAAAGAAATGGGCCAGAAAAACGGGAACCCGGCCCAGCTACTATATGAACGTAAACAAATTTACGTCTATGGGCTATACATACAACGGCCCAATAATACGCCGGGTTTCTCCGGGCTCTATTTGGACCGTGTAACAATCTGTGACTACACTGACATGTGGGCCTGACCATGTCAGCCCATGAACAAACAGTAACAAAGCGGCCCACTTTGCTGTGGGACCCACCTTCGTTATTGGGCTTGGAAGTGGGCCACAACTATCCCCTGTCCCACGAGGTATGGCGAAATAGCCCAACAAAACACCAGCCATCGATTTCGGAAGCCCAACTGAAATGACGAAAATGAGTGATGCCATGTCAGCAGCCACGTCGGATCCATCCGACGTGGCTAATGGCTATGTTCGACTCAGTTTATGACAAATGAAGAACCGTCACCATCCTGTGGTCTGCGTCTAAAAAAGGTAATAAATCACGTCGACTGGCCACCCCGACTGCTGACGAACCCTAAAAGGTCGTAAATCGTGATTTATGACGAAATTTTCGTCATTAGCAGCAGTCAGTGACACCTTAATTTCGTCATTAATCAGCATATCTGTTCTAGTGCAAGATGCAGTTGACCATTTTTCATGTGACCATGTATGGTAGTTATATGGGTTCAGTCCCAAATTGAAGTCAAGATGGAGCATGACCAACTTAAATAGCTGGGCTAGAAATACAGTAATAATAGGGTTAACTCTTTTACATGAAGCAAGCGTAAGAATTATTTATGTGAAGTAGGACCGCTCGACGGGTGAGCGGGTCTGAAGACGTATTTCGGACCTGGGATGTTACAGGTGGTATCAAAGCTATAATCGACTCTAGGAACATGGCCTTTGTTAGAGTGGACGTTTAGTAGACATCTTGAGGCACATCGATGATGAAGATGAAGATCTAGATCAGAAAGGACGTCAAAATGACTTCTCTACGATAGTGTTGGTGAAGATGAATACCTGCTGCCACAATAAGCTTTATCGATTAAGATATATCCCTCACTTAGGTGCCATTTTGTTTAGTGAGTGGAAACCCATTCTTGTTTTTGTCGAGAATAGCAAACGTTGATTGTTGTTTTGATAAACATAATTATTTTTTGTTTAAGAGGGGTAGCGGATCGATTGACGAAACTGAGGACCCTATATATGCTCTTCCTTCTAATCTCTTAGCCCACCAAAATCTTGGGACGAGATTTCATTTAAGAGGGTAGTTTGTCACATCCCGAAATTTCTATTTCGAGATGTGAAGCATTTTGCTTGGTTTTATTAGAAAATAAAATAAATTTGTTCTATGTGAAATCATGGCCCAAAGATAGTCGGCCCAAGATGCAGCTGACCATGTATAGTGGTTAGGGCTGGGAGCTAATTCGGTTATGGAAAGCCAAAATTGTATGCAAAAAATCAATTAGCGACGATTTCGGTTGCGGTTAATTACATCAGTTATCGGTTAATCACCGAACAAACTGAACTCGACCAAATCCACAGAAAATTCAGATCGAAATATGAAGAAGTGGGGAGTAGGTGAGGAGGGGAATCGGCGGCGCACAAGGAGAGGAGGGAGCGCCGCGGCGCGCGGCACGCAAGGCAGGTGGAAGGGGCGGCCGCGGCGAGGGGAAGAGTCGAAGAGAGACGGGCGGCGGGCGACGGAGGGGGATGGGGCGGCCGCTGTGAGGGGAGGGGCAGCGTCGGGAGCGACAGCGAGGGAAGGGGCGGCCGCGTAGAGGCAAAGAGGTATGGGCGGCACGCGAGAGGGGGGGGGGGGGGGGCAACCAGGAGAGACGGGCGGCGCTAGGGGAGGGGGAAGAGAGTTGTGTTGGTGGGCTTAGGGTTAAGCTGCATATATAGGCCAGTGGAGATCAGATTTACACTAGTGGGCTTTGTTTTACTGGGTTGTAGGATGAAATTAGGCCTAAACTTCGGTTTATTCGGTAGTTCGGTTAATACAGAGTGAAAACCGAATTTTATGCGATTAACCGAAATAACAAAAAGTGAAAACTGATTTTTTTTACTGTTAATTGAAATTCTCAAAATTTTTAGGTTTTTTGGTTCGGTTAATTTCGTTATCGGTTTTTAATTTAACCGGTCCCACCTCTATTGGTAGTGTGCTTGTGTTTAGTCCCATATTGGAAGTTGATAGGGACACTGACTAAACTTAAATAGCCGAACTAAAAATAAAGTAATAACCGGGTTAACCCTTTTACGGGAAGCGATGACGAAAACATAAAGTTATTTCTATAAGGTGTGACCGTTCGACGTGCGAGCGGGCCGCTCTGAAGCCGTATTTGGGGCTTAAGATGTTACAGCCCACTTCAGATGCCGGATCTGTGATTATTCTATGATTATTGTGCGAGGGAAGTTCCAACTTGTGGTCATAACGTCTTGTGATGCGATAAAGCTAACCATTCCCAAAAAAATTGTTCAGGCCATTGATTTCAAGCTGTTGTTCACAGCATAGTGCTCGATAGAGCAGCAACAAAGAAGAAATATGATGGTTGGATTACATGCTAAGCATTATTGTTGTTGATTTCTCGTGAATTCATGGGAAGGTTATTAGCGCCATAGTTAACAACATACCATTTTGGCAAGGATTTAAGTTTCAGTTATGACCTTGTTCGAAACTTCTGGAACTAATTGTTAGCTGCCAAAACTAGCTCTAGAGGTTTGAAAAGGGCAAAGTAATAGTCTCCGGCTCACCCCAAATAACAAGTATCCCATTATGTACATCAACCGCAGGTAACAGATATAGCTAAAGATCGACCAATTAGAGGCTTCAAATACCTTCCAGTAATTATTCATTAGCTATTAGCTTGCTACCTATATTAGCTCTATAGGTTTCAGCCAACGCGGGGGCAGCCCGACTGGTCAGAGCCAGAGGGCTACGGGAGCGTGAGCTCCTGTCGACCGGGGTTCGATCCCCCGCCGCGGCACCTGCGTGCGGTACTGTAGCTCGCTACAGTGCCGCGCGCGCACTGTAGCATATGTGGCTGAAATATGCCACGCTGCAGTGCAGAGTAAAAAAATCCCCTCGTCCTCCCCGGATCAAAGCACATGGTAAAGACTCGCGCCGCAGCTCACAACGGCCAGCTGAGTCCCTGTGTAGGATCGGGGAGGGGGTTCGGAGGTTTTCTCGACCTGCGTGAGAGGTTGTTCTCCTTAATTAAATGCCGTTGGGGGCGGTCTTCCCCTGGCAGGTCGAGTTTTTTAGCTCTATAGGTTTCAAACAACCCCTAATACCCTGCAAAACAAATAGTAGCAAATTCTTAGATGGCTCTTATGAACCCAGTATGAACCTATCTTGACATGCATCAGCCAAATTAATTTTCTTAATTAGTACTAAATCGTACAGGCACCTGGATATGGCTACAACTCCAAATAGAGTAATATAGCAGACATCATATACATATTAACCAAAGAATACAACGCTAAAAAAAGTAATTCAGCACACTATAATGGGACATGAATTAAATTCATTTATGGACCTATTTAAGTGTCACTCGTTTCCTGATCTTGTCCGCAGCAGCTATCACCTTGTAATAAAAAGCAAAACACCACCAGTCAAATCCGAGGATACACAAATCTGTCAAGCAATTGCGTCATCCGGTCCGCCACTGCTAGCTGCTACAGTAACCGACGTCGAGCTAGCAGTGACGGATCGTTGTGTGTCCGCCACTACTGTAAAATTTGAAGTGTCATATTAGGCCCTTTTTGTACTAGTGGATACACAAATCTGTCAAGCAATTCGATCAAGAAGCCATGATGAGGACCTGCATTCTCATCCTCCTCACCGCTTTCGCCACCGTCGTTTGTGCCGCCTCTCCCACCACCGCAGCGGCCTCCACCTGCCCATGGGTCGTGTTAGCAGGTGTCGATCACGAGTACATCCAGGACATCGGCAGGTGGGCGGTGGCTCAGGAAAACGCCCACCTGAGCTTCAACAAGGTGGTGAGAGCCGAGGGGCAGGGCATGACCCTTGACCACTGCTATGACGATGAGAAGCGAAACTTCGCACTCAATATCCTCGCCGCCAATCGCGTCGGCGCCGAGGGCGACAAGTACAAGGCAGTGGTGTACGAGGAACGGCAGATTGTACCAGTGAAGCTGATCTCCTTCGAGCGCGTCAACTGAGCGCATCCCTGAACAATCACATGTAACAAATGAGTCCTCATGTATCGTTTCAATTCAGTCTAATAAAGAAGTAAATTTCGTCGTTCGTTTACAAGTCTCTTCCATTGTCTTTATAATTGATGAATCCATGAGGACCCATTTGTTACGAACCACATCTTTTTACATGCGTTCTTCTCTCAACACATGGAGAACACGCATTTTTGATGGGATTCCAACACGGACTTCCCACGTTCTCTACTGTGACACCCCATGTCAATTGAAGCCCAACCCATCACAAATCAAAACCAGAAACCCTCTCGAACTCAAATCCAAATGAAATGAAATCAAATCTCAAAATTCAAATAAATGTCAAACCAAGCTTATGAAGGAATTCAAATTTTTCTAATAACAACCTGACCCAAACGAAAATTCTATCTGAAAGTACACCTCAAGAAAGAATTTTGGAGATTTATCCAAGATTTTATAAATTCAGGAGATACCCTCAAAAATTAAGAGAAATACATCAAATCCCTCTGTTCTGGGATTTTTAATTCAAAATCCTATGCTCTAGTCCATATCAACCCAAAAAAATTGTAGCCCTTTGTCTTGGCATCCTTTCCAGAATTTTTTCAGAATTTTTGGAGCTCTAGAGACACACTGTTTAATTCATCCAAAAGATCAGAATTTGGAGCTTCGGAAATTTGAAAAATAATAAGATTCCGCGGGCCCCACTGTCAGCCTCCTTCTTCCTCAGATGGTCGGCGCAGGAATTCGCCGACACGTGGCCGCCGCGCCGCCACCTATAAAAGCAGCGCCCTCCTTTTCGGCATGCCACCACCGCCTCCAGCTCCACTCATCGTACCGCCGCCATCGAGCAACCCCCGACTAAGCCAGCCTGCCCCGAGCTCCGAACCACTCTGAAGAGCTACCATGGCGCCCGTTCTCCCTCTCCCACCGTGAGGATCGCGGATCGAGCTCGTCTTCATTGACTCCGGCCACGCGAGCTCCCTTGATCTCGCCGTCGATTCCCCACTCCTTAGTGAGTACTGTTGGCAGTCATTAAACCATGACTTGACCGCCATCATACCAGTGAATAAAAGTATGTTATCAAGATTCTGTGCATATTAGTTAGGAATAATGTAGTTTCACAAGTTTTTGTGATATTTGGATGCAGGAGTATATTCTGGAGAAAAGTGGGCCCGACCCGAGAAAAAACCCAGACCGGCCGGCCCCACAAGGTGGCCAAAGGTCTCAGCCTTCCTCCAGTGGCCTGTAAACAGGCCTAAAGCGCATAAACCAAAGCTCATCTAGGAGAATTCCACCGACGTTCTAGAAGGTGGGCCACATGAGCCAAAACTTGGCCCTTACTCCATCTCTGCCGCCCCCACATCGCCACCGACTAGACAACCGCCATCAGGAGACGATCTGAAGCGTTCAGACAAGAGGCGGTGGCGAACCGCCATAGGGGACGGCCGGCCAGCCTCCCTACTTGGCCGGCCGGCCAAGCTTGGCGGCTCCGCCACTCCACCTCGCACTATTTAATCCCCCTGTCCTAAGGAGGCTATAAATACCCCCCATGGCCCGAGAAACAAATTGCACCTCATCCAAGTGATCATTTCATTTCTTGTTTAGTAGAGTTAGAGTAGAGTAGAGTGAGAGTTCTCTCGGGCTTCTGGAGTCTTCTCGGAGTTCTGATATAGTTCTTGTATCCTAACTCTAGTAGAATTATTCTTTTATATTTATACACTTAGTTTTATCTTTATTTTTATCTTTTAGTAGTTGTTTTCTATTTAGTTTATTTATTCGGTTAAGTAAGTACTCGTAGAACTCTTATTGTGGGCTTCGTGATTTGTCACACCCAGTTTCGAGGATGAACTAGATGTAAGCCGTATGTGCGCTCAGGACAAGTTACACACATACAGTGACTCAGAAATTCAGAATAACATCCATATCTTTTATTACATCCTTTATTACATCGTGATTCTTATTACATAATGACCCGTGGGTCTAGAAGAAAATTACACTGCAGCGAATAAAACTAAGCGAAGCAGTTTCCACAGGCAACAACTTAGTAGCACGCCTAGAACTCGGACTCTTCGTCTTCATAGTTTTCCCAAGTTTCTCCTTCAAGTGAATATCATCGTTTATGGTACACATCAGTACAAAAGTACTCAGCAAGTGGAGGGAAAAGATGACATGTTGGCTATTTCAAGGAAGGCAAAATTGGTTCAATTGTGTAAATTGCTTTTAGTTCAAATCATCTTTAAAAGCACCTAATTACTATGTGAATACTTCATTCTCCAGTTCTCATTGCGTCATAACAAACTATGGGCTACACCATCCGATCACAGCTACCCTGCTGTGATTACTCAACCAAAACCATCCCAAACCCAACTAATCATGTGAGGGTCCATGCCGCTCATAACCGTGAGCACGGCTGTCTAGACAGTTTTCTCCCTGCGGGGGTTGTACACTTTCACCACGAGTCATGATCATCCCGTATTGCCGGATACCCGTTGTACGGACGGAGTACCCTTACACGCTTCCGAGGTGTGAGCTAGGAGACCACTACGAGTTAAGGCGTTTAGATAGCATCCTCCAGATTGTATGTGCCCACTTAGGTTCCACCGATAGGAGAAGTAACCCTTCAAACCTAGAGGCCCCCTCTTGTGCCAGATGGTTCCAAGGAGTAACCCTCCTATCCCCACACATCTATCTCCCGACGATTCCAGCGTAACCCGCCTTCCTCGCACTGCCATTTGGCACGTACAAAACTGGTCTCTACTATTTAATAAGCCAGGCCCCGCCCATAACTTGGCTCATAGTTGTACTGTTCTCATGGGTGGTCGCTCTATGGACCGGTTCTTAGATTTAGGTGATTAACGAACCAAGAGACTTTCGGTAACCCCAAAAAGCCTCCGAGCTTGCCAATAACCCCAGCACAGCCCATACCAGTCACCCAAATTCCTAGGTCCATGTGTTGCTAAACAATTACCATTATCCCTTATGTGTCGATAGTTCAATTAGTCAAAATTAACATGTACCCACACCCAAACCATAGCAAGGCTAAGCGACATACTACCCATGAACTGAAAAAAAGTAACTAGGCGGCAAGGAATAATAGTATGGAAATTCTAGTAAATACCCTACAAATAGGTTCGTATCATATTGACTCAGCATGCAATTTTGTAAATAAAACAGTTCAAAACTGGATACAAGATGCGTCAAGGACACTTGCCTTCCTGGGGATATTCTTCAACTGCGTCAAAAACTTGATTCTGCAAATCCTCGTACTGCGGTTCCTAAACGTAATCTCCTAAACGCACAAACAAGACAAGCATATGAAATAAAGTCAATACAGTGCACAAAACAGAGAGATTACGTTATGAAATGCAAGCATGATATGGGATTTACTGCTGTGATCATTTTGACGCAAGAAACACTGAATTTGGGGCTACGGTTAAAAAGATATGCTAAACTAAGGTTTGCATGGTTAGACTAGTTTCAGAGATTAACGGCAAAGGTTCCCAAATGGTGAGACAGCAGCAGGGCTCCCGTGGCCGGGGACTCGCTGCGAGGGGCGGAAGGGCAATATGAAGGCATGGCGAGCTCACCGGAGTGGTCACGCAGCTCGGGGATGGTCGGAAAGGTGGTCGGTGACGGAGGTTGAAGGCGGCAATCGTCGGAAACCGGTGGGGAAGATGTTCCAGTGGCCGGGGCTCGTCGATGAAGGTCCGGGCGCACTCATTTTGCACCTGCGCACCGGAAACGACGAAAACGGCCCAGACGAGAAAGAAAAGAGAGATGGGCTTGGCCCAGGCGGGAGAAAGGAAAAGGTTGGTTTGGGTCTGGTTAGCTTTAGGAACTAAAAATAATAAAACAATCCTACGGCTTTTAAATTCAAACAGGAGCAAGGCTTATGCACAAAAATTAAAATATGCGATGAATGCAATGCAACCTTAAGCAAATTGTTTTATAAAAATAAGTTTTATTCTATCCTATATTGTGAATGCAACCTATTTACACTATGATTGTGCAAATTTTAGAAATTACAAAAAGGTAGTTGAATCCTTGTCGTATGCAAGAAGTAGCTTGGTAACAGTATATTCTGAGCTTGGCAACAGTATATTCTGGTCAAATCTGAGGTTATATTCTGTCAATCTGAACTGAAAATTGTTTTTTTCCCACATAATTTCTTAATTGTGCTAGAAAAATATAAATATCATTTTATTCACTTCATGTTCCATCTGACACTAAAAACATATTCCCAATTAAAGTATTTCTATTTTATATCCAGATGCATATCTTGTTTAGTTCTTTTATATGAATTTTAGTTACTTATTCTTTATGGGATCTTTTTTAAGGTGTGTTTCCCTACAATTGAAAGAAATTATATTTTATTTTCATATAGGTTTTATTCCTAAATTCACATGGTTTATTAATTTAATTTGAGTTTAATTTTTCTTTGTTAATAATGGCATGATGGGTAATGTATAAATAGGAATTATTGGTATTTTTTAATTTTTAAAAATTCCAAATTTAACTATTTTTGACTCACAATGGCATGGTGGGTAATTTAGAAAAAGGAATTAGGGGTGTTTTTAGCTGTTGTTTCTATTTTTGAATTTATTTATTTTTACTCATAATGGCATGTGGGTAATTTAGAAACAGGAATCAGGGGATTTTTTCTGTCTATTTTTATAATTCTAAATTTATATATTTTTTACTCATAATGGCATGGTGGGTAATTTTTAAATAGGTATTAAGGGTCCTTTTGACTAAGTTTTTTGTAATGGCATAAGTGGGTAAATTTAGATCACATTAGAAACAACTAGACACACGACCTGGGATTACAAACTTTGACACCAGACATTGATTTGAATCCTTGAATTCATCAACACTTAGGTGGAATCAAAATATCCATACTACGTACACTCTTTATTCAGAACACAAATTGATCTAGATAAGGAGACCCGAGGAGAACATCACACTTCCTTCCCGTCTCGCGCTAACAGTCGTCACTTGTGCCTTATTTTTGTTTGGGGGTACCCTGAGGAGAGACCAAATGGGTGGAGCCATGGGAGTATAGGAGCGTAGAGGGTAGCTAAGCTCGTGCTTAGGAGGGACAAGGGGAGATGGGTGTGTAGAGGCTAGCTGAGCTGATGCTTGAGGAAGACGAAGGGAGATGTGAGGCTTCTTTATAGTTTCAGTTGGGGAGATGAATACGGAAGGGTTGGATAGGGGTGGGAACATTAGAGAGATTAATTAATTAACTGTTTAGATGGAGACTTGATTTGTTTTGCACTGGGCTTGTATGCATCGACAATACTATGCATGTTCTTGTGCTATAACCTCATGTTGATCGAAAACTTTTATAACACGAGTTTTCTTTTGTTGCTAGGAGAGAAAATTCTTTTGCTGCCATGTTTATGATGATGCTTTTTTTTTGTAAAAATTATAAGAACGGAAATTCTCCATTGCTCCATCCGATCATGAGGATTGAGAAAGCGTTCGTTGAATTTTCGAATGAGGAGTCCTCCAAATCTCATACGTCCTAAACCTAACTGCCACCTCCTTACCTTCTTGTGATCCTGGCATTTGGCTTCGCATACAGTGACAAACTTGTCAGTTGCAAGAGATGTTGTGCGTGCTTTCTAGACACTACATCGATCGAAATTCCACCTTAACTGAGTCACATCAGGTTGTGTTCTACCACAACTCAAGCCCCCCCCCCCCCCCCCCCCCCCCGATATTCTACTGTTTTATTTTCTTTATGGATCGGATCATGAAACCAAAAAATAGCTATTCACACACTGCTGTCCATGAGGCACATGCGTCCATTAATTAGTTCTCCATGTGTGATATGTAACTGGATAGGTGTGGCATTCCAGACATATCTGAAATCCTACCCTTAATTATAGCCTGATTAGAAATTGTGAGGGGCACTAATCATTTTGTAAGTGTCTCTATAATGCATTTTATATTTGAGTACTTATCAAGCAGCGGTGCTCACAAAAAATAAGGCTTGGTCTGTTAGCAATAATTCAACGTTGTTAGAATTACTCAACGTGGTTGGCATGTTCCTACAATGCTCAAAACCATGTAACGTTCCTCCTAGAGAAATATGGCAATAATTTGAGCAAGAAAAAAAACTAAAACATAACCATGGTTTTTTTTTTTTTGTTCAACTGACGCATGGTTAGGAATACCATGGCTGCAATCTGGACTAAAAATAAGTCACCACAGGCCACCCGCTGCAAAAATTCATGATCCAAAGTAGACTGGATTGATTCTAAAGATATTATTTCATTCGATATATCCAAATTTGACGCCAGCAATCTCGGTTTCCCTTTTTACTATTAGTGAAATACTTCAAATATGGAAATACTTTACTATCGCCCACCCCCCACATGAGGTGAGCATGCACATATACACCTCTAAGGTTAACCCTTTTAGCAAGGACGAAAGTATAATAAAGGTGCTATACACGTATTTGTTTTTGCTCGCTAAAAAAATACATAGCACCTTAATTATATATACCCTTGCTAAAAAACTTAACCAAGAGGTGCTATGCTTGAATTAAACGAAATGTATACTATATATGAACCTAGATCAAGCAGCTAGCCAGACTTAGCATGTGCTAGGCTGTAAATCTAGATAAGGATGACAAGCTTGCAACACCTTTGTTGGATAAATAATGAAAGCATAGCAAGCAAAAAAATCAAAGGGCTCCAGCAAAGACTTTGGGCAATAATTGGAGACATGGAATATATAACACAGACCACACAATAAATTATTTTTTCCACAATTAAACAAGCAAACGATAGAAAGGCACTTGCTGCTAGCACGGCCAAAACTGACTCACCACTACAAGCTACCAGCTTCAACCTTTCCTGATCCAAAGTTAATACAAAGATCGCTGCTAAAGAAACACTTTGATTGCAGAATCTGATGAGAAATTGAAACTATGATAATAGGTTTATTTCCATGAGCTGCATGCATATTTGCTTGATACAGAACATTTCTTAAAGTCCTGCGAGGCATATATCTCCTCAATGGACTCCCCATCTGTATGCATTGGCTTATTCGGATTTCGCAATATCAATCCTAAAATATTTGATGAAGTGATTGGGATCAATAGCTGTAATTCATTCTTTGTTTTCTGTATATAGTGTAACAAAAAACTAATGAAAGCTAATATTAACCCAAATCCAGTTGTCGGCCAGCCTTGTTCCGTTGACTCTCACTAACCATGATGCTGATAAGGATGAACCCCTTGCAGCACTGCTCGTGCATAAAAAAATGAAGAATACATCAGTAGTTGTTGTGACTAAATCAGAGGCAAAAACATTGTGCAATAATTTGAGCGAGAAAAAAAAAATCAAAACAGAACCATGGATTTTTTTTTTTTGGTGGTGGTGGGGGTTGGTTCAACTGATGAATGGTTAGAAACACAATGGAAGCAATCTGGACTAAAAATAAGTCACCACAGGCTACCTGCTACAAAAATTCACGGTACAAAGTAGAGCTGATTGATTCCAAACATAGTATTTCTTTCGATATTCTAAACTTTTAATCCAACTGCCTCGGTCAGGGGCGGGCCCAGTTCAATTCAAGGGTATTCAATTGAATACCCTTTATTTTTGACACAAAGTTTTATATACATATAATGCATACCATGTATATATATTCAAAACATCGAAAATGACAAAAAATAGCAAGCCTGCCAGCCTCTCCGTCTCTTGTTCAGCCCAAAACACATACCTCTGTGTGCGCAATTTCAAATCTGGATCAATTTACACTTGTCGTGATATATTTTTGACACAACTTGTCTTTAATTTAGGCTAGCATAATTTTTATTTCTGCTGTTAGAAATTTTTGAATACCCATACTTCAAATCTTAGGCCCGCCACTGGCCTCGGTACTCCCTTTTTGCTATGAGAGAAATAATACAAATAAGGATGGACGAACATATCTGACTTACCACCCATCCCCCACACGAGGCGGGCATTTACATATACATAGCACCTTTATTATACTTTAGCCCTTTCTCCGTGTAAAAAGGTTAACTTGGAGGTGCTATGGTTGGAACAAACAGGGTTATATGCTGACTCTCACCCACATAATCAATCAATGCGGAACCATACCACAACTTCACTTTAGTTATTGCCTGAAAAAATTGCTACACCAATTTAAGAGTTGAAGTTAGTGCATGAAGAATACATTAGACTTGGTGGTATGTACATGTCACATGAGCTCTGGGAGTCATCTTTTGCAGGTATTTAACGGTTGTTAAGTCAGCATTGATGAAGTAGAGGTTATAAAATTACTTGCACACAAAGACATGCATGCGTTTTTTTCCCTCACAGCACCTCAGTTCTGTTCGCTGTTGTTGACCCTTGACGTTCTTGTGCTCGTCGCACAGGATGACGCGAGAATTTAACGGGGCTGGTGATGTCCTGGTGCACAAGGCCACGCACAGTGTCTGCCAGGTTATCTTCTTTCTATCCCGATCGATATATATGCCATCACTCGAACTCCATCCTTCTCTATTGGTACGTTCTGTGTTGCTCAAATCTCAATCCAACAAAAGATTTTTATTTAGTTTTTGCTTCATTGATTGTGGAATAGAAATTGTACAAAGCGACTCAACAAGAAATAACTAGACACACAAGAAAGGATTACAAACTTTGACACTGGACATTGATTCGACTCCTTGAATACATCGACACTTAGGTTGGACCGAAATATCCACACTAGATACACGCTTTATTGGGAACACAAATTGATCTAGATAAGGAGAGCCGACGAGACCATTACACTTCCTCCGCGCCTCGCGCTAACGGTCGTCACTTGAGCCTTGTTTTTGTTTGGGGGTACCCTGACTGTTGGATTTAATTGGGTTTAATTCATTTATTTCTAATTAAATCAATAATATTTCAGGCACACGATTAATGTTATGGAGTTAATCTTGCATAGGGATGTTAAGAGGGCTGTTCATAAGGTTTGATGACAGCGAATTAACCTTGACCATTACGAGTAACTAATGGTGTTTATTCTCTGTACGTTACTAATATTTGATGACTAGCATCAATACACATCAAGGATGATTCTTTCCTCTCCCATTAATGCCTATATAAGAGAGATCTCTCCTAACCTAACGAGAAAACAAGATACAACGCCACTTCCTCTGTTGTTGTTGCTACCCAACTATTCCCATCGCAAGCTTCTGCGCGCATAGAGTTTGCGAGAGCAGGTCTCCGGAACCACGTCTCGCTGTGATATCTGCACGGATAGGCGGGCGATCAGGTTTTTGGGGAGCGCTAGCGCGACTGCTCGCTGATCAGCTACTTCCTTGGAGCTTGCTACGTGAACAACTACTTCCCGGCGTCTGTGGACGACATACATCTTCCTGCATCAACTTAGATCGACTACTTCGAGCAGCCCAACATGTCGTTTATTGGGAATGGCACCGTTGGTGCCTCTGGGTACATCCTGAACAAACTCTGGCTTTCTATCATGTTCTTGCTACTTTGTGAAATAGGCATGAATACGCACTAAGTTAATCTTGTCACAAGATCACTCCTGCTACACACAATCCTGTTTTACCTTGATTATTTTGGATTTAAAATATGCCGTAATTTGCATAATTTTCTAACAATCCAAAAACCTGATAGGTACCTTTCGGTTACTGCCGCACTAAAACCAAACGTTTTTGATGGCTCAAATTACAAACGGTGGCGTGCAAAGATGGTTCCTTGGTTAACAGCTATGAATGTTTATCATGTCGCATAGGGGAAGCCCGAACAGTACACTCCAGAGGAGGAGCGTGCTTTCGAGGCAGTCGATAACCTGTTTTGAGGCACCATGGTTACCGTTCTTGCACACAATCTTGTGGACTTTTACACGACCAAGACATCCGGCAAAGATATGTGGGATGTGTCGAGGTTTTAGGGCCTCGATAGTTATTTTACAGGTGCGCAAGAACCAAGAACACGATGGTAACACAAGACGCAGAGATTTATACAGGTTCGGGCCGCGATGTGCGTAATACCCTACGTCCTGTGCTGGTGTGGTATGTATTGATGATGTTTATGAGAGGATCCCTGCCCGCCTTATATATCCGGGGGTGCAGGGTTACATGGAGAGAAACCTAGTCGGTTACTATACAATTCGCCTTGCAGTACAAGAAAACAACTGTTTATCCGGCGGCCGACTGACCCAACCGACCTCGAGGTCTATTGGGCCACCCAGGCCTAACTGAGCCAAACCGACTACCCATAACTGGATAACTCGGCCTTGTTGATACTTGAGTATACCCGGGTCCCATATCATCGACAGTAGCCCCCGAGTTCTTTTTGATTGAGCTTGAAGACCTCCGACTTGTTCTGACTCCATGTATAATAATTCTCAGCCTAAGCTGGTCAATGAAAAAGAACTCTAAAGAGTAATAGTTACCAAAATAACCAATATGAAGAAACTGAAACCTGGGAATACCAAGATCAGCAAGGCCTTGAATTAGGCATAATGAGTAAATAACACCCAATGCCTCTGTCAGGATTTTTGCAAAAAACACACCTATAAGGTGCAGCCCCCGAGCTTCTGTGTAATCCGAAGAATTAGACAGAAGCTCTAAAAGAGCCTGGGTATAAAGCTTCCCGAAGCCTGGCATTATAGCCGAATGAGAATCCATCGATATAAAGCTTATAGAGCCTGTCCATCATCTGACCGAGTAAAGAAACGTAGGGTGCACGTCAAGTGCATCCTATGGATGTAGCCCCCGAGTCTATGAAGAAGTGGAACATTTGTTCATAGACTCCAAAGAAGCTGAAAAGTATAACCATAGGAAGAAATCCGCCAAGTAAAACTCGTAGAGCCTGGCCTTCCGGCCGAGGGAAGATGAAGTCCGCCGAAGTAAAGCTTGATCATTTGACTGAATGAAGTGCGACGTGGGCTCACGCCAGTGAGCCTACGTGGGCTAGCCCCCGAGTCTATGAAGAAGTGAAACAATTGTTCATAGACTCAAAAGAGACTATCAATCTTGTAATACTGTAGATATAGCCTAATAGGCCTCGTCTATAGACGGTCGAGTAATTAGTGCGTCACTGTTGTTGTAAATCCATTGCCGAGTGAATGTGTAGTCCGAAGATAACAGCCGAGTGAAATAATAATGAAATAGCTCTGGCCGACTGAAAATTGCACATGAATAATATCTGTCCGAGTGATGACAAATGAATAGAGGTGAACAGGTGAATATCCAATATTGCTTGCATGCTCTTGTCCAATGATGATTACGCCTTGACCAATGAATTTGTAGCCGACTCATAGAGCCAATAGAATGTCAGAAGTGAAGTATCCAATAGAAGTGATGACCGAAGATAAAAACTCATATAGTCACAGATGAAAATCCCAATTAATAAAAATTCCGTCTGAATATTCCAATAATGATCAATGAAATTCCCATGATGAAGTCCCATAAAATCAATGAAGTACCCAGATCTGATAATTGCCGAGTGACGATAAGCCCCCGAGCATAGAAAATATGCTCGTGAATTCTAAGAGATTATATTTTGAATTCCTGTATATGTAAACAAGAAAAAACAATATGTAGTATACGATGATTGAACAAGACACTTAGGATATAAAAACTCCTTTAGCTTGGTCAAATTTTAGTCCCCTTATGTGCTTAGTCTAATGTTGTCTCCCTCGAAGCATTAAGTATGAGTGAACTCCACTGACTACTAACTCGGTTGTGACCTAGCCTGACTCATTAACCTAGGGTGTTAGCAACAGAAGGCGTTAACCCGTCGGTGTTAGAGTGTGAGCGTCAGCCTGATATGAGCTTTCATAACTGGGAAAAATCCACCGACTTGTTATCTTATGTGAGAAAAGACTCAAGACATCACACATTAGGGTAAAAGTACAGCCCCCGACTCTGGGTCGGAACTCAAACCGAAGTGAGAAAGACTGTGTAATATCTGATAAGAGTAAAAAAGTAAATCAAATAAATGACTTAGCTTGTTCGACGTGTCGACTAGTCAAAGGGAGAGATGAAATCAATCTTTATACTTGAGCTTAATTAGAAGCCTCCGGGCAATGCCGGGTTGATTGAATAATAATCCGATTGAATCTTCATGTAGATCAAGTAGCCGAGTCATTAATCCTCATGACCGAGTGATCAATGTTGTGGCCGAGCGGCTACTGTCGTACGCCGAGTGGCCATTGCCATAGCCGAGTGGTTGTTGCCACGTCCGAGTGGTCGTCGTTTGTACAGCTGGAGAAGATACCGGGTAGTAGTCATGGCCGAGTGACCTCGCCATATGCCGACTGACCCGTTGCTGCTTCGTAGTTCTCTAAGTCAGGCTATCATCAGCCATATGAAGCATGTACACCGCGATCATTGTGTTGATGCGGCAATACACCAAGCTGGCTCGTCGAGTCATTATCCGACTAGTTAAGGTCCAGTCAGACTCCAACAGCCCCCGGCGTCAGTACATGTGAAAAGAGTTTCACGTGATAAGTAGACAAACTAGATCGATTAGGAATAAAATAAGGAAATCAACAATAAACAAAGAAAGAATCTTCCCTGCTGAAGTTGAAGCCACAAACAGCAGTACTCCGTCTCGGGACTTGAAGCCTAACTTTTGTCGATGGAGAGGTTGACCCTGGTTAGGGCTTAACTTGGATGTCGACTTGAATTCAATCTTGCATGCAGGTGTACGCCGCCGACTATACGATGTGTTGCATGAGTAGATGGCCAGAGTTTTTAGCTGATCGCCGGCTAGACCTCGTAGATGCACCAGCTCGCCGAGTAACTCAGGCCTGCTCATCTCGATGTCGATACGCATGAAGGAATTGCATGCACCGTGATGCAGTAAAGAAGACATGGCTGTTGGAGCTTGATTGCCCCTGTCTTGTAGAAGACGCCGACTTCCCATGAAGCGACGAGCCGCCGAGACGAAGAACAGGCCATCGCCGAGTCTCCGTCGTGGCCGAGCGATTAAGGAATCGCCGCCATGCCCGAGTGGCCATGGACTGCCGCTGTGTTCGCTTAGGTGTTGTCGTAGATGAGTCGGAGTCAACCAAACTCAACCACAAGCTTCCAGGCGTTCATGAATAGATGCGATCGGTACATGCCAAAATAAAAGGCATCACGTAAGGACATAAACTACACCGAAGAGTAGATTGATTAAGAGTAAAATAGGGAAAGAAGAATATTAAAGAAGGAATCTTCCCTGATTAGGCGGCAGGCATGAGTTTCTTGGACTCCGGGTTACTCATGGAAGCAGGATCAACTCTGGATGAACTCGACGAGTTGACGAGAATCCTGTCTGTGAGCTGCCAGGGCAAAGTCGTCGATGCACGAGGCAGAACGCAGAGTCGCCGACTTGATCTATAAACCAGGAGCGACAGCGCAGGCCTCGGGATGAGGTTGCAGCCTGTCCTGGAGTTGTGCGGCAAAAGCGTCGAGTCGCCGACTTGATCCATCAGGGAACAGCAGCACCGTGGTGATCGGAGCCACCAGACGAAGCCGCCGAAGTTTGTCGCCGTAGAAAAATGTCCATCGTATTCGACGAAGGATTCTAGCGCTCCCCCTTCCTGGCGCGCCACTGTCGAGGTTTTAGGGCCTCGATAGTTATTTTACAGGTGCGCAAAAACCAAGAACACGATAGTAACACAAGACGCAGAGATTTATACAGGTTCGGGCCGCGATGTACGTAATACTCTACGTCCTGTGCTGGTGTGGTATGTATTGATGATGTTTATGAGGGGATCCCTGCCGCCTTATATATCCGGGGGTGCAGGGTTACATGGAGAGAAACCTAGTCGGTTACTGTACAATTCGCCTTGTAGTACAAGAAAACAACTGTTTATCCGGCGGCCGACTGACCCAACCGACCTCGAGGTCTATTGGGCCACCCGGGCCTAACTGAGCCAAACCGACTACCCATAACTGGATAACTCGGCCTTGTTGATACTTGAGTATACCCGAGTCCCATATCATCGACAGGATGCGCTTGATGCGCAATTCGGTGTTTCTGATGCCGGGAGTGAGATGTATATTATGGAGCAATTATATGATTACAAAAAGGTCGATGGCCGCTCTGTAGTGGATTGTTGACGGTGTACATTGCAGCTTTTCCCTTAGAGTATCTAAGGTTTAAATCAAATCCATAGAGACCAATGAATTAAACAGTGTTATCAGAGTTAAACATCTAACTAAACCTTCTAGCGAATAAGCGAAAACATTTGTGAGGAAATCACGTGGTGCCTATCGGTACGGAAGTGGTGCCGAGTTATGAATTACCAGAGCTTGATAGAAAGCTCTGTGAGTTAACCCTAGTCTGCTAGTTGTTGAGATCTTAACCACGTAGTATAATCAAATAGTATCATAAATTGAATTACTTGGTTGTTTGAGTTCCTATGATCGGTAAAAGGCTTGAAAGCTATCGGCGAGGTCCCTGTCACAAAGACGCTTTCACCTTTCACCCCCTAGCCTAGGGGGTGAACTTCGTGACAGGGACCTCGCCGATAGCTTTCAAGCCTTTTACCGATCATAGGAACTCAAACGAGCTAATTCCGTTTATGATGCTATTTGATTATAGGAAGAAGTCCTATTTGCCTCCCTCAACTCTTATATAAGTTGTAATTTTACCTCTAATTACAAAATCGGGTAGCCTGACTCCCTAAACTCTAGTATGCGGTGCAAATCCACTCCCTGAGCGGTATTGTGAGTGGTTTTGTCCGGCGTGGCATGGGTGGGCCCCACTTATTAGGCAACACGTCATCACATCTCTTTCTTTTGTTTTCTCTTTCGTCCTCCTCCTACTGGTCCCGAAGCAGCATTCCATCAAACACCTTGCGTGCGGCTCGCGCGTTCATCTCCTCCGTGGCCAAGCCAAGGCCCCAAGGCACCGTCATTGTGGCTATGCACCGGACGCCTCCCTGAGCTGAGAACAGATGAACAGAGAGAAATGGAGGACAGATGAACAGAGGAACAGACGATTTATCTTTTATAAGCTGAGCGCAATTGAGAGAGAGACCAAGAAATTGGGAAAATACTCACCACATCAGAAACTAAAGCTGTGCATGTTGAGGGCTTCCCAGTGAGCCGATGGACGTGCTCACGGAAGTGCCCGCCCGCGCCGACGGGGCTGGCGTGCTGCACGCTGGCCGAGCTCGCAGGCCACGCGCATGCAGCAAGTCGACGGGAATGGCGGCCTGCAGCGTGCTTGCGTGCAATGTGCCGTTGGGGCCGGCGGCCCCATGCAGCTGGCCGACCTCGCGAGCCACGCGCTAACAACATCGTGCGGCACGAGAGCGGGCGGCGCGTCGACTGGGCTAGCTGGCCGATTTCACGGACGGAATTTGTAGGGAGCTCGACGACATGGCATAGTCGCACAGAAGGCGAAGACGGAGCAGGCCATGGCGTGGGGGATCGAGG
Organism: Eragrostis nindensis; assembly: GCA_012490785.1. Taxonomy (NCBI): domain Eukaryota; kingdom Viridiplantae; phylum Streptophyta; class Magnoliopsida; order Poales; family Poaceae; genus Eragrostis; species Eragrostis nindensis. The sequence continues at coordinate 555,622 of JAAXCT010000212.1, read as the reverse complement.
AGCGGCCCGTGGCCTCTATCGATGACCGCAGAGACGACGACCATAGGCTCGGGCCGCCAGGGCAACAGCGAAGCGGCTGTGCACATATAGGTCGCCGGGGTTGTGCACACTCGTGGAGCAGCGGTGCAGCAAGCACAGAGCAGGCAGCGGGTCTCTGCACGGCAGCGAGGAGCGTTGAGCGCGTCGCGTGAGAAATGCTCGGTGGTGGTGCTGAGGTGACGACGGGGTTGACGAGCTGTGGTCAACGCGATCAAAGAGGCAGAGGCGGCGTGCGAGATGCCATAGAGGAGATGAACGTGTCCGCCATTGGTTGGAAACATGGCCGCGCACAAGATGCTCGACTGAATGCCCCTTCGGGACCAACAGGAGGAGGAAGAAAGGAAAAAAAAAGAGAGAGATGTGACGACGTGCCGCCTGACAAGTGGGGCCCACACGTGTCACGTCGGACAAAACCACTCACAATACCGCTTAGGGAGTAGATTTGCACCGCACACTAGAGTTCAGGGAGTAAGAGACCCGATTTTGTAATTGGAGGTAAAAGTTATAACTCTTAAGTGTTGAGAGAGGTAAATAGGACTTCTTCCTTGATTATACTACGTGGTTTGTGAGCTAGGTATTGCACATTCATGAAAAAAGATGATAATTATCACAGATGATATACAATCTATGATATTTTCTTGAATTGTTAAAAAATGTCATGGATCACTGGATTTCTTGTAGTGATTCTGCGCATCTGGCGGTCAGATCACAGTTCATTTGGCTGTCACACCGCCAAGAAATTCGAACGATACAGGTCCTCACTGGTTTTCCATCGGGTGGAACGAGACCGTACACGGCCGTGTACAGCATTCACCGAGCTGAACGAATCCGACGCGGCCTTCACCGATCGAGCTGTGGCCCGCTGAATGAATCGATTCAACACGGCCTTCCCTCACCCCGGGTAATCTGGTCTATGTTTGGATTTGTTCAACAAAGGGACGAGACCAAGAGCGCTAGACGCTTCGTGGGCTGACTTTCAATTGCACTGTGTGCGTCTCGCTCCTCCGATAACCAACCATGCTGCGACATGAGGAAGCAGGTGCTCGCCACCACCTAGGGTTATAGCATGCCGCATTGCTTCGAGAACATGAAATGCTAGTAATGGCGCGGCGGCGCACAGGCTCCATCCCCTGGTTTGGTCTTCTGCATACGGCTGTCATTGAATAGTAACCAGTTGATGAGTGTGTTCCTTGGTTTGTAATACTAGCCTTTCAACCCGTGCATCGTGCAGGCTAGGAATTAGAGCGAGACATAAATAGATATATTTTTAAAAAAGTACTTTTGCAAGCATAAGGATCGAGTTAATTTTGTACTTTAAACCAAGAATTTTTATATCACATCTCAGTTATGTTATTAATAATGAGTTTGTGTTAGACTTATTTCACATTAGATGCAATCTCAATGCCATATGACTTTCAAAATGGTTTTAGTTCATTAACAACATCCTTTAGATCCATATTGCAGTACATTTTTTATACGCAATATAATAGTCATTTTCTTGGTCTTATTTTTCACCACACGAAGTTGCATTAATGTCTTAATGTAACTTTAAAGATGCCACACTATATATGTTAGGCCATTATTCGTGACCTCCCATTAAGCCTGGCATGATCGGAAACATTAAGTTTAACTACTCATAGCATCCATTAGAAAGCCCTGGGAGGATCTCTTCCCTCCTTTGGTTGGATCCACACATTGCACATGGCAGCAAGCCTAGCGAATGCTTCTATGATGCGCACAAACGTGTGGATTACGTGCAGCAACCTTTGTGGCCCGATCTTCACGGTGGAACACATGAAAAACTTGATAACTATCGTTGCATGACCTGACGGAGAGGTAGTGCACCACGGGATCTTGCACCAGCGACGAACGACCGAGACATCCGCCCTTCCACTCAGCAACAAGAAACCAGCCCACGCAATCACGTCGTATAGACGTGAAGGCACGAACAGGGTGAACCGAAGTTCGGTGTTCTACAATCCACTCAGGAATCGAAAGAACAATTATTGCAAGACACTCAAGCCTCACTAGTTCCAAACATTTCCTCCACCGAAGGAGAACACACATAAGGTATCTATATTGTCATATCAAAAGTCTCTCTTACATTGGAGAATTACATGAGTATTTATACTATGAATAGCATGTGAAAAGTTGTGACATTAATCTGAGTGCTCATCCATCATATGAGAGGTCTTCTTGACTCTTGATATGCTTCTTGAGTGGAGTATCCAAAAGTCTTTCCAATTTTCGCGCAGGAACTTGGCTGGATGGCAGCATACACTAAACTGACCATAATTCCTTGCTCAGAAGTCGAAATTTCGCAACGTTTGTAGCATATGAAAATAGACTTCAATATCTTTCCAAAGATATGTCACATGCATGCTCAAACCTTGCGGATTAATTTTGGTGTGGCTGCAAACTTGAACAACATACTTGCATTTGTGATGGCACCTATGGATGAGAATTCCTTTTCCTTTGCATATCATTCTCAATCCATCATATCCTTGAAAACATATTGATGTATGCCAGAATATACGGCATACGACACTCGCTCGAAAATACATGACTGACCCCACCTCTAAGAAAACAGTACTAATGGCTACTTTAAATATTTTGATGCTTCAAACTACATATCTCTACCTATCTAAACCGTGTGCGGTTTCTCGGCCTCTGATTGGTCGGGTTACTGTTCATTCTTCTCCACCGTCGATTTGCAGATCAACGATCCTACGCTTTCGTCCTTGGTGAGAATCGAGAAGCTTCAAGCTTCTTCTCCAGCAGCCCCGGGCGCGTCGGGGGAGGCCCCTTCCTCCTCCTCCTCCTCCCCGCCGCGCGCGACGCCACCGCGGCGCCCCTTCCTCCTCCTCCTCCTCCCCCGACCCCCCGAGCGCGGCGCCGCCGGCGACCTCACCCGCGCAGGGCCGCACCGCCGCCCCCCCCTTCCTCCTCCTCCTCCTCCTCCTCCTCCTCCCCCCCCCCCCCCCCCCGCGCGTATGCGGGCCGCGCCGCCGCTCCCCTTCCTCCTCCTCCCCCGGCGGCCCAGGCAGGGCCGCACCGCCGCCCCCTTCCTCCTCCTCGCCCCTCGCGCGAGCGCCGCCGCCGCCGCCCTCACCCGCGCAGGGGCGCGCTGCCACTGTGTTATCTGGCCCGGCATGGTCAGCCTCGACGGCGAGGCCGCACCCCACCCTAGCAACCTTGCTCCGCCCTGCTGCGCTCCGCTGGTCATTCTACCCTGCAAACACACTCGTCCGTCCTGCCCAGGGTCACGAGTTGAGCAGGTCCGCTTGCCGCGCCCACTCGCATGGAGGACGTCGTGCCCAAGGTCACCAACGTCAAGGTCGTGGCCAGCCTGCCGCGAAGATGGCCAAGCAGCGGGGACGGGAAGACAGTGCGGGGAAGATGCTGCCATGGCGAGCTGGGTCAGTTGGCTCGATAACTTTGCTACTCTTCTGCAGTCTCGCAAGCCATGGCCATGCACGCTACCTGTTTGTAGAAATGCCTCACAGGCGTTATGTTTGCTGTCCATCAACATGGAATCGGATCCTCTGCAGTTACTGCAGAGGGCAGTCGGGTGGCTGCATGTGGGCCGGGCGGCGTGTGCTCCCCACATGGCAGCCACCCAACCGACTGCAGAGGATCTCATTCCATCAACATACGTAGTTAGCATTTTCTTCTCTTAGTATTTCACTAAGCAAATCATATTAAGATATAACTAATAAAGTATATCAAAACACATATGAGTGATTTTAGATTGTAGGCTGCGAAAGCACGAGTATATAATGATGCACAGTCAATTGCTAACAATCATAGCAAATACCTATACAAAAATTAGACATATATATCTTGATTCAAAATATATTTAGTTTGACAAGAGGGATCTACAGTTTCTATTTTTGCTCGGAGATTCTTTCTATTAAAATTTAACCCAAGTGAAGAGATGCTAAAGTGATATATCTTAACAATATGATTGTTACCCCAAAAAAAAAAGACAGTATGATTTCGTACAATCTGGTGCAGAGAAGTGTTCTAATTGTCATGTTCGTGCTATCACCTTAGGACACTTCTAATCTGGTGTTCTAAGTGTTCTACAATCTGCGCACCAAACATGTGCTTTTCACCATTGAGGCAACAGATAAACCATACCTTTGACTTTCTATGCCTTTCTCTATATACAGTTGGAAAGCAATAAGCAAAGATACAGAATGCCAACATCCTATTGGACACAATCACTTTAGTTATTAGATTATTGTAACATAACAGAATTTCCATTTGTTTCAGATATAACAAGTTCAGATGTGCTGTGTTACTTATACAACTACACTCAGTTCAAGATATATGTCTTCATTACAACAAATGATAATTCACAAAGTTGTGCTCTTTCTAATTGGATAGTGAATTGCAAAATTTGTTTGCCAATCAGCCTCCACCATTCTATAAGATATTTTTATAGCTTACTGTTCACTCTCAGGAAATGCATTTGGAAATGAAGAGTGCTTGAAACAGCCTAAACAACTTTCAATCAATAAATTTGCATGGTTATTATAGATTAGTTCCACTATACTGAATTTTGCTTTCTCTAGATTAGTTGCATGGCCCTGTCTCCTTTCCTGAGATCCCGAGTAATTGCCTGTTCCTTTACTGATGATGAAGTTTTATGCAGAAACTGTAAACAAAATGGCCCGGATGTCCTCTGAGGACATTGTATTGTGCCTTCTTATCGCTGGACAGCCAACGAAACCTTCACAGCGATGAGCCAAAAAGAGAAGCGAGTGCTACTCAATATGTTCATGTCAAGTCTTATACATATACTAATCAACTACTCATTATTTGTTTCATACTGTTACAACCCTAGGTGCTAAGACGTCCATGAATAAAAACTGCAGTGATCAATCTAGGTATATTTCAATTTTCATTCCGCTTTCGATTTCAATTCTAACGAGATCCTATTCATGTACAGAGGTAAAACAACAAGTTGTAACATTAGAACTTTTTTATCTATATAAAGTGGTAAATACGTTACCACTGCTAAATGTGCTCCTTTTGTGTTTGAAGAAAGCAAGTTTTAATTTATGCATCTACTAGCAAATGCCAACAATTATTTTAATAAAACGTGAAGACCCAGTTGTTACTGAAAATAAAGCACTATGAATATTACCTAGCCAGAGCCATGCACTTATATCTTAAAAGTACTACTATTATCTGAGGCAAAATTCTTTACTACTAATTCCTCCACCATATCGTAGATGAGAATTGGCCAGCCACTCTATGGTGGTCAAATTTGCTAAAGACATCCTAGATAAGCTTTAAGCATTTAGGGTTTATAATTTATTGCCAATATTTCTCTGTACCAGTATTAGCCTCTATCAATTGCAGGCAGAGGAAATAGGGAAACGCCGGCCTATAACAGAGAAATATCTCGCCGCAACATGCAGCGAAACAAGAACATCAAACTAGCCTGGTCCATTCGCCGACTTTGGGAATTCCACCTGAAATAGTTAATTTCTCCTTTCAGTTTCCCTCCTTTTCTCTCTGACACTAATCTCGATTCACTGACTGTTATGCCAACTTGACCAAAGCCTGAAATATAATCATCCATGATCCACATAAATATTCTGATGAGTTTGATACAGGTAACACCAAGAAAGCAACCTACGCGCGGCAACGCCGCGCGAGTTTTCTAGTTCATGGTTCCAACCTCCGACCGCTCTGTGTTCAAATATGTGCTTCGTTGATCCAAGATCTTGCATCTGCATCGTGAAAAGTGTTGCTCCATCTAGCTCCAATCCTTCAAGATGGCCATGGCTGCCATATACACGTGATGTAGTGCAACCGGCGGCTGCAATCGATGGGCAGTGAATAACTCCATACTGAAGATGATTACTTATGGGCAAAGCCATTTTCCCTTGCATGACTTTTCTCCGACAACACGTTAAGCTACTGCCGGTTAACAATGGCATCTACTGTGACCGTACCTGAAGGCAACATGATGATGATGCCGACCGGATACAATGGGGTTTGACCATCAACCACGGGATTCAATTGGGTCAATATAGCTCCAATCAAAGTGAATCCTACCCGGCCCTCAAAAGAAAAAAAAAGTGAATCCTACCCTCATCTTGGATGACGACTTCGCTCAGCCGGCGACCTCCAACAACGCTTGCAATGTCTGCTCCATGCATCCATTTGTTTTCCCCGTTTGTCTTGCTTCTTAATGCTTCGTGAGACCCGAGTACGTCATCTCTTGAAATTAAATAGCAGTTATACCACACTATCAATACGGGTGCCATTTTGTCTGGGATTTTATGTTTCCCATAAAAACAAAGGAAGCAAAACCATCCAAATAATTCATGCCAGCAAAATGCAATCTGGATTAATTGATCCTAATAAATCACACACGGCAACATGAAAATGAATCCAATTCATTGCAGCATGCATGGATCCATCCAATCTATTTAAGTGCCCTCTCCTTTCCTGATCTCGGCCACACACACACCATATATAGCATCCACACACGATCACCCCGGGCAAATCTTATCTAGTGAAGCCACGATGAATACCTGCAGGTTCCTTGTCGCCGCCGCCGCCGCCTTCGTCGTCATCTGCGCCGTGGCCTCGACCGCCGCGGCAGAGAAATGGTCCATCTGCCCGTGGAGAACGGTGGCGCACCCCGACGACCCGTCCGTCCAGAACCTCGGCCGGTGGGCCGTGGAGCAGCAGCAGACCACGCTGAGCTTTGAAAAGGTGGAGACCGCCAGGGCGCAGGCCGTCGGCCACTGCGCCAACAACATCAACCGCATCTACGAGCTCATCATCGACGCGTCCAACCGCGCCGGCGCCGGGAACAGCAAGTACAAGGCCGTCGTGTCCGTGATTAACAGAACAGACCCGCAGAAGGTTCTCTCCTTCGCGGTGGTCTCCCCGCCGCTGGCAAAGTGAGCCCGGCTATGGATAATCCTATCTCTAACAAATGAATTTCATGAGTAATTCCATCTTGACAAAGAATTGTTCTGGATGATATTTTCCTTTGTACATGGGCACGAATCGAATAGAATAAAGAACAGTAGAAATTCGTCGCATGACAAACTTACAGTTGGTTGCAGAATCTAAGGTTCAGTAAGTTCCTCAGATATCTTCTCAGGTCACTGAGATTTGGTATATCTTGTCACATTTTTGGAACAATGAAAACATACTGCTGGAACAACGTAACTGCATCCATGGAACAATGAAACTGTACTTATGAAACAATTAGTTCTTAGGTGGAACAATTTTGTTTTTCAAATAACATTTTTTTGCACTATTTTTTTTGCGGGAAAGAGAGATCTTTGTTAATTACTCAGGAACAAGATTACAATCCTGGGCAACATGGTTCTCGATACATCTAGGGACCTGCATACGCCACACCGCGGAGTGTGTCGTACGCTTTGCTAGCTGCGCGAGTTCGTGTGCAACCACATTTCTCTCTCTCCTAACGGCCTGGAAAACAACATCCGGCACTAGTGAATAAAAAAAAAGTGACTAAAAGATTAGAAATAATCTCAGTCACCTGAGAAGGAGACACCTCCGCCTGCTATCTGCGATTTGTAAAATGTCCGTATAACTGCGAATCTCAAACATTTATTTCACCCACTATTGTTTAGTTCTCCTTTTTTTTTTCCTCGTCTCTAGTCATACATTCTGTCGTTGCACCTTTCTACGAACCGGAAAAAAAACAAGAACCAGTACTCTGCAACTTCAGCTTCCGCAGGGATCAGGTATCTTTGCAAATACCGAATTCGTCTCAGGTGGATTGCTACCTGCTTCATTCAAACACATGTACAAGTGTCAAGCTACAAGACAAATAAATACAGAGTCTGAAATACTGAGTAACTAATTCCCGGCAGAATAGTTTTGTTTCCTTGTCGTTAGAACAGGCTAGCCTGTTAAAATTTTTGGACCTCTAATGGCACACAAGTCGAATGTCAACACATCTGATAAACTTGTTTACACATGCACTCAAATTTACAGCTTTTATCAATGTTGGTTGGACGTAAAGAAGGACCACATGCAAATTGAGATATAGATCGAGACAACTCTATTATACAAATGTAAGTACCAAGGTCGATATACTTGTTTTTGCATACATCAACAAAATGACAGACATGTGACTATGCTATTGTGTTTACATGAACAAGAAAGAGAAAGATACGGGATTGAGAGGATTATTGTCGTCCCTACTACTGGCGGTTCCAGCCGGAAACTGTGGATGTTTTTTTTAGGGAGGTGGGGGGGGGGGGGGGGGTGTGTTAAGGATAACACACAAGTATGTGCTTTTAAACCCCATGAATCTTAAAGAAAAATTTCACTGAAGTCAAAAGAATTTAAGTGGAGTTTTTTGAAATTTGCAAATCTAAAAATATGCTCAAGTGTGCGTTATTTTATTTGTATTTTTTGTGAGTCTAATTCGAATTTGAATTCAAGTTTGTGTTCGAATTAAATAAGAAACCCAAAAAAAAGAAAAGAAAAACTCATCTCATATCTCTTTAAACGCCACTTTTATCCAACAGCTAGCCTAGCCCGAAGCTTCTACGTTTTCTCTAGAAAGAAAAGCTGGCCCATGTAGGTTTATGCCCCCACTGCAGCCCATCTCTCTATGTGCACTCTTTTTCCACCCTCATGGAGTGCTACGTAGGCTTAGCTCAACCCACGATGCACAAATTAAGTCATCTTCCTAGCTTTGAGCGGAAGCTGCTCGACTCGACCGAACACGGCAATGCGACCGGCTAGCTCTTCCCATGGCTGTAAAATGGTGTGTCCATGTGTGTGTGTGTGTGTGTGTTTGTGTGGTGGGGGTGGGGGTGGGGGGGCTCAAGCTCCCCTACCATCCGGCAGACGGTGGATCCATCCCCACTCCCTGCTTCCACATTGCATCCGCCACTCGCTCCTTGTTCAACTGGGGAATTGCCAGACTGCCTCCCGCTCCCACTTTTCCTTCACCTCCATCATAGATCTTCTGCGCTGCCCAGCGAATGGTTGAGCCACTCACTTATGCTTCTCCAAATGCCCTCGAGCATCTGACATCCTATACATTGGGGGTCAATGCATTTTGCACTACACTACTCCAGTGGTGGATCCAGACGGCTACATACATACGCTCAACATAATTTTGAAATTCGAATTTAAGGTATTTTATTCATAAAGATAAAGGATAACACACAAGTATGTGATTGTAAACCCATAATATCTGCAAGGGAAATTGACTAAAGCCAAACAAATTTAAATGTAGTTTTTTCTGACATTTTCAAATCTAAATACATGCTCAAGTGTGTGATTCAAAATTTCCTCTTATTCATTTTTGTTGTGAGTCTTTATTTGAATTTGAATTCAAGTATAAATTAACTTGCCAGCGCCGGATCCGGCCACTGATCACCACGGTGGCGGTGGAGAATGCGGCGGGGGAAATATATGGTGCCAAATGGAATGAGCCCAGCCAAGCGCCGCCAAAACCCATGAAGCGGGAAACTGTGGAAGTGGGCTGTGTGCTTGTAGCACAACGACCCAAGCCCAAGCTCGAAATGCGGCCCATTTTCGGCCTTGACGGGTGGGCGCCTCGTCTTCTCCGACGAGTTACCAGAACTACCAAACTTTGAGCAACCGCTGAGCAGAGAGAAACGAGGCAGCTCTCTTGGCGTGCACACCTCACCTCAGCTCAGTTAAGCTCCCAACAAGATTTCTCTCAGCGCACCCAACAAGATTTCGCTCAGCGCTTAGATATCTCTCCTTTCCGCTCCGTCCGGAATCGAGCAGAAGCGGGCCTGGGTATCTCACTCCATGGCGGAGGGGGCCAAGAATCTCTTCGCGCCGTCCGAGGTCGCCGTCCACGCGTCCAGGAAAGACTGCTGGGTCGTCATCCACGGCAAGGTCGGGGTCGAGGGCAAGCGGAGAGATCAAATGTCTTTTCAGTAGGAGAGAGATCTGATTTGATTTTGTCTGGCTCTGATGATTTCTCTGTTGGTTTCAGGTGTATGATGTGACCAAGTTCCTCGAGGACCACCCTGGAGGAGAGGATGTGCTCCTTCACGCATCTGGTAAGCTCAATTTGTGCTTCTTGTATTTGTTTTCTGTTCATGAGTACAGATTTCCTCATTTCTGGTCGAACACATCAAACCTCTAGAAATAGCTAGTGCCATGGCTCTTTCGTAAAGTGGCACCGAGCCTAGAGAATTGAATTTAACTGCAAGTTAATTTAACAACCACGCGAGAAATCGAGTAATGAAAGCACTGAAGTTTATTTGGAAATTAGCAGTTGGGATTCATGTTCTTTACTTGTGTACTAAAGCCTCCTGATCATGTAGTAATTTAATCTGACCAGGACATGTTATAACTTTTTTTTAGGAGCCATGTGATAATTTGTTACTGATACAAAAAACTTACACTTCCTCTTAATGATGATTTTCGCTACATTAGTGCGTCAATACTGAGCCCGGTGTGCTATTGCTTTATTAATAAACATCCAGATTTCATCCTTGCCAAACATTAAATAAAAGGATATCCAAAGCTGTTGCTAACTGTTCGACAGATAGATATTTTGTGCCCAGGACAGACAAATGCGTGGAAGTCAACTTGTTCTCGCTGTTATTGTATTCTGCTTTCCTCTTGGTCAAACCTTCAAGCCTCTCTATTCTTGCTAACTTTGTCATTTTAAATGTCACTTCCAAAGCACCTATTCAATTTTGGTTGCGCGTATTATTTTGTTAAATATGAATTTCATCCGATCATCGACCAGATGCTAAGCTTGGTTTCCTCTGGCTTCAATAAACTCATGTAGCCTCTGGGGATGCCACGGAGGCGTTTGAAGAGGTGGGACATAGCACATCTGCAATTAGCATGATGGACAGCTACCTGGTAGGAAGCATTGAGGGGTACGTCCCTCCAAGTATATCAAAGTCCTCAGATGCTTGGAGCGTTGATGCGCCACCAAGTTCCAGGAACAAAGGCCCTCCTAACCCAAATACCTTCCTGGACTTCATACTCCCGTTGTTTATGCTTGGCCTGGCAATTGCAGCTTGGTATTACCTAACCTTTGTTGCCAAGGGCAACTAAATCTGGTGAGGTTTGGAAATATTGCCTTTCATTATTAGATTGCTAGGTTGTATCAGTTATTAATTCAAAATGATCATGGCTAGTTTTACGGTCCCTTTATTTTAAGTAGGTTTGTGACTATCATTTACAGAGAAATGATGAGAGCGAATTGGTCATGTTTTGCTCTTCTCATGCTTATAGGATATCCTTGAAAACAATGTTCCTATCTGTAACAGCCATGCCAGCACAGAAATGTATGAATAGAAGAATATGTTTATGTTTTCTCATTTAGTTGTTTTTCTTTCAGAATTCTTGCTTTTGTGGGAAATAATCGTACTGAAATAGTACATGTTCTTGTAAACATCAACTCAATCAACAGATCACGTAGGTGCATTGCCACAATCATGTTTGGTTTACATATTTAGTACCATCTTAAAGTTGAAGAATCCAGTAGTTTTTGATGACCTGTATAATTGATACCATCCCTAATGCCATATGTCAGAGACGTAGTTTCTAAGATGGAGAATCATACTATTCAAAGTAAATCGTTTTAGAACCTAGCCCCTTTTAAAGGGTGTGTGATGTTTCAAAGTACTTTCACTGCTAAAACTGGGCATGTGATGTCCCTTTTCACTAAAAAGACATACGTCTCTTACAAACTGAAATTCAACCTGTGTAAAATGTAAATTTTCGGTCATCCTTTCAATTGAAAGAAAAGTTAGGGGGATCCCCTGCCGTTCTGTTGGGGGAAAAGAAAAAAGAAAATCAATTGCTGGATATTTTACTGTTACAGTAAAGCGTTTATGCAGGTATATTGGTGTAACAAATTGTACCATTTGTTTGTATACCAAATTGTGCAGTTGAGCTTGTTGATTGATTTGTTGATGAATATTCTTTGGGAGTAAGCCTTCATCCTTTTTAGTTAGTTAACAAATAAATCCTACATGTAACAAATGAACGTTTTACCTAGATTGCAATGCAAGAAACAGAGGACGGTAACACCTTAAATATCACAATTGTTTGGCCTGGATTTCCCTCCTCCTGTCCTTTTCTTAGTTATAGAATTGTTGATAATGGAATGACAAGCAATTGTTTGATGCTGTCCACATTTCCGGTGACAATTCGACCCCAAATGCATTGGTTTCACGGGCCAGAAGAAATGTCTCTGTCTATGTACATTTGACAGCTTTGTCTGTAAGTTTCTTTTGGCCAAGTTTTGATGTTACTGGGAGGGTTACCAACAATTCTTACAATTTGTTCCAATGGACGTGACATTTATGTAAAAGCCAATTCCTAGGAGGCGTAGACTTTCTGATCAAACGGAGTTGGTCAATCATCTAAATTCTAGCAGGCCTTGAAAATGTTTGCAAACTATTGATACATTTGTTGCTCCAGTTGACCTTGAGTCCTGGACATAGTCATTTAACAATCCTTAGCTCATTTATTTGACAAATGTTTGGGATCTGAAGCTTCTATGAGAGTCATTGACTTAGTCTTCCCATGAGGCCACTATCATGACACACCACAAAGTGTTACCATCCAAATGTAAACGCATGCTGATGCACTGCAAAGTCGTCCAAAGTCATGATTGGCAAAGAAATGAAATTTGTCAAAGGATGCAACCATATATAATCTTTCAGCAAATTTTGTATGCTTGTAATTACAGTTAGCAACTAGCAATGCTTCACAACGGGCCGTGCGTGCCATTATCAACAGTTGTCGATCATAAACAACAATTTACCTGAACGAAAGCCATCGTATATGTTTTATAAGCTAGTTGGTGATTGAAAATCAGGGTGAGACCAGCTGGCCCTATATTCAAGATGACTGAATTCCAAATCAAATGACATTCACCCTGCTCATTTGCAAGTTTATACACACATTTGGAGTTGTCTCTTTGACGAACCACCTCCTCCGTGTCTTCACCCTAGCTAGCTTGCCTGAGAGCAGACATGGATGGCCTCATCCCCCTTTTCCTCAAGGCCCTGAAGAAGAAGAAGGCCATGAAACACTACCACTCCCTCTCCTCCACCGCCGGCCACCTCGCGCATGCCGATGATGTTGGCGCCGAGCTCTCTCCAAAGGGTTGCCTGTTCATGACGCCGCAGCACCCAAAGGCACGAAGCTGGCAGTACGACGGTGACGACGGGGGCCTCTTCATGACGCCTCAGCACCCAAGAGCATCAAGATGGTTCGAACAAGGCGAGAGTACATGCGAGCCTGCTGCGGCCGGTAGCGGGTCACCTGGCCGTGGCACCACTCAGGGAACGAACCAAGGATCCGCAGCGACTCGGCGCCATGGAGACGCCGCCGCTCGGGCACTAGGTGGTGGAAATTGGGGTTCGGGCAGGAGCATCCTTGTTGAGAAGGGAGAGGGAAACAATTAGTACTTGTTCATTTTGTACAGTTGCGGAAGCAGAGAGGTGACATGTTTATATGGCGTGTAATGTTTGTAGCTATGAAATTAACTGCAGTGCTCTGATTAAGCATTATTCTTTGGGGAGTTCTGGCCTGGTTTCTTCCTTGTCGAAGCATAAGGGCATGTAGTAGAACGCCATTTATTGAGTTGCTTGTCTAGGTTCATGTTAACAAATAAATCCTACATGAATTTGAATGAAGAGGAGAGTCACGCTTTCTCCTCACGAAGGGACGGCACAGGCTCGTGCTCCCACGTCAAATCGTCGGTTTGACCAGTAAAATGCGACACCAGCAGATATGCGAGGGTGATTTTGGTGGGGGGAAAACACCTATGACTGGCAGAATACCTCGTAGCGGCAACATAGGAGAAAGTTACGTTCAGCGTGGGAGCACGACGAGCCCGTCGTCCCATCGTCTCGTGAGACGACAGCAATTTTCTCTCCCTTGCTTTATTTCAATACACGTAGGACAAATCGGCTGAGATGGCACTATACAGATGGTTCATTTATTCCTGATGTAGATGACTTTAGAATAAATGTCGTTCTGTATTAGAAAACTTTCTGAGTCAAAGAAGAAGAAATTTTACAATAAACTTAAATAGATGCACACCATCCCCAACTGAATCACAATATCAGTAAAAGAAAACAATAGTAAGCATAAATAACCGATCATTTTTAACTAATGCCAACTTTATATATCAATAGACAATCATACAACTTTTTTTTTCCGAACCAAGACAAATCATACAACTGATATTGCCTAATCCCACCCGTGCGTTGTCGCATTAGAAAGGATCCCACTTTCGTTCGAACTCCTCGCGCCGTCGGGTCAGATCAGCCATGACGACGTGGAACCGAGCCTCTAGGACGCTTAACCTCGCAAGCAGCTCGACCAGCTCCGGGTCGCTGCGCTGCCTCTCATACTTGCCGTCGTCGTCCTTTGCTCTCTGCCCGCCTCTGACTACGTCGGCGACCTCTCTGGTCTTGTCCCAGCCACCGGTCGCCTCGAGTATGCTCCTCTTGTTCGTCATCTCCCGCTTTGCCACCTCACAATCGCGTAAAACGATCTGATCTTCTGGTCCACTGCAGTCTACCCTTTCTTTTGTTGAACGAAATGTTTATATATCTCTCTTCTGTTCCTAACTCGGAATTAATTTACTACGATTGTGCGTTTCCTACTCGAACTCCAGTCCAACCCGTCGGATCTCTCTCGTATACATGTTCGATATGCACTTGGATCTACGTACCTTGTTACCAGAAAGACATCTGGAACATAATATGCTTAGTTTTTATGCAAGTCTCTGGGAAAATACCGTATCTGTCAATATCCAATGCACCACACACACCATCTCAACTCAGTTCGCTGCTCCGCCTTAGGTGTCTCTAATAAGCTGGGGCAAACACAACAGACCGCCGAAATTCGCGCCACTGACAAGCCAAAGAAGAGGGTGATTGAATTCAAGAAAGAAAATAATCACCTCTGAAGAATATAGATGGTGCAATTGAAATGCTTGTCCGTTCAAATCTTGTGCCTTCAGATATTGAAGTTACTAGTAGTACCCTCGGTTCTCTTCTATTATTGTCGTTAGGATAGGCTTATCGGTTCAAATTTGAACTACATTGCTCTCCTAACAACAAGAAAAGAAAATTCAAGGGAGTAGGAACACAAGCACGAACTTTACGAACCATTCACAAGTCGAAAAGAAAATCCAAGGGAGTAAGGACCTGAGCGTAAATGGTTATGACAGTGCGTGTATATGTTGAGCAACTGTAAACTGTAAATTGCAAGAAACAACATTCTTCTTACCCACGACGCGTTAGGCAGGGGGCACAATCCCTAAATCGTAAGCTCGATAATATCCCCGTCGTCTAGTTTACAAAGATGCTTTTTGTGGATGACACCGGTTGCCATAGCAAACCGTCCCGTACCCCAAACAATAGCTTACCTAAGTGTGGATCCCTTAAGCCTGCATTCATATAAGTAACTTTCCTGTTCTAAAATATAAGTAACTTTCCCGTTTGTTGAGGTGAAACTCTCAAGCAGAATAGTTTTTCTTTTTATTTTGACACAAATTGGCAGGTGTTCTGCCCTTTCATTAAGACAGAGGAAAAGAAAACATATTCTCATAGTTACAAAAACAAAGGTAGGCAGCCGCAGCTGACCAGGCAAAATAGTTTTCATGTGCATTTTTTGGGAACACTCAGGTTAATATGGCATTTCCCTGTGTGTTTTCTGATAACCGTCAGCTTAAATGTTGCCCCACAGGGATATTACCCGTTTCCAGTAGTGTGAGTACTTCACAAGTTAATAATCTAACGGTCCCATATGAAAAATAATGATCTGAATTCTGTGCACAGTAACAAATTTGTTATTGTATATACCTTTCGTCCTCGAACACTAGACTGAAGGAGTTGTGCCACCTGTTACCGGCATGGATATGCAGACCCTGTGCACGGGCAACAGTGTTGGCGTTCGGGCCGAGTCCGTCCTTCACTGCCCAATTGTTAGCCACAAATTTATCATAACAGTCTTTGATTATGAGCGGCAGCTGATTTGGGTTCGGCCCACTGCGGATGTGATGCAGGTATAGGCCGCGGAAGTTGAGCTCAATTCCTTCTTTGAGGGCAGAGCGTGGGGTGACTTGGAAGTTGCAAGCGTTGGCCATGGCTGGTGTACGGCTGCAGACAGTGTGAGTGACTAGTCCTAGCTTGTGCTGCGTCTCCTGCGAGCATGGGGTGGCTTGGAGGTTGCAAGCGTTGGCCATGGCGCGTGCACGCAGGAGCTGGGCTGCAGACAGTGCGAGTGACTAGTCCTAGCTTGTGTTGCGTCTCCTGTGAGGCCTTGGACACAGCTATTTATAGGCAAAAAATGCTATCTAAGCAATAGTGTAGTCATGTTAAGAATAATATCCAACTTTTGTGTGGAAAAAACACTCTGATTGATTTTTGCCTGACGAAGCATCGATGAGTGGTCGTTCGCCTTGCCGTACAAGTGGCCCAGGCAAAATACTCGAGTTTTGCTGATGTGTCATGCATGGACCTTTTTTTTGCGAGGGATCATGCCATGGGACCTTAGCCATGCTTGTTTGGCTTTTCCATCTATATGTTTCTGCGTTCTTACAAAGGATGGATAAGTTTGGGCGCTACAAGGTTCATCATGTTATATACACAACAAGGATTCCTAACTACTCGAGCTCCACATTAGGTGAGATGGAGCATTCATGTTACGTAAGGGAAACTCTTTGGTGATCAAGGATTCGATCCGCGCCCCGTTATCGCAAATGTGAACATGCTAAACTTTTACATTTTTGCCTTTCCCTATGCTTTCTGTTCGTTATTTCTTTTCTTTTCTTGATAAACACAATAAGACTCTTGTACTACATTCACTATCTTAATCATGTTGGAACTGTGTTTGTGTGGAAAAAACGACATACTAATCGGATAAAGGGAATGTGAATCACACGGTACCTTCCTTCAAGTTCTTTACAAATGTGTGGTACAATTAGGGTCACGTACTACCGGATTCAGATTCTTTAAGAGGACATTTTGAGGAACACAAAGATTATTAAAGAAAGGAGATCGATTTATTTTCACAGATAAAGTTTTTGTGAAATATGACCCCAACATGCATTGGGCATCTCCTAAGGGGCCGATGGTGCCTAAGAGCAATACAACCATAGCTGAACATAGAGTTATTATCCAAACACAGGCCAAAACCAATATAAATCATGGTGTTCTATGACTGATCTTTGCTTGGGTGTAGCGCTCTACCGAACAAAATATTTACCAATTTTCATAGCATCTACATCTTGATTGGTATATATTCGTGCACACAAGAAAGCTCACAAAAGCTGAGGCATCTTGATGCAAATAGTCAGATGTGTGCTGGACTGGTGGACCACGGAATTTTCCCACACATAGTTGCGGCGGCTTTCTGTAACTAAGATCCAACCATTTTTGGGCTGAAAAACAAGGGAAACCACTATAGATTCTCTCTATTTTCAGTAAAAGAAAAAGAGTAATGTTAGAGTTTTGTAAAACATCTGTGTGGGAAAAAAACTAGGATTTAGCTCTACATCAACCAGTCTTTGTAAAAGGATATTTATTGTTTGGTTGGCCCCGAAATACTCATGGAAAACTCGTCGTTGAATGCTTAATAATCCTTCATCACCACTGAGGCCCTCTTCCGAGCTCATGATTCTGAAACGTATGAACAAGGGAAACATAGGACTAGAGCTAGCTAGCTATCTATTAATTGAAATCATATAGGTATTGAAAAAACACAGGAAAGCTTCTTACAAAACATTTTAGAGAGGAAGAGACAGTGTGTGTTTCCCAGAGGTTGGATCTTATACCCTTATTTTCCTCTAAAACTTCAAAGGAGGAAAGCATATTGCATAAAAGTTTAATTGGATCTTATTTCCGAACTCGCTCCTGCCCTCATGCCTTATGTCAAGAGAAGGGGATGGCACAAAAGAACAGTGTCTGAGGCCTTGCAAGAAGATCGGTGGCGAGATGATATTCAAGGAGGGCCATCGGTGCTAGCAGCTTGGCAATACTTGCAGCTGCTGGATACGCTACAGCAGTTTGAACTCGCGCCCGGAGTGAGTGACAGGCACATTTGGACGCCTGAGGCTTCGGGGGGCCTTCACAACCAAATCGGCATATCAGCGATTCTTCACAGGTGCGGTTCCCTTCGGGCCTCACAAGAGATTGTGGAAAACATGGGCACCGCTGAAGGCGAAGATATTTCTGTGGCTGGCCATTCTTAATCGGTGCTGGACCGCCGATAGATTGGCTCGGCGTGGCATGCAGCACCCGGAACGTTGCCCTCTTTGTGACCAGGAGGAGGAGAATATCCAACACTTACTTACTACCTGTGTCGTTACTCGAGAGGTATGGTACAGGGCACTCACGATGGTGGGCTTGCAGCACGTTACTCCGACACTAGACGACCTCAATTTCAAAAATTGGTGGTGCCGCGCCCTTCGAGCCGTGCCAAGGGAGAAGAAGCGAGGCTTCAATACGCTAGTCATCCTGTGTTGCTGGGCTATCTGGAAACAAAGAAATCGATGCGTGTTCGATGGAGCACAGCCACAGCCAAACGCGATCATCCGGACCATCTCCGAGGAAGCGTTGGAGTGGAGACTGGCTGGAGCAAAGAGACTACAGGAGATCATGATGTAGAGGTCGTCGACCTAGAAATTGGTTGTTAAAAATTTTAACAGGCGCGCATGTAACTACAAAACTAACCTTGGCCAGAGTATGGCATGTGTAAAACTTTTTTCTCCTTAATGAAATGACACGCAGCTCTCCTGTGCGTTCGAGAAAAAAGAAGTTTGAGAAAAAAAAAGTTTAATTGGATCTTGATAGAATTCAATCCTTGGTTCCAAAGGAAAGCTCCTTACAAAACATTTGAGAGAGAGAGAGAGAGAGAGAGAGAGAGAGAGAGAGAGAGAGAGAGAGAGAGAGTTTCCAAGAGGTTGGAGCTTACCCTTATTTTCCTCTAAAAATTCAAAGGAGGAAAGCAAATTCCATAAAAGGTTAATAGGATCTTGATAGAATTCAATCCTTTGTTCCAAAGCCTCTCATGGGAAAACTTCCCATAGGGACTGAACTCTCTGAAAGTCCTACTTTTCTCTCCTTTCGAAAGAGGTTTTGAATTAATGTGCATGTGATCAATTTGTGTAGCAAAGTCTTAATTCTCTGACTTTGAATCGCGGAGCACACTAATCATGAACCACAACTTAATTGATTTACACACGTTACAACCAAATTGACTGTTGAGTGGGTATGTGTGAACAGACAATACTTCATGAACTAGCGTTACGACAAGATCATCTGTTTGGTAGCATTATAGCAAACCTATCAAAATCTATCATTCGGCATATATATGCAATGTGAGCTACTATACCCGTTATATTGTATTTTTGAAAAAGAAAATGTAGTAGTTTGTTTGTCATTATGTCATATATGCCAAACGATCACCTGCGGAGAGTTTGTATGTGTGAACGGACCAGACTTTCCGGGTAATGTCTGTTTGTTATTATGTGCCAAACGTATCAGCAGACGAGAAAAAAACGCCTCAGCAAAAGGCGACGGCTCCTCTAGGGACCCGTACGGTGGAAGATTGGCTGACATCGCCGTCGTCGGTGGAGGAGGGAGGCTCGGCATCTGGATTCGTCCTATTTGTTCCTAGGTCTAAGTAGTTAGGTTTTTCCGCGGTGGTTGCTCTACACTCTAGTTGTTAGAGTTAAGGTTTCTCTAAAGGTTCGGTTGACGAAAGTGGTGGTGGTAGTATGACATTCCCAAGTTTGTCGGCATAGAGCAATGGAGGACAAGGTGTCTCGGTGGTGATTGTGAGTCAAATGCGTCATCATCTTCTTTATCTTGTCGTGGTTCTTCGTAGCTATGGTTGCAGGCTAGTGGGAGTTTCTTTTTTCGGTGGCATCATTCACTGTTGGTCGGATTTGTAATGATGATTTTTGTGAAGGAGGCGATAAGCCCAATGGAGGCAAGTTCATCGCAAAAGAGGGATGGCCCCTCTTTTGCGAAAGGGTTGAGTTTCAGTTTTTCTCCATCGGCGATGAGGATGACGATGGTGTATGATGAGATGACCGTGTTCGTTCAGATCAGGGCTCTCGTCCGTGGCATATCCGACTGAGATGATGATCCTAAATGACGAAATTTGCAGCTCTTTCAAAAATTTTTTGTCTCATATCGTGTTGGAGTTAACGTTGTTTGGGTGGCTTATGTAATATTTGGTTTGCATTATGTCAACATTTTTTATGTACGAAAAAGTTGATTGTATCTTAAAATGTTGATTTGAGTTTAAATATGTTGAAACTCTTGTTCGAAATTATTAATATCAATTAATAGACTAAGTTAAATTAAATAGACAAAATTATTAAGCTATTAGGCTGATTTACAAGTTGAATCTTGCAGATAGGAAGCCCCGTTCAATCTCCTGTAGCCCATCTAGAGCCTCGCTGTTGAGTTTGGGCTGGCAACGGGATGCAGCCTAAGAGGCCAGGGCCTGTTACTCTACTAATTATTCTATGCAAAGGTTTATCATTTTTTATTTACTTGTTCTTAGAACGTATCCAAAGATTGCTGTCACCGGTCACCCTTTATCATATACCAGTAATATGAGGTCCCCCATTTCGAAATCACATTTGTAGCCTTCTACGAACTTGATTTGAAACCCCTGCCTCAGATTCGGAAACACTTTAGGCAGCAACTGCACTCAGGCTCATACGCATAACGCACTAAAGCTTTAAGCTGCTTATACAACTTTTAAAACAAATAAATTGACCGTGATACAACAATTTGCAAGATGACGCAATAAAATGGAAAAGTAAAGCATTCACATGTGCGCCCGGCCCCTTTCAGCTCTTCACTGGAACCCAAAAAGGGCAACCTAATTGTTTGAAGCAGGCAAGCTACATTTTGCCGAGATCTCGAGCCAAACACACAGTAGCAGCATACCCAACAGGGCGACCACCATTAATCACTAGATAACAGCATAACAAGGTGTCTCTTATCAGGAGTGGCAGAGTTACAGATACTCTCAGAAAATTAGATAATATTTGCACCTATACCTTGTGTAAAATTCAACTCATACTGTGATACACACTAGTTACACTGCTCATCGAGCCCTATTTGCAGTTACAATGCTCTATGTGCTACAAAACTATTTGCATGGACTGGCACTCTACCTTGGCAGCCATTCCAGCAGTTACTGCATCTCAGATGAGACCAGCAAACAAAGAGCAGATAACCTATCTCAAAGGTACAATTAAACACGAACTTGGGAATTCTCTATTCCTGCTTGTATACACCAACTCTACCGTTTGTGTTTACATGTCAACAGAGAGGGTGGGCCTGGTATCCATACATTATGTTGTTAGCTTTGAGAAATGACGATCGTGGACAAGATGAGAGTCAGGATGATAAGCGGAGTGCTATTTCGTGGAGGAGTAATCTCTTCTGGGCAGCATCAATCACACCATTGCACTCAGCATTCACAAGAACCTCACTCATGATTGCAGCAGCATGCCCAGTGGGCTCTTCAGATGTCCTCCGCAGCATGAACATCTGCACAACAATGAGGCAGTCCCATTAAGCCATTTTATCGGGTAATACACCTCTTATATATTGCATGGAATATCAAATGCAGTGTGCTGAAATAAATACATGTTTCATTGGCCAGTTGCTCAGATTCTACTTTACTATCATATTAAGCGTTGACAAATTTCACTTCAGACCATGATTGATTAGACAAATTTGGTATTAGAAATGGTAACATAATTAAGATCCAAAATTAAAAGCAATTTCTAGAGACTTTGAATAAATTACAAAATGCGAGGAATTTTACTTGGACTAAATGTGGTATAGCACCTTCATGCGCAAAAGAAAAAAAAAAATTATACCATGCAGATCCATTGTTCCTAGCAAATCAGTACCTGTCCACGATGAGAAATCTCTAGGCACCCAGGTGGCTGGATCCATGGTTCACCATCAACTTGAACAGGGAACGAACTGTGGAGGTGCAATCTTATAACTTTTCCCTGGGCTAACCGGTGTGCCCTGGAAAGTCCTACCTATCAATCACAGAAAAAGGATTGCGAGTTAATACCTCAACGTTATTATTAAAGACTACTATTATGTATAAGAAATAATAAGTTAACACTGAGAGTAAGCAGTTTGTCTGCACCTGCAGCTTTCCTAGATGCCATGTCCCGGATATACAAACAACCTCAAGCATTTTGTCATGCATTGATTGCAAACTGAAATCATCTTCATGTTCAGTATCATTTTGCCAAAGATCAACGCCACCCATGTAGCTGGCAATGTTCATAACAATTACACCTTCTGCATCCTGATGAAAATACCGTATAAGAAGACACTCCAAAGATAAATCGAAAGTATAAACATATGAAAGATATAAAGCAGATTACCTCTGGAATTTCAATATTCTTTCCATCCACTTCAAGGCTAACATGCCACGGTAAATCAGAACATGATCTATCCATCATATCCTTAGCACCTTCTCTAGCATATATCAGCTTGTTGACAAACTGCACGCAGAAAATCAATGTATTAATGTATTTTTCTCACATAAATCTTATGCATAGAAGTTAATGTAAGATCAATCCTGTTTACAATGCAGGGATTTCTCAGTACTTCCCAAAGAATTTGCAATACACAGTTTGTTTCCTATAGAGTATGAGAAAAGTCCCATGACCTTACCTGACTGCAAAATTGATCTGGTCTTTCTTCCCTTGTGGTGTGGAAGTCATAAGCAACCTTTGCATCGCATCCAATGCCTATGAAATGAAACAAAATAATATATTTTCAGCATTTTCTGACTGAAGTGATATATCTGCATAAGAAAATACTTAGTATGGTGTAATGGTGAGAGTTCAAGGATTGAACATACCTAAATAATTAGTCATAAATTTTACTTGCTTGGTGCATTGACCTTCTGTTCCATTCTTCTCTTTGATGGCTACATTCCAACGATCAAGCACTGTAACAGCTGCGTGGTCCACATCATTTAGAAGTGCATATATTCCTCCTTGTCGTTCAACAGAAGATAGACCCCCACCCCAGCGCATAACTCGTGACAGGTCGTTGCCTGTTCCCAGTGGAAGAATGGCAACAGGGGGAGGAGATTCATAGTTCTGCTTCTCAATGGCATCAAGAACCCAGGCTACTGTTCCATCCCCACCACAAACAAGGATTCTGAAGTGTTTAACATTGTGGAATAGTTGCAATCCAACTTCAGGCCCCTGAGACGTGCTTAGCTCAAATATCTGAAATAAGATATAAACTTGTTACATCAAGCTTAGAGTATCAACTATCAAAAAAAAAAAAGAGAATGACGGAACTAATGGCAACTTATAGCCTACGGACCGCATTAGACAAATGCTAAAAGTCAAAAGAGCAATTCAGAATCTGTATCAGTCAGGATAATCGCATTACATATCAAGAGACCTAGAACATGTACATCAATGATTGTGTTATTTTAAAGAATATATTCATCGGTTAGAATAACTTTCAAGAGGGATTTATTACTTGGGTCAACAGAAGAGAAGAAGGATCCTTTTTTCTATTTCTCTCAATAGTTAGGGATTTATTACCTGTATGGGATTCAGCAACATGTTCAATCTTCTTCTAAGAGAAGGCCCATTTCGACCTCCACTCTTGCCATTGATGAAAACAAGCAGTGGCCTTGAATCATGCGGCAAATCAACAAGCTCATATTTCCTTTTCGATCCATAAGTTTGGCTGAGAGAATTTTCAGACAACTTAGGCTTTGCCAGTGTGTACTTTCCGTTCATCCCCTGCAGTCTAGCAAATCCTTCAAGAACTGAATCAAAGATTGAGTTGTCTGTGGAAACTGGATTTGTCTTGCCACCGGGAAGGTTATTCAAGCGTTTCTTGCTGCGTGACCTCCTGACCCGGCTCTTGACTGATGAACCGACAAACCCCTCCTTGATCGAGTTGAGAACTCCGCTGATTGCCGGGGCTTGACCAACTTCTTTCACTGACTGGGGTGGAACAATAAGCCTCCTGAGCAGGCCAAGGTCACAAGTGTTCCCTGTTTCCTTCAACAGCTTTGCGTGACAATCAACATGGATCTGCCGCTGGCACCACAGGCAGCGCCATATCGGAGAGACACCAAGAAAAGGCACGCCGCACGGCTCATCGCAGTAGTAACAGAAGGAGGATATCTCTGGGTTGTCGTCCAGCTCCACCCACCTCTCCGACCAGTGGTGCAGCAGGGGCGAAGAGCCAGCCTGCGCAACGCACTTGCAGTCCTTCTCGGCAGCCCCTGAACAATAAGAGTGTGCTGCCACCCCACACACAGAACAGCGGTGAACAACGTCAGCTTCAGCGCCCCGTGAGCCCGCTCCCTGGGCGGAACCAAGTGAGGACAGGCACAAGCAGCATGTCGACGGCTGCCCGCCGCGGAAGCAGTCCTCTGTCCACGTGTGGCTGGAGCTCGGGCACCGCAGCGTCTTCCAGGCCGCCCGCTTCTCCCTGGCGGCCTTGGTCCAGTACAGCGACGCCTCCCTCTGCAGCCTGAGGAGGGCGTAGATGAGCGCCGCGAGGCCGAAGGAGCCCGCGGTGATGAGCCACCCGAAGAAGTGGAGGCCGGAGGGGTCAAGCCAGCCCGCCACGCTCACCAGCAACGGCCCCATCAGCTCCATCCCGGTTATCCAGGCTTGAAGGTCTCAAAACAAGAAGAACCTGCAGATGCAAGAGCGAGAATCACCAGTCAATCCCCTTCTCCCTTCGTGCAAGAACCCCTTACCTCGCTGGAACACGAAACAAAGAATCCTACAGCTAGCTGAACGCCCGAAATGTGTGCTACACCGCATCTCGTGTACAAGAACAGCAATGGTCTCGGGAATTCATTTTATTTTGCTCTAGAAAACATGCGAAGGAAGGAGATTTGAACAGAAAGCAATCTCCTCCTCCCTTCCCCTTGGGGAAGGGGCACCACGAATCCACGACGGATCACGCGAGGCAACACGAGCAAGATGAAGCTTCCATTCTTCCCGGCGGACGAGCCCCTCCCGCGACCCTGATCAACTTGCACCACCACCAATCCCCTCCGATTCCGGCGGACCGGAAAAGCCAGAGCACCGACCAATCCCCGGAAAAACGGAAGGAAGGAAAAGCGCGAATCGAAGGAAACAACAAGGCGTCGCGGAGCGGATCCGAGCCAGCGCGTGATCCCCCCACGGGATCCCGCCGCATTCCCCGCCCGTCCCCCGATGATTGAACACCCCGCGCGTTTCTCCGACCAAGGATTCAACCCCGACCACGCGCAGAGGGTCCCCCAAGGATCTCGAGCGCTCACCTCGGGCGGTCGAGGCGAGCAAACCCTAGCTCCGCTTGGGCTTGGCTTGGTGGGTTCCGCCTCGCTGAGCTCGCGCTCGCCGTGTCGCCGTGCCAGCAGAGAAAAGGTTGGGGGAGGAGAGAATACGGAGAAGGCGTGCTGCGTATGTGGGTCCAGCCGAGCCGGCGTCGTGGCGTGCGTTTAAAAAGGAGATCGTTCGGGGCCCAAGCACAACACAGGCGGCGGAAGAAGCGCGTCTTCTGACTGGGCCCGCATGGGTGAGTTCCGGGGAGCCGGGGCGACTCTACGCTGACGTCACCGGGACGGCTACATTTTTTGTTTATGAAAGAAAAGTCGCAGCTACGAGTAGTATTTCTGCTTTTTTCCCGAATTTAAATCTTTCAATTGTGCTGAGTACGTAAAACCGTGGGACCAAACCGGGGTTCATGGAGATAAATCTCACTATTCCATCTGTTTCAAAAGTTTAAAGTTTCAATATAACTAAAAAGAGGTGAAAAAAGGAGATAGCCACGGAAAACGATAAAGAGTGAACGAGAAGATAGATAGAGGTAGACACACGAAACCGTGCATTGAAAAGTGAGAATAAAATAGAGATGCATTGAGAATTCAGAAATATCTATGTGTTGACAAAAAAAAATTAAATGCTAGAAATATTATATTTTGCAACAAAGTGAGTGTGAACCACTCGACTAAACATCTGGATTTACCTCCCTAAAAATAACATCTGGATTCCTCGCAAAAAAAAAAAAAAACATCTGGATTTACCCACTGGCAAATGTCAATTATTTTTCATCAAGTGGAATATATGCTTTGATTTTACCCTTCATTTGGAGAACCAATCTTACAAGACTGAAATGGGACCAAAAAGAAAAACTACCGTTGCTAAATTTTATAACCTGTTTATGTACTTTGAAACATTCCGAGAGGGTCACGAGTCACGACGGCACAGCGCATATACGTCCACGCCTACAATTACCCCGTCCAGCTTATACGGCCGATGGAGCAAGTTTGTGAATATTTTCCACGCCGGCGGGCGTCCGGAGTCTCCGCCGTTGAGCAGCCAGTCGCGACCAACAAGAGCTCGGGTGTTCGTTGAACTGCCGCTAAAGTTTAGACCCCTCTAAAAAAAGAGAATCTTACTATTTAAATTTTTTTTATTCATTTAATGACAAAACCTATGTCACGACCCCCCTCTAAATCGCGAGACGAATCTAATGAGCCTAATTAATCTATGTTTTGCTACAGTGATGCTACAGTAACTATCTTCTAATCACGCCTTAATTACCCTCATTAGATTCGTCTCGCGAATTCGAGCGGAGTTCTGAAATTAGTTTCGTAATTAAACTTTATTTGTAATCACAATATTCGTTAGAAAAACCCTCTAAAGTTTAGACCCCCTGCGCCGAACACCCTCCTAGTACGACGTGGTTCAAAATTCAAAGGGTTTTTGTTCCTTGTGCGCCGTGCCATCCCTCTCCTCCCTCTTTTTTCCTTTTTTCTCCCTCTTTTTCTGTGACGGTGACTTGTCAACTGGGAGTACTAGTACTAGCACTGTTGGAGCTACTAGCCCCTAGTAGCGCCGTACGTGATCTGGCCGTTTGTGTACTACATTGTGTGGCCAGCGTGTCCGTTTCGATGGGATCAATGCGCGCGCTGCGAAAAAAATACAGGTTTTTATTATTGTCAACTTTGGGTGTGGCTGGGATGTGAGTTAGCCGCAGGCTTTGTAGTTAGCGGTTGCACAAATGATGTGCGTAGTTGTAGATACAGAGCTACCTCTCTGTCGAGAAATTAATCACAACGCTGCGAGTACTTGCCACTGGTTTGACCACTCCAGCTTTGTTTTTGACGATATAAATATTTGCACACCGGGAATATTTGACTGTGAATCAGCTGCGTTGCTTTCCAAGTGGAATGTTGTCCAACCCCCCCCCCCCCCCCCCCCCCCCCACCCCCTTCTTTTTTTTTCAATGTTTTCAATGAGCCTGTTCGGCTGCTTGATTCGCAGCCAGCTTCTTTGCAGCAGCTACAGTGTTCCAGTTATTTCTTCAGCAGCCGCTACAGTGTTCGCAGTTATTTCTTCAGCAACCGCAGCCGCAGCGCAGCCAGCCGAACAGGGCCAATATTGTTTCGTTGCGATGGGGATGGTAGGCAGAACGTCTTCAATCAATTTATATAAGCTGTTAGCTGCCTGTACTTCTAAAGTTGCCTGAAAACGCTTCATAACTCGGTTCGTACTCGCTCCTGTTTTTTTTTTTTGAGATTACACAGTACAACTCAGACACTCACAACGCGCGCACACTCACACAACGCGCGCACACTCACCCCTATGAACACACGTACGCAAACCCTACCCCTATGAGCAGCTTCGAAGACTGAGCCGGCAAATCTAGAGATTGACGAAGTCACCACTGCGGTCTCGCTGTCGACGGGAGCGTCGCTTACCACTGAAAGCACAAATGCCGTTAAATCCTTGAAAATTAGCTCCCACAGGGAGTCGAACCCAGAACCTCAGGTGCTACTGACGCTCTTGTAACCACTAAGCTACAGGTCCTTTCGCTCACTCTCTGTTTCATACTGCAGGGGTGTATTCTTCACCACCCATACGGACCGACAAAGTTTCAAAAAGCCCACAAATTTAGTTTCGCACTAATCCTTTCTCATTTCTTTTCAAAAGAAAATCCAATACATACTTCATTATTTCCACACATATCTATATTACAAATAATCTAGAGCGTGCATCATGTGAGCAATATTGAGAGTGCAGTGCGGCTTGAAAAGCTATGTGTATTTAGAACAAAATAAAGCCGAAACACCAATTGGCTCTTTTATTTGTTTTCTCAGCTTTCCTGCCAAGTTAATCTCCATTCTCCATGGGGAACTGATGACCCCAATATTCCCACCCAGGAAGCTGCAGCGCGTGAAGAAAGCAAACTTTAGAGTTGGAAAGCGTACGTCGCCGTGCATTCTTGCTCCCTAAGACATGGGAGTCTCGATTCCTTCTCCAATCGACCGGCTCAAGTAACCAGAGTCCCTACCACTCAAGCCAAAGGTTAACATCAATCATCCAAATCAGCTTCCTCTCCTTTTCACCAAAGCGCTTTTTGATTAAACTATGCTCTCACACTTTTCAAGTAGCTACAAAGTAAATAAAAAAAATAGAAACGATATGTGTGCAAGATTAAAGCTATGTTACCTCGTGAATATCGTTGTTGAGACTTATAAAAACAAAGATAGGAGTTTCGCAATTAATCACATGCAGTCCTTGGGCCCCCTTTTGTCGAAACTCTGTGAGGCGATGTTTTCTATACTCCTAGCTAGTTTTTATATCGTTGTTTGTTGTTGAGTTAATCAGGTCAAACTCAGGATTTTTTTTTATTGTATTTGTGTACCATAAGGCTGACCAACACAATGGACTTGTACTGATGACAACCTAATCGTATTATTATAAATTGCTCCGTCGTTATTTAAGTACAGATTCTACAAGGATTGTGTTAACAAGCCACCGGCAAATGACTTAATTACTTCGCTTTTCGCTTTCATGCAAGGAGGAGAGAAACTTAATTACTTGGGGCTTCATGCATGAAAGCAAAAGAGGTCAATGATGGGATTTAAATAATTTTGGCATTTGCTTCACTCTTCGGTGCACCAAATGGAAATCATATCAGGTTTATCTTCATGATTCAAATACTGTCATACCCTACTTAAGAGAGTATGTTGTGCATCAAGTATCAGTCCCTGGATCAGTAGCTGATACGCACAAGAACACAGAAGTGATATACAAAAGCATACTGCGATTAAGAAGGATACCTGATATTAAACCCTAGTGATGGTAAGACAAGGATTCAAAACCATCCAAGTCTATCCGACCAACTAGGCGAAGCAGACAGCGGAAACCTTGGCCCAAGCCACAAGCAGACTTGAGAAGCAGAACCGAAAACCCAAACGTCGTCGCCTTCTACGAGGTCATCTCCCACTAAACCAACAATTGCAAACTCGTGAGTACATAAGGTACTCAGCAAGCCCTACACTACACAAGGGTATATATATACATGCATATTTGGTTCTAGCAAGGAGGAGGCTGAATGGCTCATTTGCTGA
Source organism: Eragrostis nindensis (assembly GCA_012490785.1). Taxonomy (NCBI): domain Eukaryota; kingdom Viridiplantae; phylum Streptophyta; class Magnoliopsida; order Poales; family Poaceae; genus Eragrostis; species Eragrostis nindensis. The sequence goes on along the minus strand of JAAXCT010000212.1, from coordinate 526,132 downwards.
AAGCAAACTTTATGCAGGGTTCACTAAAGCAAGTGAAGGAGTCATAGATAAAACAGAGAATTGTTTGTCAGTATTTTAGTTGGTTGGCCCTGGGGGAGTATGAAGCCTTCCCGCCAGTTCCCAAAGTTTTAGTTGGGCCTTCTGACCTCAAGGGCCATACCGACCCGGCATCCATGCCAACACTTCCAAAAACACGGGCTGACTACAACCCACTCACACACCAAGGAGAGAAAAGAGGTGGCTAATCTCAAGGGCGCAAAACCATAACGGGTCATATGCCGTGACCACGTCCATCCGGATGAATTGTTATCCTCTGCAGAGGTTGTACAGCTTTACCCACGAGTCACGCACCCTTTGCAAGGGGGTACGTAACGCTTATTCCATCTTCTCCGAGTAGTCTCACAAATCCACCACGGAATCACACTCAGGGGCCTGTGACTTGAAAAGTCACACTACGGCACAACGCACCTGTTACAGGTACATCGCGCTACTGCAATGAGTTGCAGGATCCTGTAACTGATACCAGGACAGGCGGTATTCCCGTAACTGATACCGGGATTTCCGTAACTGATAGCGGATTCCGCAGCCGGACCACGGGTACGTTTCCCGGGTCTTTTCCTGAGCTTCCGTTGCCTCTACTGGCCTCCGATGGAAAGTGTAAGAGTATCAAGAAGGTAGGGTAAGTCCCTTTCGGGTTCCGTGGTTGTACGGAAATCGTTATGCTTACGAGCGAGAGAACCGGTCCTTATGTGGCCGGGCAAGCACCAAATCCCACACTGGGGGTCTATCACACCACCATCACCACACTAGTGGCCTTGCCCGCAGTCCAACCCATCCCAACATCTTCATCACCTAACACAGTTGTGCTACTCCCAAACCCAAGTATCACACACACCACCAAACTCATTTAACACATTTGAAAAGCAAGTATATGAGTAAGGTGTGGCAATGTAGAAACATTGCGGGGGTCCTAAGCATTCTAGTAGCAAGGTAACTGTGCCAATCATAGAAATGATGGAACCATCCTAGGTTTATCAAGGTGATGGGTAATCAAGGGTAAACAAGGATCCGTATATTAATGCCTAAAGGCATCAATACCGGTAAGCAAGTAGGACCATAGCTACACAAGCAGTAAAATAACAAGCAATGCATAATACGAGAGTAAGCTCTATAGGTGCATTTGCGAAAACAGTAGGATCAATCATGATCAAGGAGAAGCAGAGCTTGCCTGCAAAACAATATCCTTAATCTTCAAGTTCTTGCTCTTCAGATTCTTCGGTTGAGGTTGATACCTTCAAGTCCTTTCCTCAAAGCTCAGTTCCTCTGACTTGTATTTAAGCTTGGATTCTTCAGCTTGTTCTCGAAACTTGCGAAAGCTAGCGCATAAAAACACACCACGTAAACAAACTACCGCAAAAGAAAATAAAGACCAAAAGAGCCAAAAAGATCCAATTAACTCCAAAAAGAACCAATAGAACACCAATGAAGAATCGGAGACACAAATCATGTATGGTGCGGTAAGTTTTATTTTAAGAAAGGTTTTATCATCTTAAAAGGCTATTAGGTATGCATTGAGCACTAGGGCTTTTAATGTGAATGAGGGATGCTAAGCCATGAGAAAATCATGCTTGCATGTGAGGGTGAGTATGACGTGTGTACGTGTTCTTTGTACACTTGCGGCACTAAGGCTTTATATAGGTTGTCACCTATATAAAGGTTAATGCAATAAGCGTACGAAGTGTAAAGTGTGTCATTTATTTACCTATAGGTTAAGATATTACCTAATGGTGATTAACTAGTATTTTACCTACTGCATTAGTTACTAAGACTAAGCTACTAATTATTTGTCATGAGCTAAGCACATGACGGTGGTACGTGTTCGTGAGCATGCTTGACATGAATGCATTGGCTCAAACGGAAAACCACGACCAAATAAATAGGAACTAACAGGAAATTCCAATAAATTCCAAATGAAAGACAAGTGATAGAATGAGTCGGATTGGCAGAGATTGGTGACAAGATTAGGGTAGGTTTTATGCTACGAGATGAAAAGGGCATTGGTGATATGCGATATCGATGTCGTATGGTTGGTCGATATGGAGATTTATTGGATGAGAGAGGAACTTTGGATATGGGTGGTTTGTAGATCTGGTGGTATTGAATCGATGATGATTTTAGATGAATTTTGGCGGAAGAATCGCCAAAATCGGAGTTCGAACGGAAAAGATATGAATTTTGGAAGTTTGCCGAGAAAAGGATTAACTAGAATTAAGCTTAATAAATTAAGCATTGATATAGTCCTAATTATTTTGAGATGCAATGGTTGGAAGATGTTTAGAATGGCTCAACATATTTTTAGGAATTTTGTGAGATTTTTCTGACATCAGAAATGTGCTCGCAAAGAAATACGTGTACACTAGCCGGGTGCACTTAGCATTTTACTGAGAGAAAGAGAGGCTGACAGATGGGTCCAGGGAATCTGAGGGCTTATTTGTAAGAGTAGAAAGGTTCTAGGGACTTTTTGGTAAATACAAAAAGTCAACAGGGACCTAACTGTAATTTGGAAAAAGTTCAGGGTTCTTAGTGTAAAAGATAGGGGTCATATTGTAATTACAGAAAAGTATAGGGACTTTTCTGTAAAAAGATAGGTCTAGGACAGAATTACTGGAAAGGTCAGGGGCTTATCTGCAAAAATACAGGGCCCGTGATTTTTAAGATTTTCGGAATTGTTTTTGAACGGGAAAAGATGGTGGACTCGGTGCACCATGAACCGAGGGGGTTCATGGGTCTATGGTCTACGTGGACCGGGTGCATGGAAGAGAGGAGGGAGTGAGAGGCTGACTGGGCAGGGGGGACCGGGTCAAGCTGGGCCCACGGGCCGACGTGGCATGCCACGTTGGCGGGCGGCGTGGCTGGGTCAACGCGGCCGGAGATAGGGGCACGCGCGACGGCGGTTCGCCGGGACGCTCGCCGGCGGCGGCTAGGAGGGCGGAGGCTCGACGCGATGTGGACGCCGAGGTGCCGCGTGAGACGGCGGAGCGGGGAGTGCCACGCGTCGTCGACGGGAAGCGACGGCGCGACAGCGTGACATCGCCGATGTGGGCGACGGCGGCGGTGTGCGACGGAGAAAGGGCGAGGGAGTGGAAACTCACGAGTTTGTGCTGGCTGGGATGTGCGCGAGAGTGCGGTGATTCGTTCTGGTGGCGCCACCTGGCCGGGGAGGGTCCCACTGTGGCCGGCGGCGAGGTTGAGCGCGGCGGCCATGGCGGCGCTCGGTGAAGTGGTGCGCGCGTGCGGAAAAGAACGAAGAGAGGTGGTGCGGGAGAGAGAGAAGGGGGCGGTGAAGCTCACCGTGCTCTCGAACGGGGCGGAGGTCAACAAGAGGCGGCCGGCGTCGGAGAAGAGGACGGCCAAGAGGTCGTCGTCGATCTCCTCGCACGGGACGCGGCTGCAGAAAAGGAGGGCATGCCGAGGTTAAGAGCGGCACGACGGAGCCGTAGGAAGAGAAAGGGGAGACGGGGATTGACCAACGGCGACGGGAGGGCACGCCGGGTGGTCGCCGGAGTGAGGAGAGAAAAGTGGAGAAGAATGGGAGTGGAGCTTCGGAGAGGGCTCGGTGCCATTTTAAAGACGTCAATGGCGGTGCGGCGGGACTTGGCGGGTGCGTCAAGAAAGGAGGGGAAGGCGGTGGCGACAGTAGGGCGGTGCGGCGGCTGACGTCGGCGACGGGACGGAGGAGGAAGAGGACGACGGTGGGGCCCGCACGTCGGTGAAAGAGAGAGGAGGAGGAGCGGGCTGGGTTGGCGCTAGGTGGAGCTGGGCCGAAGAGAAAAGAAGCCGGGCCGACGCGAGAGAGAGGGAGAGGGAGAGAAGAAGGGAAGGGTTGGGCCGGCTGGGAGGAAAAGGAAAAGGGGCGGCCCGGGAAGGAGAAAAGGATTTGATCTTTTCTGGATTTCGAATTTGAGGGAATTTCAAATTCGAGCAAAAACAAAAGACAAACAAAACACTCAAACAAATCCAAATAAATTCAAAAATGCACATGATGTGATTTTGATGCAATTTTAAATTCAAACTTTTGAAATTTAAATTGGGAACTTGATCTACTTTATTTTAGTTTGTTGTAAATTTGAAAAGGGTCAAATTTTAGTGGAATTTTAAATGAAGCAAACACTTGAGCACTTATTTCATGTTTCAAAATTCTCAAATTCAAACTAAGTTTGAATTATTTTAGTGAATTTTATTTCGAAAAAATCATGGCAAGGTAAGAGGTTGCACAAAAATTTATATTTGGAGTGATTTTTATTCCTTTTTATTTGTTTCCAAATTTTGGGGTGTTACAAATACCTAGAGGAAATTGAATCATCAGCTTCAACAAAAATTATTACCTTTGTTCACAAATATAATAATTTTAGGTTTAGTAAAAATCAATCATTTTATCTTTGATTGTTGTCCCTGTCAAGAAAACAAAATGGTAAATACAAGCATGAGACACGACATTAATTAATTTGATGGACTTGGCGCCATCCTAATGCAGGTCGTTTGATACTAACCTTCGTTGATATTTGCAGAGGCAATCTATATAACAGATGACGTACCATGCTGTACAAGGTGACACTAGAGAACGATTCAGAGCATGCAAAGTCCATCATTTAGCAACATGAGGCATCATGGTTCAATGATTATTAGTCGTCCTCGATATTTCATCATTGCCAAAAACATCAAAAGTAAGTTAAACTACCCTGTTCTCCATCTATTGATGTGTTCAATACCATAACAAATGTTATGGATCTCGCTAATGCCATCATGAAAACCAGTCTTTGTCCACGATGTCCACTTTGGGTCTACGATGTATCCGCCTAACCACCCACCTACCTGCTACCCAACAACTATCTAGGGGCCGGCTCCACACTAAAAGCAACTTCAGCAATGGCCCTCAAAATATGACCCCTACTTTCATTTTGGGGGCTGGCCAGCAAAAATGAGAGCTCAAAATGTGGCTCTAACTCCAGCAATTTTTGGCCCAAGACCCTATTCCGCGTGGGACCCATCTGTCAGAGCAAAAAAATCCTCGATCCCGTCTCCTTCCCAGCGCCGCGACGCACCCCCGCCCCTCCTCGGCGCCTCCATCGCCACGTCCCCCGGCGCGGGCCGGCTGCCGCCCAACTGAGCTCCAGCTCCACTCCTCCCACGCCGCCACCGCCCAGCTGAGCTCCCGCCATCGCCGCCGCGTCCCCCGGCGCGGGCCGCCTGCCGCGCTCGACGGCCTCCACCCGGACGGCGAGCCGAGGAACCACGGCGACGCTGCCGCAGGCGTCTCCACCACGCGCGATGACCTCGCAGTCACTTCCTGTCATCACAGAATGCGGGCGTCTCCACCACGCCGCCGTGTGCTGCTGAATTGCTGAATTGCTGCCGCGGCCGGTCATCCCTTCTCCTGCTGAATTGCTGAAATCCAAGACGTCGCGCCCTGGTCTGCTCCTGTACTGCTCCCTTTCAGCAATTCAGCAATCCAATTCCACGTCAGTTAGTTAGTTTACTGCATCATGTACTGCTTGTTCTTGGTTTACAGCACATGTTCTTGGTTGAGATTGTCAACCTAAAATTCCAGTGAGCACATGTACAAGTGATGAAAAGGAAATTGGAATTTACAGCACATGTAAATTGAGTTTTCAAAGGAACAACTTTCAGTCCAAGAAATGTACTACTACATAAATATTCAGCAAAATTCCTTGGTTGAGATATGATGCCTGTTGGCTATTCTCCTTCGTTGTTTTTTTCCCCTGAAAGATTAGCCATTTAAATGTGTATATGTTGAAGGCTGACACAGTGCCACAAGCTGTCCTTATAAGTATTCGTTTGTACCTGTCCTTAAATGTGTATATGTTGAAGGCTGACACAGTGACGGGCAGTGGAGGAGCTCGGCTCGCGAGGGACCTGTCGATGCAGGCCTGTCGATGCGGGAGAGAGGCGAGGACGGGGAGGCACGGCGGCGAGGGTGGCGAGGGAGGCGAGGCGTGGCCGGGCCGCCGCCGCCGGCCGCGGGCAGCAAGGGGTAGGGCGCGGGCGGCCCGGCGCGTGCATCTTGGACGCCGGCGAGATGCGGCTGTGGCGTGCGGGAGGAGGAGGGAGAAGAGAGAAAAAAGAAAAGAAGAGAGAAAAAAGAAAAAGAAAATAAAAATGGTAGGACCCATGAATGAGAGGGATGATGGGAGGACCCCAGGATTGGGGGCTTGGAGATGGAGTTTGAGAGGGCATGCAAAATAAGAGCCCAAGTAGGGTCCTTGCTGGAGTTGTTTTTTTCTCTCAAACTCTCAAATAGTGGAGTAGGGGCCCAAATAGAGGCCTTGCTGGAGATGCTCTAATTAACGAACTAAACCCGGATACTCCGAGAAAGATCTAACGAAGCGTGTGATCACGTGGCAAATCAAGCTGTATGCCGCTAAACGCTGCGCCGGTCCACCATGTCGCTGTCACGAAGCAGTACGTGCACTCGTTGATAGCAGCACTGTCAGCTTAACCGCCCAACCCGTCCCAACTGTCTATAGTGGGCCCAAGCTGCATGTGCGAGATATTTTCGGGCGTCTTTTTCTTTTGTTCCGCGGCCGGTACACGCAGGGGACCGACGGAGCCTCTGTCGGCAACGGAGGCAGCAGCCATGATTCCTCCACGTGGGACGTGGCGGTGCCTTAGTTGGGATTCTTCCATTTGGGGTCTCAAGCATGTGAGCTAGCTTGCAGCTTGATGCACACAATATTTTGCATTCTTGCAGGAGCTTAGATTCAGATAGTTGTTTTGGATGGCGTCTGGTGCAGCAGCTCGTTGGGATTCTTACAATTTGAGGCCTGACTGAGGTACTGGGCTTGTGGCTTATGCAGCAGGATTGAGATGCTAAGGTTATAAATCCAATGAGAAGAACACAGTATTTTTAAGAAGCGTAGATTTTGATGGTTGTTTTTGTGGATGATGTGATTTTTTTCTTAAACTAGAAATAGAAATGAATGAAAAAAAAGACATTGGTTGTAGCCGCCCAAAGCGATAAAATGATCTTTTTAGCTCGATTAACGAAACTAAAGATGTCGACTCAAGCTCAATCAAGATGATGCTCCCACGCGACCACATGTGCTGATGATAGATCACCATCCCGTATTTTTAAGGAGCGGGTCAAATCAAAGTAGTCAGTTTTTATAAGAATCGTTTTCGCGTGAGAACCAAGAAATGTTCCTTTTTTTTGGCGAGTGAAGAAGCGTTCCAAAATCAGAAGTACTCAGTTTTCTTAGAGGGAGTGTGCATGCCCCTCGCCAAAAAAAAAAAAAAATCAAAAAAAGAAAAGAAAAGAAGGAGTGCACACTGCAGCTGCAGGCTCGTCAAACTTTCTCTGGAAGCTTTGAGGTTTGTTTTTTCATTTAAACGATATATCCCATTGTTCTCTTGAAGTTGAAGTGCCCGGCTTGGTCGAGAGGTGAAACAACGCCCAACTGCCTATCTGTCCGCTTGTACAGTTGTACGTACTACTAGTACTCGGCTGTCCGTTGACCGGTCGCAACTGCTATCTGCACTTGCGAGTGAAATCGCCATTTGGTACTGACATGACGTGGCGCACGGCCATTGGCGGTGCGGTGCTCGCCTCGATCGAGTGGTCTCCCGTGCATGTGGCGGCCGTCGTGGGAGCCACGCGATGATCGTCGTTTGACATGTGACACCGCTTCGATCGATCCCTGCCAGATTACGAACAACACATGCCACAGCTGTTACTAGTGTAGTAGTTGCTAGCTTTAGTAGTAGTTAACGTGGTTAACAACATTTTCTAATGGTTGACGAACAGGGCCGGGGTCTCACCCCTGATGATGCTGCGGTGGTTATGCCGAGCACGAACAAATAACGCTGCCACTTTGCTGCTGCTGCCTCTGATTTTAAACTAAGAGCAAAGCCAAAGCTTTATCTTATCTTATCATCGCGTTGTATTATCGCTAATGTGAAGACAGATCGATCGATCTATCCCCCTGTCCCGTGTCTGACCGGCATGTCCAACTGGGGGTCTTGCAGCAAGAGCGAGCCGCGAAGCAATGGCCGCCGATGACGTGGCGCGCGGCCACTGGTGCACCGGCGCCCGCCGAGTGCCGACTGGGCTCGCACGTGGCTCCGCCGTGGGAGCAACGCCACAGTCATGTGAGGTCCTCGCCACCGCTTGGCTTTGACTCTGCTCCCATCACACCACCGACTGCACTCACATGCAGGGCACCTCGTACCGTCGTCCACACGCATGCACGAAGGCGTACTACAACCTCTCAGTTACGGAGGTGTTTGTTTCTCTAGGCCTAATTTTAGCCTGGTTAGAATCTTGTCATTTAAGGGTATTAAATAAAGTCTAATTAAAAAACTCTGCAGAACCTTGTACTAATTTGCGAGACGAATCTAATGAGGGTAATTAAGACGTGATTAGACGATGGTTACTGTAGCATCACTGTAGCGAAACATAGATTAATTAGGCTTATTAGATTCGTCTAGCAAATTAGCACACATCTGTAAAAAAGTTTTATAATTAGACTTTTTTGAGACGCCTAAATGACAAGATTAGTTTTGATGTGACCTTTAGACTTAAAGAAACGAACACCCCCTATGCAGTACGGCTGCTAAACTAAAACTAGCAGTAGCACTAGCAGCAGATCTGTCCCAGCTGACAGTTTAATTTTCTAATGGTTGACAACCTGAAATCACCCCTGCTCTAGCTACCCATTTGTCTCTCTGAGTCCGGACTGGCAGTTCATCTTTTTTTTTCTTCCCTTCTTATTATGCTTTTCATAATCAGAAACTTATTTTCTAGAAGAAGACAAATGACGAGAAGAATAACACCCTACCTCCCAACAAACCAAGTGCTAAACTGAAGGTTCAGATATCGTGAAGAAGCTCATGCTCAACCTCCAGCAAGGAAAAATAGAAAGCATGCGTGCTCACGCTCCAATTAACCTTGTGATGTACGCCTGCCATGATTTTTGGAATTTACAACGCCATTCTTTTTTGTTAATTTACTAGTTAAAGTTCTGATGTTTTACTTTCTTGGTTTGAAGCTTGTTATGCTAATGCAATGTACTCACTCCTTTCTGCTAGGCATGTCCATCTTATACTCAGCTAGGTGTCGGCGGGGGGGGGGGGGGGGGGGGGGGGGGGGGGGGGGGGGGTCGCGGGCACAAGCCCCTACCTCGACTGGAATTAACGAGAATAAAAAAATTATGGTCACACAATACCAAAGAAGTTTTACATCAGCATTATATGGTTGCGATGAAATGTTATGCCCATGGCAGGCTCGAAATGGTGAAAGAGAGTTTACAACTAATAAATATAATTAGCATCATAAGATTCCGATGAAAGAGGGTGCATGGGCAAAATTCTATTTGATCCCACTAATGAGATAATTCAGGTGGGCAAACCCCACCCTGGTCTCCTATATATATAAAAAAAGAGAAACCCCAACCTTCTTTAGCATGCATCGTCGTTGAGGGGCCTAGAGGTTATGGAATCATTATGACAATCTGTGAGCATGCCCTAAAGATGGTTTGCAAGCTTTGGAAGATGATGCCATCTCCATGCTTCCATAAGGGCCAGTAGCAAAGAAGATGGAAGACTGAGTAGGCTTGGTAGGGACTCCAGGTGTACATAGTGTTTACCTTGTGATGTACGTTTGCCATGATTTTTGGCATTTACAGCGTGAATAATTTTTGTTGATTTACTGATTAAAGTTCTGATATTTTCTTGGTTTGAAGCTTGGTATGCTAATGGAATGTACTCACTCCTTTCTGCTAGGCATGTCTATCTTATACTCAGATAGGTTATTCTGCTACAATATCTTCTCCCAAGGTTGTTCTACCAATGAACTAAAAAACATTATGTATGTATTCCTTATCCTTTTTTCTTTCAAATAAATGTCAAACCTTATGGCTATAACTTTGTTTTTTCGAGGGTCAGCGGGGGGAAGAGGGGCACAAGCCCCTACCTTGACTGGAATTACGAGAATGAAAAATTCTGTTCACACAATACCAAAGAAGTTTTACATCAGCATCATATGGTTGCGATGAAATGTTATGCCCATGGCAGGCTCGAAATGGTGAAAGAGAGTTGCACCTCCTTGTTACAACTAATAATGTAATCAGCTATAAGGTTCTGATGAGAGGGTGCATGGACAAAAGTCTGTTTGATCCCACTAATGAGCGGCGATTTTGTAAACACCCTCAGTACCAAGAGAATTCAGGTGGGCAAATCCACCCTAGTTTCCTAAAAAAAAAAAAAAAAAAAAAAAAAGAGAATCCCCCCCCCCCCCCCCCCCCCCCCACCAACTTTAGCATGCATCGTCATTGCGGGTCCCAGAGGTTATGGAATCATTATGACAATCTGTGAGCATGCCCCATATATAGATGGTTTGCAAAGCTTCGGAAGATGATGCCATCTCTATGCTTTCAAAAGTGCCAGTAGCAAAGAAGACGGAAGACTGAGTAGGCTTGGCAAGGACTCCCGGTGTACATAGTGTTTACTAAATTTGAGCAACCAACATGTTGTTTTGTTGCGCCAATGGCTTGCCAAAATCTTGTCCTTGTTGACGAAGATTTGGATATGCTCAACGATAACAAAATAAACCAGTGTTGATGTAAAATAAATTGATTTCCATTTGTTTTGTCATCAACAAATTTAAATAATTTACTCGTACACTCATATATTTATTAGTTTAGTATTTAATGCCATTTGCAGTTATGTAGAGTATATACATAGTTTCTACTTTCATTGTTTCAGTCGACTATTTACAAGATTTGGCTTGGTGGACATGTTAAGATACGCCATGGCTTAGTCACAGATTATATATACTTTTTCAGTTTTGATAAGCACATAATTATCAAATGAAGAAATCGCACTTGCATTTTTTCATACCATAGTTATGTCTTCTCTTTGTTTATGGTATTTTTTTACAAGAAAACCAAACTAAATCTGTGTTCTGCATCATTATTATTTTACTTTCGATAAAATTCATGCAGCCTTGATCATGAGTTTATTTTTGTCATCAAGATACATATTTTAAAGAATGATATCATCTAAAAGCCCATATAGTAATGTTCAGAAATCTATTGATACAAGTAAGGTTATTAAATTTTTATATTTTCATTTTTTTAACTTAGATATATCAATTTATAAAATTATGTATATGTGTTTCTTCTTTATTACCATTGTTTAAAAATTTGTTGAATTACTTGTGTCTCACTTAGTTGTTCGTGTATTCTACGTCGGAACAAGTATGTATACCAATTTTCTTTGGTTTACATTACCATACCAAGTTGTTCTCTATTTTCCCTCTTTTTGTTTGCCATCACTTTGCAGTCGTGAATACGTTATTTGACTGTAATCTGAATTAAGGCACTGATAGGATCGAGCATTCATGAATGCAGGCAAGACAAGACGATGGAAATTAAAGAAAATGAAAACGCAAGCTCAGTGTCCAGATGGTCAGCATGGATGATGGATCGTCAGTTGTTCGCGATCGAGTCAATCTCTCGTAGTTAGCCTCGGTTTATACTTGAAGCATGGGAGCGACCGTCCAAGTAACTACTAGTAGCAGGTACATAGAATTCGCAGCCATCCCAATTGGGGAGTGGCGGTGGCTCCGCTGCCCCATAGGTCCTACTCCTAACACAGTTGCATGTGCACCCATGGCCATTACATGATTAGATCATGCTCCCATGTCTGGCAGGGTCAAGGAAAATGGTGCACACGCGTTCCCTGAATGACACTCTGTACGATTTGGATGCCATTCTCAATGTCTACTGCTATAATATAAGCTCGCTATGCTATATTATTCTTTGTCTGGACAGGGCGATTTCTATGGATGCGATGCAGCCTGAAAGATTTCAGACTATCTAAGCGAAGCTCAGGAGCTAGCGGACCATCCCAAATTTCATAATCGAAACCTGCTGGCAAAATCAACGCACCAAAAGAAACGATTACACTTCGCTCCATTTGCAGCAGCATATGTGGTAAGGACAAATTATTGCCGCTGAATAAGAACATGTAGGCCACTTCGCTCACCAAAGGCCGGACCGTTGCTCGGTCCATTTGCAGCAGCTACTTGATGCCACTGCCGTACAGTACGCAAGTATGATCTTTCAGTAGTACTACACTGCTGACTGAAATGGATTCAAAACAATCTTCACCTCCATTTCCAGTAAGAAATCTCAAACTCATGAATTTGACTCTGCTTCTGATTGAAAACGGAAACAACTCGGTGGGGCAAAAAAAAAAATAATAAATAAAAAAATAAAGCAAAACTAACGTTATGGATTGCAAAGATTATTTTCTAGTTGGAGAAATTGGCATTTAACGGTCATATACGTATGTGCTCCGATACAAAATAAAAGGTTTGTGCCAATGTATACGGGGGTGTACTCTTTTGTAGGACTATGGCACACACACAAGGCTGCTGCTTGAACGACTTGTTCCTGAAGTCGAGGACATGCGCCTGGTTGTTGAACAACTTCTTGTCTAGCAGCCTCCGATACATCTCCTTGGACGTTAACGCCACCGCATTCCTCTTGACTCCCGAGGTGGGATTAATCGAACGAACCTGCAACGGAATCGGCGGCCGCGCCGCGCGGGGAGGGCGCGAGGCCAGACGGCGCTCTTCCATCGCCCGCGTCGCTGCCCTTCGTCTCCCTCACCCTCCACTCCAGGTCTCGGATTTCGTCTCCGTCTTGCTTGGGGCGATTCGTGCGGGAATAAAGCCCCCGGACTTGGTTTTGTTGTGCTAGGTTTTCGCCGTCTTCCTGCATACGGATTCTACCATGTTTCCATCGGCTAGTTCACTTTGTGCTTGCGTGCTCGATCCTCGACACACAGTCAAATCGTATCAGGTTTTGTAGTTCCTCGAGCAGTTCTTCGTCTCCCTGGGAAATTCAACAAGCGTAGACGGCGGAGCGGGGCGGGGCCGCGTAGTGAGACCGCTGGAATGGGTGGCGCAGGTGGCCGGTCTTGGGTGGCCGTTCTGGTCGCACGAGGAAGACGACAACCCTGGGATGGCTGGGACCTCGCGTTCTACGATTATCAACTTGTAGATCAGTCTAATAGCCCATTAAATCTGAGAAGCCCAGCCCAACTCAGCCGTCAACATTTTGAAACAAAAGAGTCAACATTTCTGTAAACCTATTTCAACATTTTTAGAGCATGAGTCAACATTTTGAAAAAAATGTTGATCCAGTAACAAAAAATGTTGACATAGTACAAACAAAATGTTAACACAGTACATTTAAAATGTTGATAAAAATTTTAAATTTTATTTTAAAAAATATTCATATTGGATCTCATTTTGTAGCATTAATTCTAAACAACATGTTGGTTCAAACGGATTCGAAAACGGACTTACGGTTTGGGAGAAAAATGCGTTTGAAATTTTAAAACCGGTTCTTTTCTCCTCCCTCCCACCCGCCCCAATAGGAAGCCGCCACGTGTCAGCATCTGGCTTCTCCTCTTCCCACCTGCCTGAATCTCACACGTTGATCAAGTCTAGCACGAATCTCAAACACTGTTCTATCAAAGCTTAAATGTAGCCCGCCCTATGTATAGGATTGGCGGGGATGGCCGGGTGGCTGGGCCCAGCAGGCCCCTAGCCTATTTTCTGGAGACAGGAAGAAATGGGCTGGCTTGTTCAGAATGAGCCGTCTTGGGCCAGATTGAAGGTGGGCTTTGGTGTAGCGAAAAATCCAAAGAGGGCTTGGTACCTCAGCTTTGGGCCAGTTCAACTAGTGCTCTTGAATACCATTTTTTAATGTTTTTCGATAAGTGATGCTCAAAAAAAAATAATGTTTTTCGGTAAGTGCATCAATATCTCTTGAACAGGGAACAAAGAGATGGTGGTATACAATTGTCACACACAGTTTCAAAGACCAAAAGAAGACGACGGTGGCTGTGTCGTGTGGTCGCTGCTTCCATGGCCACAAGGTTGGAAGTCGGCGGCGTTGGATCGTGGAGTTGGTCCAGACTTTGCATTGCGTAAGACGCGTGTGCAGGTATTGCTGGTGAAAGAAGCGCTCCTGGAGAACGGTCTTGACGAGCTGAATCATCTGTGGTGAAGTCCCATGAATAGAGTCAAGATTAGGGGGGAAATTGTTAGCACTAATCGTCACTAGACGGGTTGCATGTAGAGTAGTTTGTGCTAGTCCACATGCGAAGGTAGTTAGCTGGTGCCTGCAGATTAGCACAAGGCGAGGCCTGAGTTTTTAATTAGTTCATGCGGATCGTGCGCGTCTGTTGCGCATACAAGTTCGTCGCTCGTGCATGAGCTGAGGTCACACGTGCGTGCGCGGTAGACTCGGTCAGGAAGTTGCTTAGCGGTGCGTCTGGGGCTACTTAAGCTCATGTAATCTGTCAGTTTCGGTTTGAGCCGAGTAGAGATAAATACAGAGAAAAAGGCGTTCGTCGCCCGCGGGGCGTTTGGCGCCCCGTGGCGGGCGTTCGTCGCCCACCAAATCGAGTGTCTCGTGTTCTTGTGATTGTCCGGCAATCCTCGGTTCCAACACCCTTCCCATCACTTCCTTTCCCGAACTATTGTGTGTTGTGGCGGGTGTAGATCTGGATCTGCCGGCGGCCGCTTGGCCTCGGTCCAGAAATTTAATCCTTTTTATGATATGATGCATCACGAATTTCCGATATATATGTTGGAATCTTTTTACTAATATATAGTGTAATCCATATGTTCAATCAGAAATAAGGATTACTAATATATAGTGTAATCCATATGTTCAACCAAAAAAGATCCATATTGCTGTCGATTCGCTTACCTTGTGTTGGGATCGGATTCAGGTACCAAATCCGAGTCTGCTCTATTTGTCGCCCTTCCTTACCTGACTATATATTTCTCTGAATACACAGGTGCAGGGCGACGCAATCGGCACAAACAAGCAAACCCTATGAACCACCCTTTCCAGAAAAGACGCCGACTCATGGGTTTGGGGTCAGCTTCGGAACCCAGTGGCTCTGGCAGCCTCATCCCAGATGATGTACTCTTCTTCCAAATACTCATACTACTTCCCGTGAAGTGCCTTGTTCGCTTCCAATCCGTCTGCAAGCTGTGGTGTACAACCATAACCAGCACTCATTTCGTCCAACGCCACTTGGAGCATTCCAGATCCAGGATGTCTATGGTCATCATGCCCCGAAAGTATCTCGAGGACTATATTAAGTTTGTTCTTGGGGGTGTAACTTTCTACAGGTTTGAGCCGGGGCAAAGCAAGGTTGCCGAGCTCATCTTAGAGAAGAAATTCCCAACTGGAATCCCTATGTTCAGCATCCTTCTGCATTGTGATGGCCTCGTTCTGATCCCTTGCTCGACAGGACGTATATTTTTGTGCAACCCGGCCACTAAGGAGTTTGTTGAATTGCCACGAGGAACCCGCAACGTTGCGGGGGACCATAGGGTCGCATTTGGATTCGACCCTTGGAGTGGTAAGTATAAGGTGGCTAGGCATTTCTTCCGGTCATATAGTGAAACACCCCAAGCGGATGGGGAAGGCACTGTTACGGAATACAGTGCTGGACATGAGGTCTTGACCATTGGTGATGGAGAAGAGGCTTGGAAATGGAAGGCCACCATGGACCCGCCTTATGCCATCAATGCTAGGACTCCCATCTGTCTGCCTGGGTTTTTCTACTGGAGTGGTCTCCACTCATCGACTGGCCATGGCAGTACAAAGGTAAGCTCACATGTTATCTTCGATTTAACATGCACAATGAAGTTTTCACGGTGCACCCTAACCCACCATGCAGGGGTTTTCTGAGCAATAATGACATTATATGCGAGCTTGGCGGCAGGCTATGCTATGTTCACTCTGCCTCGCCATTTGAGGTGGCCATTTGGCTGGCTGATAATAATGGACCAAATCTTGATTGGTCACTGCGCTGCCACATTAATCTGCCTGTGCCAAGACGACTAAAAGTTTTCGCTTGTGCTTCGGCTGACCAAGATAAGGTATTCCTCTCCATTGATGCTTGGTACCTTCTCAAGTGCGATCTGCGTGATGGAGCTTTTGAAGAAGTTATTGACATGGCACGTGACTTGTCTTATGATAACCGGATTGGAATAAAATTCAGCACCGGTGACCTACCTGCAGCCCACTATATGCTCCATGTGTGGAATCGTTGTTGCCTATTAAACCTTGTTAACAGTGAGCAAGGTGGTTTTAGTGATGTCATTCAGTGAAAACAGTACTATGAATTTGTAATTTATGTTAATTCTCTTATTGTTATAATTTCTGTCCACTGTATTGAACAATAGCTGCAGGTAGGGCATAGTTGCTCTGAGAAGAAATTTTGTAGTTTGTTTCCTATGATGTTTTTTTTTTGGGACGAGTAGGAGTTTTTCTTCTTTTTCTCTATTACTAATAATCTGCCTGCGCGTTGCAATAGGGTGTCAAAAATTTTGTAACCGAAAGAGGCACACCAGTATTTAAACTGGTTGTATGCTCATGCGTTGCCACGGACTAAAACAAATCTTACCAAATAACAATTGACAAATATGTGAGAATGTGATTCCAGATGACACCGTCATGCAGATAGAAATGAGATAAGAGATTATATAATAGGTCACATGACTCACGTTTCTTCCGCTGTTTCTTCCGCTGGCGAGAGCCGTTTCTTCCGCTGGCGAGCGCCTCTACCGATTCTTTCGTGAGCGCCGCGAACACGGATGTGAACGTGGGTTGCGGCAGCTGACACTTTTTTTTTCTCAGACTAACGGAATATGCATGCAGCAGATGACACATTGTGCGTTTTTGTAGGAACAGAATTCATGATTAACTCGACATTACTTTTTGCAACAGCACGTACACGTAAATCTCATTCTTCGTTTTTTATTACTGAAAATAACATGTTGCGATCAAGATATTTTTCTTAGCGTGAAAATATTCAATGACTCACGTGAGTTGCATCAATGGATCACTTTGTTTTCGCATATATTATGATTTTTTAATGTGAAAAAAAGGCGTCTAAGTAGTTCACGTGGATCCTTGAAGATGCCTCAAGTTAACGTTAAAAAAATCAAGTTACACAATAACTAGCTAGCACAGGTATATTCTCTATTGCATGTAAAATCCTAACAACTTTGACAACAAAATCTCTACAACCGTGGGGACCTATTACCTCTATAGAGGTAAAAGGTCATCAATCCAATTAAAATGAACGATCCACAATTATTTTCGAGGTACCGTAAAAACTGCCTTATAGTTTCAATATCAGAGGAAACTCCTTAGTCCTAGTCGTATTACATTAGGAGTTTTTTAGCTCTTGTGTAATTAAGCTAAACGAAATTTGACATAGACACGTGAAAATTCTAGCTAGGTGGACTTGGAATTTATATTACGTATTGATCTTTCCCATTATGTAAATTCAACAATATATTACTTTGAAAATTAAGAAAATTTTAACCTTTTTGCTTCTGTGGAACTTGATATATATGACAGCATTAGACCTACACATGATTTAATTGGCTTTGCTAATTTGATTGTTAGGTGTTTGATCGTTATCGATGATGTACGGTCTGCTCAGATATTGGAGGATATGAGAGTCGTCTTGCGGGGTAGTCACGGACACGGGATAATCGTGACAACCCACATGGATGGTGTAGCAGAACATTGCGGCAAGCATTTCGACGCTTTTATCTACGGAATGAAGCCTGACAGGCCCCAGGAATCTCTGATCAGGTTATTCGAGAGTATAATATCTGGGCCTGGAAAACGGAGAAGCCCGTCTGCACTGAAACAAGTCCAGGAGGAGCAAGATGTGGAAGCAGGTCAAGGCACGCCGTTGGCGATAACTCGGACAGCCGGTTTATTGGCCAGCAAACCTGTGGAAATGGCACACTGGCGGAGCATAGTGGAGAAACAGTGGAAACCAGTAAAGTGGGATCATCTGAGTATGGAATGGAGGAGGAAGATATTCGAGATCAGTTACTCTGATCTTTCTTCTGATCTGAAGACTTGTCTTTTGTATTTGAGCAGTTTCCCGTCTAATAGTCTGATCGGGAAGGATCGCCTTATCAGGAGGTGGGCAGCTGAAGGATTCCTTCCAAAAAGAAGCGTGGAGACATGGTGGGAAACAGGGGAGAGCTACTTTTTTGAGCTGATCGACCGGAAACTGATCGAACCAGATTATGATCGCGACGAAGAAGATGTGCTGCCTACAGGTTGTAGAGTCGGTGATTCGGTTCATCATTTCATCAGGTCCCTGTCCAGGGAAGAGAACTTTGTAATATCAGGGCAGCTTGGTGTGTTCTCCGACGGCCGTCCCAGCTATGAAGTGCAGAGGAGGAGGAGGAGGAGGAGGAGGAGGAGGAGGAGGCCTTGTTTAATAAGGAACAAAAAACTTGTAGAGTCCGATCACTGACATCTTTTGTAGGGATGCCAGATCTTTCGTCCTTGGAACATGTGCGCGTGCTGGATCTCGAAGATGTGGATTTGGACCAAAAAGATCTGTCCAGCGTTGGACGCCTGCCACTGCTGAGATACTTGGGAGTTGCAGGGACTGAACTCGAGTCTCTGCCTCAAGAGATCATAGCACTGGAGCACCTGGAAACCGTGGACCTACGGCGCAACCCCGACTTCATAGAGCTACCAGCATTCAAGAGTACGAGGCTAGTCTCTCTGCTTGCTGACTGCGTGACGCTGCCACGTACTGGAATGGGGAGAATGCAAGAACTGGAGGAATTAGCAAGGGTTTGTATTGTTATTGACGACGATGATGAAGATGGCGACAGGTTGGCAGAGGTGATAAAACGGACAAAGCGGCTTTGGAGGCTTGAGGTAACTGTCCGTTGCGTGGGAATGCGGCGGATTGGATTTGGATGGAACAAGGCAAAGGCGCTCTGTAGGCAAAAACTGATGGGTCTGCTGGGCGCGATTGGAAATTCTGGCATTCGGTACCTATATCTTCGCGATGAGTTATCATCATTCGCCTATCAACCCATTCTTATGGGCTTACTGCTGGATTGCTGGGCCCGACAAAGGCCACGTCACCTTAAGGAATTTGGGCTGCAACTTTATTCCACCCACC
Organism: Eragrostis nindensis; assembly: GCA_012490785.1. Taxonomy (NCBI): domain Eukaryota; kingdom Viridiplantae; phylum Streptophyta; class Magnoliopsida; order Poales; family Poaceae; genus Eragrostis; species Eragrostis nindensis. Next base: position 507,061 of record JAAXCT010000212.1, on the reverse strand, counting down.
CGGAAGTTCCACGGAATATGTCGCCCTCCCTGATTGACGTCACGCGGTTGCGCGTCGAAGTGCGGATGCTGGACTCGGAAGGTCTCCGTATCCTCGGGGATCTACCCAACCTAGTGTTTCTCGAGCTGCTTTTCTCGCGGATGACAGAAAGGAGCGTCATCAGCAAGAACGGCTTTGGGTGCCTCAGGGTTTTCTGCTTCCGGAACTCTCGTCGTGGGATGGGACTGCAGTTTGAAGCCGGAGCCATGCCGCAGCTTCGCTGCCTTCGGCTATGGTTCAGCGTAAGGAAAACAATATCTAAGTTTGGCGATTTCGATTTCGGCATCCAGTTCCTCACTTGCCTCGAGCAAGTCCACGCCACCCTTTTCTGTGCAGAAGATAGCACTGCAGCTCCATCTGTGGAGGCTGTGGAAGCCGCCATCAGAGGCCAGGTGTCTCAGAACCCCAACAATCCCGTATTGAAAATGACAAGGGAACGATACATTTTCGGAGACGAGGATCCGGAGGACGAATATTCAGAGGACGAGGATCCGGAGGAGGAAGATTCAGAGCACGAGGATCTGGAAGACGAAGATTCAGGGCACAAGGATCTGGAGGACCAAGATTCAGAGCACGAGGATCTGGAAGACGAAGATTGAGTAGAAAAGGAACATGCCACAGGACGGAGAAACCAAAGACCTCAGTCAGATTAAAAAAAAAAAATAAAAAAAAAACAATGACCGCCCTGACAAACCTCGACTTCAACTGAGTAGAGATGGTGTAGATGCTGAAAAGAAAAGAAAAGGAAAAGGTTTGGAGGGCGCAACACTCTAGTAAGATGTTGTCTCTCTGGCATGACAGCCTTTCGCGGTTCCACCCGCTCAAATCCCATGCTGTTACATCGTACCTGACGCGTCACAAGTTTCATCTGTCGTCGTTCTATTTCAACATGCTCTGCTTGCTTCTAACTCGTTTTGTTGATTTTATGTGGGACCGCAGTGGCAATAGCCCTCCTAAATAATAATGTGATTGTAAGACCTTGTTTGTGTGTGCGGCGGGATATTGTATGGCTATGTAAAAAACAACTTTGCGTGCATATGTTGTATCGCTCTACGGCTTTTTCAGGGGTACAGACGTATCTGAATCTGTAGACTTAAGGGATCATATACATCCCTTGATTTCTTTCCAAGAGCAGAATCACTGCCATTTCGTTTATGGAGAATACACTACATATTATTGTCTTCTTTCAAATCCAAGGATCAAAAACAAGATTCTCGCAAAAAAAAAAAGGATCAAAAACAAGATAAGGGCAAACTAATGATCAGTCAGTGGTACAATCACATTACACACAAAAACAGCCTGATGTACCCTCCATACGACACTTTGCTCAATCACAACTGCAGCCTATAGACAACGGTGCCCTTGGTACATTTGGTAACAGAGTAGCATATAGGAAATAAAATGAAAAGCTTGTCATTTCAATCGTTTATATCGATGTCCCTGTTCACTGATGTGTGATACTGAGCTGTTTCATATCCTTTGAAGGTTTGTGATGCTGTGGTCTTCACTGTCTTGCAACTTATATAAGGATACAGTGTGGGTTCCACACATGTAAGGATACACTTGCAGGAGGACTGAGAGAACTGTTAATTGCCTGTAATACGTATTAACTTCTACAAGTAAACTCTGTGCTTAAATTTGTGGTGTATATGTTGCACGGCAGAATTGTATAGGTGGCCTGAGTAGCCTTTAAACTTGTGTTATATAGGCACTGAGATACAAGTTTAGATCATTCATGGGGAGGTCTCTTAATCAGAAGCATGATTTGAGTTATATATGGATATGTGATAAACTGAAGGTGTATATTTGTTGAGTTCAGTTTTGATCGATGTGTTATGAGTGGCACAGAAAGCCTGCTCAATGATGAGATCCTGAAGTCGTACCGTATTTCGGAATCCAGGTCATGCACAAAAGCAAGTTAAACAAACAGAGGCTATAGAACTTTGGCAATCACTATATATATACATACAGTATATGAGAAGAATAATGAAGTGCCGGGTTCTGTTCTGCTTTCTGACAGTATGACTCCAGAACGCTAAGCAGCTTTTGTGTTCGAATTTAGTCAAAGAATCAAAGAAATTTGTAGCCATAAAATGGTATGCTACTAAAAATCGTGGCACCAAATTTCTCCGAGAATTGATCTTCCCTAAGATGTGTCCCCCACGGACTAGGAACCCCCAATCTCCAAAAAGAAAAAAGAACCCTGCAGAAGTCTATCACGGGAAGAAATGCTTATGGTAATTCAAAATGCTGTGTAGTCTTTAAATGAATATATCAGTTTGAAACACTGATTATTCTGTCATTATACACGCTACAAGGTTTTGTTATTGTCCTTCTTCTACTCCGGCGAGGATGACGACGAAGGACATCATCGGGGCAGCAGGCAGGCGCTGCGGCTAAGAGAGGGTGGCGGCACACTAGGGTCTGGGGGAAGGTGCGGCTAGGGTTGAGAGGGAGGGGGCGGCAGCCAGGGGAGCTAGAGAGCTGGAGGAGATTAACCCTTTTTCCTTCTTAATTAAATCTAATTAAATACCTCTTTATTTATAGAGGGATTCGACTTATTGACCAAGTAATCCTAGAAGACTCTTAGAAATCCTAAACCTAATCTTAATGACCAAGTAATTGCTAATGGGCTCTCTAGCCACTTTGGGTGGGCGCCTGGACTGCCCCTTTATGGTGCGGTCGTCTATATTACGGTCACCGTAAAGACCTTAACTTCCGGTCATTCCATAAAAAGCAAAAACCGGTCGTGTTCACACATGTGAGAAGGCTCTCGTGTATTTTTTTTTTTGCGAAAAGAAGGCTCTCGTGTATGTGCTAACGGGTTCACACAAGGTTAAATACAGAGTGAGGACCACATGATGTGATTCAGCTGCCTCTGCTTAAAAAATTCATAGCTTCCAAACCGTGCATCCAATTGTAAAACCAATTTCATCACTGTGTTTGTCGTGACGAGATCTTTAAAACTAGACCCCCACTTGCCTATATTTCGATAATTTTTTAAAAAAGTTAAAATTGATGACTCATATACCTCGGCGTCGCGGCCCATCTCCTCCTCTACGTCGTCGATGCACTGGACCGTCGCCGCCACGTCGCAGCCCATCTCCTATCTTCTTGCTGCGCTGGGCCGTCATTGCCGCGAATTGGGTTCATTAGTTGAAATGTTGCACCACCGTGCGTAAAAAGCCCAGGCGGAATTTCGACTTGACATACCAGCTGCAACGCACGTATATACTTGTCCATTCCGGAGACTTTTGGCGCGTAACCTGCCTGTTTGAATGGTGAGTGGACTGTAAAATACCTCGACCGTTCTGTACGATTTGTTGGACTCATTGCTACACATAATCGCAACAAAAAAGAGATTCATTAGTACACATACAACGACCCCGCCCTCCAAAAAAAAAAAAACTTTGATTTGTTACCACAAGTGATATACGCACTTGTAGTTTTTTTTTTCCCCTCTGTATTGTGAGAACTTGTAGTGCCCCTATTCTGCACGCTGCAGGCGGTACTTGCAAGAGTTTGAGCATCCAACGCATGGAATCACATCACGCCATTTGGAATTTACGTGAAATAATGTCTCCATTAGGAAACAGAGGAAGTAGCTAGAAGCAATATTTTGAACCCCATGTCTTGTTTGCATTTTGTGACGGTAAAACAGAACACCGTATGGTGATGGTATTCCAGTTTTCCCTGAGGACGTAACCACCAGTGGATGATGGTTCAGAGCAGCTGAAATTTGCTTCCTCCGATTTTTGAAATCTGCTCCGCTTGTCGAAACAGTAGGTGACAACTTGACATGTTAATTTTGACAACACATTCTTATGTTTCAGTTGTACTGGCCTCTCCTGGATAATCCCTACATGTCTCACATGCATCCACGCCCCTATGCATGAAACTAATCCTACGAGTCGACGAGACTTGTGATACCAGTCCCGACTCGAGATTGCAAGGCCTTTATCGTCGTACGAGTGCAACAAGTAGCTCTCCGTCCTGGACGTGTTGACCATCTCTGCATTCTTGACTCTACACGTCAGAGAAGTTCCGTTTCTCTTATCATGCCATGACCTGTCACCATACTTGTGTGAACATGAAGATCACGTTCCACGGCAATTTTTTGCCAAAAAAGTTCACGTCTCCTTTTTCGTGTTTCATTTCTGTATAATAAAGTTTTTCGTTCCACTTCCACCAAACAGAAGCTGCGACAGCTTGTTCACACTCTTGCGAAAAGGGTTCCAGTTCTGCCACGGTCACTTGACACTTTATGCTGTCAATTGAGGCAAGTTGATCTCTGCTTCATATTATCTTTAAAGTAAACTGATATTTAGATCTACAGGTTTTTTTTCTTATATAAAAATGAAGTGGATCAAAAATACTACTCACTCTGGTTTTAAATATATGACACAATTGACCTTTTTCATTACTTTGACCATTCGTCTTATCTACAAATATTTTTGCAAATAGCTAAGTGTATAAGTTAACCTTAAAGTGTTTTTGATAATGAATCTAACGATACTCATTTTGCGTTAAGTAACCAATTAGTTAAATATATAATATTGGTCAAAGTTTAACGAAAAAGTCAACGGTGTCATCATCATATAGTAAAAACCGGAGGGAGTAGTTTGAATGAGACATGGAACAGAGCAACTACAGATGATCAAGAGTTCAAGACTGCTTCAGGCAGAGATTGAACCAAAAAAAAAAAAAAATGCTAGCTACAAGCCATCCTTGACTCCTCTAAAATCCTTTTAAGCAAAAAAAAAATGCGAGACAGTTTTTGGAGATCGAGACGTACCATATCTCATCAGCAGTCGATGCGACAGTCACAACCCACTGGGCACACAAACAACCTGAAGAAACTGGCCATCATGGTCTCACCGTGAAAAAACTGAAGAAAGCTGCAAAAGGTTTTCTGAGTCGGCGCTAGTAGCCTAGATCTGGCGATCAAGCACTTGATGAAACTTTTGATGCGTGATATTTTTCAACTGTTATCAATGTCACTGACCATTGGCCTTGTACTGATCGTGTCTTGCAGCCCTCTTCAATATCGCTTTCATGCAACTAGTGGTTCCTCTCCGTGGGTGTAGTCCCTCGTTTACGTCAAGATTATGTTCTACCTGCCCGCTGTTATCTCTGTTTTTACCGCACTATTGTTAGATATATGAGCATTTTTAGGTTTAATTTAATTCATAAATAAATCATGAACATGATGAATAGATAGCAGATTAAACTAGATGAGTCTACGCAAGATCTAGACAAGTCTATAATTGCAGTAAACAGGACAAGATCTGCCATACTCTGCAGTACTATCGTACCAGTATGGATCAGAAAAGCAAATACAAGAGACATGATTATGAAGACGTACTGTTCGATGTAACACCCCAAATTTTCAAAGAAAAACAATAGGAATAAATCAGTGTAAATTTAAATTTTTGTCTATCTCTTACCTTACCACGAATTTTTATTCAAAATAAAATTCACTAAATAATTCAAACCTAGATCTAACATGGACTTTTCGAGATATAAAACTTGTGCTTGAGTGTTTGTTTCATTTAAAAGTTCACTGAAAATTTGAACCTTTTTGAATTTACAACAAATAAAATAATTATGTGCCAAGTTTATCAAATTCACTTTGAATTTAAAACTTTTGAATTTAAAGTTGCACAAATTTCACCATATGCATTTTGGAGTTCTCTGATTTATTTTGTGTGTCTTTGATTCCCATCTTTCCTTTGTCAAATTTGAAATCCATTCAAATTTGACTAAATCAAAATCCCAGAAAAGAATAAACTTTCTTTTCCCTCTCGGGCCGCCTTCCCCCTTTCTTCTCCAGTCGGCCCAGTTCATTTCTCTTCTTCTTTTCCCTTTTCCACTGAGTGGGCCGTCTCCTTTCTTTTCTCCTCGTCGGCCCGCTACGGCCTGTTAAAGCCCGGTCCGGCCCGACGACGCCGTCGTCTTCTTCCTCCCAGTCAAGCAACGACACCCGTCGCCTCCGCCGTTTCGCCGCCGCCGTGGCGTCCTCCGGCCTCCTCCATCTGGCTGACGACGTCACTGCCGACATCAGTCCTCCCATCCTTATCTCCCCCAGCGCGTGCATCCCCCTTTCCCCATCTCCTGTTAGCGCCGCAAAGATCTTCTCGGTGAGTCACCGCACCGCCGACCCTAGCTCGCCCGGTCTCCCTCTCCCTCACGCATCTCTCCTATAAAACGGGTGCGTAATCTTCTTCTCTTCTCTTCCCCGTCCTTATCTGCCTCTATCGACCGCCACCGAGCTTCAATCGAAGCTTTTCCCCATTTCAAATCCTCACCGGCCGCCGCGAAATCCGCCGCCGGCGAGTCTCTTTCTTTCTTCTCTCTAGCCTGGCAGCTTCGCCGTGTCACTCTACCTCGCCCGCGCCCTTCCACGCAGCTCAGTGCGCATCGGAGCAGCCCCCACGCCGTGCGCCGCCGCACGAGCTCGACGCCGCCACTCTCCCGGCCTCGTCTCGCTCGCCTTGTGCACGCACCAGCTCCGCCTTGACCCCGCGCGCCTCCCCGACGAACAAGAACTCGACGGGGAGCCCCGGAGCCTCACTTCCGACGAGCTTCACCATCGAGCTCCGCCCCTCGCCGACGACAGGCCGCCTCGCCCTCCGTTTGCCTCGCGCGACCCCCAGGGTGAGCTCGCCTATCCCTCCTCTCTCTCCCGGTCCCTTCCCCGTCGCCTATGGCCCACCGGAGCGCCGTTACGGCGAGTCTCCGGCGAAGGCGCCGCCGCGCCGACGCCGCCGGCCACCGGGCCGCACCTCCTTTCGCCCTGTGCCGCCCGATTCAAGATCGACGGCCAGGATGCAACCGGTCCACCGTGGACTGGTGAACCGAGCCCTCTGAACTGGTCCACGGCCCCTGTGGACCCGGTCCATGGGATATTCAGTAGGAAAATAATTCCAGAAATTCAATAATATCCCAGGACCTGGTAATTTTGCAGATTAGCCCTTAACCTTTATGCTAATTCTGTTTAGGTCCTGTCCTTTTACAGAAACACCCCTGTACTTTTCTGTAATTACCTTTTAGTCCCTACCTTTTTACACCAAGGTCCTTAAACTTTTCTGTAATTACAGATAGGTCCCTAATTCTTTCTGTAATTACAAATAAGCCCTTGGAACCTTTCTATTCTTACAAATAAGTCCTCATATCTTCAAATCTCTGTAATTTCTCAACCCTAACTCCGTTTGGAGCGATTCTTGTGCTCACGCGTTCGTAGAAACGCGTAGTACCCATTGGTACTACCCTCGGAGTCCTGAAACAAATTGACAAGCCGTCAATTCCCTAAGATCACATCTTGCCAAATCATGCGATGTCGATATTGCATGTCTCCAATACTCGTTCACCTTTTAGCATGAACCTAGCCAATCATGCCTTATCTTTTCGCCCTAAAACCTAGTACCTTTCTCATCGCGACACATTTCACTTCAACCATGTGTGCCGCAACTACTCTTTCACTTGCTAGCAATAAACCTAGCAAATCTAACCGTGTCGTTCACTCCAAAACCTAGTAACCTTTTATCGTAATTCAACATCAACACTAATCCAATTGGATCATCGCTCGACATCATTGATTCCGATGATCGAATAAAATCCAATCTTACCAAACCTTTTTGAGTTGTCATTCTTTTTATGTGCGCTCTTTCATCGGTTTTATTGGAGTTATTGTTCATTGCTTTTTAATTGCAATCGTGCATCCATACCATGCATTTGCTCATACATCCCTAAACAACCTATGCATGTTCTTTAATAGAGATAATATAGAAACTTATATAATAGATATGCACGCAATCACCGTCATTAAAGCATGTGCATCTCATCATCCTCACCCTAAAGTTTCATGCAAAACCTTGCATCCCCGTTTCTTTTAAGAGAATTTAGATAATTAATAGTTTGTCTAGGTGAATATGGCCCTTATAAGGCCATGAATATAACTTGTAATAAATAACCTTTCATAAATAAGTATGCATCGCATAAGCATAGATATTTTCTTGGAGTTTTATCGGTTCTTCTTATTGGTTCTTCTTATTGGAGTTAATTGGATTTTATTGGTTCTTTTCGATCTTTATTTATTTTGCGGTAGTTTATTTATACGTAATGTTTTATGCGCTAGCTTACGCCGGTATCGAAGAAAAGCCAGAAGAATTCAAAGAAGATCCCGAAGACTCGAGCTTCGAGAAAGAGCCGAAGAATCCAAACTCAAGAACAAGTCGAAGACGCAAGCTTCAAGAAAGGAACTTGAAGACCTCAACATCGGCAGAAGAACCTGAAGAGTGAAGACCCAGAACTTGAAGATTAGGAAAGCGTTTGTCAGGCAAGCTCTACTTCTCCTTGATCATGATTGAGCCTACTGTTTTCGCAATGCACCTATATGGCCTGTTCTCGTACTATGCATTACTTGTTATTTTACTGATTGTGTAGTTATGGTCCTACTTGTTTATTGATATTGATGTCTGTTACTTAGGCGTTGATATCTGAATCCTTGTTTACCATTGTTTACCTGTCACCTTGATAACCCTAGGATAGTTCCATCATTTCTATGACGGCACGTTCACCTTGCTTCTAGAACTGCTTAGGACCCCGCAATGTTTCTACATTGCCACACCCTGCACACATATATGTTTACAAATGTGTAATGAGTTTGGTGGTGTGTGTAATAATTGGGGTGGGAATAGCACAACTGTGTTAGGTGATGATGATGGTGACGGTGATGGGATGGGTTGGACTGCGGGCAAGGCACACTAGTGATTTGATGATGGTGTGATAGACCCCTAGTGTGGGACATGGTGCTTGCCCGGCCACATAAGGACCGGTTCTGACGCCCGTAAACATAATGATTCTCGTACTACCACGGAATCTGTATGGGAAGAACTCACCCTACCTTCTTGGTGCTCTTGCAAATTCCACCTGGAGGCCAGTAGAGGCAACGGAAGCTCAGGAAAAGATGCGGGAAACGTACCCGTGGTCCGGCTCGCGGAACCCGCTATCAGTTACGGGAATCCCGCTATTAGTTACGGGAATACCGCATGTCCTGCTATCAGTTACAGGATCCTGCTATTTGTTACAGGAGCATGACGTACCTTGCAACAAGTGTATTGTGCCAAAGTGACTTTTTAAGTCACAAGCCCCTGGGTGTGATTTCGTGGTGGACTTGTGAGAGTACTCGGAGAAGATGGGCTGAGCGTTATGTTACTCTCCGATCAAGAGTACATAGCCCGTGGGAAAAGATGTACAACCTCTGCAGAGTGTAAAATTCATCCGGATGGACGTTGTCACGGCATATGACACATTATTGTGGCGCACGTTGGATTAGCCACCTCTCTTATGTTCCTTGGAGTGTGAGTGGGTTGTAGTCAACCCGTGTTTTGGAAGTGTTGGCATGGATGCCGGGTCGGTATGACCATTGAGGTCAGAGGGCCCAACTAAAAGATAGGAACTGGCGGGAATGCTTTGTACTCCCCCAGGGCCAACCAACTAAAATATTGATAATTATCTCTCTGTTTTGCCTGTTCCTTGGACTGCTTTGATAACCATTGCATAAAAGTTGCTTGCTGCAAATGAAACCTACAGCCTATTCCTTGCTAAAACCAAATATGCATATATATATATACCCTTGTGTAGTGTAGGGCTTGCTGAGTACCTTATGTACTCATAAGTTTGCAATCGTTGGTTTAGTAGGGGAAGATTTCGTAGAAGACGACGACGTTGTGGTTTTCGTTCTGCTTCTCAAGTTTGCTTGTGGCATTGGGCCATGGTTTCCGCTGTCTGCTTCACCGTTAGTTGGTCGTATTGACTTGGATAGTTTTGAATCCTTGTCGTACCGCCACTAAAGGTCTTTTATCAGGTATCTTATTTATTTATCTACTCGAAGTAAGCTTTTGATTATCATATCTGTGTTCTTGTGCGTATCAGCTACTGATCCAGGGACTGATACAGGATGCACAGCAGATTCCAGAAATGGGGTCTGACAGAGTGGTATCAGAGCGATACTTGACCGTAGAGCGAAAACTTAGGATTTGTCGCGTTCGAAAATGAATATTTTCAAAACTAGCTACAAAAATCTTCCATAGTACCTCTTTCTTTGTTAAAAATTCCCCTTTGCTTTCTCCTCGCCAAGTTGAAGAATCTCATCTTGAGACATCTGTGTACAGGAGTGTTCAAACTAATGGACAACGAGGAATACGTGACTATAGAAGTGGATAAGGAATTTTACCAGGTTTCTCGCAAACCGGATATGATTCCTAAACAAAAGAGCAATGTCAACGTTGTTAAGGGCAATAAATCAGAGAGAACATGTTTCTATTGCCGCAACCCTGGACATAAGATCGGCAACTGCCCCTTCTACACAGTAATCAATGAAGCAAGAGTTGCAGAAACCAGCACTAAGAATGATGTACCTCAAGTGGCAACACCACCTAGAGAAATTCAATCCCCGGTACAAGAAAGGTGTCAAGAACAAGGAGTATGGAATAACATGAATGACACATCCCTGATGTCATCTCCTATCATCACAAGTATACTCGAAAGGTTGAGTAACCTAGAAGAGTTAATGATGAAGATGAGTGAAATAATCACCAACCACGCAAAGTTACTGCAACCGAGAAACATACAAGAGAGTTGCAGCAAGAAGAGAAAGCATGTGGTACAAAGTCTTGGTCAGAATGCATCAGAAGATCTTGAGATGCCAAGGTACCCAATGCCTGTTGCATGTTCCGCAGAAGAACCTACTCTCCACCCAGCAACAGACATAGGTCAGTTACCAAGCAACACAGGTCTATCACCAAAGGTTTATGAAAAGGCCACCCCGAGCAACACCACCAAACGTCCAAGAAGTTGTTTCTACTGTAGGGAACCCGGGCACAAGATAGCCAGTTGTCCCTACTACAAGCAAGACACTTTGTAATCTGCCAAATGGAATGGTGCTAGAGTTGTAAATTTGTATATAGGTAATAAAAGTGTCACTGTTTGTTATAAGAAAATGTCGAATGAAGTTGCAAACCCCGCCCTAACAGGTGTTGAATTAGGAAAATGAGAAGTTCATCGCCCTATGGAACACAATGGTCGTGTGATGAACTGTGCTCGAGTGACATCGAGCCACTTCAACATGAAAGTGCGAGCAATGGTTTTTTCTTCCGATCAAGTCATACGACCCCCTCGATTCCTTTTGGGTCACGGACTAATGATCGAGTTATAATGGTTTGAAGCAATCGATAGTTGATCCTCTTTGCAATCCTAACTCCCGATCGTAGCACGCTTACACATGAAACCACAACAAATAAATCAGTTGTTTGTGTGATTTGATGTTCTTGTTGATTTCTTGTTCCTTATTTTATATGATTGTGTGCTCTAAACCTAAACACAACAAGAATAGCAGTTTATCAACAGCTTAAAGCCAAAACTTTTCCCTGACCCTGCCTAAATCTTTTCTGGTGTAACCAGGATGCCACCAAAGAAATCTGCCAGGATTCAGATCCGCCAGAAGCGCAAGGCAAAAGTTCTTGAAGATCATGACACCGCTGGACAAACTGCAAGAGGTGAAACTAACAAAAGGAAGAAGCCAACCACTCAGCAACAGCACCAAGCAAGCAACAGAAGATCCTCCGCAGCCCATAGCGAGGAAAATGAGGTTTCTCACCACAATGAGGAAGAAGACAATCAAGAGACCAATAGTAACGATAACCATGGTTCTAATGAGGTGCCTCAAGGACCATCGCCGCCACTGGTCAACCTCACAGAAGTGATGGCCAAACAGACTCAACTGTTGGAAGTAATTTCTCGGGAACAACAGAGCAATCATAGACATGAAATCACTTCTAAGATAACGGAATTTCTGAAGCTCAGGCCACCTGTATATGACAGCACCGACGATGATCCCTTAGCTGCCGATGATTGGCTCAAAAATATTACCAAGAAGCTTGATATTGTCGCAACTAATGACCAAGAAAAGGTAATTTTATCCACTCACCAACTAATTGGAACTGCGGAAGAATGGTGGGATAACTTCAAAGAAACTGTTACCGAGCAAGATGGTATTACATGGGTTGAATTCCAGCAAGCTTTCCGTGAATACCATATCCCTACAGGAATCATGGACATGAAAGCAGATGAATTCCGAACCCTTAAGCAAGGCCCTATGACAGTAAATGAATACATTCGAAAGTTTATGAAGTTGGCCCGATATGCACCAGATGAAGTCAACACTGATAAGAAGAAGCAAGATCGTTTCAGAAAAGGTCTTAACCATAACCTGAAGGTACAACTGGTCACCCAAATCTATCCGGATTTCAATACACTGATGAATCGAACCATTTTGCTTGAAGGAGCACTGATAGATCAAGAAAATGACAAAAGCCATGAGATCCAGTCATGTGAGTCGCATGAGAGGTATGAAGGACAAAAACGGAAACCTCCCCAGAAGCAAGAATATCGAAACAAGAAGAAAAACAAACTGTGCGTGAGACCTTCTGGTTTTAAAAGACCCAGTAATCATCGGCAGAGCAGTAAAGGCAAACCACGGGAAAAGAAGGCACCACGAGCAAATCAGAAGTGCTACTTGTGTCGGAATCACGGGCACTTCGCAGCAGATTGCCCGGACGCCATCAGACAAGGAAACAATGAGTAACAACCCAGATCAAGCTCCAATCTAACACATCAGGAGAATGGGCATCGTTGTTTATAAACTCTATGTAAGAATGTTGTAGTATAATAACAAGGTGTACTCTGTATTTTGGAATATCAGTACAGTGTTATATCTGGATTTGTCGAGAAAATTTCAGTGTTATGGACTACGGTGATGGAATATATGATCTGTTAATCTTGGTCAAGAATAGACTTTAAGCCACGTTAATGGAAATGCTTTTACCTCAAAAGCTAGATGAAAGTTTTAGTAACCCCCTTTTTGAGGATAATCTGGAAATAAAATGGCCACACTTGGAGCAACAAGAAAGGATTAAATTCCCTGGAAAGGTCAATAAAGTGGCATATACACCCATCGCAAGGTTTGCTGTAACAATCCGCAAATTATGAATGCGAAGGTATGAGTAATCTTTACATCGCCAAGCCAAGCCAGTGAAACCCCTCACGTGGAGCCAACTCGGAAGAGTCAGATCCGAGTAACCCTAAAGGAGATATCAACACCCGAACTTTGGGTACATGACGTAAGGATCCCAGGCACCTGTTGAACACAGGCAGACCAAGCTGACCTGTGGAAAAGAGTCGTTTCGACGACGCCAACACCAGAGAAGCCTGTAATGTGGATTTTGAGTGGATATGAACTGGCCATGTCTATGCAGTTAATAAGTGATTGTTATGATAAGTGAATCATGCAGTTAAATGGTTAAGTAAGTTCTGCATGTTTAAACAAGTTGGAAATCGACAAAAGTAAACCGAGGTCAAGGATTTTAAGTGGGGTAGGAGCCCCCACCTTTGGGATAATAAGAATAAAAAAATTCTTCTGATGGATTAAGTGTATACCTCGGAATGGTTACGGACTATGGAAACTTTGGATATAAGAGTCATCGTCCCATAATGGGAAATCAAGAAAACATCGGAATATCGGAAGTTGGAATAATAGCTCATAGCACACCAGAAACGAATGAAATCGGTCAACATGCTATGCCACTAATTCTGAAAGCCCTAGGATGGTAAATCTCTTCGATGAAAGGCTACAACATAGGCTAACGACCTCTCAAGTGGGGTAGACGCCTCAAACGTCGTCATGCAAAAGAACTTGAAGAAAAGATCTCGGTTTCATAGTTTCACAGTATCAACGACCTTAACGATGAAGAGTTTTTGCAATCAAAGCCTCAACATCGAGAAGCTTCCGACGAAACTTTTGGATGTTACTACCGTCAAGCAAGAAGACTCAAGAGAAGTTCTACACCATCCAGAAGCTCGTTTGAATCTCGAGGACGAGATTCCTTTAAGTGGGGTAGATCTGTAACACCCCAAATTTTCAAAGAAAAACAATAGGAATAAAAATCAGTGTAAATTTAAATTTTTGTCTATCTCTTACCTTACCACGAATTTTCAAAATAAAATTCACTAAATAATTCAAACCTAGATCTAACATGGACTTTCGAGATATAAAACTTGTGCTTGAGTGTTTGTTTCATTTAAAAGTTCACTGAAAATTTGAACCTTTTTGAATTTACAACAAATAAAATAATTATGTGCCAAGTTTATCAAATTCACTTTGAATTTAAAACTTTTGAATTTAAAGTTGCACAAATTTCACCATATGCATTTTGGAGTTCTCTGATTTATTTTGTGTGTCTTTGATTCCCATCTTTCCTTTGTCAAATTTGAAATCCATTCAAATTTGACTAAATCAAAATCCCAGAAAAGAATAAACTTTCTTTTCCCTCTCGGGCCGCCTTTCCCCTTTCTTCTCCAGTCGGCCCAGTTCATTTCTCTTTTTCTTTTCCCTTTTCCACTGAGTGGGCCGTCTCCTTTCTTTTCTCCTCGTCGGCCCGCTACGGCCTGTTAAAGCCCGGTCCGGCCCGACGACGCCGTCGTCTTCTTCCTCCCAGTCAAGCAACGACACCCGTCGCCGCCGCCGTTTCGCCGCCGCCGTGGCGTCCTCCGGCCTCCTCCATCTGGCTGACGACGTCACTGCCGACATCAGTCCTCCCATCCTTATCTCCCCCAGCGCGTGCATCCCCCTTTCCCCATCTCCTGTTAGCGCCGCAAAGATCTTCTCGGTGAGTCACCGCACCGCCGACCCTAGCTCGCCCGGTCTCCCTCTCCCTCACGCATCTCTCCTATAAAACGGGTGCGTAATCTTCTTCTCTTCTCTTCCCCGTCCTTATCTGCCTCTATCGACCGCCACCGAGCTTCAATCGAAGCTTTTCCCCATTTCAAATCCTCACCGGCCGCCGCGAAATCCGCCGCCGGCGAGTCTCTTTCTTTCTTCTCTCTAGCCTGGCAGCTTCGCCGTGTCACTCTACCTTGCCCGCGCCCTTCCACGCAGCTCAGTGCGCATCGGAGCAGCCCCCACGCCGTGCGCCGCCGCACGAGCTCGACGCCGCCACTCTCCCGGCCTCGTCTCGCTCGCCTTGTGCGCGCACCAGCTCCGCCTTGACCCCGCGCGCCTCCCCGACGAACAAGAACTCGACGGGGAGCCCCGGAGCCTCACTTCCGACGAGCTTCACCATCGAGCTCCGCCCCTCGCCGACGACAGGCCGCCTCGCCCTCCGTTTGCCTCGCGCGACCCCCAGGGTGAGCTCGCCTATCCCTCCTCTCTCTCCCGGTCCCTTCCCCGTCGCCTATGGCCCACCGGAACGCCGTTACGGCGAGTCTCCGGCGAAGGCGCCGCCGCGCCGACGCCGCCGGCCACCGGGCCGCACCTCCTTTCGCCCTGTGCCGCCCGATTCAAGATCGACGGCCAGGATGCAACCGGTCCACCGTGGACAGGTGAACCGAGCCCTCTGAACTGGTCCACGGCCCCTGTGGACCTGGTCCATGGGATATTCAGTAGGAAAATAATTCCAGAAATTCAATAATATCCCAGGACCTGGTAATTTTGCAGATTAGCCCTTAACCTTTATGCTAATTCTGTTTAGGTCCTGTCCTTTTACAGAAACACCCCTGTACTTTTCTGTAATTACCTTTTAGTCCCTACCTTTTTACACCAAGGTCCTTAAACTTTTCTGTAATTACAGATAGGTCCCTAATTCTTTCTGTAATTACAAATAAGCCCTTGAAACCTTTCTATTCTTACAAATAAGTCCTCATATCTTCAAATCTCTGTAATTTCTCAACCCTAACTCCGTTTGGAGCGATTCTTGTGCTCACGCGTTCGTAGAAACGCGTAGTACCCATTGGTACTACCCTCGGAGTCCTGAAACAAATTGACAAGCCGTCAATTCCCTAAGATCACATCTTGCCAAATCATGCGATGTCGATATTGCATGTCTCCAATACTCGTTCACCTTTTAGCATGAACCTAGCCAATCATGCCTTATCTTTTCGCCCTAAAACCTAGTACCTTTCTCATCGCGACACATTTCACTTCAACCATGTGTGCCGCAACTACTCTTTCACTTGCTAGCAATAAACCTAGCAAATCTAACCGTGTCGTTCACTCCAAAACCTAGTAACCTTTTATCGTAATTCAACATCAACACTAATCCAATTGGATCATCGCTCGACATCATTGATTCCGATGATCGCCAATCTTACCAAACCTTTTTGAGTTGTCATTCTTTTTATGTGCGCTCTTTCATCGGTTTTATTGGAGTTATTGTTCATTGCTTTTTAATTGCAATCGTGCATCCATACCATGCATTTGCTCATACATCCCTAAACAACCTATGCATGTTCTTTAATAGAGATAATATAGAAACTTATATAATAGATATGCACGCAATCACCGTCATTAAAGCATGTGCATCTCATCATCCTCACCCTAAAGTTTCATGCAAAACCTTGCATCCCCGTTTCTTTTAAGAGAATTTAGATAATTAATAGTTTGTCTAGGTGAATATGGCCCTTATAAGGCCATGAATATAACTTGTAATAAATAACCTTTCATAAATAAGTATGCATCGCATAAGCATAGATATTTTCTTGGAGTTTTATCGGTTCTTCTTATTGGTTCTTCTTATTGGAGTTAATTGGATTTATTGGTTCTTTTCGATCTTTATTTTTTTGCGGTAGTTTATTTATACGTAATGTTTTATGCGCTAGCTTACGCCGGTATCGAAGAAAAGCCAGAAGAATTCAAAGAAGATCCCGAAGACTCGAGCTTCGAGAAAGAGCCGAAGAATCCAAACTCAAGAACAAGTCGAAGACGCAAGCTTCAAGAAAGGAACTTGAAGACCTCAACATCGGTAGAAGAACCTGAAGAGTGAAGACCCAGAACTTGAAGATTAGGAAAGCGTTTGTCAGGCAAGCTCTACTTCTCCTTGATCATGATTGAGCCTACTGTTTTCGCAATGCACCTATATGGCCTGTTCTCGTACTATGCATTACTTATTATTTTACTGATTGTGTAGTTATGGTCCTACTTGTTTATTGATATTGATGTCTGTTACTTAGGCGTTGATATCTGAATCCTTGTTTACCATTGTTTACCTGTCACCTTGATAACCCTAGGATAGTTCCATCATTTCTATGATGGCACGTTCACCTTGCTTCTAGAACTGCTTAGGACCCCGCAATGTTTCTACATTGCCACACCCTGCACACATATATGTTTACAAATGTGTAATGAGTTTGGTGGTGTGTGTAATAATTGGGGTGGGAATAGCACAACTGTGTTAGGTGATGATGATGGTGACGGTGATGGGATGGGTTGGACTGCGGGCAAGGCACACTATTTGATGATGGTGTGATAGACCCCTAGTGTGGGACATGGTGCTTGCCCGGCCACATAAGGACCGGTTCTGACGCCCGTAAACATAATGATTCTCGTACTACCACGGAATCTGTATGGGAAGAACTCACCCTACCTTCTTGGTGCTCTTGCAAATTCCACCTGGAGGCCAGTAGAGGCAACGGAAGCTCAGGAAAAGATGCGGGAAACGTACCCGTGGTCCGGCTCGCGGAACCCGCTATCAGTTACGGGAATCCCGCTATTAGTTACGGGAATACCGCATGTCCTGCTATCAGTTACAGGATCCTGCTATTTGTTACAGGAGCATGACGTACCTTGCAACAAGTGTATTGTGCCAAAGTGACTTTTTAAGTCACAAGCCCCTGGGTGTGATTTCGTGGTGGACTTGTGAGAGTACTCGGAGAAGATGGGCTGAGCGTTATGTTACTCTCCGATCAAGAGTACATAGCCCGTGGGAAAAGATGTACAACCTCTGCAGAGTGTAAAATTCATCCGGATGGACGTTGTCACGGCATATGACACATTATTGTGGCGCACGTTGGATTAGCCACCTCTCTTATGTTCCTTGGAGTGTGAGTGGGTTGTAGTCAACCCGTGTTTTGGAAGTGTTGGCATGGATGCCGGGTCGGTATGACCATTGAGGTCAGAGGGCCCAACTAAAAGATAGGAACTGGCGGGAATGCTTTGTACTCCCCCAGGGCCAACCAACTAAAATATTGATAATTATCTCTCTGTTTTGCCTGTTCCTTGGACTGCTTTGATAACCATTGCATAAAAGTTGCTTGCTGCAAATGAAACCTACAGCCTATTCCTTGCTAAAACCAAATATGCATATATATATATACCCTTGTGTAGTGTAGGGCTTGCTGAGTACCTTATGTACTCATAAGTTTGCAATCGTTGGTTTAGTAGGGGAAGATTTCGTAGAAGACGACGACGTTGTGGTTTTCGTTCTGCTTCTCAAGTTTGCTTGTGGCATTGGGCCATGGTTTCCGCTGTCTGCTTCACCGTTAGTTGGTCGTATTGACTTGGATAGTGTTGAATCCTTGTCGTACCGCCACTAAAGGTCTTTTATCAGGTATCTTATTTATTTATCTACTCGAAGTAAGCTTTTGATTATCATATCTGTGTTCTTGTGCGTATCAGCTACTGATCCAGGGACTGATACAGGATGCACAGCAGATTCCAGAAATGGGGTCTGACATTCGAGTAGAGGCGTCAAAGGAGCAGCAGCTGTCGATGATGCAGAAGGACCAGGGCCGCGATGAAGACGTCGACGAAGTCATTGAGGAGCAGCAGCTCCCGAACCCTAACGTAGAGGAAGACGAGCCGTGATGGAAGCGATTGAGCAGTCGCGCAGAGCGCTTCCTAAAAACCTTATTCGCCCTCTCCCGGTGCAGGATCTCAGAGAACGATGGCTCCGAAGACCTGCTCTCCCGTCCGCCGGTGCACGCCGACGACCGGGATGGAGTAGACTACATGTGGTGGCACAACAGGTGGAAAGGCAAACCCTAAGTATAGACTAACTCTTGAGAGATTTCCCAATATTAAGGCTCCTCCAATTATTAGTCTATTTTATGTGTATTTTGTGGCAAGGGGGTCCATAGATATATATGAGGGAGACAATCCCACATCTATTTCCATTAGCGATATGGGACTAATAGAGATTATGAGCCTTTCTCCACTTAATGGGCCTTTGAGATTTAATGAGAATATTATTGTTATGTGGGCTCATATATCTATATATTCTGACAATCCCGCACCAGATCTCAAAGTCCCATTACAGTTTGCATGAATCTACTGTCGTTTGATATACCAGCATTTCGATGGAGACTGTTAAGTTGAACATCCATCTAGAACAATAAGCTACACTTATTCACAACTTGAACAATGGACTATGCCTTGAATTGCAAGTTTTGTGCAAACAAGTTTCACTTAGAGTCAAACTGATACTTGACCTTCAGTAGGCTACCCTGCGATTGGAGCATATAGGTCGTACTCCCTTGTCTCTTCATGAGCTTAATAGAGATCACCCAAGTCTCACAGACCGCGACCTTCCGACAGTCGGGCTCATATAGATGTATTCTTTCAAGAATGTTCTGCAGGTAAACATCGTCGCTAATTAAAGCCAACAGAATACATTAAGGCGTTTGCCAACCTGCCATGCAGAAAGTGAGAGTAATGCATCTTTACTCCAGTGGGTTAGGTAAGTTACTCTCTAGTCATCCACTAGCTTGTTCTTCCCAGATCCAAATTCACGGGATCTCCGATCACATAGGTTGGGTTACCGTTATGAAATAACTCATATGGGTCACATACCCATCTCCTTAGATGCAGCGTCTATCACATTACGTGACAGCCCCTTAGTAAACGGATCTGCCAGGTTATTTGCAGTTTGGATATAATCCAATAATGTTACTCCAGAGTTTCTCATTTTCCTGATAGACTTCAACCATCTCTTGATATGCCTTGAGGATTTAAAGTTATCCTTAGAACTATTCACCTTGACAATTACCGTTTGATTGTCACAGTTCATACGGATTGTCGGCACAGGTTTTTCAACAATAGGCAAATCCATCAAAAGCTCTCGTAGCAAGTCGGCCTCAACGATAGCTGTATCTAGTGCAGTAAGCTCTGCTTCCATAGTAGACCTCTTTAAGATAGTCTGTTTGCATGACCTCTATGAAACAGCAGCACCACCCAAAGTGAAAATATATCCACTTGTGGCATAAATTTCATCTGCATCAGATATCCAGTTCGAATCACTATATCCCTCTAGTACATCAGGATACCTGGAATAGTGAAGCGCATAATTCATGATTCCAACCAGATAGCGCATAACTCGTTAAAGTGCATGCCAATGATCATCTCCCGGATTAGAGGTAAACCGGCTCAGCTTGCTCACAGCATAAGAGATATCAGGCCTCGTAGAACTAGCTAAGTACATGAGTGATCCAATGATCTGAGAATATTTCAATTGGTCTCTGCCAATACTTTTATTCTTTCGAAGGATCACACTGGGATCATAAGGTGTTGGAAAAGGCTTGCTGTCCTTATAGCCGAAGCAGCTCAAGACCTTCTCTGCATAATGAGATTGTGTCAGAGTAATCCCATTCTCTCCTTTGATTAACTTGATGTTCAGAATAACATCAGCTTCACCCAGATCTTTCATGTCAAAGCTTTGACACAAAAGCGACTTGACCTCATTAATCACGTCAAGGTTTGTTCCAAAGATCAGTATGTCATCAACATACAGACATAATATAACTCCTTGACCGCCATCATAGCGGTAGTACACACATTTATCAGCCTCATTGACACTAAAGCCTACTGATATGAGAGTCGAATCAAACTTCTTATGCCATTGCTTAGGAGCTTGTTTCAGACCATACAAAGATTTCAGCAACTTGCACACATTGCCTTCTTGACCCTTAATTACAAATCCATCTGGCTGATCCATGTAAATTTTCTCGTCTAACTCTCCATTAAGGAAAGCTGTCTTAACGTCCATCTGATGGACGAGAAGACCATGTGAGGTAGCCAGAGAAAGTAAAACTCGAATAGTGGTATCTAGCAACAGGTGAATAAGTATCAAAGACATCTTCGCCTTCTTTCTGAGTATAGCTCTTAGCAACAAGTCGAGTCTTATACTTATCAATAGTACCATCAGGTTTGAGCTTCTTCTTGAACATCCACTTGCAACCCACTGGTTTGCAACCATATGGTTTATCAACAATCTCCCACATTTCATTATAAAGAATGGAATCCATCTCACTATGGACAGCCTCTTTCCAATCATCTGCATCAGGAGATGCAAATGCCTCTGAAATGGTTGTAGGAGTATCATCCACGAGATACACAGTGAAATCATCACCTAAAGACTTGGCAGTCCTTTGTCTCTTGCTGCTTCTAGGAGCTTCACTGTCAGTCTCCTCAGGAATTGACTCAAGTGTATGTTCAGCATGTTCAGATTGTGTGTCAGGCTCAGGTGTTATCTCAGGAATCACATCAGAAGATAATTTATCAATGCTATGCAAATCTTTCATAAGAAATATGTCCTCAAAGAAAGTCACATCACGAGACTCCATCAATGTATTGACATAAACATCAGATACCTCGGATTTAACTACTAGAAATCTATAGGCAATGCTATGATGAGCATATCCTAAGAAGACACAATCCACAGTTTTAGGTCCCAAATTACGCTTCTTGTTTATTGGCACATTTACCTTGGCCAAACAACCCCATGTGCGTAAATAAGAAAGCGATGGTTTTCTTCCAATCCATTCTTCATATGGAGTTTTCTCTTTATTCTTCATGGGAACTCTATTCAGGGCATGACATGACGTCAATAAAGCCTCCCCCACCATGCCTTAGATAATCCAGCAGTGTCTAACATGGAGTTAACCAAGTCAGTCAAAGTGTGATTCTTTCTTTCGGCAACCCTATTTGATTGAGGCGAATAGGGAGGCGTCTTCTCATGAATAATACCATGTTCCGCACAGAATAAGTCAAACTCATTAGAAAAATACTCACCACCACGATCAGACCTAATACGTTTGATCATTTTCTCAAGTTGTGTTTCAACTTCGGCCTTATAGATTCTAAAGTAGTTTAGAGCCTCATCTTTTCTTTTTAACAAGTATACATAGCAATATCTAGTCGCATCATCAATCAAGGTCATGAAGTATCTTTTTCCACCCTCTGTCAACACACCATTCAGTTCGCACAGACTGAATGTATGAGTTCCAGTGGTGCCAAATGTCTCTCCACGGCTACCTTGTGAGGTTTACGAGGTTGCTTTGATTGCACATAACTATGGCACTTAGAACCTTTGACAATGAAAAATTTCGGAATTAAATTCAAACTGAAAAGTCGAGACATAGAACCAAAATTCAAATGACATAGACGTGAATGCCAAACACTAGCATCACTCTCATCAATACCAACACACCGACTTATTACAAAAATCTAAAAGGGAAAAGCGGAACAAACCTCCGCAATCATAGCCTTTACCAATAAATTGTCCACTCTTAGATATGACAAGTTTATTAGACTCAAGCCTACCCTGAACCATCCCTACACAAAAGGGAGCCACTAACTAGATTCTTGTTGATAGTAGGGACATGCTGCACGTTCCTCAGCTGCACGATCTTTCCTGAAGTGAACTTCAGATCGACCGTACCAACACCATGAACAGAAGCATGTGACCTATTCCCCATCAAGACGGAAGAATCCCTAGTGACCTGGTAAGAAGAGAACATAGAGGCATCAGCACACACATGAACATTAGCATCCGTATCAAGCCACCAACTAGTTGATTGAAACATTGATAAAACAGAAGGTAAATCATACCCACTATTTTCACCTTTAGTGTTGCCAATGGTCACCATATTTGCAGTCTTCTGCCCCTGTGGAGGTTTTCTTCCTTTGCGGTTTGGACAATTCTTTGCCCAATGATCAGGACCACCGCACACGAAGCAACCCTCATTCTCCTTGTTCTTTTTCTTCTTGAAGGTAGTGGTCTGTTTAGGCTTATTGTTCTTGCCTTTGCCCTTGTTGGACCTCTGCTGCTGCTGGTGCACTATGTTGGCACCTTCAACCCCTATAGATCGTCCATCCTTAGCCCGAGATTTCTCCTCAACATCAAGAGAAGCAATTAAATCTGAAACGGAAATCTCTTGCCTCTTGTGTTTGAGCTATGTGGCGAAATCCCTCCAAGATGGAGGTAATTTGGCAGTGATGCCCCCTGCCACAAATCTGTCGGGAACGACAATCTTAAGGAGTTTAAGTTCCTTCACCATGCACTGTATCTCATGAGCCTGCTGGACTATTTGACGGTCATCAACCATCTTATAGTCATGATACTGCTCCATGATATACAGCTCAGTACCATTGTCTGCACCACCATAGTTGTTACACAACACATCCCACAACTCCTTCGCGGTGTCGTGGACCATATAGACATCAGTCAGATGGTCCGCAGTACATTAAGCACAGCACCCTTGAAGATTGTGTTAGCCTCAGTGTACGCTTTCTCCTGTTCAGGAGTCAGCTGTCCTTCTGGTTTGCCATTAGACACCCAGAACACATTTATGGCAGTAAGCCACAGCGTGACTTTCACCTGCCATCTCTTGAAGTGCACGCCAGTGAATTGCGCTGGCCTCAGTGCATCAACAAATACAGCCATTAAACCAAAGTACCTACAATAAGGTTTTTGGATTGTTGGATATATGAGCACTTTTAGGTTTAATTTAATCCATAAATGAATCATGAACGTGATGAATAGATAGCAGATTAAACTAGACGAGTCTACGCAAGATCTAGACATGTCTATAATTGCAGTAAACCGGGCAAGATCTACCATATTCTGCAGTACTATCGTACCAGTATGGATCAGAAAAGCAAATACAAGAGACATGATTATGAGGACGTACTGTTTGAGTAGAGGCGTCGAAGGAGCAGCAGTGTTCGAGTAGAGGCGTCGAAGGAGCAGCAGCTGTCGATGATGCAGAAGGACCGGGGCCGTGATGAAGACGTCGACGAAGTCGTTGACGCGCAGCAGCTCCCGGACCCGAACGTAGAGGAAGACAAGCCGTGGTGGAAGCGATCGAGCAGTCGCGCAGAGCGCTTCCCAAAAACCTTATTCGCCCTCCCGGTGCAGGATCTCAGAGGATGATGGCTCCGGAGACCTGCTCTCCCGTCCGCTGGTGCACGCCGACGACCGGGATGGAGTAGACTACGTGTGGTGGCACAACAGGTGGAAAGATAAACCCTAAGTATAGACTAACTCTTGAGAGAGTTTCCAATATTAGGGCTCCTCTAATTATTAGTCTATTTTATGTGTATTTTGTGGCAAGGGGTCCATAGATATATATGAGGGAGACAACCCCCACATCTATTTCCATTAGGCATATGGTACTAATAGAGATTATGAGCCTTTCTCCACTTAATGGGCCTTTGAGATTTAATGAGAATATTATTGTTATATATGAGCCCATATATTCATGTATTCTAACAACTATTACTGTCATAATATCCACTGAGTGCAGAGTGCTGCTTATGACTCAATTAGTGTTCACTTGATTGGTCACTGACACTAGCTAGATACTTAATAAGATGAGGATGGCACGCCACTAGCTAGATACTTTGCTATAATACTTAGCTGTTTGTAGCAATGGAAATTGACGTTGCTGCCCCGGGCTTCTGTCATCGATATCTCTGGTTGCGACAAGTGGACTGGATTTCCGAAATCAGGGAATGTGAAATTAGAGTTGATGAAAGCATCGGTTGCATCTTCCTCTGCTTTTCTTGGGTGTAACCAAAAGTATTCCCTTTTTTTTCGAAAGCCACATAAACATGTGGGCGCTTAAATTAGGAAGAGGAGAAAACGGCACCAGCGGTGCCGAGAGTTGTTACAGAGTGCCAGTACAAGTACTAGCAATATCATGGTACATAGACCATGGAAAGATGGCACGCAGGCCAAGAAACAAATCACAAGCAAAAACAGCCACTGAAATTAAAGCTTAGGATGCCTCTTTAACCAAAAAGTATTCCACAAGTGTGAATTTAGAATTGATGCTAGTTGCACCGTGCAGAAAGGATATTCAAGCCCTTACTCTACGTTCAAGCTAGCAACTGTCAAAAGAGAAAATGGTTTCATCTCATTTTTATTTAGCTACTAAGCACCGGATTTTAGAATTATTTTTACGGTTAGGATGTGCTACGCAGAAACTAATAAGATGAGGATGGCACGCCACTAGCTAGATGAATTGCTAATGAATGATATGTATGTACTTGGTGACATGCTGAGATGATGCATCATCAAGAGTGACAGCTATAATACTTTACTGTTTGTAGCAATGGAAATTGGCGTTGCTGCCCCGGGCTTCTATCCTGGATGGTTGCGACAAGTGGACTGGATTTCCGAAATCAGGGAATGTGAAATTAGAGTTGATGAAAGCATTGCATCTTCCTCTGCTTTTCTTGGGTGTAATCAAAAAGTATTCCAGAAGTGTGAATTTAGAATTGATGCTAGCTGCACCGTGCAGAAAGGATACTCAAGCCCTTACTCTACGTTCAAGCTAGCAACTGTCAAAAGAGAAAATGGTTTCATCTCATTTCTATTTAGCTACTATGCACCGGATTTTAGAATTATTTTTCCGGTTAGGATGTGAGAATCAAGTGAGCTAATGTGTCAAATTAAGCCTTCGCACATGCCGACAAATCCAAGTAGTCGTATTATAGGATTTGAGAACTGACAGGTTGGCCTATTTTATAGTTTAAACACATGATTCAAATACGTATATTACGCGCAAAATGGTCGCCGAAATAGTCAATAGACAAATGTATACGTGCAGCTGGTATGTCAAGTCGACAGCGACGCCATATCATGTCAGTATTCCAGTGTATCTGGACTTCTACGCACAGAGCAATTCTATAAACCCATGGATTTCCATCACTGAGCGGTCTGATTGAAGATCAACGATCAGAATCAGGTCAACAGATAGGTCAGTCACAGTCAGAGAGTTCGTTTGGAAGAAGCTGCCAGTTTGGGGGTGTCCTATGCCCTGGTTTGCCGGCAAATGAGGCTCCGTTCTTCCTTTGACGGTTTACTGCTCGTAGGAAAACATTTATTAACATGGAATTTTCTTTTTCTATCTTGCAGCTCCTAGTCATGGCGACCAGTATTTCAGACTGATACGCATGTACAGAGAACTTGGAAGAACAAGCATTTCTGCACGTGCTATATATTGTCCCATCCGTTATTACAGACATGTTCAGGGACTATAAGAATTCCAGTTTTTTTGTTCTAGATGAAGTTAAGGAAATTGATTTGTACCCCGATTTTCTTTGTCGGTAAAGGTAGAAGCGTATTTCTTGAGTCGGAAGTCATCGAGTGCCCACAAAATTGGACTAGTGCCGACCTCAGATCATCGTCAGTCTCGCTGTCTGTTGCCTCCAAATTGCAAGCATGTCAACTCTTTTCTGGAACTGGTAGGTAAAATACAACTATAAGTTTGACAAAATCAGTTACAACAGCTGTGTTTAAAACGTGGAAAAAAACGTAGCTACATTTTGGAGAACAGCTGTACTGAAAATTACATCCTGCACAAACTTCTTGTTTACCTACGACTGCACAAGTTCTTAGCCTACAATCATCAGGACAACCACACATCAGAGAACTGAAAAACTAAGCACAGGCTTTGACTATCCAAACACCTGTTAGCATATAGCATCAACTGATGTATGCAATCCGTCCGCCATTCCCGGCCGGCGCGGCCGCAGCCATCGGCGGCACACAACTTTGATGTCATTGTGAACTTGAATGGTAGTGACGAGTCATTAGATGAAGGTGACAGAGACGGCAATAACGCGGTTAATTTCCAACCTGTGTGTGCTGCCGAGTTCTACACGCACTTGACGATTGAAAATTTGGTCAATTTCAGAAAGAAGAATGCTGGGATGGGTTCAACCAAGGCATGCACATTTGACGGTCACGTAGCGCACACAGAAGCATAAGTGATCACTGAGCAACAAGTAGACTGACTACTTGTACGTAGGGCAAGAAATTTGATGCCACATTTACTAGTATGGTTTTATTGACCGAAATAATAGTATGCTCACTTTATCAGACTATCAGAGTGGAAGTATTCAACTTTTGTCAATATTCTGTACGTATTGGTCTCATTTTGTACATGCCTTTGAAGTATGAACAGAACTTTCAGTGAAAAGGATGGACATGGAAATTAGAACTGTGAGGCATCCAGTAATGCAGCAAGCATCTTACTACATGGCTCTTTTTCTAAGTTCAAGTTCCATTCCTTTTTTGATCTTCTTTAGTTCGTTTGATTTCTTACAACAGAGGGATAAAGTTGTAAATGGGTGGAAATCAGAAAAGCGTGTCCAAACCTTAAGAGTCGTGATGTCAAAAAAGACGACAGGCTTAACACCTGTAATCTCTTATGCGGTCAGGAAGTAAGTGAGCACCTGCGTTCTAGAAACTCTGTTTGTTACTCCTTGTGATCGACTTGGATTCGGAAGTGCCAGCTTGATGGTGTATGAATATAACAGTATTAGTATCTGTAGCGAAAGCAACACGATATCTTACTGATGTGGCTATTAGTATTAGTATCGAACTTCATAATTGGGAAACATTAATTAATCAGAAACCCTTATCAATTATTGGCAGCATAAGCCTAGTGCATCAAGTGGTCGTTGCTTCTTGACAAACACTGGCAGCACTGATGTGAAAAAAGATGCTGAGACTGAAGTAAAGAAATCCAAGCGTAAAGTTTAGCATGTATCCATCATGCAAATCATGCTACTGATTAAGCTAACTCCTCCTAAATTAAACAAAATTTAAAGTTGCATTGCATGGATAAGGCCAACTGATACAAGATTCCAGGTAGCCACCTACCAAACTGCAAGAAAACTTTCTGCACCCAAAGTGGGGAACTAGTGGGATGAAAGGGGACAGAAGCGAAATGCCAGGCAACAACTCACAGCAAAGCAGGTCCTCATGGTCACCAGTTCTATTATGACTAAAGCTTCCGCTGAAGAGAAAACTTTCTAAAGGTAAAGGTTAAGGTAAGATATAATCATAGGTTAAGTTAGATTCCGTCGCCTTTGCTTCCCTAAGCCGAACACTGGCATGACTTCTCTACCATTGCAGTGTGAAATAAGAGGAGTGTAAAGTCGTTGGAGAATAAAGAGCTTGAACCTTCAATCTGTTCCTTCCAGAGAGTGAGAAAGCAAAAATACAAAAGCCATTGCTTGACGTGTCAGTGACCAATCAAGTGGGGTCGATACTGAACACTAATTGAGTCATAAGTAGCACTCTGCACTCAGTGGATATTATGACAGTAATAGTTGTTAGAATATATGGATATATGGGCTCATATATAACAATAATATTCTCATTAAATCTCAAAGGCTCATTAAGTGGAGAAAGGCCTATAATATCTATTAGTACCATATTGCTAATGGAAATAGATGTGGGGGTTGTCTCCCTCATATATATCTATGGACCCCTTGCCACAAAATACACATAAAATAGACTAATAATTGGAGGAGCCTTAATATTGGGAAATGTCTCAAGAGTTAGTCTATACTTAGGGTTTGCCTTTCCACCTGTTGTGCCACCACACTTAGTCTACTCCATCCCGGTCGTCGGCGTGCACCGACGGACGGGAGAGCAGGTCTCCGGAGCCATCGTCACTGAGATCCTGCACCGGGAGAGGGCGAACAAGGTTTTTGAGAAGCGCTCTGCGCTACTGCTCGATCGCTTCCACCACGGCTTGTCTTTCTCTACGTTCGGGTTCGGGAGCTGCTGCTCGTCAACGACTTCGTCGACGTCTTCATCGCGGCCCCGGTCCTTCTGCATCATCGACAGCTGCTGCTCCTTCGACGCCTCTACTCGAACACTGCTGCTCCTTCGACGCCTCTACTCGAACAGTACGTCCTCATAATCATGTCTCTTGTATTTGCTTTTCTGATCCATACTGGTACCATAGTACTGCAGAGTATGGTAGATCTTGCCCTGTTTACTGCAATTATAGACATGTCTGGATCTTGCGTAGACTCGTCTAGTTTAATCCGCTATCTATTCATCATGTTCATGATTTATTTATGGATTAAATTAAACCTAAAAGTGCTCATATATCCAACAATCCAAAAACCTTATTGTAGGCACTTTGGTTTAATGGCTGTATTTGTCGATGCACTGAGGCCAGCGTAATTCACTGGCGTGCACTTCAAGAGATGGCAGGTGAAAGTCACGCTGTGGCTTACTGCTATGAATGTGTTTTGGGTGTCTAATGGCAAACCAGAAGGACAGCTGACTCCTAAACAGGAGAAAGCTTACACTGAGGCTAACACAATCTTCAAAGGTGCTGTGCTTAATGTACTCGCGGACCATCTGACTGATGTCTATATGGTCCATGACACCGCGAAGGAGTTGTGGGATGCGTTGTGTAACAACTATGGTGGTGCAGACAATGGTACTGAGCTATATATCATGGAGCAGTATCATGACTATAAGATGGTTGATGCCCGTCAAATAGTCCAGCAGGCTCATGAGATACAGTGCATGGTTGTTGGCGGTTCTTATGCGATAAAATTAAATTCATTAATTTCGCAAGCGCACGGATCACCATTGTAGCATTTCACCTTGGAGTATTCCAGGGTTATCGTATTTATATTTCCGCAGGGAAGTAGAGCGAAAGGGAGCTGAATAGTAGCAATGCATTGGATAATTTGGAGAAAGAATAATGTATCAAACTATACTTGAGATGTGGGTAAGATAGGCATGATATATATGGGTGGCACACACATCCTCAAATCCAAGGTAAAAAAAGAAATAAATCGTAGTATACACTTGGAAGAGCAACGAGATAGAGTTAAGGCTACCTGTACGTTTATCTATTATTTACTCTTTCTAGTATTCAAGTATACAAAGATTATCTACTCTAGCTAAGCTCATACACATACAAGTCATGTCGTTTCAGGGCACACACGTGCTAGGTTAACCGATGATGCTAGTTCAAACCTAGGGAACCGTATGCTATAATTAAGACCCTGCTGAGTCCAACCCGGACGTGGTGGATTACAGAGACCGATGCAGCTGTCACATACACTCGCGGCTACCATCCTCCGTGGGGTTGGGTGCCAAACGGCCAAGCTCTAAGCGCCATGCTTACAACCCGCCTAGAGGAACTACTCTTGATCAACGGAGCAGCCCTATATAAGAATAAACAAGCACAGATTTCACACGACGTCATCTCGATGAAGGCACTCTCTCGTACTTGCGTACTCCAACAATCACGAACCCCACAACAAGACTTCTACGAGCACTTACTTAACAGAATAAATAAACTAAATAGAAAAGAATTACTAAAAGAAATAAATAAAGATAAAACTAATTATATATTAAATAAAATAATATCTCAAAAGAGTAAGATACAAAGAACTATAACGAACTCCGAGAAGACTCCGGAAGCCCGAGAGAGCTCTCACTCTACTATACTCTACTCTAACTCCTAAAGCTACTACTAAACTAAACTAATGAACACTTGGATGAAGTGTGATGGTGCGAGTTGCTTCTGAGGCCGGGGGGTCCAATTTATAGCTTGTGATGACGGTGGGAGCACCCTGGCCGAAGCTGGAGAGGCGGTGGCGCCAAAGTAGGCCGGCCGGCCATCTCTTCTGTCGGTTGGCCACCGTCTTCTGCCTGAACGCTCCAGATCGTCTCCTGATGGCGGTCCGAAGGTCGGCTACTTCGTGGGGTCGGCAGAATTGCAGTGAGGGCCACGTTAAGGCCCAAATGGCCCACCTTCTAGAATGGCGGTGCAATTCTGCTGGGCTGGCCTTTAATTGTGCGTTGTGGATTATTTTCCAGCCCACTGGAGGAAGTCTGGGGCCTGCGGCCACCAGGTGGGGCCGGCCGGTCTAGGGTGGGGCCGGCCGGCCAGGGAAATTCCCTGGCTGGGCCCACTTTTCTCCATTATCCACTCCTGCATCCAAATATTCACCAAAACCTGTGGAGTAACATTATTCCTAACTACTATGCACAAAATCTTGGTGTTATGTGTTTATTTACCGGTAGGGTAGCGGTCAAATCATGGTTTAACGACCGCCAACAATGGTGAAGGAACTTGAACTCCTTTAGATTGTCGTTCCCGACAGATTTGTGGCAGGGGGCATCATTGCCAAATTACCTCCATCTTGGAGGGATTTCGCCACACAGCTCAAACACAAGAGGCAAGAGATTTCTGTTTCAGATTTAATTGCTTCTCTTGATGTTGAGGAGAAATCTCGAGCTAAGGATGGACGATCTATAGGGGTTGAAGGTCAGACCAGTGCCAACATAGTGCACCAGCAGCAGCAGAGGTCCAACAAGGGCAAAGGCATGAACAATAAGCCTAAACAGACCACTACCTTCAAGAAGAAAAAGAACAAGGAGAATGAGGGTTGCTTCGTGTGCGGTGGTCCTGATCATTGGGCAAAGAATTGTCCAAACCGCAAAGGAAGAAAACCTCCACAGGGGCGGAAGACTGCAAACATGGTAACCATTGGCAACACTAAAGGTGAAAATAGTGGGTATGATTTACCTTCTGTTTTATCAGTGTTTCAATCAACTAGTTGGTGGCCTGATACGGATGCTAATGTTCATGTGTGTGCTGATGCCTCTATGTTCTCTTCTTACCAGGTCACTAGGGATTCTTCCGTCTTGATGGGGAATAGGTCACATGCTTCTGTTCATGGTGTTGGTACGGTCGATCTGAAGTTCACTTCAGGAAAGATCGTGCAGCTGAGGAACGTGCAGCATGTCCCTACTATCAACAAGAATCTAGTTAGTGGCTCCCTTTTGTGTAGGGATGGTTTCAGGGTAGTGCTTGAGTCTAATAAACTTGTCATATCTAAGAGTGGACAATTTATTGGTAAAGGCTATGATTGCGGAGGCTTGTTCCGCTTTTCCCTTTCAGATTTATGTAATAAGTCGGTGAACCATATGTCATTTGAATTTTGGTTCTATGTCTCGACTTTCCAGCTTGAATCTAATTCTGAAATTTTCCATTGTCAAAAGTTCTAAGTGCCATAGTTGTGTGCAATCAAAGCAACCTCGTAAACTTCACAAGGTAGCCGAGGAGAGACATTTAGCACCACTAGAACTCATACATTCAGTCTGTGCGAAATGAATGGTGTGTTGACAGAGGGTAGAAAAAGATACTTCATGACCTTGATTGATGATGCGACTAGATATTGCTATGTATACTTGTTAAAAAGAAAAGATGAGGCTCTAAACTACTTTAGAATCTATAAGGCCGAAGTTGAAACACAACTTGAGAAAAGGATCAAACGTATTAGGTCTGATCGTGGTGGTGAGTATTTTTCTAATGAGTTTGACTTATTCTGTGCGGAACATGGTATTATTCATGAGAAGACGCCTCCCTATTCGCCTCAATCAAATGGGGTTGCCGAAAGAAAGAATCGCACTTTGACTGACTTTGGTTAACTCCATGTTAGACACTGCTGGATTATCTAAGGCATGGTGGGGGAGGCTTTATTGACGTCATGTCATGCCCTGAATAGAGTTCCCATAAAGAATAAAGAGAAAACTCCATATGAAGAATGGATTGGAAGAAAACCATCGCTTTCTTATTTACGCACATGGGGTTGTTTGGCCAAGGTAAATGTGCCAATAAACAAGAAGCGTAAGTTGGGACCTAAAACTGTGGATTGTATCTTTTTGGGATATGCTCATCATAGCATTGCCTATAGATTTCTAGTAGTTAAATCCGAGGTATCTAATGTTTATGTCAATACATTGATGGAGTCTCATGATGTGACTTTCTTTGAGGACATATTTCCTATGAAAGATTTGCATAGCATTGATAAATTATCTTCTGATGTGATTCCTGAGATAACACCTGAACCTGACACACAATATGAACATGCTGAACAAACACTTGAGTCAATTCCTGAGGAGAATGACTTTGAAGCTCCTAGAAGGAGCAAGAGACAAAGGACTGCCAAGTCTTTTGGTGATGATTTCACTGTGTATCTCGTGAATGATACTCCTACAACCATTTCAGAGGCATTTGCATCTCCTGACGCAGATGATTGAAAAGAGGCTGTACATAGTGAGATGGATTCCATTCTTTATAATGAAACGTAGGAGGTTGCTGATAAACCATATGGTTGCAAACCAGTGGGTTGCAAGTGGGTGTTCAAGAAGAAGCTCAAACCTGATGGTACTATTGATAAGTATAAGACTCGACTTGTTGCTAAGGGCTATACTCAGAAAAAAGGCGAAGATTTTTTTGATACTTATTCACCTGTTGCTAGATTGACCACTATTCGAGTTTTACTTTCTCTGGCTACCTCATATGGTCTTCTCGTCCATCAGATGGACGTTAAGACAGCTTTCCTTAATGGAGAGTTAGACGAGGAAATTAACATGGATCAGCCAGATGGATTTGTAATTAAGGGTCAAGAAGGCAAGGTGTGCAAGTTGCTGAAATCTTTGTATGGTCTGAAACAAGCTCCTAAGCAATGGCATAAGAAGTTTGATTCGACTCTCATATCAGTAGGCTTTAGTGTCAATGAGGCTGATAAATGTGTGTACTACCGCTATGATGGCGGTCAAGGAGTTATATTATGTCTGTATGTTGATGACATACTGATCTTTGGAACAAACCTTGACGTGATTAATGAGGTCAAGTCGCTCTTGTGTCAAAGCTTTGACATGAAAGATCTGGGTGAGACTGATGTTATTCTGAACATCAAGTTAATCAAAGGAGAGAATGGGATTACTCTGACACAATCTCATTATGTAGAGAAGGTCTTGAGCCGCTTTGGCTATAAGGACAGCAAGCCTTCTCCAACACCTTATGATCCCAGTGTGATCTTCGAAAGAATAAAAGTATTGGCAGAGACCAATTGAAATATTCTCAGATCATTGGATCACTCATGTACTTAGCTAGTGCTACGAGGCCTGATATCTCTTATGCTGTGAGCAAGCTGAGCCGGTTTACCTCTAATCCGGGAGATGATCATTGGCATGCACTTGAACGAGTTATGCGCTATCTGGTTGGAACCATGAATTATGCGCTTCACTATTCCGGATATTCTGCTGTACTAGAGGGATATAGTGATACGAACTGGATATCTGATGCAGATGAAATTTATGCCACAAGTGGATATATTTTCACTTTAGGTGGTGCTGCAGTTTCATGGAGGTCATGCAAACAGACTATCTTAACGAGGTCTACCATGGAAGCAGAGCTTACTGCACTAGATACAGCTATCGTTGAGGCCGACTGGCTACGAGAGCTTTTGATGAATTTGCCTATTGTTGAAAAACCTGTGCCGACAATCCTTATGAACTGTGACAATCAAACGGTAATTGTCAAGGTGAACAGTTCTAAGGATAACTTTAAATCCTCAAGGCATATCAAGAGACGGTTGAAGTCTGTCAGGAAAATGAGAAACTCTGGAGTAATATCATTGGAATATATCCAAACTGCAAAGAACCTGGCAGATCCGTTTACTAAGGGGCTGTCACGTAATGTGATAGACACTGCATCTAAGGAGATGGGTATGTGACCCATATGAGTTATTTCATAGCGGTAACCCAACCTATGTGATCGGAGATCCTGGGAATTAGGATCTGGGAAGAACAAGCTAGTGGATGACTAGAGAGTAAGTTACCTAACCCACTCGAGTAAAGATGCATTACTCTCACTTTCTGCATGGCAGGTTGGCCAACGCCTTAATGTATTCTGTTAGCTTTAATTAGCGACGATGTTTACCTGCAGAACATTCTTGAAAGAATACACCTATATGAGCCCGATTGTTGGAAGGTCGCGGTCTGTGAGACTTGGGTGATCTATATTAAGCTCATGAAGAGACAAGGGAGTACGACCTATATGCTCCAATCGCGGAGTAGCCTACTGGAGGTCAAGTATCAGTTTGACTCTAAGTGAAACTTGTTTGCACAAAACTTGCAATTCAAGGCATAGTCCATTGTTCAAGTTGTGAATAAGTGTAGCTTATTGTTTTAGATGGATGTTCAACTTAACAGTCTCCATCGAAATGCTGGTATATCAAACGACAGTAGATTCATGCAAACTGTAATGGAACTTTGAGATCTGGTACGGGATTGTTAGAATATATAGATATATGAGCCCATATATAACAATAATATTCTCATTAAATCTCAAAGGCCCATTAAGTGGAGAAAGGCCTATAATCTCTATTAGTACCATATTGCTAATGGAAATAGATGTGGGGGTTGTCTCCCTCATATATATCTATGGACCCCTTGCCACAAAATACACATAAAATAGACTAATTATTGGAGGAGCCTTAATATTGGGAAATCTCTCAAGAGTTAGTCTATACTTAGGGTTTGCCTTTCCACCTGTTGTGCCACCACACTTAGTCTACTCCATCCCGGTCGTCAGCGTGCACCGGCGGACGGGAGAGCAGGTCTTCGGAGCCATCGTTCTCTGAGATCCTGCACCGGGAGAGGGCGAATAAGGTTTTTGGGAAGCGCTCTGCGCGACTGCTCAATCGCTTCCATCACGGCTCGTCTTCCTCTACGTTAGGGTTCGGGAGCTGCTGCTCGTCAATGACTTCGTCGACGTCTTCATCGCGGTCCTGGTCCTTCTGCATCATCGACAGCTGCTGCTCCTTCGACGCCTCTACTCGAACAGTACGTCCTCATAATCAAGTCTCTTGTATTTGCTTTTCTGATCCATACTGTACGATAGTACTGCAGAGTATGGTAGATCTTGCTCTGTTTACTGCAATTATAGACTTGTCTAGATCTTGCGTAGACTCATCTAGTTTAATCTGCTATCTATTCATCTCATGATTTATTTATGGATTAAATTAAACCTAAAAATGCTCATATATCCAACAATAGTGCGGTAAAAACAGAGATAACAGCGGGCAGGTAGAACATAATCTTGACGTAAACGAGGGACTACACCCTCGGAGAGGAACCACCAGTTGCATGAAAGCGATATTGAAGAGGGCTGCAAGACACGATCAGTACAAGGCCAATGGTCAGCAATGTTCTAAATCTCCGGCTAGGGTCTTTAGCGGCTGCCATTTTTTCAGCTAACTGTCAGCTATAGCGCCCAGCTAAGCATAGAGCCAAATGATTCGTCTCCTAGCTGCTCCCCTCCCCAGCAGCTATCTCCGGCAGCCATAGCCGGAGATTTAAAACTTTGATGGTCAGACATTGATAACAGTTGAAAAATATCACGCATCAAAAGTTTCATCAAGTGCTTGATCGCCAGATCTAGGCTACTAGCGCCGACTCAGAAAACCTTTTGCAGCTTTCTTCAGTTTTTTCACGGCGAGACCATGATGGCCAGTTTCTTCAGGTTGTTTGTGTGCCCAGTGGGTTGTGACTGTCGCACCGATTGCTGATGAGATATGGTACTTCTCGATCTCCAAAAACTGTCTCCCATTTTTTTTTGCTTAAAAGGAGTTTAGAGGAGTCAAGGATGGCTTGTAGCTAGCTTTTTTTTTTTGTTCAATCTCTGCCTGAAGCAGTCTTGATCATCTGTAGTTGCTCTGTTCCATGTCTCATTCAAACTACTCCCTCCGGTTTTTAATATATGATGATGACACCGTTGACTTTTTCGTTAAACTTTGACCAATATTATATATTTAACTAATTGGTTACTTAACGCAAAATGAGTATCGTTAGATTCATTATCAAAAACACTTTAAGGTTAACTTATACACTTAGCTATTTGCAAAAATATTTGTAGATAAGACGAATGGTCAAAGTAATGAAAAAGGTCAATTGTGTCATATATTTAAAACCAGAGTGAGTAGTATTTTTGATCCACTTCATTTTTATATAAGAAAAAAAACCTGTAGATCTAAATATCAGTTTACTTTAAAGATAATATGAAGCAGAGATCAACTTGCCTCAATTGACAGCATAAAGTGTCAAGTGACCGTGGCAGAACTGGAACCCTTTTCGCAACAGTGTGAACAAGCAGTCGCAGCTTCTGTTTGGTGGAAGTGGAACGAAAAACTTTATTATACAGAAATGAAACACGAAAAAGGAGACGTGAACTTTTTTGGCAAAAAATTGCCGTGGAACGTGATCTTCATGTTCACACAAGTATGGTGACAGGTCATGGCATGATAAGAGAAACGGAACTTCTCTGACGTGTAGAGTCAAGAATGCAGAGATGGTCAACACGTCCAGGACGGAGAGCTACTTGTTGCACTCGTACGACGATAAAGGCCTTGCAATCTCGAGTCGGGACTGGTATCACAAGTCTCGTCGACTCGTAGGATTAGTTTCATGCATAGGGGCGTGGATGCATGTGAGACATGTAGGGATTATCCAGGAGAGGCCAGTACAACTGAAACATAAGAATGTGTTGTCAAAATTAACATGTCAAGTTGTCACCTACTGTTTCGACAAGCGGAGCAGATTTCAAAAATCGGAGGAAGCAAATTTCAGCTGCTCTGAACCATCATCCACTGGTGGTTACGTCCTCAGGGAAAACTGGAATACCATCACCATACGGTGTTCTGTTTTACCGTCACAAAATGCAAACAAGACATGGGGTTCAAAATATTGCTTCTAGCTACTTCCTCTGTTTCCTAATGGAGACATTATTTCACGTAAATTCCAAATGGCGTGATGTGATTCCATGCGTTGGATGCTCAAACTCTTGCAAGTACCGCCTGCAGCGTGCAGAATAGGGGCACTACAAGTTCTCACAATACAGAGGGGAAAAAAAAAAACTACAAGTGCGTATATCACTTGTGGTAACAAATCAAAGTTTTTTTTTTTTGGAGGGCGGGGTCGTTGTATGTGTACTAATGAATCTCTTTTTTGTTGCGATTATGTGTAGCAATGAGTCCAACAAATCGTACAGAACGGTCGAGGTATTTTACAGTCCACTCACCATTCAAACAGGCAGGTTACGCGCCAAAAGTCTCCGGAATGGACAAGTATATACGTGCGTTGCAGCTGGTATGTCAAGTCGAAATTCCGCGTGGGCTTTTTACGCACGGTGGTGCAACACTTCAACTAATGAACCCAATTCGCGGCAATGACGGCCCAGCGCAGCAAGAAGCTAGGAGATGGGCTGCGACGTGGCGGCGACGGTCCAGTGCATCGACGACGTAGAGGAGGAGATGGGCCGCGACGCCGAGGTATATGAGTCATCAATTTTAACTTTTTTAAAAAATTATCGAAATATAGGCAAGTGGGGGTCTAGTTTTAAAGATCTCGTCACGACAAACACAGTGATGAAATTGGTTTTACAATTGGATGCACGGTTTGGAAGCTATGAATTTTTTAAGCAGAGGCAGCTGAATCACATCATGTGGTCCTCACTCTGTATTTAACCTTGTGTGAACCCGTTAGCACATACACGAGAGCCTTCTTTTCGCAAAAAAAAAATACACGAGAGCCTTCTCACATGTGTGAACACGACCGGTTTTTGCTTTTTATGGAATGACCGGAAGTTAAGGTCTTTACGGTGACCGTAATATAGACGACCGCACCATAAAGGGGCAGTCCAGGCGCCCACCCAAAGTGGCTAGAGAGCCCATTAGCAATTACTTGGTCATTAAGATTAGGTTTAGGATTTCTAAGAGTCTTCTAGGATTACTTGGTCAATAAGTCGAATCCCTCTATAAATAAAGAGGTATTTAATTAGATTTAATTAAGAAGGAAAAAGGGTTAATCTCCTCCAGCTCTCTAGCTCCCCTGGCTGCCGCCCCCTCCCTCTCAACCCTAGCCGCACCTTCCCCCAGACCCTAGTGTGCCGCCACCCTCTCTTAGCCGCAGCGCCTGCCTGCTGCCCCGATGATGTCCTTCGTCGTCATCCTCGCCGGAGTAGAAGAAGGACAATAACAAAACCTTGTAGCGTGTATAATGACAGAATAATCAGTGTTTCAAACTGATATATTCATTTAAAGACTACACAGCATTTTGAATTACCATAAGCATTTCTTCCCGTGATAGACTTCTGCAGGGTTCTTTTTTCTTTTTGGAGATTGGGGGTTCCTAGTCCGTGGGGGACACATCTTAGGGAAGATCAATTCTCGGAGAAATTTGGTGCCACGATTTTTAGTAGCATACCATTTTATGGCTACAAATTTCTTTGATTCTTTGACTAAATTCGAACACAAAAGCTGCTTAGCGTTCTGGAGTCATACTGTCAGAAAGCAGAACAGAACCCGGCACTTCATTATTCTTCTCATATACTGTATGTATATATATAGTGATTGCCAAAGTTCTATAGCCTCTGTTTGTTTAACTTGCTTTTGTGCATGACCTGGATTCCGAAATACGGTACGACTTCAGGATCTCATCATTGAGCAGGCTTTCTGTGCCACTCATAACACATCGATCAAAACTGAACTCAACAAATATACACCTTCAGTTTATCACATATCCATATATAACTCAAATCATGCTTCTGATTAAGAGACCTCCCCATGAATGATCTAAACTTGTATCTCAGTGCCTATATAACACAAGTTTAAAGGCTACTCAGGCCACCTATACAATTCTGCCGTGCAACATATACACCACAAATTTAAGCACAGAGTTTACTTGTAGAAGTTAATACGTATTACAGGCAATTAACAGTTCTCTCAGTCCTCCTGCAAGTGTATCCTTACATGTGTGGAACCCACACTGTATCCTTATATAAGTTGCAAGACAGTGAAGACCACAGCATCACAAACCTTCAAAGGATATGAAACAGCTCAGTATCACACATCAGTGAACAGGGACATCGATATAAACGATTGAAATGACAAGCTTTTCATTTTATTTCCTATATGCTACTCTGTTACCAAATGTACCAAGGGCACCGTTGTCTATAGGCTGCAGTTGTGATTGAGCAAAGTGTCGTATGGAGGGTACATCAGGCTGTTTTTGTGTGTAATGTGATTGTACCACTGACTGATCATTAGTTTGCCCTTATCTTGTTTTTGATCCTTTTTTTTTTTGCGAGAATCTTGTTTTTGATCCTTGGATTTGAAAGAAGACAATAATATGTAGTGTATTCTCCATAAACGAAATGGCAGTGATTCTGCTCTTGGAAAGAAATCAAGGGATGTATATGATCCCTTAAGTCTACAGATTCAGATACGTCTGTACCCCTGAAAAAGCCGTAGAGCGATACAACATATGCACGCAAAGTTGTTTTTTACATAGCCATACAATATCCCGCCGCACACACAAACAAGGTCTTACAATCACATTATTATTTAGGAGGGCTATTGCCACTGCGGTCCCACATAAAATCAACAAAACGAGTTAGAAGCAAGCAGAGCATGTTGAAATAGAACGACGACAGATGAAACTTGTGACGCGTCAGGTACGATGTAACAGCATGGGATTTGAGCGGGTGGAACCGCGAAAGGCTGTCATGCCAGAGAGACAACATCTTACTAGAGTGTTGCGCCCTCCAAACCTTTTTCCTTTTCTTTTCTTTTCAGCATCTACACCATCTCTACTCAGTTGAAGTCGAGGTTTGTCAGGGCGGTCATTGTTTTTTATTTTTATTTTTTTTTAATCTGACTGAGGTCTTTGGTTTCTCCGTCCTGTGGCATGTTCCTTTTCTACTCAATCTTCGTCTTCCAGATCCTCGTGCTCTGAATCTTGGTCCTCCAGATCCTTGTGCCCTGAATCTTCGTCTTCCAGATCCTCGTGCTCTGAATCTTCCTCCTCCGGATCCTCGTCCTCTGAATATTCGTCCTCCGGATCCTCGTCTCCGAAAATGTATCGTTCCCTTGTCATTTTCAATACGGGATTGTTGGGGTTCTGAGACACCTGGCCTCTGATGGCGGCTTCCACAGCCTCCACAGATGGAGCTGCAGTGCTATCTTCTGCACAGAAAAGGGTGGCGTGGACTTGCTCGAGGCAAGTGAGGAACTGGATGCCGAAATCGAAATCGCCAAACTTAGATATTGTTTTCCTTACGCTGAACCATAGCCGAAGGCAGCGAAGCTGCGGCATGGCTCCGGCTTCAAACTGCAGTCCCATCCCACGACGAGAGTTCCGGAAGCAGAAAACCCTGAGGCACCCAAAGCCGTTCTTGCTGATGACGCTCCTTTCTGTCATCCGCGAGAAAAGCAGCTCGAGAAACACTAGGTTGGGTAGATCCCCGAGGATACGGAGACCTTCCGAGTCCAGCATCCGCACTTCGACGCGCAACCGCGTGACGTCAATCAGGGAGGGCGACATATTCCGTGGAACTTCCGGGTGGGTGGAATAAAGTTGCAGCCCAAATTCCTTAAGGTGACGTGGCCTTTGTCGGGCCCAGCAATCCAGCAGTAAGCCCATAAGAATGGGTTGATAGGCGAATGATGATAACTCATCGCGAAGATATAGGTACCGAATGCCAGAATTTCCAATCGCGCCCAGCAGACCCATCAGTTTTTGCCTACAGAGCGCCTTTGCCTTGTTCCATCCAAATCCAATCCGCCGCATTCCCACGCAACGGACAGTTACCTCAAGCCTCCAAAGCCGCTTTGTCCGTTTTATCACCTCTGCCAACCTGTCGCCATCTTCATCATCGTCGTCAATAACAATACAAACCCTTGCTAATTCCTCCAGTTCTTGCATTCTCCCCATTCCAGTACGTGGCAGCGTCACGCAGTCAGCAAGCAGAGAGACTAGCCTCGTACTCTTGAATGCTGGTAGCTCTATGAAGTCGGGGTTGCGCCGTAGGTCCACGGTTTCCAGGTGCTCCAGTGCTATGATCTCTTGAGGCAGAGACTC
Organism: Eragrostis nindensis; assembly: GCA_012490785.1. Classification (NCBI taxonomy): domain Eukaryota; kingdom Viridiplantae; phylum Streptophyta; class Magnoliopsida; order Poales; family Poaceae; genus Eragrostis; species Eragrostis nindensis. The sequence continues at coordinate 465,368 of JAAXCT010000212.1, read as the reverse complement.
GAGTTCAGTCCCTGCAACTCCCAAGTATCTCAGCAGTGGCAGGCGTCCAACGCTGGACAGATCTTTTTGGTCCAAATCCACATCTTCGAGATCCAGCACGCGCACATGTTCCAAGGACGAAAGATCTGGCATCCCTACAAAAGATGTCAGTGATCGGACTCTACAAGTTTTTTGTTCCTTATTAAACAAGGCCTCCTCCTCCTCCTCCTCCTCCTCCTCCTCCTCTTGCACTTCATAGCTGGGACGGCCGTCGGAGAACACACCAAGCTGCCCTGATATTACAAAGTTCTCTTCCCTGGACAGGGACCTGATGAAATGATGAACCGAATCACCGACTCTACAACCTGTAGGCAGCACATCTTCTTCGTCGCGATCATAATCTGGTTCGATCAGTTTCCGGTCGATCAGCTCAAAAAAGTAGCTCTCCCCTGTTTCCCACCATGTCTCCACGCTTCTTTTTGGAAGGAATCCTTCAGCTGCCCACCTCCTGATAAGGCGATCCTTCCCGATCAGACTATTAGACGGGAAACTGCTCAAATACAAAAGACAAGTCTTCAGATCAGAAGAAAGATCAGAGTAACTGATCTCGAATATCTTCCTCCTCCATTCCATACTCAGATGATCCCACTTTACTGGTTTCCACTGTTTCTCCACTATGCTCCGCCAGTGTGCCATTTCCACAGGTTTGCTGGCCAATAAACCGGCTGTCCGAGTTATCGCCAACGGCGTGCCTTGACCTGCTTCCACATCTTGCTCCTCCTGGACTTGTTTCAGTGCAGACGGGCTTCTCCGTTTTCCAGGCCCAGATATTATACTCTCGAATAACCTGATCAGAGATTCCTGGGGCCTGTCAGGCTTCATTCCGTAGATAAAAGCGTCGAAATGCTTGCCGCAATGTTCTGCTACACCATCCATGTGGGTTGTCACGATTATCCCGTGTCCGTGACTACCCCGCAAGACGACTCTCATATCCTCCAATATCTGAGCAGACCGTACATCATCGATAACGATCAAACACCTAACAATCAAATTAGCAAAGCCAATTAAATCATGTGTAGGTCTAATGCTGTCATATATATCAAGTTCCACAGAAGCAAAAAGGTTAAAATTTTCTTAATTTTCAAAGTAATATATTGTTGAATTTACATAATGGGAAAGATCAATACGTAATATAAATTCCAAGTCCACCTAGCTAGAATTTTCACGTGTCTATGTCAAATTTCGTTTAGCTTAATTACACAAGAGCTAAAAAACTCCTAATGTAATACGACTAGGACTAAGGAGTTTCCTCTGATATTGAAACTATAAGGCAGTTTTTACGGTACCTCGAAATAATTGTGGATCGTTCATTTTAATTGGATTGATGACCTTTTACCTCTAGAGGTAATAGGTCCCCACGGTTGTAGAGATTTTGTTGTCAAAGTTGTTAGGATTTTACATGCAATAGAGAATATACCTGTGCTAGCTAGTTGTTGTGTAACTTGATTTTTTTAACGTTAACTTGAGGCATCTTCAAGGATCCACGTGAACTACTTAGACGCCTTTTTTTCACATTAAAAAATCATAATATATGCGAAAACAAAGTGATCCATTGATGCAACTCACGTGAGTCATTGAATATTTTCACGCTAAGAAAAATATCTTGATCGCAACATGTTATTTTCAGTAATAAAAAACGAAGAATGAGATTTACGTGTACATGCTGTTGCAAAAAGTAATGTCGAGTTAATCATGAATTCTGTTCCTACAAAAACGCACAATGTGTCATCTGCTGCATGCATATTCTGTTAGTCTGAGAAAAAAAAAACGTGTCAGCTGCCGCAACCCACGTTCACATCCGTGTTCGCGGCGCTCATGAAAGAATCGGTAGAGGCGCTCGCCAGCGGAAGAAACGGCGGAAGGATCGGATGCTTTTTCCAATTTTTTTTTCTTTTCTACTCCATTCTATATAAATTGACGGTGCAGATTTATTTTCAGCTTTTACCTCTTTAGAGGTCAATTAGGTACCGTAACAAGGCTCAACTATAAAGGACTAAGGAAGGCAGGAATATTATATATCGTCCGGTCAGAAAAAAACGACTGTTTCGCCCACATCTATTGTAGGGCGCGGGGCTCAGTCTTGCAGACATGAAGGCCATATGTGGGCCCCGCCTCAGTCCCACCGAATGCTTTTCCCGTAGTATTTTTATTTTTTTTCAAACTAATATTTTTTATGACTATCTGAGTTATCGCTGCACAAGTCAAAAAACTTTAGTATGATGAGCTTGAGGAATGATAATGTTGTGTATTTATTTCTTGATTTTTTTTAATTTTACGCCAAATAAGTAAAAAAATCATTTTTTTTCTTCCGTGCTTTCAAATTCGTGTGGCCTATTTGTTTCAATTGTATGGCATGTTTATTCTGTCTGTGAATCCTATTTGTTTAACTAAGTTCAGTATGTTCCAGTACTGCAGACAACTTGTTTTAGTAATTCCATCAATTTGTTCTACTAGTTAACTAGTATATTTGTTCCAGTGGTTTAGCATATTTGTTCTAATAGTGAATTCTATTTGTTCAACAAGGTATTTAAATGTGTTTCAGTATTGTTGCCTACTTGTTTCAGTAGTGAATCAAATTAGTTCCAATAGTGAAATCAAAATGTTTTACTAGTCCATGCTATTTGTTTCAGTAGTTTAACCTATTTGCTGTAGTAGTGAATCATATTTGTTTAACTAGGTATTTGGATGTGTTTCGGAACCCCAACCTACTTGTTCCAGTAGGGAATCAAATTTGTTCCAGTAGTGAAATCAAAATGTTACTAGTGTATACTATTTGTTCTAGTAGTTTAATTTATTTGTTTTAGAAGCAAGATCAGTCATAATTATGCAAAAAATAATCATATATTTTTTAAATATTTCCTCTATTTAATTTCTGCAATCGAAAATCAGTCACATGTGCTGCACTTAGCGTGGATGTGCGATGGAAAATCAGTCACATGGACCTGCACTTCCTACACTAGCTAGAGTGGTAGATGAGAAGTGGAGGAACCAAAGGTGGTGAAGTTGGAAGGGAGGATCAATAGAGGATCAATTTTCAGCTTTTGAGGATAGAGACTGTTGGGCACGATCATAGATACGGTAGGGTACAGTTTGTATTAAGATTCTAGACAGAGAAGACATGTTTCTAAAAGCAGGAAGAATGAAGAGCGTAGGCCGAGACAATAGGGTACGGTCCCTATTGGAAGAACTACCAGAAAAGGATGTGTTCTAGACAACAGGAAGGGATGGAAATCATAGGGTACGGTCCTGGAGACCGTATCGTAAGGTCCCTATATGATAAAATGAATAGAGAATACAATATTCTGGACAGTGCTCAAAAGGAGACCGTAGGTAGCTACAATGCCAAATGTTTCTGGACTGGAGAGAGAAAGTCACAAATAGAGACCATCTGCTACGGTAGTCTAGAGACAATAACCTACAATCCAGGGTACATTCTCTATTGCGACCGGGCACTTTTAAGTAATGATTAGTTTGAGGTTTGAGGCCTATATATAGTTGGTTGCTAAGCCCTTGGAGGGTCTCTTGGCTTTTGTTGGAGTTGGGGAAACTCAGAGGAAGCCAAGAACAAGAAGGAGAAGCACTTCATTTTATAATATCCTTAGAAGAGCATGAGAATTTGGCTAGTATTATGTTTTAAAGGATATATTTGTTATCTTCTGGAGAAAAGCATACTAATATTTCACTTCAGAAAAACCAGTAAGAACTGTATGTACCTCTCCATGCTCATTGCTTTCTTAACCGAGTGGACTGGATCTTCGTCTTCCCACTTTGCTTCATTAAGTTTCAGCTGTACTTGGATACTTTTGCAAAGCCTTGTTATGCGGTCGTCATAGGAGATGTCTGTCTTCTGGTATCCAGATATAAACCCACAGCGATCGAAATAACTTTCGACCTTATCGTACACCTGTGTAGCAAGCGAGGTCTCGCCTATTCCCGCAGCTCCAAATATGCATACCCACTTCGTCTCATACTCAGGAATAAGATGCTTGACAATCTCATCTCGTGGGCCATCCATTCCCTCAAGGCGATTTCCCTGATCATAGACTTTGGATAACCACTGCTCCCTAGCCATGTGGCTCTGTCCAAAGGTGCGTGAATCAGTCTTGCGCACCATGCTTCGCAGGTCATCCTTCGCTTGTGCATTCAGCTTTTGAATTTGGTCGATGAAATCATGCGGCATAACTCTGTTCTTAGTAGACCAACAGTTATCTTCGTCATCAGAGCGGAGCATGAGATCATCAATAGAGTCGTTAATGTCGTATGTTAATTTCCTCATTTGATTCCTGCACTCTTTCATTTGTACGTTCAGGTCAGGCGTGTCTGACAGCTGCTTAAGAACAGCATTCATGACCTGGAGCTCATCTCTTAGGATCAGATCCTGCTCATCCGTTCGCCTGAGCTCAGTATTCCACTTCCCCATCAGAGTTGCGAGCTTTGTTAGAATGGAGTTCATTGCCCCGGTGGAAGCGCTAACCATCGCATTCTCCATTACAAAAGATATCGGTCCTGCAGTAATCAGTTAATTTTTTTAGCTTCCAGTATTGAGGAATTAATTCTACTAAATGTGGATTAATGAAGTTAAATTTTCACGTGCAGATAAATAGACAAGAAAACATTGTAAATTTACTACAAACGAAATTAGCCGCAGAAGATACAAAGCAAGTTGACTATTTATTTTCCAATGCTCCGAATGTTCGTTCCATTTGTCCTTTGAATATATCCTTGGACACTTACATTTTTTGTTCGTGCTGCCCTTATAATAGTGTGAATGATGTCTCATATCATAATCCAAAATTTTATACCTCTTGAGATGGTTGCTTCATGAAACAACGATGTCTTTTTCTCATCTTCCTCTTTCTCCTACGCATTAACAAAACTAGCATAGCTGCCCGCGCATTAGCGTGGCTAGATTTGTTAAACTATTTAAATTATTTTTATAGTACGACAAAAGTTTAAACATAGTTTATTATTATTATTCAGATTATTTTTATTATTCTGAATTTAATTTGTTTTTGATCCATAATAGCATGGTGGGTAATTTAGAAATAGGTGTGAGGGTGTATTTTTGGCTATTTTTATTCCAAATTTAGCTATATTTTACTCATAATGACATGGTGGGTAATTTAAAAATAGGTGTGAACGGTATTTCTGTCTATTTTTTACTATTCCAAATTTAGCTATTTTTTTGGACTCATAATGGTATCGTGGGTAATATAAAAATATGTTTAAAGGTATTTTAGATTAAAATTTTTATAATGGCAGTGGTGGGTAATTTTTCTTTCATTTAATGTGGGAATTTCTAGCATTTTACAGCGATTGTGGTGGCTCCTTTTCGTAGACATATATATATATATATATATATATATATATACGGAGAGTATATTCTATAGCCGGCTATAGAATAGCTTATTCTATAGCCACTTCAGTTTTACGACAAATTTATCACGAATTTACGATAAATTGAAGCAAAATTACGACATTTGCGTTCACACACGTGCTACAAGCAAAAACCATGGTAAAAGTGTAGTAAATCACCTAGCAAAATATCGTAAATTACTATACACACATGTCGTAAATTACGATACATAAGTGGCCACAGAATAAGCTATTCTATGGCTAGCTATAAAATAACCGGTCTGTATATATATATATATATATATATATATATATATATATATATATATATATATATACAAATGCTATTCAGCACTCTAGGTGTAGAATAGTTATTCTACACCTAGTAATCTTTTATTGAACAAAACGATCATAAATTACTGAACTGAGTGCACGACGATGCTAATATGTGTCAGTAATTCACGTTTCGTGATCGCGTTCAGTAAAAATCATGACATTTTGCTCAGTGTCAGTAATTATTAAAATTACTGAGCAAAATGTCATGATTTTTACTGAACGCGATCACGAAACGTGAATTACTGACACATATTAGCATCGTCGTGCACTCAGTTCAGTAATTTATGATCGTTTTGTTCAATAAAAGATTACTAGGTGTAGAATAACTATTCTACACCTAGAGTGCTGAATAGCATTTGTATATATATATATATATATATATATATATATATATATATATATATACAGACCGGTTATTTTATAGCCAGCCATAGAATAGCTTATTCTGTGGCCACTTATGTATCGTAATTTACGACATGTGTGTATAGTAATTTACGATATTTTGCTAGGTGATTTACTACACTTTTACCATGGTTTTTGCTTGTAGCACGTGTGTGAACGCAAATGTCGTAATTTTGCTTCAATTTATCGTAAATTCGTGATAAATTTGTCGTAAAACTGAAGTGGCTATAGAATTTTTATTCTATAGCCACTTCAGTTTTACGACAAATTTATCACGAATTTACGATAAATTGAAGCAAAATTACGACATTTGCGTTCACACACGTGCTACAAGCAAAAACCATGGTAAAAGTGTAGTAAATCATGTAGCAAAATGTCGTAAGTCACTTTAGGCGAATGTCGTAAATTACTGCAGTGAAGTGGCCACAGAATAAGTTATTATGTGGCCGGCTATAGAATAGTAGTTCACTATATATATATATATATATATATATATATATATATATATATATATATATACCACAGCGCTATTCTGCACCTAGGGTGCAGAATAACTATTCTACACCTAGGGTGCTGAATAGCATTTGTATATATATATATATATATATATATATATATATATATATATATATATATATATATATATATAAAATAGATACTGTCGCATGCATGAAACAACCCATAAGACCGCCTACATGCCCCAATGTACCTGCCCTTGTGGGTCCGTTTGTGTAGCGTCTTGGAAGTGATTCTCTGAGAAAATCTAGTTTCTCCAAAGAGAAGTGATTGGATAGCTGAAAGTGATTCTCTAGCCTATACTCTTTGAAACAGGATAGAGAATTAATTCACGTAGTCCGGAGAAGCCACTTTTTTTCAGCTCGAAGCTCCTTCATTCATTTTCATTCAGTTAATCACCTCATAGAATCAGTTACCATGAAAAACAATTTTTGACGCCGCTTCACTGATTCCGCTGGAGAATCTGCTTTGTGAAGCTTTATCAAACATACTCTATGCTGCGATGCATATCTCTCTGCTAGCGGACAACCCGGCGCTTTCGGCGGTGGATGTGGCTCGGGACCTCCCGTCGGCGGTGCCGGTGCCGGTGCTGGACGAGAACCCGACGGAGTCGACGGTCGCAGGCTCGGTCCTCCCGTCATGCGCGGATTCGCGCTGGAGGTTCAAGATGTGGCGGTAGCAGGCTCGGGCCTCCCGCTAACGTACAGAGACGGTGCAAGAGAACACAATGTCTTCGACGTCCGAGGAGGCTGTCCCTTCAACGCCCCGGGCAGCTCCAGTCTCCAACCAGCCACAACACGACGAAGAGAGGTTCTCAATCACTTATTCTAAAAGGAGACGGGACCAGGGCAACTTATCACCAGGCTCAGCTTTCTCACGAAAACTTGCGAAGAGACGTAAGAAGATCTTGCCTGCTGATTTCAAGCCGCGTCGCAGCCGTCGAGTTGCTAATCTGCCACCAGAAAATGACCATGGGTCGGCCATCACTGTTTGCCGCAAATTAAATTTTGTTCCGGATGATGGGAAGCTGCCTGAAGATTCTCTTGACCGCTACTCAGATGTCTTCTCTCGGGATTGAGATCCTCTGACTTTCATTCTGGTGGCTGACATGTGGGATTGAACATCAGGGAGCCCACATTCAGCCTCAGTGTCCCTCTAACAAAGAGGAACCGGCTCCCTTATCTCGGCCGTTGAGCAGGGAACACATCACAGCTCTAGCTGCTCTCTTTGGCCGGGATGCGCCACCTGAGACTCAAGTTTTTTTTTTTTTTTTTTGAGAGATACCTGAGACTCAAGTGCGTGCATTGTCTGAGCAGTCAATTGCTTAGATTGCTAGTTTGGTATTGGTTTCCCTAATCAGTTGAAACAGAGAATGGGCCGTTGGCCCAAGTTTTCTCACTCGCAGAATATTGTGACGATTTTGGCTGATTTTGAGTGTGTTGCTCGAGAAAGCGAAACTCTCCGCAGTGAGCTTGTGGTTCATAGAATTTAGTGCGGACCACTTTGGTAGAAACTACTAAGCAGAGTTAAAAACCATTCGGAACCTATTCCAACTAACCACATAGGGGGGGGGGGGGTGGTCACTTACAAAACATTATGCATGATGATACTTTCTAAGCAGGGCCCATGCCAGTGACTTTAATAGAGTATTATCACAAAAACATGACCAGCTAGTGGAACGCTCTCCGCGAGCAACTACTCTACACTGCATACTAATACAGACACTTCTTGGATTTTTTCCTCGAGTGCGCCCCAGCGGCCCAAGCTGTACATTGCACGGCAGTACAGAAATACCATTTGGCTAAAACTAGCTAGTGCTCAATTCACTCCCTAGTGAAGTGAGGTTTCGACCTGTGGGTAAAACTCAAATTTCGTTGGTTTAGTCCATAAGTGCCCCAGTTCATATATTGCAAATGATATAGATACCACTCGGATCCGTCTAAGGGTAGGTCTCCAACAGGCCCATGTACGTAGCAAGGAAATACATGAAAACCACTGGAAAATGACTCAATCTCACTTGGCATGTTCTCTGAGGGGCTAACGCCAACATGTACTCTGTCTAGACTAACATATTTATTATGATTGACTACTTCACTAGTCGGGGGCTACACCTAACAGGAATTATGCACACTGTTCTAATAAAGGCTTTTTCAAGCAGTGGCGGATCCAGACCAAATCTGTAGGGGGGGGCTGAGTTTTTTTTTTTTTTTTTTTTTTTTGTGGCTACGAGGAGGCTGAGCTACATACTCATTCCTCAAGGCTACTTTACACACAAAAATAACGGCACGCTAAAAAGGTAAATTCGGGAGTTCAGACTTGTACACCTTGTTATACCATTGTCATTGCAAAAATAAAAAATGTTGCACCATTGCCTCGCTAAATTGCTTGCTCACTAGCCATGTCCATTGCAGTCTGCTGGCAATTGCGTTAGGATTTGAGATGGACCCAATTAGGCTGTTACTTGGACTTGGAGTGGAAATGGCTTGGCCCATTTGTTAAAGCAGCAGCAGGCCAACTACCCACCAGACTAAGTCACATAGCAGTCCAACAACCCACGCAGCAGCCCATTAGCTTGTTGTCTTCAACCTCCAGCCTTGCAAGCTCTCTCCCATGGCAGAAAAACTGTAGGGGGGGCTCAGGGGGGGCTCCATGGTTCGACGACCAGTAGGGGGGGCTCGAGCCCCCCTAGCCCCCCCGCTGGATCCGCCCCTGTTTTCAAGTCTCTTTTCCTGAAAAGCCCTTTACAACCTCACAAGTCAAACCAAGTATCCACTTGAGAACTCGAGAACTACTTAAGGCGAGGTTAAGGCACTTCCCACGTGACAAGCAAGAAACCAGTCGGAACAGGCCGACTCCTTGGCAGTTTGATTGTAACGCGCTCGGGTGCTACTGTGGTGTACATGGACCCTAGGTACCCACGTGACATGGAAGGATGACTGCTCATGTAACACCCTAGCTCGTTAGTAGCCTCTTAGTAATTGTTTCGGTCCAAGTGGCTTAGAAGTGGAGTGAACTTGTGAGAATAGTCATACATGACTTGTTTAGATGGATGAGAGTCAACCTATAACCTTTGTTGTTCCATACGTAGCACCTTCCGGTTAATCCTTTTACTCGAAGCGAGGACGAAAGCGTAAGAGGGGTGCTATGTGCATGCACTTGCCCGCCCCACGTGCGGGCTGGGCGGCAAGCGGATTTTGGACGTAGGGTGTTACATTTGGTATTAGAGCCGACTCTCGCTGCACGTGCGTATGAGTGTCGTGCCCGAGAAAGGGGCATGCATGGCCGTTGCACCGAGAGAAGATTTTGAGTATCCGCTTGCCATGCATGCGGTATGCTGCCGAGGCATCAGCCCTTAGGGGGGGGGGGGGTGACTGTAACACCCCAGCCTGTTAGTAGCCTCTTAGTAGTTGTTTCGGTCCAAGTGGGCTAGAAGTGAAGTAAAGTTGTGAGAATAGTCCCACATGGCTTGTTTAGGTTGGCGAGGGTCACAATATAACCTTTGTTGTTCCATACATAGCACCACTGGGTTTACCCTTTTACTTGAACCGGGACGAAAGCGTAAGAGGGATGCTATGTGCATGCGCGTGCCCGCACCACGTGGGGGCTGGGCAGTAAGCGGAATTTTGGACGTAGGGTGTTACATTTTTTGTATCAGAGCTGACTCTCGCTGCACGTGCGCACGTGTGTCATGCTCGAGATGGGGGCATGCATGGTCGTTGCACCGAGAGAAGATCTAGGGTATCCGCTTGCCGTGCATGCGGTGTGCTGCCGGGGCACCAGCCCTTAAGGGGGGGGGGGGGGGGGGGAGGGGGGGATGAATGTAACACCCCAGCCTGTGAGTAGCCTCTTAGTAGTTGTTTCGGCCCAAGTGGTCCAGAAGTGAAGTAAAGTTGTGAGAATAGTCCCACATCGCTTGTTTAGCTGGGTGAGGGTCAGCATATAACCTTTGGTATTCCATTCATAGCATCTCTGGGTTAACCCTTTTACTCGAAGCGAGGACGAAAGCGTAAGAGAGGTGCTATGTGCATGCGCGTGCCCACCTCACGTGGGGCTGTGCGGTAAGAGGATTTCGGACGTAGGATGTTACATTTGGTATCAAAGCCGACTCACGCTGCGTGTGCGCATGCGTGTCGTGCCCGAGAAAGGGGCATGCATGGCCGTTGCACCGAGAGAAGATCTTGGGTATTCACTTGCCATGCATGCAGTGTGCTGCCAGGGCGTCAGCCCTTAAGGGGGAGGTGACTGTAACACCCTAGCCCGTTAGTAGCCTCTTAGTGATTGTTTCGGTCCAAGTGGTCCAGAAGTAAAGTGAAGTTGTGGGAATAGTCTCACATGGCTTGTTTAGGTGGTTGAGGATCAGCATATAACCCTTGTTGTTCCATACATAGAACCTTCGGGTTAACCCTTTTACTCGAAGCGAGGATGAAAGCGTAAGAGAGGTACTATGTGCATGCGCGTGCCCGCCCCACGTGGAGGCTGGGCGATAAGCGAATTTTGGATGCAATGTTTTACAGCTTTACAGGGGTTGGGCCGGCCCATAAGGACTATGCAGGGTAGCAAAAACCTAATACTTGGCAAACAAGAAGAATCTTGTACAACAGATCCAATTGGATATTCATTGTAACATACTAGGAAACCGTCCGCCGACTTGGTGGCTTACAATGTAACCCTAGCTCCTTTGGCTAAGGAGGAGCTGGGACCCCCTCGAAACATCCATTCATCATACATAATACATTCCACCAACATAAGATGTAGGGTATTACGTCTTCGTTAACGGTCCGATCCTGTCTAAATCTCCTGTGTTCACTATCATTGTCTAGGTCTTGATCCTACCCCTTCTATCTACTCATCGATAATCCTACGACACAACAAATATACATGTATCCACTTGATTTATTTGAAGATCCATCGGTTAGGATTTTTTTAAAACTTGAAGATCAATGTATGGATGTTTTACTTTTTGTGAGGACTTCTAAGATTTCGTTTGATTAATGTGGAGGCTTCAAAAGGAGCTTGCAATTCGTAAATATAAGGTGGGCATGCATCTAGTTCTAGAACCAATGCATCGAAGAATGCAGATAGCTCGTGCGGACTTCTTCTAGCAGGGACATGGTGAGAAGAAGAGGTACCACTTGATTAGGTCCGAAGAAATGGCGCTACCCAAGGAGTATGGTGGTTTGGGTTTTGAAGAGACAAGAGCAATGAGCCAATGAACACATGCTTACTGTAAAAATGGATACAAAGCTAGAAAGAGGGATGATGACCCGTGCACAAAACTGCTAAGAAGGAAATATATAGGAATAGGGGCCTTTTACAGCAGCAAAAGTGAAGGAGGATCTCAGTTCTGGAAGGGAATACACAAGTTCTAAAATTACACAACACCAGGACCGGGACTAACACACATTTTAGGTAATGGAAAGAAAATCAGAGGCTAGATGCCTGGATAGATGAAGTCCCACTGAAACTAGATGTCAGAAAAGTTTCAATGTCTGTGGGCAGCAAGATCGTCACAAAGTGGCACAGCAGGATACAATCAATGGGCCATGGGAAATCTTGGAAGTACACCGTCAACATCATTGTACAAGCACATATGCAATCCAGGTATAGAGAATAGATGGATCCAGGAAATGTGGGCATGAAAAATTCCTTTGTCGATTACAATATTGCCATGTCTGCTTCACAAAAAGAGAATATCGGATGCTGAAGTGCTAGTGAAGAATGAATGGAAGGTAGTGAGTTCTAGAAACTCTGCTGAAGAATAGAGTTACCAGATCACATAATATTTAGGTATCCTCTTGCAAATTACTGGTTGTGTGTTAGAGGTCTGCCAGCAAAGCCTTAAGAGGATTTAACTGACTTAGCTTCAGACAAGGGGACAAGTAAAGAGTAATAGTAAGATGTACGGTCTACTAGGGGCCATGTGCTGGGCATTGTGAATAACCAGAAATGATCTTGTCTTTCATAATCAGACGTGCCCAGCTCCAAATTCAGAAAGTCATAGAGTAATATCGTTAACTCATCACAGGCATGAAGACAGCCATGGAAGATTTGAGGGAGCTACCACGAATTTTATAAAATCTGTTATAGGATTCCATATTAGGCTATATCTGCATTGATTTTGCGGTTTCCGCCTAAGGGCATGACGCTTTAGCTTCTAGGACCTGGCAAGCTCGAGATGCTTGGCTATTGTGTGATGGTTTCCGGAACTTGATTTGTATGCCAATTAATCCCAGCATACACTATTACTTTCGAATAAAGTAGGTAAACTTTGTTCTGAAATTTCTTAATATATAAAATGACATGGATTTGTAGGTGCCTTTTTCAGCATTTTCTACCGATGCAGCTATTTTAGGAAGAAATAAATCGCTGTCAAATTAAAAGGAACCATCAGCCTGGATGTGAACAACCTATGCCTGATTATTCAACAGAAATTAAGGCAAATGCCAATGAGCAAGAAAATATCAAGGTCCTATTTCGCAAGAATAGGGATGCAAAATTCGTGCACATGGGTAACAATTTTGTTGACTCGAACATTTTGCCAGTGAAGATTTGTTAAAATTATGGGGCTGGAAAGAAGGTAATAGAGAAATGACATAATATATAATTACCTGTAAGGAGTAGACGCAAAGAAGATTCCGGTAAAATAGAAATCCTGATGTCTACACTTGAAGATGAACTGGATAAAACAAAAAGTAAAAGGGAAGTGAATGGAGGATATATGCATGGTAAAGAAAGAAACATATATGGAATGGTAAGGCAGGGGATGGACAACTGCTTATTTGTTAGAAGAAAATGAATACCAGCTGTCAGCAAGTTCTTTGGTTGCTTCTTTCCTTGGTAAATCACCACCATGCATTTGGAGGGAATTGCAAGGGATCCGGGATACTTGGTCTCTGATGGCAGCCTCCGCAGCTTTTGCCTCCAAGTCTATAGCATGCTTACAGTGAATGATGGCACGGACTTGTATGAGACAACTGAGATGATGGATGCCAAAATCATAATTGCGATAGAAAAACTTTGTTTTCCTTGCATTGAATTCTATCTGAAGCCTATGGAGGTGCGGCATGGCACCAGCTTCAAATTGCAGCCCCATCCCAAGAAAATAGGAACTCTGGAACCAGAACACATTGAGGCATCGAAAGCCATCTTTGCTGCTGATGCTCAATCTTTCTTGGGTACCTTCTTCGGAGGATAGCTTTAAGACGATTAAGTTTGGCAAATTCCCGAGGGCGTGGACACCTTGTGCTTCTAGTACTTTAACTTGGATATGCAAGTGCGTAAGGGCTATGATAGACAACATTGTCTCTGGAACCAGCGGGAGGCTGCCACACATTTTCAGCTCAAACTTTTGCAAGGAATGTGACCTCTCGCCGTCCCAACAGTGAACCAATAAGTCAACTGAAGCCCAGGGGTATTCATCAAGAGAAAGGGACTGCAGGGTTGATTTTCCTACTTCCTCAAGAAACTGCTTCAGTCCCTTTCCTTCAGTTTCCTCAAGATAACCAAATTTTACCCCAAGCGTCCTTAGCCGCCTTGATTTTTTAACAATCCCTGCCACATCATCAGCATGTGAGCCATCAAGATTCCGTAGGACATCGCGACCAAGAAGGACTTCTGATAGTTCCTCCAATTCTTCCATTTCCCCCATTCCTCTTGGTATTGTTAAAACAGGGGCAAGCAAAGATACCAGCTTCTTGTTTCGAGATGCTGGTAATTCTGTCACCTTGGTTCGCCTAATATCTAAAGTAGACAAGTGTTCAAGTGACATAATTCGTTGAGGCAGCTTGGTGACATTGGTCCCTCCGAGGCCCAAGTATTTCAGCAGGGACAAAAATCCAATACTTTCCACTTGCTGGTTATCCAATGATTTGGCATCTTCAAGATCTAGCGCCCGTAGGTGCTGGAAGGTCGAAAGAGCAGGCACACTTGCAGTTTCCCCAAACACAGTGAGCGATCTTATACTGGATAGGTGTATGGCACTCGATTCCAGAGTGTCAGCTTCATTATCCTCTTGTCTACTGCAGTCGACAGAGAACCGCCGGATCGTGCCATATGGAAATGGTCCGGATATCAGCTCTGCCGCTGTTGTATGGAAGTCCTCTTGCCTTGACTCGGATGCAATGAAATCACGTATAACAGGATGAACTGTGCAAACCACTGCCTGATGATCATTGTAGTCATTAAAAACAGGCTGAATCAGTTTCCTGCAGACAAGCTCGTTAAAATAGCTCTCTCCAGTTTCCAACATCCTTTCTTGGTCTATTTCTGGGATGAACCCCTCGGCTACCCATCTCCGTATCAAACGATCTTTCTTGATGGTGTAATTTTCTGGAAAGGTACTCAGGTACAGAAAGCAAGCCTTCACGGGCGGGGACAGATCAGCAAAACAAATGTCCAGTACCTTTCTCATCCCATCTGACGTGGAGTGTTGGTCCCCTACAGAAAGACTAGATTCTTCAAGCTTCGCCAAAGCTCCCAAGTCAGCATAATTCAGAGCTAATAATCCAGCTGTAATCATGATGGCCAATGGCAAACCACAACATTTGTTCAGCATGTCATCACATTTTTTTTCATCAAGTTTCTCTGAACTGTCTTCTGTTTTAGCAGATATTGTAGTTAGAAGTAAGAGTTTGGAGTCACCCTTATCAAGACCCTTCATCTTATAGACAACGTCAGTAGGACGTACAGAACAGGACATTGCCAAATCCTTGACACGAGTTGTTATCAATATCCGACTTCCGAGATCATTATTAGGTAAAGCACTATTTATAACGCTCCAATCAGGTGTATTTCGAATGTCATCGACGAAAACGAAATACCTAGCACATGAAGTTAAGAAAAAGGTTAAGCATCAGAACGTACAATCGTATATAGTGTGTTTGTGTGTCTATATATAGGGTGAGTATATTCTTTAGCCGGCGTGTATGTGTCTATATAGGGTGAGTATATTCTATAGCCGGCTATAAATATCTTATTAGGTGGCCACTTCAGTTTTACGATAATTTTGTCACGGATTACGATAACATTAAAAATACGATATCAGCATTCACACACGATTTGAAAGAAGAAACATGGTAAAAGTGTAGTAAATCACGTAGCAAAATAACATAAATCACTATATACGAATATAGTAAATTATGATACAGAATTGACCACAGAATAAGATACACACACCCTAGGTGTTAGAATAGTTATTCCACACCCGGTAATTTTTACTTTAGAAAACAATCACAAATTAGTGAACTGAGTGCGCGATGATGCTAGAATATGTCCGTAATTGACGTTCAACTCGATAAAAATCATGAAAATTTGTCTAGTAATTTCTGTAGTTATTGACGATCTGTTCAGTAATTACTAGTTAGGTCCTAGATGCAGAATAACCTCACCGATATACTAGTTCTTTGCTTTCATCGGACGTAATCAATAGATGTTTTTTTGTCTCCATATTGGCATTTCATTAAGTGCCGATTATTCTATGATTGGTCGACGGCGCTCGCAAAGAAGACGTTACTCAAGAGTCGCGTGTGAGAACAATAAAATTTGTAAGGCAGAGTTGTTTTTTCTTTTTGTCGTGTTTGTGTATTAGTGTGCATTTGTGCATTTCAGATTTAGGCCGAGATTAATGTAACTTTCTACGGAGCCAAGGCCAGTGAGACTGTAGCTTCTTAGACGGCCAAAGCCGGGACTAATGTAATATTTCCATCATCTAAAATTTCTATTACATTTAATAAGAACAAGACCGTATAGATGCAGACTAATTAAGCACTTGTTAGTACTCTCTCTATCTCTTTTTATAATGGATTGAAGGGTTTGAGATTTATGCTAAATTATATAGATATAACAAACTTTGAAGGTTGTTGAGAGTGTTGGGGGTTGGTGAGGTATTCTTAGTGCGTTTTTCGCTGGGAGCCACAGCTTGCCACGCCACGGATGCGACGGGCGAAATCAACGCCACAGAGTGTGGCGAGAATACAGCAGTGTTAACGATGCATGCACTGCTCCTGACCAAGCAGCAGCGTCGTTTGCCGTGGCCGCCACCGCTGCGGCGTGGCGTGCGGTGGCGGGCAGGCAAACACGCGTTTAGCCTTTATCACGAAGACTATTTTTATGTCAAGATATTTGAATCATTTATATAAAGAGACGAAAGAGAGCACAGGACATGCTGACCAAAATAGTCAGAACCACTTTGCCGGTGCCGTCCTTGGCACGTCTTTATAGAGAAAGACCGCGAGCGTCCCAGTCATGGCTCCCCCGTGCGGCGGTGCCTTGAGCTAATGCCCATGTGTTCAGAGGAAGAAAGAGAAAAGTTTTTTTTTTTAAAAAAAAATCTGCCCGGAACAGTGCGCTACCCTCTAGACTGTAACGACTAACGAGCACTTCCATGGCCACCAGTAGTGGAGACTTTGAACTTGCTTGCCAGTATTGTTGCTTGCCGAAGCAATTATGGAAAACACCATTGAGGAAAACACCTATTTAGAGGAGGCAATTGCTACAATAAAACATTATTGACACTTTCTGCCAACTATCTTTAGTTCTCTTCAGCGCCAAAGTGGATAACAGTCTCAAAGCCCAGATTCAAACAATCTTCCCTGTCTAGCACATTGACTCTAACACTATTCATCTGGGCCACCTGCTAATCCTGGCCCACTCCGCTAGAACTCAAGCTTATGCTTTCATCCTCAACAAATTCAGAGCTAAACTCACAACCATCAAAGCCAACAAACTCAACCATGAGGGCAGATTAGCTTACATCAACTCCGTCTTTGCCTCGATCCCCATATATTACATGGCCAGTGTCCTTGTTACCAAAAAATTCCTGGCCAAACTAAATACTATTGTGACAAGATTTTGGTGGATCGGTGTCCAAGAAGACAACACTTCTCCTTTTAACTTTAGAGCCTGGGAAGATATAACTCAACCTAAAGATAGAGGAGGCTTATGAATTCGTAACCCGGCTCTAGTTAACAAAGGCTTGCTGCTTAACTCCACTTGGAGAATTGTCGTGGAACAGGACTCCCTCGTGGCCAAAATCTCAAAGCCAAGTACTACCCATACAACTCTTTTTGGACAGCTCCAACTCATATTCCAAAATTGGTTTTCTGGTCTTCTATTCAAACAATCAAGCCTGATCTCATGCAGCATTGTACCTACCAAATCAGCAGAGGGGACACCAACATCTGGAATGCCCCTTGGTGTCCCATCTGGAACCAACTTCATCATCTCCTCATTTACCCAAAGCCATAGCCCCAACTTTCCAACACCGTATCTGATCTCTGGAACTTTTGGGAACCAAATCATGGAACCAACAAAAAATACAAGACTGCTTTGGCTCCACTGCTTTTGATGTGATCATGCAGGTACAGGTTACAAATTCAGAAGAACATGACATCTTGCACTACACCATGTACCACTTTTCCCCACAGTGGTACATGAAACCGGCCAGGACAGGTATCTGCACCGCCAAATAGGCGTACAAATAGCATATGGCGCTGCCGCTGCATGGCAGCCACGCTCTATGGTGCCACAAGAAAATGCATATGGTGCCACAAAAGTGCCACAAGAAAATGCAACCCAAACTGCAACCCAGGTACAAAACATTCGCCTGGAGGCTACTCAGACAGGCCTTAGCCACTAGACAGAGTGCCGGCAGATTCACTGCAAACATCAACCCAAACTGTAAAAGGTGTGGTGAACTAGAAACTGATACCCATATCTTATTCCAATGTTCCTTTACCCGTGCAGTTTGGTACTCCGGCGCGATGCCCATCAAAGTGCATGCCCTGCCCCGAGGTCACCAGGGAGCGAGTTCAAACACAGCTCACCGCACTGCTACGCAATGCCGATGAACAATGACTACATTAAGCCACCATGATCCTATCGCATCTCTGGAAAGCTAGGAATGACCATCGATTCGAGGAGGAAACAGACTGTTTTGCAGGTACACATGGTGATGGTGGAGCTGAATGGAGAACAGGTCTAGGAGCATATTACACCGACGCATACTCCCATACCCAACATCCCCGGTGAATAGGGCGACCAGGAGGCCACGACCGATGGCCACTGCGCTGCCTCCACACCAACACAAACGCAATATGCTACACTAACGCAGCCTTCCCACGCCATCAAGGCCACCGGCAGCCAAGCAGAGGACTACAGGCGACAAGCTCCCTATGTTGAAGCAATGGCGATCCTACTGGCATCCAAAGCTATCCAAGAACTCTCTAAAAAAACAACTTCCTAAACCCTAGCCCCCGCGCCGCCCCTCACAGGCGACTCGGGCGGCGCCCCCACGACGTCGCCAGTCCGCCCCTCTCACCTCCCTCTCCACCCAGCCATCACCGGATCTGGCACCGGCATAACCCGCTCTGCTCGGCGATGATGGCAGCGGCGGGGCGATCTAACCGATGGAGGCCACATCTCGCGGGCTCAAAGGGGGCGGCGGAGGGCCTCCACCATCGGCGGCGAACCGGATGGATGGCACACAACAGCTGGAACATGGAGGCTGCGCGTGTGGTCGAGCTGGTTGTCAAAGGTGCACACATGGTGGAGTTCCTCGGTCACTAGATAGAATGAGACGGATGCCCTGCATCTGTCTTGGTTTGGTCCAATCCTAATGCCACTGCCATCTACGTTGTGGTAGAGTGGACAGATCAATTGTTGGTCACAATTGCCCCGGCTCCCAAGATCCCTATGTGAGAACAGGTTCTTCAATTGAGTATTTGGATGTGCAATGAGGGTCAGTTGTCTCACGATCAATTTGATTCTGCAGTGACCGGCGACAGGTTTAAGGGATCCAGACAGGTTTATCTCCATTTGCATCGATCTTCAGGATCAATTTTGCGGGAGGTAAAGCACTATCTGTGGAGATGACGTTTTGTTAATTTCTCTGATCCAAGTTTTGCTTTTGTGATGTTGGGCTCTATCATCTGTCGAGTGCCTAGTCGCAATTTGCTGTCTGTGAAGATTGTGATGGTGTGAAAGCAGCAGATCCGGTGAAGTTCACGGGAGTTATGATCTGTGGTGGCTAGATTTAGCATGTTCAGAAGAGGCCATTAAAGCTTCGGAATTGACTATTCTTCGACTTTGCTGATTTGTTGTTTTTGTCATGTCAAGAGTACCGGCTCTGGCGAGGCAAGGATTTATTCATCTAAAAGAATCATTGGAAGATGCTACAGCGAAAGCGTCGCGTGGAGCGCGGGGAGGTGCTTCACCTCCGCACAATCCAACTTTTATTGTGTATGACTTCAGTGTAGCGAAAGCATCGCGAGTGGTTCGTGGGGAAGCGTCGAGCCTCCGACCTTGCCGTCAGAGTTCGGGTTTCAAATGGATTTTTCATCATCTGTTCTCTAGTTCATCAAATTCTTTTGATTTTTTGAATTTTCTAAGTTCATCTTTCAAATTTTTTAAAAAGAAAAGAAGTTAAAGTTTTGACCCGACAGGCACCCGAGACCCGACGGGCGCGGGCGCGGTGCCATGTTGCACCTGTGGGCGTGGGTGTGGGTGCCATTTTGCACCCGAGTCCTACCCCTTTCGCGG
This sequence comes from Eragrostis nindensis, assembly GCA_012490785.1. Taxonomy (NCBI): domain Eukaryota; kingdom Viridiplantae; phylum Streptophyta; class Magnoliopsida; order Poales; family Poaceae; genus Eragrostis; species Eragrostis nindensis. The sequence continues at coordinate 445,184 of JAAXCT010000212.1, read as the reverse complement.
GTGGGTGTTTACCAAACACGTCCTGAACCCGCCCCGTTGCCATTCCTAGTTTGGCCTCACATAGCCCGGCCTCTCATCGCCTCGACTAACTCCACTCTACACAATACTCAGAGAGCGTTTTGGCATGGCTCTGGCTCCAAAAAATTTCATGAAGTTTTTGGAGCTTCAAAAATTCTCGAAACTCCAGCTGTAAATACATTAAGAATCATTCGTTGAGTTGGTTTTTTTATCTATTTTACAAACTACAAAATCTCAGAGCTGTAATCATGCATGCCAAAGAGTTCTTAGTTTTCAACTGCTAGGGTTGGCCTCGCACGCTCAAACTGTCTCGACGCTGCACCACGCCCGGTTGCCCTCCACTTTTGAGAGCTGGCCAGGGCCGTGGGTAGTGCCTAGCCATGGTAGCTGCATTGTCCATCGCAAAAAAAAAAAAAAAAAAAAAATGGTAGCTGCATTGTATTGCAGCTTTCTCGATTTGAGAAATGGCGCTACTGTTTTAATTGGAGCATTTAGCTGTCAGCAATTTAGGAGAGAGGTACGAGAGCATCTCCGAGAGAGCCCCGTAAACCTCCCCTAACTTGTATTATTGGGGTTTAAGTCAAAAAATTATCTCCAACAGGACCTCAAAACAACTCCCACCTTTTTCATAGCCCCTAAAATTCCCTCATTTGTAGCTACAAACAGAGGAAGAATTGGGGTCCTCATTCCTTCTTTTTCGAATAGAATTAATATTCTTGTGGCCCCAAATGCGGACGTGGCCCATTCAGTTAAGGTGCTTTTGACTTCAGTTATGTGGCAGCGCGTGGCGACTAGGGTTTCTCTGAAGGGCTCCGGCGATCTCGTCCGCGACATGGACTCTTAAGGCCGATCTCCGTTCTGATTCCGTCCGCAGGATCTCGTATCCGTGTGGGACACTTTCGTGCCGTGTTACTGGTAGCCGTATCTCTGTTCCTTCTCGGGCTATAGCCGCGAGGTTTAGGGTTCCATCTTTTGCATCTCGCGAACTCGCTTTCGTTCTCGATCTTTCGCTCGTCGGTTGCGGTGGGGGTGACTACGGGGAGACCGCTGAGGACTCTGCCCACCCGAAGCCAACGCCGGTGGGTGTTCTGATCTAGGGCTCGGGTCGGCTCGATGGCGACTGGCGGGAACCTGATTGGTTCTGATCTGGAGGCGAAGAAGCAGGGGAAGAAGGTGGTAGCGCCCGGACAGGGATGCTCGAAGTGGAGGGAGTCGACCAGTGCCCATGAGGAGTGGCCGGCAAATCCTGAACCCCATGCTATGATTCCGTTTGAGGACCAGGTGGAAGATGGGACCAATTTGGAAGATGATGATATCATTGACATTGATCTGGACGAGGCAAAGGATGATATCAAGATACGTTGGATGGCAGTGGGAAGATTCTATTCTAGCAAGAGTTTTTACGTCAAGGAATTATTCTCTGATATGGGCAAGGCATGGGGTATCAAGAATGCAGTTCCTGTACGCACTCTTGGTTCCAACATGTTTGTGTTGGAGTTTGACTCCAAAAACATGCTGGATTATGTGGTTAATGGCGGCCCTTGGAGACAGAGGTTGGATGCTTTTATCGTGGTGCCTTACAATGGATTTACTTGGCCATCGGAAATCGTTATTGAGACTATCAATTTGTGGGTGCGAGTGTATGACGTGCCAGAACCTATGATGACTACTGGCTTTGCAAGATTTTTTGGCGAAAAGCTTGGAGAGGTGGTACAGGTTGGAGGTGCGGTCAGAGATTTTCTCAGAGTGAGACTGTCCTATTCTCTGGCTAAACCTCTGAAAACGGAACTGAAGGCTAGAATCAAAGATATAGGTTTGATGACTTTTCCGTTGAAGTATGAGAATGTTCCCTATTTCTGTCTGATTTGTGGCCGAATTGGGCATGCTGAACGTGAATGCCCGGATGAGGGGGAGAAGAAGTCAGATGTGAGGCTAGGGGTGGAGTTGAGAGCGTCTCCTTTAAAGAAGTTTGAACTCAGGGAGGTGGTAGTGCCGGTTGGATCAGCATCAGCCAAAAAGGCTCTGAATTTCAGTGGTGAGCAGAGGGAAAGAGTTCTGGCCGCACAAAACTCCTCCAATAAGCCAAGAGAGCGGAACGGTCATACGACCAGTGGTGGGTCGATGCATGCGCCCCGTGCCCCAGCAAGTGATGCGGCTAAGAATGGTGGAGAGGCGGAAGTCGAAACTGGTGGTACGGTTCCAGTGGAAGTGTCGGAGGCGTTGCAGTAGGGTGTGCAAGGGATGCAGGTCGACAAGCGTATTCCTGACCTTAACTTGGCGACAAGGAGCTCCATTGGCAAGGAGAGGGTGTGGGGGCTAGCTAGCGGCGACACGTACTGCAGCGATGCTTCTTCGTACAGGCAGCCACCTGGGAGTGGATTTGGGCAGAAGGGGCTGCCACTGAGAATCGCGGGTACCATGCAACATCTTGTAGCAAATGGGATGGACATTGACTTGGCATTAGGACCGGTCAAAGCAGAGAGGAAGGATGATTTGGGTGATTTCGGAACTGTGCCAAAGAGATCAAAGACTTCTCACACGACGGACCTTTCGCTAAACCTGGTGGGCGCTCACGGTGAGCCCCACCAGGAGCAATGAGTATCTTCGCCTAGAACTGCCGGGGGGTGGGGAATCCCCGGACAGTTCGAGACTTGTGCGCATTGGTGAAGGCGTGTAACCCCAAGCTCGTCTTCTTGTCGGAGACGTGGCAGAGTGAGTCTAGGATGAAAGGTCTTAGGTGGAGGTTAGGGTTGAAAAATTGTTTCACTGTCCAATCTGCTAATAAAGGAGGAGGTTTGGTGCTTTATTTTGATGAGTCCTTACGTGTTTCTTTACAATCTTTATCTGATAGACATATTGATGTGCTTGTAAAGGATGATCCAGATTTGGGAGAGTGGCGAGCCACATTTGTTTATGGGGAACCACGTGTGGAAAATAGACATCGGATGTGGTCAATTCTGCACCAAATAAAGAATCAGGTTAATGAGCCATGGCTAGTTATGGGCGACTTCAATGAGGCCGCTTGGCAGTTCGAACATTTCTCAGCCACAAAAAGAGGAGAGCGACAAATGAAAAACTTCCGAGATGTGCTTGCGGATTGCGCTTTGGAGGATATTGGCTTTTCTGGTCTGCCATGGACTTATGATAATCGTCAGCCTGGGCAGAGGAATGTGAAGGTGCGACTGGACCGGGCGGTAGCCACGACGTCGTGGTTGGCGCGATTTCCTCATGCTGCTCTCGAGCACTTGGTTTCGCCTTGGTCTGATCATTGTCCGCTGCATCTGAGGACGGAGCCAAATCCTAGTTCAGGAACCAGAGTTGCACGCTATGAAATCATGTGGGAGCGGGAGTGCTCGCTTGGGGATGAAATTGAGAGAGCCTGGAGAGATGCACCAGTAAAGTCAAATCTGGGCGAGGTGGCCAATGCACTCCGTTTTGTGATGCAGAGATTGAAGTCTTGGAGCCATGAACATTTTGGGTCAGTAAGGAAAGAATTGGAGGCGCTCAGGGCGCAATTGAAGCAGCTGCAAACAAAATGACAGGGATAACAGAGGCGCTATCCTGGATACTATGCGTCGCATGGACGAAATGTTGTATCGCGAGGAGATGATGTGGCTCCAAAGATCAAGAGTAATGTGGCTAAAGGATGGGGATAGAAACACCAAGTATTTTCATCGGAAGTCTGTATGGAGAGCTCACAAGAACAAATAAAGAAACTCAGGAAGCCAAATGGCGTGTGGACTGAAGATAGAATTCAAATGTAGAATATGGCCGCAGATTATTTTAATACTCTGCATACTAAAGATGGTGCTGTCGAGCCAAGCCAGGTAATGCACGTTTTTGAGCAGGTTATCACTGACGTAACTAATGAGGAGTTATGCAAACCTTTTTCAGATGAGGAAATTGGAGACGCTCTATTTCAGATTGGGCCGCTCAAAGCCCATGGTCCGGATGGCTTTCCTGCCAGATTCTTCCAAAGGAACTGGGCCGTCATGAAGGAAGATATCATTCCGGCTGTTAGGAAATTTTTTGAGGATGGTGTCATGCCGGAGGGAGTAAATGATACATCTATTGTGCTAATTCCGAAGAAGGACAGCCCGGAAGACTTAAAGGATTTTCGTCCGACAAGTTTATGCAATGTGATATAAGTCCAAATGTTAGGTAAACAGATTGCGCCCAATATTGCAGGATATTATCTCTCCCAATTAGAGTGCATTTGTGCCGGGTCGGTTGATCACTGATAATGCATTGATCGCCTTTGAGTGCATTCACTCCCTGCAGCAGAATAAGAGAGATGACAAGAATTTTTGTGCTTATAAGTTGGACCTATCGAAAGCGTATGATCGAGTTGACTGGGACTATCTCAAAGCTTGTTTGTTGAAGCTGGGCTTTCATTGTAAATGAGTACAGTGGGTGATGAGTTGTGTGACCACTGTTTGCTACTCTGTTAACTTCAATGGAGTTCTTCTGGACTCCTTCCAGCCAACTCGTGGACTACGCCAAGGTGATCCGCTATCTCCGTATTTGTTCTTGTTTGTCGCTGATTGCCTCTCTCTTCTGTTGAAAAAAGAAGAACAACAGGGTACAATACAGCCACTTAAGGTGACAAGACGGGCGCCCGGTATTTCTAATCTTTTGTTTGCCGATGACAGCTTATTGTTTTTTAAAGCAAGTGCTGCGCAGGCTACAAAGGTAAAGGAGGTGTTGAGCACCTTCTGCTCGGGGACGGGCCAGCTAGTAAATCAGGCCAAATGTTCCTTGCTGGTGGGCGAGCAGTGTCCGCAAGACACGGCGGAGCAGGTCCGGTTGGTGTTGGGGGTGAGCAGCATTGAATTTGAATCGAAATATCTAGGTCTGCCGACCCCGGAAGGTAGAATGAAGAAGGATCGTTTCCAACCGCTAAGGGAAAGATTGAGTAAACGGCTTGTGCTCTGGTCAGAGAAAGACTTGTCTCAGGGTGGTAAGGAAACTCTTATTAAGTCGGTAGCCCAAGCCATTCCCACATATATAATGAGCGTGTTTAAGCTACATGATGGTACCTGTGAAGAGCTGGAGAAGATGATCCGTAGCTATTGGTGGGGATCGAAAATTGGTAAGAGGAAGACGCACTGGATTGCTTGGGACAAAATGATCAGAATGAAGAGTAAGGGTGGTATTGGCTTCAGAGATCTTAAGTTGTTTAATCAGGCTCTCTTGGCTAGGCAAGCATGGAGGTTGATTGATGCTCCAGAAAGTCTGTGTGCTCAGGTGCTGAAAGCTAAGTATTACCCCAACGGGGACCTTGTTGACACTGCTTTCCCTCAAGATGTCACCGTCCTGGAGAGCTATTTGTCATGGACTAGAGCTACTAAAAAAGGGCCTCATCTGGCGTGTTGGCGATGGAAACAAAGTCAAGATTTGGCGATATAACTGGTTACCTCGGAACCTCGGGTTGGCAGTTTCCGGGCAACAAAGACCTTGTCGACTGAAGTGGGTGTCGCAGCTCATGAATGAAGATGGAATGACATGGAACAGAAGAGTGGTGGAGCGCTTCTTCTGGCCGCATGACGCTGAAGCCATCCAGTCAATCAAGATTGCAGGCGGAGCACATCAGGATGTGTTAGCATGGCACTTTGAAAAGACTGGAGTTTTCACAGTCAGGAGCGCGTACAAACTTGCTGTTTCGAACAAGGAGATGGAGGCTGATCAGTTGACAGCGTCTAGCGCAAGCCCAATGGGAGAACGCCCCTATATGGAATGCAGTGTGGAAGCTTCCTGTCCCGCAGAAGGTTCGTGTCTTTATATGGAGACTGATATGTGAAGGCCTGCCTACGTATTATAACAAATGGAGACGCCACCTAGAGCACACCAATATATGTCCGGTGTGTGGTGTTGAACCTGAGACGGAGCACCATGCTCTGGTTGTATGCTTGCACGCAAGGGCATTGAGGGTGGCCATGCGGGATAAATGGCCACTCCCATCAGAGGCGATACTGAGAAGGGCTGGAACTGAATGGCTACTGGTTTTGCTAGCTAGCATGGATAAGGAGGAAGCGGGTCTGCTTGCTCTGCTTTTATGGCGCACATGGCATGTAAGAAATGAGATAGTTCATAATTCTATACGGGTTACAGTGGCAGGGTCTGTGGCTTTTCTTCAAAGCTATGCGGAGTCGCTGCTCAGCGTCCAGCAATCACAAGCGCCGGGAGATATGAAGGGGAAGAGGCCAGTATGCACAGGCAATATGTCGCATGCTAGAAGAATGAAATTCAGAGTGGAGGATCGATGGGAGGCACCGCCTGCAGGCTGGGAGAAAGTGAATGTGGACGCTGCCTTTGACCCGGCGACAGGAAAAGGAGGAATAGGGGTTCTAGCCCGGGATGAGAGAGGAGTCGCCGTTTTCTCAGCTTGGAGAGTCATTTTCGATGGGCGGTCAGCGGAGGAGGTGGAGGCCCTTGCTTGCAAAGAAGGTGTAGAGCTTGCTGCGGAGTGGGTTCGCAATAAGGTAATAATAGAGTCCGACTGCTCGAATGTCATCGCGGCGCTTCGGGATCGAGCGGAATCCAGGTCGGAACTGTGTTTTATTTTTAGAGCTATTAAGAGTAGCAGTAGTTCTTTGCCGGAAGTTTGTTTCCAGGCAGTCAGGAGAGAGAGGAATTGTGCCGCACATGAGCTCGCGCAACTAGCTAGAAGGACTACCCACACTGCGATGTGGCGTTTCCAGGTGCCTAGCTGCATTGAGCAATTGATTGCTCGCGATTGTAACTTAACTGAGTGATCAATAAAGCTCCCTCCTGTTCTCAAAAAAAAAAAAGCGGACGTGGCCCAATTAAAATTGTTTTGATCCACTTTTATGAAGGAACGGTTGGAGTAGGGAAGAAAAATTGCCCCTCGTAATTTTTTAGTTGCTCCCAAAAACAAGTTTATGGGACCAATTTTATGGGTTTTCTTAGAGATGCTCTGAGAGCATCTTCAAAAGAGCTCCATAAACTTTTCCTAGATCAAAATAATGGGTTATATAAAAAAACCATCTCCAATAGCATCGCAAAACTACGCTTAATTTTTTCTTACTGCTAAACTCCTCTCATTTGTAGCTAGATCGGGAAGAATTTGGACGCTCATTCCTTCTTTTTGTGGCCTCAAATACTGATGTGGCCTAATCAAAAGTGTTTTGATCCACTTTTAAAAGGGACTACTGGTGGAGGAGACAAAAATTGCTCCTCATAACTTTTTTGTTGTTCCCAAAAACAAGTTTATTAAGCTAATTTCATGGAGATCTCTTGGAGATGCTCTTATGTGCCTGGTTTGTTTCCAAATACTATAATCTTTTACTTTTCTTGGTAATAATGCTTTTCTGTCACTAAAATAGAAATAGAGATTACAGTATCCCAAGATCTGCTATTCATATATTCTATTTAGTAATCATAATGTTTAATATGCCCAAGTGACACGAGAGTCGTTCAGTTGCTCTCATTTGTTGTCTTTGAAAAAGATTTAATTCCAACATTTAGGAAAGAAACTAGGAAAGTCATGCGGTGAAGCTTGTTGAATTCGAGATTTAAGGCTGAAGATCACTTGTTCGATAAGCAGAGATACTTTTGATATATAAAGCTGCAAGGGCATGTTTGGTACAATTGAATCCACATGGATTTAGTTTGGATTGACACGGATTTGAAGAGAACATTGAAAGTAGGTTCTGTTAAATGTATGTACCTTTTGTCTTTGAGGAATTCCCAGAGCTGACTGATGACCTCTTGCTCATTCAAGGAGGCTCTGGTGTCATGAGCAACCATCTCTGGATTTACTTGAAGGAACACATCCATCAGGGCAGTTATGGATGAGCTTCCGCCCACGGTGGCGGAAGCATGGCAGTCGAACTGCCCATTAAGCTCTTCATATACCTTGACGGCAAGAGTAGTCTTGCCAAGTCCTCCCATTCCCAGTACGGAGACAACCTTCCTTTTCTTCTCCGTGTCTTTCAGATGCCCTTCAAGCTCTTTTCTTGGGCGGTCAATACCGACGAGGATGGTTTTGTTCTCCCGTCGCAGCTGAGAATCAACTGCGACCTTCTTGCTGGGTATAGCATCTAGAGAATCCGCGTTCTTAGAAATAGGCGATTTGCTGAGAAGATCGTACCTTCCCCAGCGGGCATGAGCTGCATCGATCTTGGCCTTGAATTCGTTGATTTGTTCTTCAAAATCCGCCTCAGATCCATCCAAGCCGGCCGCCAGCTTCAGACTGACCCAGTCTTCTATGTCATAGACCAGGTGACAGTTCTGGTTCATCCACATCTTTTGCTTATACGTTGCTCGACCTGAGGCATATTTGCTCACCAGCTCCTTTCGAAGGTTCTCCAGATATTGCAGCAGGGCGTCGACCTTGGGATGCATCTTCTCCACTTCAGTGAGCTTATCAACGAGTGAATCTATCACCCCTTCCCAATAACACACCATGGGCCGAGCCTCCGTCATGGTCTCTCTCCTGCCTCTCTCTCGACACACGAGCAGTTGAACTACTAGGAATAAAGGATACAAGTGACTGCATCTGTTGTCCGGGAGCTGCTCTATATATATAAGGTATCTAACTACCGTTTTATTTTGTTCCTGTACAGTATATAATATATGCATTGAAAACAAACTAGTATGATGGCCCATTTATTTGTGCGGCTAGTGTTAGCAATATCTTTTTACTACGGCCCTGTTCGGCAGGCTGTTTGCAGCTGTTTTACTGTAGCGGCTGCAGAAAAAATAATTGCGAACACTGTAGCTGCTGATAAGCAACAGGTCAAGCGAACAAGCTGTACGATTATATTAAACAGTTTATTACATTATTTTTTGTCTCACCATCTATTTTTTCATCACTTTATTTGTGTTGATCACACTCATAATGCCAAAAAAATTAAAATTATATATAAGTATTTAAGTTATTTTTTAACGGCAGTGGAGAGCATTTTAGACTATTTTTTATAAGGCAACGTTGGTATTTTTTTCTGTGATTAATGTGGTGACTTCTACCGCTCGAGAGAGCGGACCTGGTGCATCATTTTCTTGATTAAATATCAATTGAATATATAATATTTTACAAACGCTTTCTACCACCTTGGAGTGGTACCAAGCGGTACCACAAACTAGAAATAGAGTTGGTATCACCGGTGCCAAATTTTTGTATCACTCATGTTAAAATTTTAGTACCACCCAAAGATTAAAAAGCTATTAAAAAACATTTATCAACTAGCCCGTGGCTATATAAATCCATGTTATGAACGTTTGGCACTCACAAGAGACACATACCCATTCAGCAGTCCTGTGCGTTTGAGTCATTCTCAAACCAGACGGGGTGAGCGTACACATACTAGATCAAAGAGGGTTCCCATGGACATTGTCCGCGCTATCCAGACTGCACTTAGCATTCTCAAAGTTCCAGTTGACCTTCTTAAAGCTCTGCGGGACATCTACACCGATGACAAGAAGCTGAGACTAGAATTGAAGATAAATCTCGAGATCCTCGATGGGGACCTCAAGTTCCTCATGGCTGATCTCAGGGACGGTTTGACGGGCTACGATGAGCTCCGACTGATGGAGTTGGTTTATGATATTGAGGACTTTGCTCAAACTCTCTGGATCCCTAAAACTTCTGGTCCCTTTCTCTTGATAGCTGGAATGGATCCCCGTGCCAATGATTTACGACGCATTGAGTTTTTCATCGCAGAGATCGACAAGCTGCAGAAGAAAAGCAGTGCTGATAAGCTGCAGAAGAAAAGCAGTGCTGATACTACTCCCAGCTCCGACCCCTCATATTCATCAGGTGCTGGGGGATACCCTCCAGAGGCATCACCACCCTTTGGCAACGTCAAGGCTAAAGAAGTGATCCTCGATCTTCTCAAGAAGCCGGAAGCCTCGGAAGGCGAAACTGGTGGTAGGCTGCCGAATGTGATCTCCATCGTTGGATGCCACGGCGTGGGGAAGACGGCCCTTGCAAGGGCAGTCTACCACCACCATGCTGCCAGTGAGCACGGCGTGATGAAGACTGGACGATATCATCTTATTGCCCTTGCAATGGCAGTCTACAATTCTCTCAAAAAAATGGCAGTCTACCACCACTATGTTGCAGGTGCCGCCTCTGGTGATTTCGAGTGCGTTGCTTGGGTCGAGGCGGCGGGATGCAACGATAAGACGGCCCTGCTAGCCAAGATTCTCCAAGAGGTTCTGGCGGATCTTGCAAGCAGGGGTGATGTTATTCCGAAGATTTGGGATTTCGCCCGCAAATTTATCAAAAGATTTCTGTCCAAGGGAGACGATGATACTGTTGCTGCTCTCCGAGGCATTCTGGCTGATAAGAGGTGCGCTCTGTTTCTCTCTGTCATCAAACGTAGCCATTTCCTTGATATTGATCGTAACTGCAAGTTGTCCAATTTACTTCATAAAATGTTTACGATCTGCTTATCCTGTGAAATATTTACATCTCACTAGCTACCATAGAAAATCAAACTGTTAAAACCGGATCAGCCCTAATGGTGCGTGTATTTTTTCCCTACTTCTGCATGTTTTAAAGTTGGAACAGTCATCTTATATAATATTATAATAAATTATGAAATAATTTTTGAAATATTTCTCAGTTAATTGTATTTTTAGTGTTGTATATTCGTAGCATAAAAATTGTTTCATGGATATGCTGCTAGTATTGCTTCTGACATGCCAAATTAAATGGTATAGAATAAAAGCAGAACATGTTCTATCTGTATATAGTAAGTTTACCCTGAAAATTGTGTTCTCGATTTCCTTCTTCTAGGTATTTGGTCGTTATTGATAATGTGCATCAACAAAACGGGTGGTACGATACAGTTCGTGCTTTCCCTGGTAATGGAAAGAGCAGCATGCTTATTGTGACCACTAGTGTTCATTCAGTTGCCAATGTCTGGAGCTCTGGCCGCTATGTCTACACAATGCAACGTCTTCAGCCAACCGATTCAAACAATTTGTTCTGGAAAAGTTTTGCCACTGGCACTGATTGGCGTGAAGGAGAAGGCGGAGGTTCAAATATCATCAGCAGCATATGTGATGGTTTGCCACTGGCACTGATTGCCGTGGCCAAGCATTTGAGAATAATGAAAGGAAGAGACTATGATTTTAATGACTGTGACAGGGTGATCAAAGAACTTGGTAGTCACCTAGTAGGTGGAGAGGCAGAGGAATTTAGGGACCTGAGAAGAGCACTTGAGCAAAGCTACGTGGACCTGCCTGGCTCTCATCACAAGACCTGCATGCTTTCTCTTAGTATATTTCCTAAGAACCACCACATCAAGAGCAAGAGTCTGGTCAGGAGATTAATGGCAGAAGGATTTGTTGCCGGTGATGGGAGAGAATGTCTGGATGAGTTGATCAACCACTGTATTGTCGAGCCAGTACATCTTAGCAGCTTTTCCAAGGATACTAAGAGTTGTCGAGTTAATGGTGGAATAATGCAGGAGTTCATCATCCAGAAGTCGCTGTCTACAAACGGGGTCACTCTGATTCGAAGGGAGGAGGTCGCTCATAACAAGAATGGCCGGGAGGAGGTCGTTCATAACAAGAATGGCCGCATCCGCCGACTGTCGGTTCAGTCCACAAACCAAAATTGGATTCATAAAGTTGAAAATGACATTGGATTGTCTGGTATGAGGTCCCTAACTATCTTCAGTGGTAATCTTTCCATTCCCTTGAAAGAAACAAGCAATCTTTTCAAGAAAGAGGACTGCAAGTTGCTGCGACTCCTCGATCTGGAGGGCTGCTCGGGGCTTGATGAGGAACTTTTCCGTGGCATATGTGGATTAGTTTATCTCAAGTATCTCAGCCTCAGGAAGACCGATGTGAAGACCATTCCCGAAGAAATAGAAAAGCTGCAATGTTTAGAGACGCTGGACATACGAGAGTCTACAAAGGAGATACAATTGCCAATCCAAGTCATCATGCTGCCAAATCTAGCTTCCCTGTTTGGCCAGTTTGTGCTGCCGAATATGTCCCGCGGCACTAAACTTTTCCTGGAGAATAAAAGTAAACTGCACACAATTGGTGAAATAGTAGTCAACAAGGTGGGTTTTGATCACATTATACTTGAGGCTCAAAATTTGAGGAAGGTTAAAGTTAAGTGCAGAGATACTTCAAAAGAATGTCACTCAGACCTGGGCACAAAAAAGGATTTTGTCCAGTCTCTTCAGAGCCGCTTTACCTCTCTCGACTCCGTGTCCATTAGATCCAGTCAACTCAGCGTTGATATCCTGGCTTCTCAATGCAACAAGGAGAAACGCAGAACAATCCGTCGTATGAAACTATGGGGACGGTTGGACAAGCTTCCTGATTCGGTTACGTTAAGGCAGCTAAACAATCTTAGAAATCTGCAACTCTCCTACACCGCACTCACCAGCAATGAGTTATTTAAACTACAGTGGTTGCCTGATTTGGAATATCTGAAGCTGCAAGGTTACACGGGTGACAAATTCCATGTGCTTGTAGATGGATTTCAAAGCCTTCGGCGCCTGTGCTTTGAGGGCAAAAAGCTTCCAAAATTGCATTTTGACACGGGGTCCATGAAAAGCCTGACCTCCCTTCACCTGCTTTGTCAAGATATTTCTCAGATGCAAGTGAGTGAGGACATAAGCATGAGCATCTCACATATTTTAAGTCTCAGCGAGGTGATAATCCATGCAAAAGCTACCAGAGAGATGGTGGAACCTTGGGAAACTGCGGCAAAGAGCAACTCAAACAGGCCGTGCGTGAAGAGGGTTGAACACCAATCAGCGTAGCGGCGTGACCTACAGCTTCCTATTTTCCATGCTTTTACCGCGTTTAGCGATAATATTTGTCACTTTATTTTACTTTTTTTTTCACGAGCTTGTTTGATCTGGTCATTTATGAATGATGTTGGATTTCCATAATTCATAAGGTAACACATGTTGAGACTTAGAGCATGTATATACAATAGAGGTGCTTACAAGTAAAAAATATCAACTTATTTTTGGCACTAGATGCTTAGAGCATCAGCTACGTTGGTTCCGTCTAACAAACCATAGAAAGTCGAACGCTACCATGGTTCCCTAACGCGTACAAACATCGATTGGTGAGACCAAGTTTCCGAATAAAAAATATATTCTGCTTATTCCCGTTTAGACGCTTTCCTCTTTCATCCCCAAACCAGAACTTTCTCTTCCATGCATGGCCGCCTCCAATCTACCCTGCTACTGCGCGCTGGTCATCAAATCCATCTCACAAATGGGCAGTGGCTAGATCCACCTCCGCCGCATCTGGATTTGGCGGCATCAAGCTTTCACCTTCTTCCTTCGGCCGCTCTTCTCATGACACTGAAGGCCATGACCGGGATGAAAGACGAGGATACGGAGCGACGCCGGCGTTGGCTCCTTCGTCGATGCGACGACGGCATGGAATCCTTGCCCGCGGCAACATCGATGGCGTCGTTGTCGTGGGTGTCCTCGCGAGGTGGCACAGAGCTTGGCGGTGTGTGAACGACAGAAGTTTGGATGTCGATTTTCAACCCTGAAAACCCACGGTTCGACGCTCACAACCTGCATGGTTCGCTTTTTCTTCCCACGGTTCACGGTTAGCTCTTATGTTAAATATTACTTATGTTGAACAATGTTGCGGGTGCTCTTATATGAGAAAAAAGATGTCTAAGTTAGCACATGATGCTTAAGGTGTTTAGCAAGGTGATTATACTAATTTAAGCATCTTTTGCATTGTAGGAATGGATTTTAGTGCAGGTGCTTAATTGTGTTTTTGCCTTAAGCACTCTTTTCTAAGCACCATGCATTGTCCATGCCTTTATTGAGGGCGTATCCAGCAGCAAACTGTGACAGCCTGCAACTGCTCGAAATTGTTCATAACAGATTTAACCTCGCTGTGTTGCCCCCGTTACTCTGACTTGTTTCCACACCATAGCTTTGTTCGTGAAAGTTTAAGGATGTTGTTTATTTTAGCTTTAGGCATGATGGCATCCAACTCACAGAAGTGACACCAATAAAAAAACATTCGTCGGAATGTTTTTTTTTTCATTTTCCTCATAAGCCACCTGATTTATTTTATCTTGTGAGTGCTTGCACCGACTTATTTAGTCTCGTATCTGGGATTTCACAGAAATGTCATGGTTATTTTTTTTGGGGGGGGGGGGGGGGGGGGGGGGGGGGGGGGGTGGGTGGGGGGGGCGCGGCGTTCGTTCAAGAAGCCTCGCTTGGCTGTATTTATGTACCTAACCTGATCATGAGACTTCAACCCACTTATCAAATGTAAATGCCTGGTTGGTTAAAAAAAATATGTCCATGGTACGAAATCCAAGAATGCGATAGGACAATGGTGTGAACATGAATGGACCGGAATTCATGTGAGACTGAGCCTTATTCAGAATCGAACATAGGAACATGACTCCCTAATTTCGACCTTGTTCATACAATTTACAAAGCTAATGGAAAACCTGCCAAGTCTAAGAAAGTGGGAAAAAGAGTATCCACTCAGTGAAAGTAACTTGATACCAACTTCATAGAATTTTGGGAGCAGAAAACAACATTAACATTACATAAAGTAAGCAACAACAGAGTGAGTAGATCTAAACTATTTCTTGATTTTTGTGGAGGTCATGCATGGAGTTTTCTGTGGCCAACAACATACCATGAGTAGAGCATAAATAAAATATGCAACACTGGAGTAGTTAAATTGGAAAGCATTCTATTCAGTGGTGGGGTTTCCATGAAAGATGCATGTATCAACCAAAGCATTATTAAGGCCTATTAATATTGATGACATACTAAGAAAGTTGTGAAAATCTGTTTGCATGTGCTTTATCTCTATTGAGCAATCAAGCAAGTTGCACAATTCTAAAACACCCAAGCTTGCCGCCCACATAGATGATCAAGTTAAAATTAATCCTCGAGGGTGACAGGCCACCAGCACTGTGTCATGTCATCTTAAAATAAATATAACCTAGTAATAATAAGCTAGCGTCATTAAGGAAAAATGTGTGGTGTCTCAACGATGCCTAGTTTGGATGTATCGATGTACCAAACCTAATCACATCACTAAGTGTTACTACATGTTAATATTTGGGATGGCATGGACAAGCATATTGATGTATGTTCATGTGAGAGTGAGACCAAGACTTGTTCATAATCCAACAAATGAGCAGGACTGAGTATATATTCCACCCTCTTAATTCGTCCTTGTTCATGCAGTATATAAAGTCGATTCAAAACCTTCCAACACTATGAAACCGAAAAAAAATATTTTCTATAAGCCTTGTTCAGAATCAAACATAGGAACATGACTGAGGATTCCAGCTTCCCTAATGTCGCCCTTGTTCACACAATTTACAAGGCTTACGGAAAACCTGCCAAGTCTAAGAAAGAGGGAAAAAGAGTTGGTACCAATTCCATAGAATTTTGGGTCAAGAAAACAAACCTTAACATTATATAAACTTAATTGGCATCTACGACAAATCATGATTAGAGCAGTGCTAAAGTATGCGACAACGGAGTGAGTAAATCTGAACTATTTCTTGATTGTTGTGGATGTCATGCACGGACTTTTCTGCATCCAACAACATACCATGTGTAGAGCTAACCAAAATATGCAACATTGGAGTAGTTGGAAACTGGAAAGCATTCTATTCAGTGGTGGGGTTTCCATCAAAGATGCATGTATCAACCAAATAATTATTAAGGCCTATTAATATTGATGACATACTAAGAAAGTTGTTAAGACCTGTTTGCATGTGCTTTGTCTCTATTGAGCAATCAAGCAAGTTGCACAATTGTATAACACCCAAGCTTGCCGCCCGCATAGATGATCAAGTTAGAATTTATCCTCGAGGGTGACAGGCCACCAGCTCCTTGCCATGGCACTTAAAAACAAATGTAACCTCGTAATAAAAAGCTAGCATCACTAAAATAAAATTGTGCGTTCTCCAAGATTCCTAGTTTGGATTTATCGATGTGCCGAGCCTAAGCACATAACTAAGACTTAGTCACACTAGTAGGCATGTCAATGTTTGGGATGGTATGGACATACATACAAATGTAGGTTCATGCGAGAGTGAGGCCAAGACTTGTTCAGAATCCAACAAATGAGCACGACTGAATATTCGACCCTCTTAAATCTGTCCTTGTTCACGCAATATATAAAGGTAGTCTATTCAAAACATCCCAACTCTGTGAAAGCAAAAAAAAAATATTTTCACAGAAAAAGGAACTTAGTACCAATTCTACACAATATCGATTCCAGAAAGCAATCTTAACATCAGATAAAACTGTTTTTTTTGGGGGGGGGGGGGGGGGGGGGGTGGGTTGGTGGTGGGGCGTTCAAGAAGCCTCGCTTGGCTGTATTTATGGACCAAACCTGATCATGAGACTTAAACCCACTGATCAAATGTAAATGCCTGGTTGGTTAAAAAAAATATGTCCATGGTACGAAATCCAAGAATGCGATAGGACAATGGTGTGAACACGAATGGACCGGAATTCATGTGAGACTGAGCCTTGTTCAGAATCGAACATAGGAACATGACTCCCTAATTTCGACCTTGTTCATACAATTTACAAAGCTAATGGATAACCTGCCAAGTCTAAGAAAGTGGGAAAAAGAGTATCCACTCAGTGAAAGTAACTTGATACCAACTTCCTAGAATATTGAGAGCAGAAAACAACATTAACATTACATAAAGTAAGCAACAACAGAGTGAGTAGATCTAAACTATTTCTTGATTTTTGTGGAGGTCATGCATGGAGTTTTCTGTGGCCAACAACGTGCCATGAGTAGAGCATAAATAAAATATGCAACACTGGAGTAGTTAAATTGGAAAGCATTCTATTCAGTGGTGGGGTTTCCATGAAAGATGCATGTATCAACCAAAGCATTATTAAGGCCTATTAATATTGATGACATACTAAGAAAGTTGTGAAAATCTGTTTGCATGTGCTTTGTCTCTATTGAGCAATCAAGCAAGTTGCACAATTCTAAAACACCCAAGCTTGCCGCCCACATAGATGATCAAGTTAAAATTAATCCTCGAGGGTGACAGGCCACCAGCACTGTGTCATGTCATCTTAAAATAAATATAACCTAGTAATAATAAGCTAGCGTCATTAAGAAAAAATGTGTGGTGTCTCAACGATGCCTAGTTTGGATGTATCGATGTACCAAACCTAATCACATCACTAAGTGTTACTACATGTTAATATTTGGGATGGCATGGACAAGCATATTGATGTATGTTCATGTGAGAGTGAGACCAAGACTTGTTCATAATCCAACAAATGAGCAGGACTGAGTATATATTCCACCCTCTTAATTCGTCCTTGTTCATGCAGTATATAAAGTCGATTCAAAACCTTCCAACACTATGAAACCGAAAAAAAATATTTTCTATAAGCCTTGTTCAGAATCAAACATAGGAACATGACTGAGGATTCCAGCTTCCCTAATGTCGCCCTTGTTCACACAATTTACAAGGCGTACGGAAAACCTGCCAAGTCTAAGAAAGAGGGAAAAAGAGTATCCGTTCAATGAAAGTAAGTTGGTACCAATTCCATAGAATTTTGGGTCAAGAAAACAAACCTTAACATTATATAAACTTAATTGGCATCTACGACAAATCATGATTAGAGCAGTGCTAAAGTATGCGACAACGGAGTGAGTAAATCTGAACTATTTCTTGATTGTTGTGGATGTCATGCACGGACTTTTCTGCATCCAACAACATACCATGTGTAGAGCTAACCAAAATATGCAACATTGGAGTAGTTGGAAACTGGAAAGCATTCTATTCAGTGGTGGGGTTTCCATCAAAGATGCACGTATCAACCAAATAATTATTAAGGCCTATTAATATTGATGACATACTAAGAAAGTTGTTAAGACCTGTTTGCATGTGCTTTGTCTCTATTGAGCAATCAAGCAAGTTGCACAATTGTATAACACCCAAGCTTGCCGCCCGCATAGATGATCAAGTTAGAATTTATCCTCGAGGGTGACAGGCCACCAGCTCCTTGCCATGGCACTTAAAAACAAATGTAACCTCGTAATAAAAAGCTAGCATCACTAAAATAAAATTGTGCGTTCTCCAAGATTCCTAGTTTGGATTTATCGATGTGCCGAGCCTAAGCACATAACTAAGACTTAGTCACACTAGTAGGCATGTCAATGTTTGGGATGGTATGGACATACATACAAATGTAGGTTCATGCGAGAGTGAGGCCAAGACTTGTTCAGAATCCAACAAATGAGCACGACTGAGTATTCCACCCTCTTAAATCTGTCCTTGTTCACGCAATATATAAAGTCGATTCAAAACCTTCCAACACTATGAAACCGAAAAAAATATTTTCTATAAGCCTTGTTCAGAATCAAACATAGGAACATGACTGAGTATTCCAGCTTCCCTAATGTCGCCCTTGTTCACACAATTTACAAGGCTTACAGAAAACCTGCCAAGTCTAAGAAAGAGGGAAAAAAGAGTATCCTTTCATTGAAAGTAAGCTGGTACCAATTCTATAGAATTTTGGGTCAAGAAAACAAACCTTAACATTATATAAACTTAATTGGCATCTACGACAAATCATGATTAGAGCAGTGCTAAAGTATGCGACAACGGAGTGAGCAAATCTGAACTATTTCTTGATTTTTGTGGATGTCATGCACGGACTTTTCTGCATCCAACAACATACCATGTGTAGAGCTAACTAAAATATGCAACATTGGAGTAGTTGGAAACTGGAAAGGATTCTATACATGTGAGACTGAGCCTTTTTCAGAATCGAACATAGGAACATGACTCCCTAATTTCGACCTTGTTCATACAATTTACAAAGCTAATGGAAAACCTGCCAAGTCTAAGAAAGTGGGAAGAAGAGTATCCACTCAGTGAAAGTAACTTGATACCAACTTCATAGAATTTTGGGAGCAGAAAACAACATTAACATTACATAAAGTAAGCAACAACAGAGTGAGTAGATCTAAACTATTTCTTGATTTTTGTGGAGGTCATGCATGGAGTTTTCTGTGGCCAACAACATACCATGGGTAGAGCATAAATAAAATATGCAACACTGGAGTAGTTAAATTGGAAAGCATTCTATTCAGTGGTGGGGTTTCCATGAAAGATGCATGTATCAACCAAAGCATTATTAAGGCCTATTAATATTGATGACATACTAAGAAAGTTGTGAAAATCTGTTTGCATGTGCTTTGTCTCTATTGAGCAATCAAGCAAGTTGCACAATTCTAAAACACCCAAGCTTGCCGCCCACATAGATGATCAAGTTAAAATTAATCCTCGAGGGTGACAGGCCACCAGCACTGTGTCATGTCATCTTAAAATAAATATAACCTAGTAATAATAAGCTAGCGTCATTAAGAAAAAATGTGTGGTGTCTCAACGATGCCTAGTTTGGATGTATCGATGTACCAAACCTAATCACATCACTAAGTGTTACTACATGTTAATATTTGGGATGGCATGGACAAGCATATTGATGTATGTTCATGTGAGAGTGAGACCAAGACTTGTTCATAATCCAACAAATGAGCAGGACTGAGTATATATTCCACCCTCTTAATTCGTCCTTGTTCATGCATTATATAAAGTCGATTCAAAACCTTCCAACACTATGAAACCGAAAAAAAATATTTTCTATAAGCCTTGTCAGAATCAAACATAGGAACATGACTGAGGATTCCAGCTTCCCTAATGTCGCCCTTGTTCACACAATTTACAAGGCTTACGGAAAACCTGCCAAGTCTAAGAAAGTGGGAAAAAGAGTATCCACTCAGTGAAAGTAACTTGATACCAACTTCCTAGAATATTGAGAGCAGAAAACAACATTAACATTACATAAAGTAAGCAACAACAGAGTGAGTAGATCTAAACTATTTCTTGATTTTTGTGGAGGTCATGCATGGAGTTTTCTGTGGCCAACAACATACCATGAGTAGAGCATAAATAAAATATGCAACACTGGAGTAGTTAAATTGGAAAGCATTCTATTCAGTGGTGGGGTTTCCATGAAAGATGCATGTATCAACCAAAGCATTATTAAGGCCTATTAATATTGATGACATACTAAGAAAGTTGTGAAAATCTGTTTGCATGTGCTTTGTCTCTATTGAGCAATCAAGCAAGTTGCACAATTCTAAAACACCCAAGCTTGCCGCCCACATAGATGATCAAGTTAAAATTAATCCTCGAGGGTGACAGGCCACCAGCACTGTGTCATGTCATCTTAAAATAAATATAACCTAGTAATAATAAGCTAGCGTCATTAAGAAAAAATGTGTGGTGCCTCAACGATGCCTAGTTTGGATGTATCGATGTACCAAACCTAATCACCTCACTAAGTGTTACTACATGTTAATATTTGGTATGGCATGGACAAGCATATAGATGTATGTTCATGTGAGAGTGAGACCAAGGCTTGTTCATAATCCAACAAATGAGCACGACTGAGTATATATTCCACCCTCTTAATTCCGTCCTTGTTCATGCAATATATAAAGTCGATTCAAAACCTTCCAACACTATGAAACCGAAAAAAATATTTTCTATAAGCCTTGTTCAGAATCAAAGATAGGAACATGACTGAGTATTCCAGCTTCCCTAATGTCGCCCTTGTTCACACAATTTACAAGGCTTACGGAAAACCTGCCAAGTCTAAGAAAGAGGGAAAAAAGAGTATCCTTTCAATGAAAGTAAGTTGGTACCAATTCTATAGAATTTTGGGTCAAGAAAACAAACCTTAACATTATATAAACTTAATTGGCATCTACGACAAATCATGATTAGAGCAGTGCTAATGTATGCGACAACGGAGTGAGTAAATCTGAACTATTTCTTGATTTTTGTGGATGTCATGCACGGACTTTTCTGCATCCAACAACATACCATGTGTAGAGCTAACCAAAATATGCAACATTGGAGTAGTTGGAAATTGGAAAGCATTCTGTTCAGTGGTGGGGTTTCCATCAAAGATGCATCTATCAACCAAATAATTATTAAGGCCTATTAATATTGATGACATACTAAGAAAGTTGTTAAGACCTGTTTGCATGTGCTTTGTCTCTATTGAGCAATCAAGCAAGTTGCACAATTGTATAACACCCAAGCTTGCCGCCCGCATAGATGATCAAGTTAGAATTTATCCTCGAGGGTGACAGGCCACCAGCTCCTTGCCATGGCACTTAAAAACAAATGTAACCTCGTAATAAGAAGCTAGCATCACTAAAATAAAATTGTGCTTTCTCCAAGATTCCTAGTTTGGATTTATCGATGTGCCGAGCCTAAGCACATAACTAAGACTTAGTCACACTAGTAGGCATGTCAATGTTTGGGATGGTATGGACATACATACAAATGTAGGTTCATGCGAGAGTGAGGCCAAGACTTGTTCAGAATCCAACAAATGAGCACGAATAAGTATTCCTCCCTCTTAAATCTGTCCTTGTTCACGCAATATATAAAGGTAGTCTATTCAAAACATCCCAACTCTGTGAAAGCAAAAAAATATTTTCTCAGAAAAAGGAACTTAGTACCAATTCTACACAATATCGATTCCAGAAAGCAACCTTAACATTAGATAAAACTGATTTGGCACTGAAAAAGTTGGGCTTTATTTGCAAACACAGCCCCAGCTCCAGGGGTGGCACTCGGAACATACTTACACGGGAGCACAAGAAACACACACCTATAGTACCTGATCATGAGGTATCAGACCCTAAAACGGAGGGGTAAAATAACTATAGGAAGGCAAAGAAGAGGTAAGAATATAATACAACAACAAAGCCTTCCTATCTCAAGCAAGTTGTTGTACAATGGCCTCTTTAAAAATTGTGCGCGCTGCGACAGACAGCCAGCTCTTTATCACGGAGTGTAGCGACCCGTGTTTTTGCCCGTTGTCAAAAATCACTAAAAATTTGAATTTTTTAAAATTTTCCAATTAAAATTAATTTGTTAGCTTAGTTAATAGCAAAACCAAAAGTTTTTGAATTTTAAAACGTGCACAAACAACACCATGAGCATTTTTGTGTTTTCTTTGCTTTGTTTAAGTGTTTGTTTGAATCTTCCCTTTTTGAATGAATTCAAAATTCATTCAAATTCAATCCCAGCAAAAAGAACAAATCATTCTTTTCCTGTCGGGCCGCTCTCTTTTTCTTCTTTCTTTCCCGGCCCAGCAACCCCATCAGCCCAGCCGCCCCTTTTCCTCTTTCTCTCTTCCGCTTGGGCCGCTCCGCTCCCGGGCCAGCTTCGCCCGCGCCAGCCGTCCCGGCCTGCCAGCCCAGCCCGCTCTCCCTCTCCCTCTTTCTGTCGCTGACGCGTGGGGCCCGCGCCCACGTCGTCTTCCTCCTCGCGACCGGCGCGATTAGCGCCGTCGCCCATCCCTCCTTGCCGGCGAACCGCCTCCGTCATGTCCAAGCAACAGAAGAGGACCGCGTTCAGCACGTGCGCGCGAAACCGCCTTCCCTGCCCTGTCCCATCGTCGTCCTCTCCTCTACTTAACGCGCGCGCCAAGTCTCCTCAAAAGCCGGCGAGCTCCATTCCTCCGACGTCAGCCACAGCGCCCTCCCTCTCGCTCCGTCTCGTCTTTGGTCCTGCAGCCATGCCCGTCGCGCGTCACCGCCGTCTTCGTGGCTCGCGAACCGCCTTCGCGCTTCGCATCGGCATTAACTCCGGCGAGGAAAATATCGCCGGAGAACCGCCTTCGCGCACTGCTCCGCACCGCCATTGCCGGCCTATAAAGCAAGGGGCAGACCCCCGTTTCCCTCCTCTGTTTTCATTTCCCTCCCGCGCTCACTCTCGAGCACTCCCTCTCACTTTTCCCCATTCTCTCTCAAGTCCGACGGATACTCCGACGAGCTCTTCCCCCTTCTCCGGTGAGCCCCGCTCCCCTTTCTTCGTCGAGTTCAAAGCTCCCACGCATGCTTAACTTCCTGGTGCCCCTCATTTGTGCAGCCGCGCTCTGTACGAGGTGGTCACCGCAACCCTAGCTCCGCCGCTCGTCAACTTCGGCTCCGGCACGCCTCCGTCGCCCCCTTGCCAATCCAAGAGCACGGTGAGCACCCCCAAGCTCTCCTCTCTCTCTTGCGCATGATCTTGTCGTCTCTTTCCTAGCGTGCGACCTTTCTCCCCGAGCGCCGGCTCCGCCGCCGCCTTTCTCTCTCGCCGCCGGCAGCCGTGAGCTCCCTCCGGCCCGGCCGAACCCTCCGCGCGACTCACCGCCCACACGCGCACACTCGCGACCACTCGCACTCAAGCCCCGCGCACTTCCTCGCCTTTTTCCCCTTTGCTCGCCGGCGCGCCGCCCATCTCCGGCGACGTCGGGCTGCCACTCCCGTCGACTTCGTCGACGACATCACCGGCCATTGCACTCGCCGTCGCGCGTAGATCACGTAGGAGTGCTCCGCGTCCCCGTCCGACCTCTGTAGCCGCCGTCGGCAACGATTCCGGCGAGGCCGCCGCCGCGCGCCGCCGTTCGCCGCCGCGCCTTGACTGGTCGCGCTGCCGTCCGACATGGCCGCCACGTCGGCGCGCGGGCCCGCTACGACCGGGTCGCCCTGCTCGCGTGGCGGACCCGGCGCACCATGGAGCCGCCGCTCTGCACCGCCCGGTCCACCGTTCTGTGGACTCGGCTCACCGAACAGTAGCGAGCGGACCCCGCTGGGCCCTTTGGCCCACAGGTCAGTGGGACAAACTCGCTGGAAATTGCTACGTACACCCGGATTTGTACACAGAAATCTATTTCGACCACATTTCCAA
The DNA here is from genome assembly GCA_012490785.1 of Eragrostis nindensis. Lineage (NCBI taxonomy): Eukaryota > Viridiplantae > Streptophyta > Magnoliopsida > Poales > Poaceae > Eragrostis > Eragrostis nindensis. The sequence continues at coordinate 421,408 of JAAXCT010000212.1, read as the reverse complement.
TATCAGAAAAATTCCCAAAATTCCCCAAAAATCCAATATTCCTTCCTAACCATTTTGCAACCCTTGTTACCCTCTGGAAAATTAGGATTATGGTTATACTTAATTAAGGTAATCAAATCCTAATCAATTTCCTTTCTTTTACTTCAAAAATCCATATCTTCTTCATCTTAACTCCAATTTTGGCGAAACTTGCGCCAAAATTCATCTAAAATCCTATTCTATCCAATGCCACCAAAATCAACTCCTCTCTGGGTTTATTTGGATTTTATTTGGATTTATTGCTCTGTTAAATTGTTTGTGAGCGGTAGATTTTCTTTTTGCTAAACCGTTAGATAATCAAGACGAAGAGGCTGAGGACCCCGATTACGAGGATTTAGAGGAAGAAGAGCTTGGTGAAGGCAAGTCTAACTCTCTTTGATCATATTGATCCTATGTTTGCAAATATCCTAATTAGAGCTGTTTATAAATAAATTGCATGGTGTTTAAATGAATTTAAATGCTAGAATGGTCCTATGCAATATTTGAATGCCTGTCTTGACTTGATTATATCCTGTATCCTTGTTAACCTTAGGAATCAACATCATTAATTTAATTAATGAATTATTGATATGCTCACTGCTTCGGACTTTCACATGTGTATTAATTAATATTGCTCACATGATTTTCGTGTAAAATGTGTGTGTCTTGGTGGAGTGTGTAAATGTGCAAATGGGTGGTTAATAATAAGTGCAACCCAAGTGAGGGATGTTTTTGGCGGGATCAGGCGAGGTAGTCCTCAGTGGGGAGGCTATCTCTGGGACGCTCTTCCACTTGTGGATTGGCTATTGAAGATGCCTGGTTCGGTCATATAAGGACCGGTTCTTGTGCCGCCTTTGCCTAGTGTTAGTATTTCTTACACCACGAATAAATCCGCAAGCGCACGGAATACCGTTGTAGCACTTCACCCGGGAGTATTCCAAGGTATCGTATTTGTTTTCCCCAAGGAACGGTGATAATCTGCAGCAAGGTTAGTTTTACCCAAGGACAACAAGAATGGTAGTAGTGTAGGATTGAGAGGATGAATAAAGATCTAGTTGTCCCGCAGGACGATCGCACTCAAGTTCTACTTGTTTACTTCGGGCACTGGTATAGACCAGGTCTGCCAAGTCACGCCAGCCTGTAGCTCTACGACGAACCCGAACGTGGAGGATTACAAGGGACGGGCAGGGCTGTCACCACCTGCCGCCTACCTCTACAAACCGTGGGGCACGCTGCAAACAAAGGTAACCTCTAGCCTAGACACCACGTCTATGCCGTCGATTACTACTCTAACCCCGGTCCTGGTACCAATCTGGAAGGCTAGAGCACCCCTCGCGAAGCGATGATCCCGTAAACAAGTATAACAAGAATAACGACTAGTATGAGCTTGCTAGATCAATATCACCACGAATACTAATCTTATGAATAAGAACAAGGTTCGTACTATGAACGAACGACGAACGAACGACGAACGATGAACGAACTAAGAACGAACGACGAACGATGAAAGAACGACGAACGAACGAAGAACGAACGAAGAACGATGAACGAACGACGAACGAACAAAGAACGAACGATGAACTATCAATAAGATAAATATCCGCCAAGGGTACAAGATAAGGAAATAACCAAAAAGGAAGCTATCCCTCTCCTTGATCCTTGCCCTCTCCCCTATTCTACTACTGTACAAGAGGCTCTAGGCCTGAGATGTGGGAGTGGTGCTCTCCTCTTGGGATTCTTGTGATGTGTTGTGGAGGAGGGGGGTACCCCTTTATTTATAGCCCAAGAAGGTCGGCAACTTGAGGCGGTTCCTTAGGTCGGTGGCATTGATTGCAGGTGGAACCGACCTCTGGAAGGCGGTGGCGAACCGACATAACAAGATGGGCCAGTGGGACCACCACAGGGGGTCGGCCGACCTAGGGATTGGGGTCGACCGACCTGTGGCTGGCCCCTCTGGGCTTGGGCCTTCTCAGGCGGGCTTCCCTGGCTGCCTTCTCCTCTGATCCACCTGCTATGGGTGGACTTGAAGTCTTTTTATTGGGAGTTGGGCTTTATTTGGATAATTCTTTATGTCGGGGAAAATTGGTGTTTCCAGGATGGGTCTTTTATGCTTCCTTTTCCCCGTTTTCCTGTGAATTGCAGCTGCACTCACAAATTCACCAAGACTCGTGGAAATCATTAGTTTAAAGACCTAAGTCTACCTTTGGTGATTGTTTCATTATAAAAAGTGCAGCTAGTTGACGGGTAAATATTGGGTCTAAGAGCCGTCAACAACTCCCCCACATTTAGCTCTTTGCTCGTCCTCGAGTAAAGTTGCGAGCTTAAGGCGGGAGATACTCTTCATCATAAATGAGAGCCTGCACACATGTTATTTCAAGCCACACTTCATACCTGTGAACTTTGAGGTGTCTAACATGTATTCCTTGGATGATTGATAAGTGGAACAGTCATGTCTCAAATCACCTTGCCTTCCCTGTCAAGTACCTTGGGATTTTTGCATAATTTTCAGAAATAAAAACATAGTTTCATGCTCCTCAAATGACTCTCTCAAGTCGCTCATGGTGTTTGTGTATTATCCTCTCAAGGGCCATGATTTAGCCTCTTCCCTCCTTGTGTTTGATCAGGCTTTTGTGGAGCTCAAGGTAGGGTAAAGTGGAGCATACTACTGTCTCTTATTTTGCTAAGTCAAAGACTGGATCCAATGGAGAAGACAAGTCACACGATCTGATCAAGATGTGCATGTGTGGTGGTATGAAGTGGAAAATGTTTGTACTCCTTTTTATGATGTTACCTTCTCTCTCTTTTTGAATTCTTGAGGAGGACATGGCTATCATACTTTTTCTTCTTCTTCTTTTTCTCCTTTATTTTTCTTCCTTTTTTCATCATGCTCTACTTTTGTATGAGCAGGGATTATTCTCTTTTCTTTTTTTCTTCTTCTTTTTTTTCTTCTTACATAGCCATGTCTCCTTTGATATTTTTGAGAGAGAAAGGTAACAAAGATTTTTGGAGTATTTATTTGGTGGATGGATGATGGAATGTTGCTCAACTTCTAGTGTAGAAGTGTGGCATGTGAGGTGGAGTGTACGTGATCTTGATCAAAAGAGTATGACAAGCTTCTCACTAGGGTCCAAGAATTTGACAAAGCTCAAATCAACAACTAGCAGCTTATAGGCTATCAAGATATTCATGTAGAGTTCTTGGCCTTGATAGGAAAATATAAATCAAGTGAGGAGCATCATACTATGGAATTTTTGATTTTCATAAAGACAAATTCTCAAGGACTTGAAGGTTAAGCAAAGATCATTTTGACAAACCATATCTCACATGCCAATTATCTAGGAAAAACATGGGTTCCTAATGATAAGGTGTTCACAAGCATTCAGCGATGAAGCGAGAAATAACAAGTGTGCAAGTCCATGAATGCGAGAGGTAGAGTTGTGGGCAAAAGATAAATCATTTAAGATTTTTCCAGAAGATTAGTGCGTCAAGTTTTATTTAATTTTTAGATTATCAGAATGAACTTGACGGTGTAGCAGGCAAAAAGTGGAAGTGTGGTGCAAACTCAGGAGGCAGGAGGAGGCTGGAGCCTGGTGGGGACCACCAGGGGTCGGCCGACCCTCCTGGTGGGGTCGGCCGACCTGGCCTGAACCCCACTGGTTCTGATATTTTGCGTGTTGGCCGATCCTGAGTTTCCTCGTATGATTCTGGATGATTTGGTCGTGATTGTTCCAGATATGGCGATGTTTCCCCCCACACTTGCCTTTTTGCCTGTTTCCTTCAAAAACGACAAAAATATGGAAACACAAATATTGCTCTACCGGTATGCAAGCCCGGGGAGCACTATCATTGATTGAATTTAAACTAAACTCGCAGGCGCATTACATATGAACCTAATCGATTGGAAACAAAAAAGTTTAACGCGCCTAGCGATAAAATTTTATTTCGGGAGGACTATCCCGTTTCTAGCCATGATCTCATCGATGTATTTCATGTCTTGGTCGATCTGAGCCTCATCCCTCCTCACTTGAGCCAAGGTTTTCTCTATTGCATCGGCCTTGTCAAGGAGTTTCTCCAGCTCTCTTGTGAGTTCTGCGTTGTTGAGGCCGGCAAAAGGATTCCCTTTGCTGATCGCCCCATGAGGGGGGCCTTCTTTTGCAGAACTGCCCCCCGTGCTGTAGTAGAGATGAGGGGCACCTGGAATCTTGGTCATGATGGCAAGGATGAAGGTTTTGTTCAAGGGGTGTGAGGCTTAGAAAAGATGAATGAAGAGGGGGTGCAAAGGGTTGTATTTATAGTGGTTTCACCCCCCTCCTGCGAAGAAACGAAGGATTTATTTTCAAAGCATAGGTGAATAAGGAAAGGAAAGGTTGGGTGGCAAAAGGAGCAAAAGATGGAAGGCAGAGGCTGCCACAGGGGGTCGGCCGACCCTGGTAGCTAGGTCGGCCGACCTGCCTTGGCAGGCTCTGGCCTTTCTATTTTTCGTGGAGCTTTGTTGGGAAAGGTATCTTCGGGATATACAGGGTATAGAAGGATATTTCGATGCAGAGGTCAAGAAAAGATATTTAAATCAGTTAAGTGCATGACATCGAATTCCTTATTCACTTCGGGCTCAAAATAAATTTTAAGGCGCTGACCATTTACCTTGAATATATTACCTCCGTCGTCTTGGAGTGTGATTGCTCCATGAGTCGACGTGTCGATGTTGGTGTATGGTCCGTTCCATTTACTTCTCAATTTTCCGTGCCCGAAGAGCTTTACCCTTGAGTTGAAAAGCAGCACCTTATCTCCAACTTTGAACTCTTTTATCTTTATTCGCCGGTCATGCCAGCGCTTTGTATGCTCCTTGTAGATGGCTGAGTTGTGATATGCTTTGTCTCTCCATTCTTCCAACTCAGCTATCTCCATTTTTCTTCTCCACCCAGCTCCTTTCATATCCATGTTCCAAGTCCTCATGGCTCAATATGCCTTATGTTCCAACTCGACGGGCAAATGGCACGTTTTCCATAGACGAGTTGGTATGGTGACATGCCTATGGGTGTCTTGTAGGCTGTTCTATATGCCCATAGTGCATCGGGTAGCTTGTTCTTCCATCCCTTCCCCATTTCCAACACTGTTTTCCGCAGGACGCTTGATTTGTTTGTTGGATGTTTCGGCCTGCCCATTTGTTTGGGGATGGTATGGAGTGGCAATGTTGTGCTTTGCTCCAAGCTCTCTTAGAAAGCTACGGAAGGTCTTATCAATGAAGTGAGACCCTCCATCACTTATCACCATTCTCGGAGTTTCAAACCTTAGAAAGAAGAACTCGTGGAACATCCGGCGAGCGTGTTTGGAGTCGGCAGCTCGGCATGGCATAGCTTCTACCCATTTGGATACGTAATCCACCGCCACCAATATGTACTCACAATCTTGGGACTTTACGAATGGTCCCATGAAGTCAATGCCCCATACATCGAAGAGTTCGACTTGAAGGTTGTATGTGAGGGGCATTGCATCTCGTGCTGTGATGCCTCCAAATCTCTGGCATTGCGGGCATCTTCTAATGAATTCTTTTGTATCTTCATACATGGTTGGCCAGAAGAATCCGCTTTGCCAGATTTTTGCTTGGGTACGAAAAGGCACCATAGTGTCCACCGTATGGGGCTGCATGGCATTTCTCAATGAGTTGTATGCTCTCGGGAGTGGGCACACATCGCCTAAGCAGTCCATCGGCGCAGACACGGTAGAGGTATGACTCATTCCATAAGTGACGGCGACTCTCATATATCAATCTTCTTTTATCCGCCCCTGGTGGTACGTATCCTGTGGCGATGAAGTTTACAATGTCGGCGTACCAAGGGTGCGAATCCGTCACTTTCATATCCATGTTTCTTCTCCACCCCTCGCGGAAGGCTAGAGCACCCCTCGCGGAGCGATGATCCCGTAAACAAGTATAACAAGAATAACGACTAGTATGTAAAGCTCGCTAGATCAATATCACCACGAATACTAATCTTATGAATAAGAACAAGGTTCGTACTATGAACGAACGACGAACGAACGACGAACGATGAACGAACTAAGAACGAACGACGAACGATGAATGAACGACGAACGAACAAAGAACGAACGAAGAACGATGAACGAACGACAAACGAACGAAGAACGAACGATGAACTATTAATAAGATAAATATCCGTCAAGGGTACAAGATAAGGAAATAACCAAAAAGGAAGCTATCCCTCTCCTTGATCCTTGCCCTCTCCCCTATTCTACTACTGTACAAGAGGCTCTAGGCCTGAGATGTGGGAGTGGTGCTCTCCTCTTGGGATTCTTGTGATGTGTTGTGGAGGAGGGGGTACCCCTTTATTTATAGCCCAAGAAGGTCGGCAACTTGAGGCGGTTCCGTAGGTCGGTGGCATTGATTGCAGGTGGAACCGACCTCTGGAAGGCGGTGGCGAACCGACATAGGAAGATGGGCCAGTGGGGCCACCACAGGGGGTCGGCCGACCTAGGGTTTGGGGTCGGCCGACCTGTGGCTGGCCCCTCTGGGCTTGGGCCTTCTCAGGTGGCTTCCCCTGGTTGCCTTCTCCTCTGATCCACCTGCTATGGGTGGACTTGAAGTCTTTTTATCGGGAGTTGGGCTTTATTTGGATAATTCTTTATGACGGGGAAAATTGGTGTTTCCAGGATGGGCCTTTTATGCTTCCTTTTCCCCGTTTTCCTGTGAATTGCAGCTGCACTCACAAATTCACCAAGACTCATGGAAATCATTAGTTTAAAGACCTAAGTCTACCTTTGGTGATTGTTTCATTATAAAAAGCGCAGCTAGTTGACGGGTAAATATTGGGTCTAAGAGCCGTCAACAACCTCGACGAGGACTACAGGCTGATCAGCACCGGCACCGCCGACCTTGCCCAGGACCCGTTCGACCTCTACGCAGAGTGGCGCCAGGACCGTGGCTTCGACGCCTGAGCAGCAGAGTTGGCGCCGTGGAGCAGCTTTTGCTAGCTAGTAGTGGCAGCTGTTGCCTAGAGTCGTGGTGTCTATTAGTGTCAGGTGTGTCAGTAGTGTGTCTCAGTAGTTGCGAGTCAGAGTCGCCCTGTGGTCGAGTCTTGTGTCGAGTCGTAGATCGTCGAGTCCTTGTATATAAATAAAAGGACTTGGGTATGTATGATCGAACCTTGTTATTATGAATAAGCTTGCTGTGATGATGTAATGATGCTGGTTTTATCTTGTTTGTGTGCTTGCAAGATCTTTGGAATTTCTTTTCCATTTATCTTGTTTGTTTTGCCCCGCAGTTTCGTAGCTTCGCCTCGTAGTTCGTTAATCGCCGAGGGTCTTATCTCACCTTTTTGCTAAACCCTTCCAGCAGATGCCTCCCAAAAGATCCGCCAGAATTCAGCAGCGCCAACGTCGAGAGCGTGACGCTCAAGATAATGATCAGGATGACATCCACAATGCAGGGAGTGGACGTGGTAGAGGTAGAACCAATAATCGACATGGCAGAGGTAGAGGAGGAGGTAGAGGTGGAGGCAGACATGATAGTGAACAAGATCACCAAGAAGAGGAAGTAAGTCAAAATCAGCAGGAAGTGCAAGATGAGGTCGGAGAAAACAATGACCAGAACAGAGGTGAAGGACAACAGAACCGTGGTAGAGGTGGTAGAAGAGGTGGAAGAGGTGGAAGAATACCCGCAGCACCTGTCACCAACCTAGTAGCTGTGATGGATAATCAGACCCGTCTGATGGAGATTATTGCCCAGGGACTTATGGACAGAGCTCCAGGTCCACAGAGTAAAATGTCAGAATTCATGAGACTCAGGCCCCCGACTACTGAGGAGGATCCTCTGGCAGCTGATGATTGGCTGCGTGATATCACCAAGAAATTGCACTTGGTGAACGCCAATGACAGAGAGAAAGTTCTTCTGGCATCTCACCAGCTCAAGGGAGCAGCAGGTGAATGGTGGGATAACTATCGTGAGGGTGCAGAGAATGCAGATGCTATTACCTGGGAGGAATTCCAGGAGGAGTTCAGGAGGTATCACATCCCAGAAGGTGTAATTGAAATGAAGGCTGATGAATTCCGCTCTCTGAAGCAGGGGGCGATGACAGTAAATCAATATATCAGAAAATTCATGAAATTGGCCCGTTATGCTCCTGATGATGTTAATACTGATAAGAAGAAGCAGGATCGCTTCAGAAAAGGGCTTAATCCTGGATTGAAAGTGCAGCTGGTTACTCATATTTATCCTGATTTCAACACCCTCATGAACCGTGCACTTCTGTTGGAGGATGCTCGCTCTCACATTGAGCAAGATAGAAAGCGCAAATTCAATGCGCAGAAGTTTAAGCAGCAGGAAAGAAATCAGAAGTCAAGGTTTAATAATAATTTTCAGAAGCCAAAATATCAGTCTACCATGCAGTATAGGACCTCAGCGTCCAATCAACCAAGCTCAGCACCGTCATATCGCAACCAAAATTCTGGTAGTCAGCAGAAGAGCAGTTCCAGTGTTGTTCAACCCAACAACAATGATAAAAGGACTTGCTTTCACTGCCGTGAGCCTGGTCACATGATTGCTAGATGCCCCTATTTGAGCCAGAATAATGCTCCTACTCAGCAGCATCAACCAAACAGTGCCAGAACTGCAGTTTCCGGAAATGGTCGTGGTGGACAGCAACCCTCTGGACAGCAGCGGAGGAATAATCAATCCTTCGGCCGAGGAAAAGTCAACCACATTAATGCAGATGAAGTTGAGGACACTCCTGATGTCGTTCTTGGTGAGTATCTTGTCAACTCCACTCTTGCAACCGTTTTTTTTTTTATTCTGGAGCTTCGCATTCGTTTGTTTCTTCAAAGTTTGTTGCTGCAAATGGTTTGCCAACTGTCATGCTAAAACAACCCCTGATAATCCGGACTCCCGGGGCCGAGACGAAAAGTTATTTGGGATGCCCACGGGTTAAGATCCTTTTAAGTGGGGTAGAGTTCCTAGCGAACTTAGTAGTCCTAGAATCCCAGGGGATAGATGTCATCCTCGGAATGGACTGGCTGAGTAAGCACCAAGGTAATATAGCCTGTGACACCAGGAAAGTTACCCTGGTAAACCACAAAGGAATTAAAGTGGTATGTGAACCAAAAAGGTCAAAGGTTGCACCAATGGTTCATAATATGGAAGCAAGACCGTTGGAGGAAGTGCTAGTGGTCTGTGAATATCCTGATGTGTTTCCAGAAGAGTTGCCAGGCATGCCACCTGACAGAGATATAGAGTTCATCATTGACCTCATTCCCGGCACCTCTCCAATAGCAAAGAGACCGTATAGAATGGCAGCAAATGAGCTAGCAGAATTGAAAGCACAAATAGCAGAGTTACAGGAAAAAGGATTTATCAGACCAAGTTCATCACCATGGGGATCACCTGTTCTTTTTGTTAAAAAGAAAGATGGCAGTCTTAGAATGTGCATAGACTACCGCTCTTTGAATGAAGTCACCATCAAGAATAAATATCCACTGCCCAGGATCGATGATTTATTTGATCAATTGAAGGGAGCCAAATATTTCTCCAAAATTGATTTAAGATCTGGGTATTATCAGCTAAAAATCAGAGAATGTGATATTCTCAAGACAGCTTTTGTCACCAGATATGGTCAGTATGAGTTCACAGTGATGCCATTTGGATTGACAAATGCACCTGCATACTTCATGAACCTGATGGATAAGGTGTTTATGGAGGAGTTAGATCGGTTTGTTGTTGTCTTCATTGACGACATACTTATCTACTCCAAAAGTGCAGAAGAGCATGAGCTGCATTTGAGGATTGTGCTAGAAAAATTGAGAGCTCATGAGCTGTATGCCAAGTTCAGTAAATGTGAATTTTGGTTAAATAAAGTGGCTTTTCTTGGTCACATTCTGACAGAAGAAGGAGTATCAGTGGATCCAGCCAAAGTTGAGGCAGTCCTTAATTGGAAGCAACCAACCACTGTGACGGAAGTTCGAAGTTTCCTTGGTCTAGCTGGCTATTACCGTAGATTCATCGAAGGTTTTTCAAAAATAGCAAGACCAATGACAGCTTTGACACAGAAGGGAAAAGAATTTAAGTGGACAGAAGCCTGTGAGAGAAGCTTTCAAGAGTTAAAGAAAAGGTTAACCACAGCCCCAGTGTTGACCTTGCCAGACATACACCGAGATTTTGTCGTATATTGCGACGCATCTCGACCTGGCAGAGTTGTTGCATATGCATCGAGGCAGTTGAAAACACACGAGCAGAATTATCCCACTCATGATTTGGAGCTAGCAGCAGTTGTGCATGCTCTCAAAATTTGGAGGCATTATCTGATTGGCAATAAATGTGCAATATATACGGATCACAAGAGTCTGAAATATATTTTCACGCAATCGGATTTAAACCTCAGACAGAGAAGATGGATGGAATTAATAAAGGATTATGACCTAGAGATTCGATACCATCCTGGAAAGGCAAATGTGGTAGCAGATGCATTGAGTCGCAAATCTCAGAATAATAGGATTAAAATGCAGAGACGAAGCCCTGAGCTTGTGAAAGAATTCAAACAATTAAATCTTCATTTTGCTAAGCCAGGCCGTCTGAATACCTTATGTGTGGAACCGACTCTGGAAAAGCAAATCAGAACAGCTCAGGAGTCAGATGAAGAAATAAAGGAGCTAAAGAAAATGACAGGGTTGGATAAAGCCCCTGGATTTCGAGTGGATAATCAGGGCACCTTATGGTACAAGGATAGAATTTGTGTGCCGAAGATTGGTGAATATCAGAAGCTGATTATGGATGAAGCTCATAATTCAGCATAATCTATTCATCCTGGATGCACCAAAATGTATATGGATCTAAAACAGAAATACTGGTGGTCAGGGATGAAAAGAGACATAGCAGAATTCGTTGCTCGTTGTAATATCTGCAGCAGGGTAAAGGCAGAACATAAAAGACATGCTGGATTGTTGCAACCCCTCCATGTTCCAGTATGGAAATGGGATGAGATTAGTATGGATCTCATCGTGGGATTGCCCCATACTCTGAAAGGAAATGACTCGATATGGGTCATAGTTGACCGTTTGACTAAGGTTGCACACTTCATAGCTGTGAAGACAACCTATAGAGGAGACAAGTATGCTCAGTTGTACATAGATAATGTACTCAAATTACATGGAGTTCCGAGCAGAATAGTATCGGATCGAGGTGCGCAGTTCACCTCAAGGTTTTGGAAAAGTCTGCAGGAAATGTTAAAAACTAAGTTGGATTACAGCTCTGCTTACCATCCACAGACCGATGGTCAGACAGAAAGGGTGAATCAAATCCTGGAAGACATGTTAAGAGCATGTGTGCTAGCCTATGGAAAAGACTGGGAGAAAAGCTTGTCCTTTGCAGAGTTCTCATATAACAACAGTTATCAGGCCAGTTTACAGATGTCACCATTCGATGCACTGTACGGCAGAAAATGTAGAACCCCGCTGATATGGTCAGAAGTTGGAGAACGTTCTTTCTTCGGACCTGCAGTTATCAGAGATGCAGAAGAGAAAGTAGCTCTGGTCAGAGAAAATTTAAAGGCAGCCCAAAGCAGACAGAAAAGTTATGCTGACACCCGACGCAGGGATTTGAGTTTCGAAGTTGGAGATTATGTGTTTCTCAAAGTGTCACCGATCCGAGGAACCAGGAGATTCCAAATAAAAGGAAAGTTGGCACCAAGGTACATTGGACCTTTCATGGTACTTAAGAAAATAGGAGCCGTGGCATACCGCCTCGAGCTTCCAGAAGAAATGTCAGATGTGCATAATGTTTTCCACGTGTCACAATTAAAGAAATGTCTGAGAAAACCAGAAGAAAAAGTTCCCCCAGAAGTGATGGACTTACAGCATGATCTCAGGTATCAGGAAAGGCCGATAAAGATCTTGGATGTTGCCACTCGACTCACGAGAAAGAATGCAATAAGAATTTGTCGAGTTCAATGGAGTAATCACACCGAAGCAGAGGCAACATGGGAAAGAGAAGATGATCTCAAGCGAGAGTTCCCTTACCTTTTCGAGGAAGAGCCGGAATCTCGGGGACGAGATTCTCTTTAAGTGGGGTAGGTTGTAGCGACCCGTGTTTTTGCCCGTTGTCAAAAATCACTAAAAATTTGAACTTTTTAAAATTTTCCAATTAAAATTAATGTGTTAGCTTAGTTAATAGCAAAACCAAAAGTTTTTGAATTTTAAAACATGCACAAACAACACCATGAGCATTTTTGTGTTTTCTTTGCTTTGTTTAAGTGTTTGTTTGATCTTCCCTTTTTGAATGAATTCAAAATTCATTCAAATTCAATCCCAGCAAAAGAACATTCCTATCGGGCCGCTCTCTTTTTCTTCTTTCTTTCCCGGCCCAGCAACCCCATCAGCCCAGCCGCCCCTTTTCCTCTTTCTCTCTTCCGCTTGGGCCGCTCCGCTCCCGGCCCAGCTTCGCCCGCGCCAGCCATCCCGGCCTGCCAGCCCAGCCCGCTCTCCCTCTCCCTCTTTCCGTCGCTGACGCGTGGGGCCCGTGCCCACGTCGTCTTCCTCCTCACGACCGGCGCGATTGGCGCCGTCGCCCATCCCTCCTTGCCGGCGAACCGCCTCCGTCATGTCCAAGCAACAGAAGAGGACCGCGTTCAGCACGTGTGCGCGAAACCGCCTTCCCTGCCCTGTCCCATCGTCGTCCTCTCCTCTACTTAACGCGCGCGCCAAGTCTCCTCAAAAGCCGGCGAGCTCCATTCCTCCGACGTCAGCCACAGCGCCCTCCCTCTCGCTCCGTCTCGTCTTTCGTCCTGCAGCCATGCCCGTCGCGCGTCACCGCCGTCTTCATTGCTCGCGAACCGCCTTCGCGCGTCGCATCGGCATTAACTCTGGCGAGGAAAATATCGCCGGAGAACCGCCTTCGCACACTGCTCCGCACCGCCATTGCCGGCCTATAAAGCAAGGGGCAGACCCCCGTTTCCCTCCTCTGTTTTCATTTCCCTCCCGCGCTCACTCTCGAGCACTCCCTCTCACTTTTCCCCATTCCCTCTCAAGTCCGGCGGATACTCCGACGAGCTCTTCCCCCTTCTCTGGTGAGCCCCGCTCCCCTTTCTTCGTCGAGTTCAAAGCTCCCACGCATGCTTAACTTCCTGGTGCCCCTCATTTGTGCAGCCGCGCTCTGTACGAGGTGGTCACCGCAACCCTAGCTCCGGCACGCCTCCGTCGCCCCCTTGCCAATCCAAAAGCACGGTGAGCACCCCCAACCTTTCTCCCCGAGCGCCGGCTCCGCCGCCGCCTTTCTCTCTCGCCGCTGGCAGCCGTGAGCTCCCTCCGGCCCGGCCGAACCCTCCGCGCGACTCACTGCCCTCACGCGCACACTCGCGACCACTCGCACTCAAGCCCCGCGCACTCCCTCGCCTTTTTCCCCTTTGCTCGCCGGCGCGCCGCCCATCTCCGGCGACGTCGCGCCGCCACTCCAGTCGACTTCGTCGACGACATCACCCGCCATTGCACTCGCCGTCGCGCGTAGATCACGTAGGAGTGCTCCGCGTCCCCATCCGACCTCTGTAGCCGCCGCCGGCGACGATTCCGGTGAGGCCGCCGCCGCGCGCTGCCGTTCGCCGCCGCGCCTTGACTGGTCGCGCCGCTGTTCGACGTGGCCGCCACGTCGGCTCGCGGGCCCGCGACGACCGGGTCGCCCTGCTCGAGTGGCGGACCCGGCGCACCATGGAGCCGCCGCTCTGCACCGCCCGGTCCACCGTTCTGTGGACTCGGCTCACCGAACAGTAGCGAGCGGACCCCGCTGGGCCCTTTGGCCCACCGGTCGGTGAGACAAACTCGCTGGAAATTGTTACGTACACCCGGATTTGTACACAGAAATCTATTTCGACCAATTTCCAATATCAGAAAAATTCCTAAAATTCCCCAAAAATCCAATATTCCTTCCTAACCATTTTGCAACCCTTGTTACCCTCTGGAAAATTAGGATTATGGCTATACTTAATTAAGATAATCAAATCCTAATCAATTTCCTTTCTTTTACTTCAAAAATCCATATCTTCTTCATCTTAACTCCAATTTTGGCGAAACCTGCGCCAAAATTCATCTAAAATCCTATTCTATCCAGTGCCACCAAAATCAACTCCTCTCTGGGTTTATTTGGATTTTATTTGGATTTATTGCTCTGTTAAATTGTTTGTGAGCGGTAGATTTATCTTTTTGCTGAACCGTTAGATAATCAAGACGAAGAGGCTGAGGACCCCGATTACGAGGATTTAGAGGAAGAAGAGCTTGGTGAAGGCAAGTCTAACTCCCTTTGATCATATTGATCCTATGTTTGCAAATATCCTAATTAGAGCTGTTTATAAATAAATTGCATGGTGTTTAAATGAATTTAAATGCTAGAATGGCCCTATGCAATATTTGAATGCCTGCCTTGACTTGATTATATCCTGTATCCTTGTTAACCTTAGGAATCAACATCATGAATTTAGTTAATGAATTGTTGATATGCTCACTGCTTAGGACTTTCACATGTGTATTAATTAATATTGCTCACATGATTTTCGTGTAAAATGTGTGTGTCTTGGTGGAGTGTGTAAATGTGCAAATGGGTGGTTAATAATAAGTGCAACCCTAGTGAGGGATGTTTTTGGCGGGATCAGGCGAGGTAGTCCTCAGTGGGGAGGCTATCTCTGGGACGCCCTTCCACTTGTGGATTGGCTATTGAAGATGCCTGGTTCGGTCATATAAGGACCGGTTCTTGTGCCGCCTTTGCCTAGCATCACTCGCGCAGCCACAAGCCGTGAATGGGCGCGGAATTGGAACTACACCCTACTAGTACTCACCCGGTACCCCCCAGAGGCAGGAGATTGCAACGGAGTCCTAGGAGAAGACTCGTTCGTTGGTGGGTGTTCGAGATCCGGCATTTATGACTGGCCATTTTATTATGATTGTGAAGCCCCTGGTGGTGCCCGTAGGGGATGCCGTGGTGGTACGAAGTAGGTACGGAACCTTTAGTGGGACAGTCCAAACTATGACGATAGGGAGGACTGGACCACCTTGTGGGGAAATTTGTGTACCCTTGGCCAAGGTTAAGAAACTTTCTGGAAAGCCGTGTTCCACGGTATTGGACAACGTGAAAGCATCGGCCACACTATGATTAGATTTTCTGCGTGAGTTTCCTTGGTGTGTTTTTGGAAAACGCCAGTTTGGAGCCGTGTGCTGGTTGTCGGCCAGTGACAAAATTGAGGAACTGGCGGGATGGATTGCATCTCCCCCAGGACCGCCCAACCCCACTAATCTCTACAGATATTTGATTAGAATTGCGAAATGCTTTGTTTTCAAAACAACTCTGCATAAACTTGGCCTTCTCGCCTTGTCGATAAAACTCAGCCTATCCTTTGATAATCCCTGGCATAATCATACCCCTCGTGTTAGGCTTGCTGAGTACCTTAAGTACTCACCCTTACTTAAATCATACAGAAGATGAGCCCGACTATGATTTCAAGCTGATGGTGATGAAGAGTGAATATCGGCCTTCGCTCAAGTGGTGCCTGTAGGAGTGGAGCCCTGTCGTCTTCCGCTAGAATAAGTGTTAGCTCTGGCTACTGCGTCAGCCTTTGAGCGTGATGCCTGTGGGTGTTGAGGCTGCTCGCCTCTTTTGTATCAAGACCTTTATGTAATAAAAAGGCTTGTAATGACTCTCAGTAATATAAATAAAGTATTTGCTGTGAAGCATTCTGTGAAAGTGTCGTATCAGCTACTGATCCAGGGACTGATACGGTAAACACTAAGTACTTCAGAAATGGGGTACGACACGGAGTCCTAAAACAAATGTAAGCAAGGGTCAGGTTTTTTTTGGGGGGGTGGGGGGGGGGGGGGGGGTGGGGGCAGGGGGTGCGGGGAGCTTTATTTATGTACCGAACCTGATTAAACCCACTGATAAAATGTAAATGCCTTTTTTTTTGCGAATTGATAAAATGTAAATGCCTGGTTGGCTTAAAACACAATATGTCCATGGTACCAAATTCAAGAATGCGATAGGATGATGGTATGAACACGGATGGATGAAAATTCATGTGAGATCGAGGCTTGGTCAGAATCGAACACAGGAACATGACTGAGCATTCCAGCCTCCCAAATTTCGCCCTTGTTCAAAGAATTTACAAGGCTTAATGAAACCTGCCAACTATAGGAAAGTGGAAAAAAGATTATCCTCTATGTGAAAGGAACTTGGTAGCAATTCTATAGAATTTCGAGTGCAGAAAACGACCTTAACGTTACATAAAACTAAATTGGCATCAACGTCAAATCATGGCTAGATAAACAGATATAAAGTATGCAACAGAGGAGTGAGTAAATCTGAATTATTTCTTGATTTTTGTGGAGGTCATGCACGGAGTTTTCTGCAGAGCATATCTAAATTATGCAACAATGGAGTACTACGAAACTGGGGTTTCCATGAAAGATGCACGTATCAACCAAGGCATTATTAAGGCCTATAAATATTGATGACGTATTAAGAAAATTGTTAAGACGTGTTTGCAAGTTATTTGTCAATATTGATCAATGAAGCAACTTGCACAATTGGAAAACACCCAAGTTTGCCGCCCACATAGCTGTCAAGTTAAAATTTATCCTCGAGGTCGACAGGCCACCAGCACTGCATCTTGGCATCTTAAAATAAATATAACCACGTAATAATAAGCTAGCATCAATAAGAAAAAATGTGTGGTGTCTCAACGATGCCTAGTTTGGATGTATCGATGTACCAAACCTAATGACATAACTAAGTGTTACATGCATGTTAATGTTTGGGATGGCATGGACATGCATATAGATTTATGTTCATGTGAGAGTGAGACCAAGACTTGCTCAGAATCCAACAAATGAGCACGACTGAGTATATATTCCACCCTCTTAATTCCGTCCTTGTTCATGCAATATATAAAGTCTATACAAGACCTTCTAACTCTACGAAACAGGAAAAATATTTTCAATAAGCCTTGTCCAGAATCAATCATAGGAACCTCATTGAGTATTCCAGCTTCCCTAATGTGGCCCTTGTTCAGACAATTTACAAAGCTTACGGAAAACCTGCCAAGTCTAAGCAAGAGGAAAAAAGAGTATCCTTTCAATGAAAGTAACTTGGTACCAATCCTATAGAATTTTGGGTCAAGAAAACAATCTTAAGATTACATAAACTTAACTGGCATCTACAACAAATCATTATTAGAGCTGAGCTAAAGTATGCAACAACGGAGTGAGTAAATCTGAACTATTTCCTGATTTTTGTGGAGGCCATGCACGGAGTTTTCTGGAGCCAACAACATACCATGAGGAGCATGACTAAAATATCAACATTGGAGTAGTTGGAAAATGGAAAGCATTCTATTCAGTGGTGGGGTTTCCATCAAAGATGCATTTATCAACCAAAGAATAATTGAGGTCTACTAATATTTATGACATATTAAGAAAGTCGAGAAAAGACCTGTTTGCATGTGCTTTGTCTCTATTGAGCAATCAAGCAAGTTGCACAGTTGTAAAACACCCAAGCCTTGCCGCCCACATAGATCAAGTTAAAATTTATCCTCGAGGGTGACAGGCCACCAGCTCCTGGTCATGGCACTTAAAAACAAATGTAACCTCGTAATTAAAAGCTAGCATCACTAAAAAAAAATTTGTGCTTTCTCCAAGATTCCTAGTTTGGATTTATCGATGTGCCAATCCTAAGCACATAACTAAGACTTAGTCACACTAGTAGGCATGTGAATTTTTGGGATAGTGTGGACATACATACAAATGTAGGTTCTGCGAGAGTGAGGCCAAGACTTGTTCAGAATCCAACAAATGAGCTGAGTATTCCACTCTCTTAAATCCGTCCTTGTTCACGCAATATATAAAGCTAGTCTATTCAAAACCTCCCAACTCTGTGAAAGCAAAAAAAAAAAAAAAAAAAAAAAAAGAATTCTCAGAAAAAAAGAACATGGTACCAATTCTACACAATATTGATTCCAGAAAGCAATCTTAACATTAAATAAAACTGATTTGGCACTGAAAAAGTTGGCTTTATTTGCATACACAGCCCCAGCTCCAGGGTTGGCACTCGGAACATACTTACGCGGGAGCACAAGAAACACACTACACCTACAGTACCTGATCGTGAGGTAAAATCACAGACCCTAAAACGGAGGGGTAAAAGGGGTTAAAAAAACTATTGGAAGGTAAAGAAGGGGTAAGAATACAATACAACAACAACAAAGCCTTTTCTATCTCAAGCAAGTTGCTGTTCAATAGCCTCTTTAAAAATTGTGTGCACTGAGACACCACCTGCACTTTATTACCACAGAGTGTTAAAACAGATGTAAGCAAGCGTCTGTTTTTTTAGGGTGGGGTGGGGGGGGGGGGGGGGGGGGGGGGGGGGGGGGAGGGGCTTGTTCATGAAACCTAGCTTGGCTATATTTATGTACCTAACCTGATCATGGGATTTAAACCCACTGATCAAATGTAGATGTCTTTTTTTGCGAAAAGGGAATTCCATTGATATTAAAGCATATTACATCTCCGGATTACAAGAACACCCGAAACAATTTCAACTCCACTGATGGGAGACAAGAAACCTTGAAAGAGCCATAAATTCCACCATCTAGGATCACCATCCCAGACGGATATGCCACGGAAGAGAACTCCGATCTGAACGAGAACCAAGACATTATTAAGGCCTAACGTATGAAGAAAGTTGTTAAGACTTGTTTGCAATTTCTTTGTCAATATTGATCAATCAGGCAACTTGCACAATTGTAAAACACCCAAGCTTGCTGCCCACATAGTTATCAAGTTAAAATTTATCCTCGAGGGCGACAGGCCACCAGCTCTGTGTCATGGCATCTTGAAATAAATATAACCTAGTACTAATAAGCTAGCGTCACTAAGGAAAAAATTGTGGTGTCTCAACGATGCCTAGTTTGGATGTATCGATGTACCAAACCTAATCACATAACCAAGTGTTACATGTTAATGTTTGTGAAGGACCGATCAAGGCGACTAGAGGGGGGGTGAATAGGCGCCTTCACAAATTTCTTGCGAAACAAATGGCCTTTCCTATTTTTCACCCGACGCACCTCTCGACAAAACACACCATGATCTCGTAGTCACAACGGAGATACTGACCATAGGAATGTGTTAGGAATTTTCCCTATGCAGTTCGGAAGCTTAAAAGGAAACTCTAAACAAACAGCCAAAGCATGTATTAATAAACAGACAAAAGGATTAGTTAATTGTAAAGACAGAGCTATCACAAATGCTAAACTCGTGTGCTACAGAACTAGCAGCAAGCAAAGTGCTACAGGAACAAGCAATATAAATACATTGGTGCTTAAAAGCTTAAACCAACAGGAGTTCCAAATATGCAATAAAAGTTCCCTCAAGCTCTGTTGTAATTGCCGGAAAAACAAAGTGTCCTGGAGCTGCTATAGTTTCTAGAGATAAAGCACAATCAACAGATAAATGCACATGCAAGCATATCGAGGAAGTGATGAAATAAACAGAGCAAAACTAGCTGATATATTTCACTCTGAAACCAAACTGAACTGCTCGTGAACAGAGATAGAGCTTCAAGAAAACCTTACAAACAAATATTAAAACTTGCACTGCTACTGTTCGACAAAGAAACAGTTCACAACAACTAGCAAGCAAAGGAATATTTAACTAGTGCTTGAACTGCAGTCATGCATACATGAACAGGTGCAACTCCGATCAGTACTAGATATGAGAAAATAAAAAGCAATGCAAGCTACAGCAACCTGCAGGAGCAACGATTGATAAGAGCTACAGCCAGCAGTAGAGAATATTAATTACGGCCAGATTAAAGGTACAAGCTGCAATGGAGATTAGGAAGGATAAACTAATGGCTCAACTCATGTGCATGCTGGTCTTGATCGGAGCAAAAGATGAAGTCACAGGAAAGAAATAGTTTTACCATGATTACTCATTCACTCGACATTGCAACTGCTCCTAGAATTTTCTTACTCTCAGAGCTAAGCTCAAGCTGTTCTTCAGACTGAATCCTCACTACCAAGACATGGCGAGCTGCAGTTGCAACCAAAATTCAGAACTCTCTCCACAAATGTTCAGACCTGCTTCTTGTGCTGATGGAGCCTGTCGAGCTGCAAGCTTTATGTATTTCTTCAGACTGCTGCGTCGAGAACCTGCTGGAGCAAAGAACCTGAACTCGTTGCCGTTTCTTGTGACCTTCTGCCGCTTGTTAATCCTGCACACAATACAAAGGCAAACAGAGGAGGCTCGTTCTAGATGGTCAAGCAACAGAATGGAAGCAGAAGACTGGAGCCCCCTTTTCTTTTTCGCACAAGCCTGAAACAAATCAAAGTCGAGCCTGATGCATCTGCACTGAAAGATGACCGGCAAAACCAATTGACCAGAGCGCAGGAACAGAGAGCTCGAGCTCGAGGGTGCACAGAACAGAGTGGACTGGCGGTCTGCTCTTCGCTGGAAATCACCAAACCCCACCGAAGCAGTTCCAGAAATCATGAAACATTAAGCACAGCCTCTTCGCATCATGTGTGATCTGTTCCAACCAAAAAGCTCCCCAAACCATGAAGATCTACACACTAATTTCAGAGAATCGGGAAACCCTAGTAAATGGGGAAATTTGGGGGAAATCCAAAATTACAAGTGCTCGTGAGTGGGATTGATCAATCGAAGACACAGATGGATACTCACATGTCCTAGCACCAATTCCACCAAAGGAATCTGGCCCAAATCGCAAGCAAAGCGAAGAACAAAAAATCACAGAAAAGGAGCTCCGAAAATAAGGGAAAATAGCAAATCGGGATTCAAGAGGATGGGAACATTTTGAGCACGAATTGGAGGTATGTATTACTCAATCATGTATATGTCAAGCCACTCCTCGGCACACCAAAGCCTAGGATGACAACAAGCTCAATCAAAGAGCCATCTCCTCTCTTCTCTCCTCTCTTCTCTCCTCTCTCTCAAACCCTCTCCCTACAACTCAAATGAAAAGCTCAAGGTGGGCAGCCAACCAGCCCCCTCACCTTATCCTCTTGGACATTTTCACATTCCGAAAATGCCCCTCACACTACAACATACCCTTACAACACATAAGGGCGTTTCCGTCCAACTTTTTCTCCTTTACCCGAACGCCGTCGGGGCCTTCACACCGTAGCTTCACCTCGAAGCCACCTTCGCGATGGTGCCACATGCACCACCATCCGCCGCCGCCGGTTTTGAGGCCTAAACCGGGAAACCGCCTTGCACGCTTCTCAAAGCGCAACTTCCACCACCGGTTTTGAGGCTCAAACCGGGAAACCGTCCACCACCGGTTTTGAGGCATAAACCGGGAAACCACCCACCGCCGGTTTTGAGGTCTAAACCGGGAAACCGTCCACCGCCGGTTTTGAGGCCAAAGCGGGAAACCGTCGCCCACCGGTTTTGAGGCCAAACCGGGAAACCATCTCGATGTCGACGCGTGTCACCTCGTCCCGCGAACCTCACCGTCAAGTCTCCTCGGTCCCAGCCCGTCGGGACCCTTCACTTGACTCGGCCTCTCATTCGCCTTGACTTGGTCAACCCACCGTCTTCATCACCTCCACGGTTTTGAGGCCAAACCGCGAAACCCTCCGTGCTTCTTGTCCGTCACGTGTACGGTGTGGATCACCCTTGACCTCATCCGGCCTCTCGATCGCCCGGACCCAAGCCTCCCGCTTAGTCCCGATCCTCCCGCCGTTGACCATCAAGTTGACTCCATTGACCTACACATCATTAGACAAGCAAACACATTTCTCCATTCTTCCCATCACCTTCACCAACTCCGGTTAGCCATAAACATAATAATGCACATGCTTATGTAACCCACAAAATCCCGCAATTCAAACCCGAAACCCCGAGTTCAACTCAAACCAAATCCGTTGTCAATTACTCATCACATCATGAACCATGGTACATCTCAACATGGTTCCTCAATCTCCCCCTTGATGAGTACATTGACAACAACACCAATCTCAAGAATTCGAAGTTTGAAATGCGAAATCAAGAAAGCTAACTAGATGGTCCAAAACGAAGAAAATGAAAATCAAATGACCATCAAGTAGCAAAGGATCACAAAAACACAAGAGACTCTAGAAAATCTAATACATAGAATGCTCCCCTCAAGTTATGATTACCTCTCATGCAATGTATATGCTATCATTTTCTCACTTTCTCACATTTTGGGCATTACTCCCCCTGATTTTGTGCATTACTCCCCATGAAATCTCTCCCCCTTTGGCAATGAACTCATCAAGACATAAAAGAGAGACAAAAATGCAATGTATGAGGATGTAAACTTATGGAGCTTCAACAATCATGTCAACAAGCATTTATCATTGCTAGTAATCAAGCACAAAACCTTGAAGTGTAAAAGCATGAGCTCACAATAGCACAAAGGCCGTAATAGAGAGCATAGCACAAAAGTAATAAGCTAGACAAGCTAAGCATGAAGATTGAATTGAGCAAGATAGATTCAAATTTGCTACATCATGATAAAAGCTGCCACCACATGTATAATTACCGCTAGCCAAGGCAAAACAAGTATTAAGTGAATCCAAGAAAACTAGCAAGTGGCAATCTCGACTCAAGCAACAAACATTCGGAAAGATGTGCTTTGACAAACGCTCACATATGCAACAAAGACTCAATTTGATCAAGTGAGTAATCAACAAGTGAGATATAAGATTTAGGAACAAAAGCAATTACTCATGTTATTTTTATCCTCAAGTAACCTCTTATCCATGCGGAGGGTCGCACGACTGGGTACGGCAAACACCCCGAGGCATCAAGGCACCGTATTGGATTTTATCCTCAAGTAACCTCTTATCCATACAGAGGGTCGCACGACTGGTTACGGCAAACACCCTGAGGCATCAAGGCACCGTATTGGATTTATCATTAAGCACAAAAGATCAAATGATTTTAGAAATAAAGCACAAGAGCAAAAGAGCATGCCTTTTGGCAAAAGGAACATTCGTTCCCCCAAAGTCCCATCATGAGCTAAACATTTGCCAAAGTCCACCCCCCAAACAACAAGTTGCCGAAGCCAAGATATTTTCCAAAACTAGCCTTAACACAAGTCTTGACAAGGATAAAAGTAATTATATACATGGTGAGCAAACATAGGCATGCATAGATCATAAGTCTCACAAAAGCCAATTTTCATCTCAAAGTTTAGCTAGCTTGCTCAAAATGCACCTATGCCAAGCCATCTAGAAGAGCCTAAGTTTGTAAAGTTTGCTACTAGCAACCACACAACTTAGCTCAAGCTCAACCATAGCAACAATAAATACAAGAAGACATAAGAATTGAAGCTCATCATCTATAAAGCACATGTTACATGATGAGATGCAATGCAAAAAGTAAGATACAATTTTTACAAGAAAAACATCTCAAAGGTCCAAAGCAAAATACAAGCTCCAAATGTCAATGTAAGCAACAACTCCAAAAGTCCGAAGCACAAGACAAGCTCCAATATCAATGAAAAACAACACTCCCTCTCAAACCAAGCCAATCTCCCCCTCAACAAAACAACTTTAGAATCATTCAAAATGAGGACAAAGAGACACTTGAAAAGGGGTAAACATTACACAATCAAAGAAGGGAGTTGTGCAAATAAAGCAATATGGAGCATACTTCAAACTCAAATTTGCAAAGCATGACAAAACATGAGAGGATTAAGTAATCACATGTCAAAGTGAGGGATATAAAAAAAATAAGACCATAAGGAGCACTCATCACATGAGGGTAAGCATGTGAGAACCATTATCTAACCATGAAAAGATATATTACGGTTCACACAAGATACAAGAAGGAGTGACAAAAGTCACAAGAGCGATCACAAAGCTAGCATGGTAGGATATAACAAGACGATCACATGCTAACCAAATAAAGGCAAAAGAGATCGAGAGAGAAAACCGAAAACATGATACATGATATACACAAATAATACATGCCAAGAGGGTCAAGTGAGCATATGAACAAGCATCTCATACCATAAGTAAATGTACATGAATGTAGAAGGTATGAGTGTATAGGAAAGCTCACAAAATAGGTGAAGACGCTACAATGAAGCGCATGCCTCTTGGAGGCCATGTACAAGGGTATGGAGAACCATCCATGTCTAATCACGTCATGCAAAAGACCGAGACGAATTATGCTCATGTCCTCCAACCCGCGTCCCCAACCTACATATGAGAAGAGAGAGATGTCCGAGTCTTGGATCCCGAAGGGTTAGTAAGCAAATACTTGGGAATCCAACACTTGGACACATGACCAATAGATGTACTCAATTTATCATGAGGGTTAGCATGACGCAAACTTTGGTTCAAATGTGAAGACCTTGAATCACCCTTAGGAGCATGTCGCGAAATGGCAACTCGAGAAGAAAAACGAGTGCAACCACTGGAAAAACGACGAGAACCTCTAAAGGAAACAACTTGAGAAGAACCACGGAAAGCATCATGAGAACTAGGTCGTGGACCAACACAAGAAGCATTAGAAGCATGTCCACGAGCACGTTCAAACCCACAAGAGAAAGAGTCAAAGAAACCATCAATAAAGCGAGGCTTCATGCTAGGCTCCCGAGTCTTCATGCCATGGGAAAAGCAATGAACACCTGAAAAGTTAGAAGCACGAGAACGGCGCAAGCGTTTGGCACGCCTAAAGCAAAAGTCAATTTGATGTCCATCATTCCCACAATAAGAGCAATGGTACAATGGCCTATCGGGAGAGACGGTTTGAGATGGAGAAGTACCATTCTTGCTCAAGCGAGAAGTCCTTTGAGACTTGCATGAAGGTCTAGAAGCATCTCTTGACTTGGAGTCAACATTAGGTCCACACATGCCATGGAAAGGACGATGTGTGTTCCTAAAAGCTTTTGCACGAATGCGACGCTCGTGTTTCGCACGGCGAAAGCAAAACTCAACAACATGCCCATCTTTCTTGCAAAAGGTGCAATGGTACTTTTCTTTCAAGGTTGATGTACCATTTGAGCAAGAAACACCTTTGCCATTTGAAGTCTCTTGGGCAACACCGGAAGAGCCAATAGCATGAGTAGCCAAAGAAGAATTATCCAAAGCAATAGCACAAGTGCTAACAACCAAAGACTCACGCTCAATATGAGAAGAATCCAACTCCGAAGACAAAAAAAAAAATATTTGAAACATGCACATCGGAGTGAGAAGAATCGCGTGAATCGAGAAGCTTAGCATCTAAGCTCTTGCATAGTTGGAGCAAAATCTCATTTTGAGATTTGAGGCGCTCACAAGTACCACATGTAGTATCTCTTAAGATTTGAATCTCCTTCTCAATGCACTCGACATATGTGGTACGCAAGAGGTCATTCTTCTTTTCAAGGCTAGCACTCATATCATTGTGCTCAACCAACTTTGCGCTCATATCATCGCGCATTAGCTTCAAAGCCTCAACTTCAATTTTCAAATCATGACATGATGTGCAAGAAATAGATGGAGCATCACTCATATGCATATCATGCAAAGCATCATGATTAGCACAAGAATTAAGACAGGCATCATCATTCATCAAAAAGGAGCAAGTGCTACAAGGCATAGATTTCATCTCAACAATTGTAGCCCTAGCAAGTTCAAGTTGCTCTAAGCGAGTGGAGTGATCTAGCTTCAACATTTCATTTTCAGCAAGCAAGTCGATACAAGAATTGCAACCTTTTCTAGCCAAGGACATAAGATTGTCTATTTCAACTCTAGCACAATCAAGGTCTTTATTCAAGGCAACACATGAGTCACATGGCATAGAAGCATTTGAATTTAGCAACTCTATCTCATCACTCAAAGACTTGCAAGACATGCATGGCAAAGAAGCATTCTCATTCAACATGTTGATAACAAATCTGGCACTTTCCAATTGCTTTTCACATGAAGAACAATCATGCATCAATGTATCATTTTCAGATTTCAAGCAAGCCATGGAAGCATTCAACTCATCATTCTCTTTTTAATCAAGGCAACACAATCATCACAAGGCAAAGAAGTACTAGACTTGCAGAAGACAAAGCATTCACATTATCAAGTCTAGACAACAAGCTCTTATCACTAGGCATCGAGGTTTTCAACTTCTTTTTGAGTTTAGCAATTTTAGCATCACAAACTTGAACCGTCGTGAATAAGCCCACAATGCCATTGACAAGGTTACCTTGGCTCATCTTGAAAAGCTCGGAGATGAGATCTTCATGAGACATCTCATTGCGTCTTGAAAGCTTGAAAAGCTCGACCAATTTAAATTCTTCCTCCGTGAGGTCCACCTCTTCCTTCTCCTCGAGATCATCCATGCGAGCATCCACAACTCGACTCTTCTTTGTCCCATCCTCAATAGCAATTCCACACCTATCCAAACCTGAGGATAAAGACAAACGAGAGCGAGCACTTGGCGCCATGAAACAAGCACCGGTTATCGTTAGCAAGTAGCCGAAGCACAAACAAGCAAATGCAAAAGGTCGCCTACGGATCACACGGCCGGTAAAAGCCAACAAGTGATCAAACCGGCTCTGATACCAATTGAAGGACCGATCAAGGCGACTAGAGGAGGGGTGAATAGGCGCCTTCACAAATTTCTTGCGAAACAAATGGCCTTTCCTATTTTTCACCCGACGCACCTCTCGACGAAACACACCATGATCTCGTAGTCACAACGGAGATACTGACCATAGGAATGTGTTAGGAATTTTCCCTATGCAGTTCGGAAGCTTAAAAGGAAACTCTAAACAAACAGCCAAAGCATGTATTAATAAACAGACAAAAGGATTAGTTAATTGTAAAGACAGAGCTATCACAAATGCTAAACTCGTGTGCTACAGAACTAGCAGCAAGCAAAGTGCTACAGGAACAAGCAATATAAATACATTGGTGCTTAAAAGCTTAAACCAACAGGAGTTCCAAATATGCAATAAAAAGTTCCCTCAAGCTCTGTTGTAATTGCCGGAAAAACAAAGTGTCCTGGAGCTGCTATAGTTTCTAGAGATAAAGCACAATCAACAGATAAATGCACATGCAAGCATATCGAGGAAGTGATGAAATAAACAGAGCAAAACTAGCTGATATATTTCATTCTGAAACCAAACTGAACTGCTCGTGAACAGAGATAGAGCTTCAAGAAAACCTTACAAACAAATATTAAAACTAGCACTGCTACTGTTCGACAAAGAAACAGTTCACAACAACTAGGAAGCAAAGGAATATTTAACTAGTGCTTGAACTGCAGTCATGCATACATGAACAGGTGCAACTCCGATCAGTACTAGATATGAGAAAATAAAAAGCAATGCAAGCTACAGCAACCTGCAGGAGCAACGATTGATAAGAGCTACAGCCAGCAGTAGAGAATATTTAATTACGGCCAGATTAAAGGTACAAGCTGCAATGGAGATTAGGAAGGATAAACTAATGGCTCAACTCATGTGCATGCTGGTCTTGATCGGAGCAAAAGATGAAGTCACAGGAAAGAAATAGTTTTACCATGATTACTCATTCACTCGACATTGCAACTGCTCCTAGAATTTTCTTACTCTCAGAGCTAAGCTCAAGCTGTTCTTCAGACTGAATCCTCACTACCAAGACATGGCGAGCTGCAGTTGCAACCAAAATTCAGAACTCTCTCCACAAATGTTCAGACCTGCTTCTTGTGCTGATGGAGCCTGTCGAGCTGCAAGCTTTATGTATTTCTTCAGACTGCTGCGTCGAGAACCTGCTGGAGCAAAGAACCTGAACTCGTTGCCGTTTCTTGTGACCTTCTGCCGCTTGTTAATCCTGCACACAATACAAAGGCAAATAGAGGAGGCTCGTTCTAGATGGTCAAGCAACAGAATGGAAGCAGAAGACTGGAGCCCCCTTTTTCTTTTTCGCACAAGCCTGAAACAAATCAAAGTCGAGCCTGATGCATCTGCACTGAAAGATGACCGGCAAAACCAATTGACCAGAGCGCAGGAACAGAGAGCTCGAGCTCGAGGGTGCACAGAACAGAGTGGACTGGCGGTCTGCTCTTCGCTGGAAATCACCAAACCCCACCGAAGCAGTTCCAGAAATCATGAAACATTAAGCACAGCCTCTTCGCATCATGTGTGATCTGTTCCAACCAAAAAGCTCCCCAAACCATGAAGATCTACACACTAATTTCAGAGAATCGGGAAACCCTAGTAAATGGGGAAATTTGGGGGAAATCCAAAATTACAAGTGCTCGTGAGTGGGATTGATCAATCGGAGACACAGATGGATACTCACATGTCCTAGCACCAATTCCACCAAAGGAATCTGGCCCAAATCGCAAGCAAAGCGAAGAACAAAAAATCACAGAAAAGGAGCTCCGAAAATAAGGGAAAATAGCAAATCGGGATTCAAGAGGATGGGAACATTTTGAGCACGAATTGGAGGTATGTATTACTCAATCATGTATATGTCAAGCCACTCCTTGGCACACCAAAGCCTAGGATGACAACAAGCTCAATCAAAGAGCCATCTCCTCTCTTCTCTCATCTCTTCTCTCCTCTCTCTCGAACCCTCTCCCTACAACTCAAATGAAAAGCTCAAGGTGGGCAGCCAACCAGCCCCCTCACCTTATCCTCTTGGACATTTTCACATTCCGAAAATGCCCCTCACACTACAACATACCCTTACAACACATAAGGGCGTTTCTGTCCAACTTTTTCTCCTTTACCCGAACGCCGTCGGGGCCTTCACACCGTAGCTTCACCTCGAAGCCACCTTCGCGATGGTGCCACATGCACCACCATCCGCCGCCGCCGGTTTTGAGGCCTAAACCGGGAAACCGCCTTGCACGCTTCTCAAAGCGCAACTTCCACCACCGGTTTTGAGGCTCAAACCGGGAAACCGTCCACCACCGGTTTTGAGGCATAAACCGGGAAACCACCCACCGCCGGTTTTGAGGTCTAAACCGGGAAACCGTCCACCGCCGGTTTTGAGGCCAAAGCGGGAAACCGTCGCCCACCGGTTTTGAGGCCAAACCGGGAAACCATCTCGATGTCGACGCGTGTCACCTCGTCCCGCGAACCTCACCGTCAAGTCTCCTCGGTCCCAGCCCGTGGGGACCCTTCACTTGACTCGGCCTCTCATTCGCCTTGACTTGGTCAATCCACCGTCTTCATCACCTCCACGGTTTTGAGGCAAACCGCGAAACCCTCCGTGCTTCCTGTCCGTCACGTGTACGGTGTGGATCACCCTTGACCTCATCCGGCCTCTCGATCGCCCGGACCCAAGCCTCCCGCTTAGTCGCGCCGTTGACCATCAAGTTGACTCCATTGACCTACACATCATTAGACAAGCAAACACATTTCTCCATTCTTCCCATCACCTTCACCAACTCCGGTTAGCCATAAACATAATAATGCACATGCTTATGTAACCCACAAAATCCCGCAATTCAAACCCGAAACCCCGAGTTCAACTCAAACCAAATCCGTTGTCAATTACTCATCACAGCATGAACCATGGTACATCTCAACATGGTTCCTCAGTTTGGGATGGCATGGACACGCATATAGACTAGGAAATTGCCTATGCTTTGCTACGAAAATGGACAAATTGAAACTATATATGGTATGAAATATGCATATTAATACATAGAAGCTAACATTTACACAATATGTATCTTTTAAATGAGTGTACCATGCGCAACTTATCTGACCCACTATATCTCTTGTTTACTTACCAATGCGTGCTATGTGAGGTTTTAAATGAGACCTAGCAAAGGAAATGTTAGGCTCACATTGATATAAAACCTAATCTCTAGCAACTATACGTAGTAAAAAGGTCCGGCGCATATCTGTTGCAATTGCGTACCATAGAACTACTAAAATTACTAGAGAAGGAAGTGTAACTAAAATTACTGTAGAATTAAGAGTTTCCATATATCCTCGTTTCTTCGCGGAGAACGCACATCGCACTCACTGTCCAAGCTTGCTGCGCAACGAGCTCGCCATACACCGCCTAAGCTCGTGCGGCTCCCTTGCTCTGGCACTCACAAATCTGCTCACCGCATCACGGGAGGACGCCCATGGCTCGCCTCATGCTCCCTGCGTCCGTTGAGAATGCCGCAGCCCGCCACTGAAGGGCCGATTTGTACTAGTGGCGCCAGCCGATCGAGCAGTGTGACATCGCTCGCCCCACCATGGCACTTGAGCTCCGCCTCCTTCAGCCTCGCCACTCGGTAGCCGTCAACGCGGTCGTGCCGTGTCCAACGAAAACTAACCATCTCTTGCTCATCGTCCGGGGTGAAAGAAAACAAAGAGGCGGAGGTCGCGCCGCCGGTGCCGTTTCTTCTCCCGACGAGGACATGGATGCCGAACACGACCCATCGTTTATTGGCGCCCGCTTTTCCACCATGCTCGCCGGCCACGGCCCACGCTCCCGGGAGCCACGGTCGCCGCAGGCCTGCAGCTCGCAAGCTCATTCTCCCCGTCGCATGCCGCAGATCACGCTCAAGATTGCATGTTGGCCTACAAGACCCATACGGCATGGGCCTTTCTCCTCTTCAGGCATGTACGATGGCCATATGGGCCTTTCTCCTCTTCTTTTGCTACAAATTAAAGCCCATAGAGCCATAACGCTTCAGGTCGCGCGCTTGATTTTATTTCGGGCGAGCGCGGTAGCGCAAGTGTTGAAAATGTTTCAACGGCTACGGTAATTCTGTTTTAGTTTTAAATTAACATCTTTCAGAACAAATAATGTTCCAGAACAAATGAGGCCGTATTTCAGAACAAACGAGGCCATGTTCCAGAACAAAAGGAGGCCGTGTTTCAGAAAAAAGACGTCGTGTTTCATAACAAACGGAGGCCCCATTCAAGAACAAAAGAAGGCCATGTTCCAGAACAAAAGAAGGCCGTGTTCCAGAAACAAACGAGGCTGTGTTCCAAAACAAACGGATGCCATGTTTCAGAACAAATAAGGCATGTTCTAAAACATAAGGTAGCTGTGTTTCAGAACAAAGGAGGTCGTGTTCCAGAACAAAGGAGTATCTGTGTGGAATATATTTTAAAAATCTAATAGAACTAGAAGATGGCGCTGCATTGCAGCGCCTCCCTGATTGCCCTGCATGTTAAGCTCAATGAATCATGCTAAAAAAAAAAATGGGCTTTAGACAGCGTACTTACAAAAAAAAAATGGAAGGAGATTAAGCAAGGTTTACTGGCCTGTCACATGCATGCTTAACCAAGTATATGCAGTAGTTATTCTGATTGAATCATTCCTAAACTCTCGACTCAATACAAGTTATTGATAGGATTCATGGGGGCACCAACTTAGCAGCTCAATATACTGAAAACATGGTGCATGTCCTTCTTAGCACCTTACCTCTTTGGCCAGTAATTTTTTTACAGAGAGTTTATATAGATATCGCAAAAGTTGATCACAACAGCTGGAGGTCAAGTATTCAGTATTATTTACTTCTTTTCAGCTATATGAACCGTAGCTAATGACATTATAAAAATATTATTAGCTCTAATTCATGGCAAATCACAACCAATAACCAACATTATATTCAGTTATGAGCCATTAAGTGTGCTGCTGCTTGTCCTAAGCATGTGAGCCCGATTAGCTTTACTATAAATGTATTGATGTTAGAATAGAAAACTGGTACTTGCAATATATGTTAGCACAGTACATTCAATGGTACGAAATACAGTCATTAAAACGTAGACAATGATTATATATTTAGAGAAGCATAAAAGGAAGTACAAGTAGTAATCTGATCTGCTATTCGTTCGAAGTCCTTAGTCTAAGAGAATGAAACTGAGAAGCAGAATGATACAATAATTCATTCCAGCATGTAAAAGCCAGTCAAATAGTTGGCATGTTTGGGTATATTGCTACCATTTTCTTGAGTGCGTGCTCCGTTTCTTGTCCAGAATGATGAATGTACTCGATAATTAGTGGCTTGACATTTGCAATTAGGAAATAAAAAAATATAAGTCTTGTTCCATCAATATAGTCCTTAAGAGATTCAAATATCTGAAATTGAACACCCAATGGTCTCTCCCATCATATCTTATTCAGCTAGAAGTTGAACCTTGAATGATATGCTAACTATCTTTGTGAAGCTACCGATTATGAAGTGCAACTTTGTTTAGCTGTTTGCCGATAATATATTGACGAGTGCAGACTATCGGTGTAATACCTCTGTTCTTAAAATTTTAAGCCTTTGTGATTGGGATCCTTTCTGCCAAAGAGCTTTCAGAACAATCCCTTGTCGCCGGCCAGTGCACTTATATGTTGGAGAAGTTCGCATGACGCAGAACATATGGCTCCTCAGCTAGGCATTGCAACAAACACATGGTGAGAATGCAGATCGCAGCAGATCAAACATCAACAAAGGCTGCATAATGAAAGAGGTATTTGTACTCTGGATCGTACTGCCGTCTTGATCGAGTCCGTTTTTACTTCCTGTGACGCTGTCGTACTCCCCTGCCGGCCCTCTGCGCTCATGGCCCGCAGCAAGCTGATGCAGCCATGCTTTCCATCGCTCCCTCAAACAGAGTGTTGTCTCCCACATCGGAAAAACGGCGTAATCACGCAATTAGAGCAGGCGCTTGCCCTCTTCCATCATTCCATGAGCTCGTGCTGGTACGGCACCACCACCAAGTCGTTCTCCGTAGGGACCATGGAGGGCCTGTGCGTCAATTTGGTGCCGCCGGTGCTGCCATGGTGCAGGTGGAGGGTAGCGGAGTTGATGGGGAAGATACCGGCTTGTGCGGTGCGGACGTCGATCTAGTCCCGAAGCTTGCCATCGTTCGCGTCATGCTTGGGAGAGAGGACTCAGAGGAGGGAGGGAAGGGTGAAGGTGGCGGGGGCGGGCGCGGCGGTGGAGGCGCCAGTCGAGAGATCCAGCTAGGAAACGGGAGCGAGCGCTTCGGGAGAGTTCGCAACGTTCGGTAGCAAGGTAACAGGGCAAAGACCCGACCCGATTAGCATCCAACGGCTCCTATCCTCGGATTCACTTACCAAACGGTCGCTGTTAACGGGCTGACGTGGATATATCCACGATCCACGAACGCGACCGCGTTGGGATATGTAGAAATATGTCGTAACCCTAAAATTCCAGATATTCTGAAGATTAATTAAGAAAATTTCCAAAGACTTGTCTTGCACGGCAAGGCTCTGGAGATTGATTCTGATTTCATTGCTGTTATGGAAAAGATGAGTTGTACTCTCGCTAGGACTCTATAGGCGGTTGTTCAGCTTATAAATATTGATGTACACCCCCGATGAGGGGGGAATCGACACTTTCCGCAACCCTAGCGTGAAGGCTATCATCATAATTAAGACCGGCACTGGACGTAGGGTTATTATCCTTCGGGAGACCCGAACCAGTATAAACCTCTGCATGTTCTTAGATTGATCTATACTTCCTGCGTTGCTCCCACGATCCAAATATCTGCCGAACGTTCCGTTCAGACGGGCTATGACAGAGGCGCGCCAGGAAGGGGGGCAGCGTTGAGATTCCGTCAAGAACATCAGATGGCATCGCCCAACAACATGAAGTTTCCTGTCAGCGCCGAGTTTTGCTTCGATTGCTCGTGTTCGTTGCCGACGGGGACGGTGATCTCCAACAAGCTAGCCCGCCAGTTGTGCAGGAGGCACCTCTGGCAGAATTGATGGCCTCTTCACCTGACTGAAGAGGCAGCGGAAGAAGATCATCAAGAAGCGCCGCTTCCTGGATCGCAGTGGCCGTTCGGGTTGGTGAACTCGGCGGACGCTTTCTAGGAGGAAGCGTGGGTATCGGCCTCTCCTTCGGGAACCCGCCCGGAAGTGGAATTCACCTCAAATCCATATTCTGACTCTGCCCTAGAAGAAGAAGTGGTTAAGGCTATCACGGAAGGAAGCTACTTCCCCGGCTTCGGTCTCGGCTTTCCTAGTCACCATGATGAATCGTGGGTCAGTGATGATTGTCCTGAGATCGGAGAGGGTCTGGAAGAAGATGTGGATCCGACCCATGAGGTCTGCATGGCTGGGCGCGCTTCTAATGAGGTGTTCAGCAGTGTACCAACTATCGCCTCCATCATGTCTCGGCTTCAACCATCGCCACAAGCGCCATTGGCGATTACGCCGCGCAATCTGAACCCGACGTTTGATGCCGTTCGGTTGCAGACGACCACTACAAGAATTTGGGAGATCCATGACGTTCTGTGCGTGACGTTTATGTGTGCCGTCAGAAACGTTACTATTCTGTGACAATTTGGCGATTTTCGTCATGGATCATCTTGCGGGTCCCACAGAGCACCAAACAGGGTGACACTTCTATGACGAAACCATCGCTGATCGTCATAAAATGAAACAAGTAATCGTCACGGATGGCTTCAGTATCCATGACAGCTCCTTTTCGTCATAATTTGTATTTCTTAAAATTTTTCAAATTTCTGACGTGTCATGGACGGCCCACTTGTCAGTGTACAGTCCTGATAGGAGTATCGGGCCCACCCATCAGTGTGGTCCCACGTGTCAGTCACGGTCCCGCACATTACCTTCAACCAGAAGAAAAATCGGGCGTGCAGAAGAGTAGGAAAATAACTAAGACAAAGCTATCCCTCTCTTCTCCCTTGCCCTCTCCCCTATTCTACTACTATACAAGAGGCTCTAGGCCTAAGATGTAGGAGTGGTGCTCTCCTCTTGGGATTCTTGTGATGTCTTTTGGAGGAGGGGGTACCCCTTTATTTATAGCCTTGGAAGGTCGGTTGATTTGAGGCGGTTCCCGGCATTGATGGCATTGATTACAGGGGGAACCGACCTTCTAAGGTCGGTTGCAAACCGCCATAAGAAGATGGGCCAGTGGGGCCACCAACAGGGGTCGGCCGACCTGTGGCTGGTCCCCCTGGGCCTGGGCTTTCTCTGGTGGGGTCCCCTGGTTGCCTCTTCCTCTGATCCACCTGCTACAGGTGGACTTGAAGCCTTTTGATTGGAGTTTTGGGCTTCATGGGGAGATATCTTTATGTCGGGAAATTCAGTGTTTGCCAAGTCGGCCTTTTATGCTTTCTTTTCCCCGTTTTTCTACGAAATGCAGCTGCACTCACAAATTCACCAAGACTTGTGGAAATCATTAGTTTAAAGACTTAATTCTACCTTTGGTGTTTGATTTGAGGTAAAAGGTGCAGCTAATTGATGGTTTATTTTTGTTCTAAGAGCCGTCAACAACCGGTCAAGCAGAAGCAGAGGAGATATACATCGGAGAAACGCGACACCATACATAAGGAGGTGACTAGGCTTCTTCAAGCCGGGGTCATTAGAACGGTCGACTATCCTGAGTGGTTAGCAAATCCTGTATTAGTTGCTAAACCTGATGGTTCATGGCGCATGTGCGTTGATTATACTAGTATGAATAAGGCTTGTCCTAAGGATGAATATCCTCTTCCTAGAATAGATGATATTGTAGACTCCACTTCGACTTGTGAATTATTGAGTTTATTGGATGCTTATTCTGAGTATCCCCAAATTAGTCTTAGTGTGGATGATCAAGAGAAGACAGCGTTTATTACGCCCTTTGGCGTTTTCTGTTATGTCACGATGCCCTTCAGTTTAAGAATGCGGGTTGCACTTATCAAAAGTGTGTGAACCTTGTCTTCGAAGAGCAGATTGGCAAGAATGTTGAAGCCTATATTGATGATATTGTTGTCAAGACAAAGAAGAAAGAAGACCTTCTGAAGGATCTGAAGCAAACCTTTGACAACCTGAGGAAGTACAAGATGAAGCTGAATCCAGAGAAGTGTGTCTTCGGAGTTACTTCGGGCAAGCTTCTGGGATATATGATTTCTGAAAGGGGGATTGATGCGAATCCGAAGAAGGTGACAGCAATCGAAAAGCTGAAGCCTCCAAGAACCCGAAGAGAAGTCCAGAAGTTGGCTGGTATGATGGCAGCCTTGAACCGATTCATCTCCAGATCGGGTGAGAAAGGTATGCCTTTTTATAAATTATTATGCGCAAGAATGATGTCTTCTAGTGGGATGATCAGGCAGAGGCGGCATTTCATGAATTAAAGGTCTCAAAAAGATGCCAACCTTAGTACCTCCCCAACCGAATGAAAATTTGCTCTTGTATATTGCTGCTACCGATGATGTGGTCAGTGCAGCCCTAACGGTTGACAGGGAGTACGAAGGTGGATCCAGGTAGCATGCAGTATATTTCGCAAGTGAGATCCTCAAAGAAGCTCCGACAAAGTATCCGATGGCGCAGAAGCTGATCTATGCGATTTTGATGACATGTAGAAAGTTGAAGCATTATTTCCTGGCTCATCCTATCAAGGTGGTTTCTGATCGGCCTCTTCAAGCTGTATTGCATAGCAAGGATGCTGTGGGAAGAGTTGCTCAATGGGCAGTAGAGCTGGAGCAGTATCATATTGAGTTTGTGCCTCGTAGAGCTGTGAAAGGGCAAGCTTTGGCAGATTTTATTGCTGAGTGGACTGATGATGGAGAGGAAAGCCAGCCTGATCCTGATCATTGGGTTATGTATTTTGATGGATCTTTCACCCTGAAGGGTGCTGGATCAGGACTGGTGTTTGTTTCACCCGAAGGGAAAGTGATCAAATATGTTGTACAACTGCTGTTTCAAGCCACGAACAATGTTGCAGAGTATGAAGGCCTTGTTATAGGTCTCTGCATTGCTAAGTCTCTCGGTATCGGTTGACTGCTTGTGAAAGGGGATTCACAATTAGTCGCAAGACAGGTACAGAAAGAATACCAATGCTCCGACCCGAAGATGACTGATTATCTAGAAGAAGTTCAAAGGCTTGAGAAGGGGTTTGATGGACTTGAAGTGCGGTACATTCCGCATTTGGATAATCGTGATGCTGATCACTTGGCATGGATTGCTTCGTCTCGATCACCGATACAGATGATGTGTTTTTAGAGAAAGTTTTGAAGCCCTCGACGGCTAGAGTATCTCAGAAAATGGACTTGATGGTGATAGATTCAGGGGAAGGTCATGCAGAAGACTGGAGAATCCCAATTATGCAATTCTTGGAGAATAATCCGATCCCGGATGATGATGCAACTACAGAGCGCATTGCTCGTAAGTCTAAGCAGTATCAATTGATTGATGGTGTGCTTTACCGAAGAGGTCGTAATGGAATTCTGCTCAAGTGTGTGTCTTCGGAAGAAGGGATTCGATTGTTAAAGGACATTCATGGTGGCATTTGTGGTGCTTATATTGCATATCGATCTTTAGTTGGGAAGGCTTTCCGGCATGGGTTTTACTGGAATATAGCCAAGCAAGATGCAATGGAGTTGGTGAAGACATGTGCTAATTGCCAATTTTTTAGTCGACAGAGTACTCGGCACGCACAGGAGTTGCATACTATACCTCTTTCTTGGCCTTTTGCTATATGGGGAATTGATATCCTGAGTCCCTTTCCGCAAGCTAAAGGAGGTTATAAGTTCTTGTACGGTGGCCACTTACACTTTCACAAAGTGGATCGAGGCTGAAGCTGTGGGACGTATAACTCAGGAGATGTCAGACAAGTTCCTGCGAAGTATTGTTACAAGGTTTGGAGTTCCAAAGAAATTGATATCTAACAACAGACGGCAGTTCATTGGCGTCAAATTTGAGAGGTTTTATGCTGATCATGGGATTATTCATCCAACAACTTCGGTGGCACATGCACAAACTAATGGAGCAGTGGAAAGAGCTAATGGCGTCGTTATGCAAGGCATGAGAGCGCGAGTCTTAGATAAGCTTGCTGCGAAAGGGAAGAATTGGGTTGAAGAGCTACCAACTGTGTTATGGTCAGCAAGAACATCAACTAGTAGAGCAACAAGAGAGACACCGTTCTTCCTGGTTTAAGGAGCTGATGCTGTATTACCGCCCGAAATACACTTGTGGGCTCATCGGATAACTAATTTCTACGAAGATGCCCAAGCAGACGCTCGTGAAGTCGATTTGTTGTTGCTGGAAGAAGAAAGAGATACAGCCTTGCGCCACGTTCAGAAGTCTCAAGAAGTATTGAAGAAGCAGTACAGTCGAAAAGTCTTCGGAAGGAAATTTGAAGTGGGAAATCTGGTGATCAAAAAAGATATCAACACTAAAGACAAACATAAGTTGTCATCTCCATGGGAAGGGCCTTTCATCGTGGTAGAAGATGCAGGCCTGGGGGCTTACGTGTTAGCTGAAGTCAATGGTGGATTGTTGCCTGGAACTTGGAACACTGATCAGTTACGAAAGTTCTATGTGTAACTTGTTTGATGAGTTCTCAATAAAGTTATGAGTTTGTCAGTATATCTATGCCTCATGCGTATGGAAAGGCTGACTTTCAGTCAGTCCATAAAGTTTGGCCGTTGTCCTAGCCACACAAGGGTTTATAGGGCGCGGTACGAATAGCCTTTTCAGACACTAATTAGTTGTAAGACTTAGCAACAATGGTGGTTTGATAAGTTACACGACTACTGCTTGACGTCTTGGGAGGAGACCCTTAGCCTACTGTGGAGTTTATAAGTGGCTCTTCCCAGGCCGATTGCACGTTCAACCAAAATCTATGCAACTTATGCCATAGATGCTACATGAAATAGTTATCTATGGTTGGTAAGTGTTGTGTTATCCCTTTTTGTGTAAAGGGATTTTGTTAAAATGAAAAATTCTATATGCCTTATTGATTGACTACTTTTCTGCACACAATTGGCATTGTGTACATAAAAGCAGGGGGCTAGTCATACCGGCATATATGTTTGAGAAGTGATTAAAAAATAAAATATCTGCTGATGTCTTCATACACATAGCAGAAAAAAATGCATTGTTTGTTACAAATCATCCTGGTTTTCACCAGTGTGTTCCTCAACGGGTGATGATAAAGCAGTAGTAAGGTTGAGGGCGCTTACGAAGCCTTCAGCTTCGGGAGTCACCTCGTCCATCAGAGCATCTCGATCAGCAGGGGAACATGTGAAGCCTGTCTTTAAGATGGAGAGGTCTAAGTTGGGGAAGTGATGCTTGAACACGGCAATGGTGTAGGCGCTGCCAGCAACACTTCGGGCAGCAATGTCTTCAGTCAGGTCCTCGTTGGCAGCCACCAGCTTCTTGTTTTCCTCTTGTGCAGCATTTGCCTTTTGTTCAAGATTCTGGATTATTTGGCTCTTGAGGACAATCTCCTTCTCCAAAAGTGGAATCTTGTTGTTCAAGTCTGAAAACAAATATATATTGAGGGATGATAAAGTGAAGTAGAAGAAAGTGGTAAAAGAAAGAAAGAAGAGATCCTACCCTTTCAGGGAGGCTTCCAGTGAGGTGTTGGAGGTTTGCAAGGTCTTCAGGGCAGCAGTATGGTTCTCCTTCAGCTTATCAATGATCTTGTTGACTGCCAGAGGATCCTCCTCCAGTTGAGTGATCTTCTTGTCCCTCTCTGATAAGGCTTGACTGCAGTCAGTGTGTGACAACTTGTTCTGCAACTCAGCATTTTTGTTCTGCAAGTCCTTGATTTGAGAGTTGAAGGCTTGGCAAGTTTTGAGATGCCATGCCTCGGCAGCTTGCACTTCTTGAAAGACTTCCTCAAAGATAGATGATCGAGGGGATGCTGATGAGATGACAGCAGAATGAGCTGGCTGTTCAACCAAAGCAGACTTCGGGGCAACAGCAGCTTGAAGGCGGCACCTCTTTTCGCCAGAGTCAGATTTCTTGCCTTAAGACACACAAGCTTGAGAGATACACGAAAGCCCAGCAAACAGGGTCCCAAAGGCAATTTCTATAGATACCTGATCTCCAGGGCGAGGAGCATCGTGAAGGCTTTGGATTTCAGGGACATTAGTAGGAGGAATAGATCCTGTGGCTCTGTACTTTCTCTTCCTGGTGGTTCTGGAGAGTGCCCCTGATTTGGGCTTGGAGGATTCTGGCTTTGATAAAGCCAGTGGGGACTCTTCTCCTAGCAGTGCCGATTTGATGTCGGCGACTTTATCATTCAGAGCAGCCTTATCAATGTCAACATTCTATTTTGATGAAGAGTATGCATTTGAGATCAGAGTTCGGAAACATGAAAGAGTGAATTGGGGAAATATCAGTGTAGTACCTGAACATCAAGGTTAGGATGAACATTGTCGGCAGCAGGTTCTGAAGCGTTCTCCTGGTCCTTCTCATCACTGCTACTGAGAACTATGGCGTCTTCAGGAAGGCCGTCTTCGGGGTCATTACCGAAGGCATCCTGTAATGGAAGAGTTTGTTACCTAGAGTTCTGAAATGACAGAAAGAGGAGAATGTTTTATGCGTACCTCAGGTGGAGGATTTGCGGCGCTGTATGGAGCTGAGATCATGTCCTTCCAAAGGCTGCAATTCCGTATCCAGAATATCCCGGACGCGCTTGATCACCATATGTTCGGTCAACTCAGCTGATATCAGAGAAATTCAAGTTATAAGGATGATGAAAAGGTGAAAGGATCAAGGGCACCGAGAGGGGGGGGGGGGGGGGGTGAATCGGTGTGTCAATAATTTCTCCCAAACGTACTTTAGGCGTGAAGCTAGCAAGACTAGATATGGTGACAACAAAAGCAAGCGATGCGCGCATACAATCTAGTCTATGCAACAAGCAACTCCCTAACAAACAATTCTACCAAGTAGTAAAGAGACAACCTATCATGCAATTCTACTAGCACATAAGGTAAATGCGAAAACGTAAATGCTAGTAAGTAAAGGAGATAAGGATAGGAATGCTCATGATTTTTCCCGTGGTCTCGGAAGGATGGCGCCTTCCCCTACTCCACGTTGGGTCACTCCCGCCGGAGTCTCGACCCCGTCCCTCCGCTCGAAGGCGATCCCTCCTAGAGCACACTTCACCCTCCGAGTGAAGTCGCGGGCACGTCCCGCCGGGCTCGATCCCGGGTACTCTTCCGGAGGTAAGGCTCCGCACGTGATGCGTGCCAAAGGGCGCTCCACTAGTGATGCTTCTTTCGCACGGAAAGCTCCAAGACCATGTACAAACTTGTGTTGGCTTCCACACTCTCCTCGGACAGCTCAACAACGACGCCTAACCGGTCTAGGCCTCGCCATAGACCAAGAGTAACAAACCGAAGTGACTCTCTCAAGCTCACACTAGCCTAGA
Source organism: Eragrostis nindensis (assembly GCA_012490785.1). Lineage (NCBI taxonomy): Eukaryota > Viridiplantae > Streptophyta > Magnoliopsida > Poales > Poaceae > Eragrostis > Eragrostis nindensis. The sequence continues at coordinate 380,314 of JAAXCT010000212.1, read as the reverse complement.
GATCAAGTGGATGCAATTGCTACTCTCTCAAGCACTAGGATCACTCCAAATCCTTCACAAGTGCTTCTCTCTCTTGCTCTTGGCTTCTTCTGAGTTTCCTGCACTCCAACAATGGCCAAGAGACCCCTCAAGAGGCGGGCAACTAACTATTTATAGGCTACCAACCCAAAACTAGCCGTTGCCCAAAAGTGCCCTGCGAAACTAGAGACCGTACAAAGGACCGTACTGTCCGGTCTCTTCCAGACCGTATTGTCCGGTCTCTATTTCCAGGCGCATCTCCATCTTCTTCTTCATCTCCAATGAAGACCGTACTGTCCGGTCCCTAGGACCGTACCGTCCGGTCGAGTGTCCGGTCTTCACTTCTTCCACTTCCAGAAACTTCAACTTCTCTGTCTGGAAATCCTCTGATGACCGTATTGTACGGTCCCTAGACCGTACTGTCCGGTCAACTGTCCGGTCTTCATTTTCTCAGCATCCCGAGACTTCACTTCTCTGTCTGGATCTTTAATGAAGCCCGTACCATACGGTCCCTAGGACCGTACTGTCCGGTCTCTACCGGATAAGCTGAAAACTTGATCCACTCTTGATCCTTGCTTCCAACTTCTTCATCCTTGGTTCCTCTTCTTCTCTTCAGCCACTCTAGCCCTCGAGAGACTCACTATACATCCATATGATTTCTAACCTAGTGTGCTCTAAGAGAACCAATTCGATCCCTCTTGATAGTCCGGTTTTTCCTATGGACTCAAGCTAGCATCTACACCAAGCCAACACTTACTCGGTCTATCATGTCCTTAGCCTTGATCCATCTTCAACCTTGACTCCATCAAGTTCTCGATCGGAATTGTCGAGGCAACCAATCACCAAGTCGTCGATAAAGATAGAGTTGTGAGACGACGCTTCATTGACATGACCATTTGAATATCCTACATGAAAATGTTAATCACATCAATATGGTCACCCAATCACCAAAACATTCATACCTTTGGGGTTTCCAAACTCCAATGGTCATGAAGCTTACAATATCCCCCTTTTTGGTGATTGGTGACAACACATATCAAAAGATATCAAAAGATATATAATGAAATGGCGAAGAGTGATCGAGAAGATTGGATATGAAATGAAGAACAAGTAAAACGGAGAACAAGGTAGTCATAGCTCAAAAGGTATCACCTGCAAAATAGAGTTAGAGCACATGGGTGATATATATGGAATAAAAGCAAGAGCTATGACCACAACACTTGTGATGATAAGTTTATAAGATAATCCTGCAAAAGCAAGTGAGTGCACATATCATCACAGAAAGAGGAAACCTGGCAAGATAGATATAAATAAGCGCATCCAGGTAAATATACACAAACTCAGAGCAATATATCAGAGCAATATACAGGATATGTAGATAACGAGCAAGTGTAGGAAAAGAAACCAAGTGCATTCTTGATGAGCTAAACACCAGCAAAAGCAAATCAAGCTCAACAAGAACCACGAAGTACCAAAAGAATATACAAATGAAGTACCAAAAGATCTCCCCCTGGACAAAAGCTGTCTCACACTCCCCCTGAACATAAGATCACTCCACTACTCCCCCTAGACCTATACAAGATCTCTATCTCTCTCCCCCTTTGGCACCAATGACCAAAAAGAGAAAGAAGGAAAGAGAAAACTGCTGTCCTACGCGTCGGAAGCTGGAGGAGGTGCAGTGGTAGTAGTCACTGAAAGCTCTGGAGCTGAAGAGGTGTCCTGCTGTGGCTGCTGTTGCTGCTGCTCAGAAGAAGTGCCAGTGGCGAGAGCCTCACGTAACTCCTCATCGGTGTACCCAAAATCAGTGAGGTCCGCTGTGTGCTCAACACCCCGAGGCGGAGTAGGTGTCCTGGGAGACTCTGTCTGCTCCACTGCTGCTATCTCAGCTGTAGTAGTCACGACCTCTGCCTGTGAAGCTGTAAGAACTGAGTCTGTCTGTACTGAGGCGCTCTGTGCTACTGTGTCAAAGTCAAGTGTACGAGCTGGCAGTGGTGACACAAAGAAGGGACTCGTCAGCTGAAGCAGTGAGAAGCTCGGAGCTGTAGAAGCTAGTAGGGCTGACGGAGTCATGGAGAGGCCTGGTGAAGAACGGTACTGGTGTGAAGGTCCTGCCTCTCCAGTCAATCCAGCAAACGTGGACGTCGACGGCCCCACCGTAGGTGCACCAGCAGGTGAGATGGGAGCCGTGAGTAAGGTGCTGAAGTACTGTCCCTGACTGGATGACTGTCCTCCCTGTGTCTGAGCAAACTGCTGCTGTCGCAGCTGTAGCTGCTGAAACTGAACTGTATCTGGTGGCAGCACACCTGGGAAAGTGATAGGTGGGAATGACAGAAGGCCTGGCAATGCCTGTCCAAAAAGACGAAGAGTCTGAGCAATCGCCTCAAAGCCTGTGAACAGTGACGACAAGCCAGATGCCATCTCCCTCTGAGTGAGTACCACACTGTCGAGCATCTGTCGATCCCTCTCCCTATCCTCTCTCTGACTCTGGAGCTCTCTGCGGAGGGCTGCTAGCTCTGCATGTAGAAGAGTATCTGTCTGAGCTGGAGCTGTAGCAGACGCTGAAGGTCTAGAGTCCGGAGTCACGTCCTCAGGAATGGACTCCATATGGCTACCAGTCTGTATATGCTGCTCTGTCTCGGTAGCCGTGTCGCCTAGCCCCTGTGAAGAACTCCCCTGCGAAGCTGACTCCCGGGCAGCAACCCGTCTGTCGGAGGCAGGTAGGGGTGTGTACGCTGTGGTCACCTTGGGCAGCTCATCGTAGTCCTCCTGAGTCAACAACTGTAGCCTCCTCAGAAAATAGCAGATCAGCGGTGCGAAGGCTAAGTGTCTGGCAGCTATCCCCTCAGCAATAACATCCTCCATCTGGCACAGTATCAGATCTACCAAGTCAAAACCTCTGTGCCTCAGCATCAACATAACAACCCACTGTGCAAGGATAGAGAACTGATCCCTGTAACCACTCCTAGGCACAATGGTCCTGCTCAGAATACTCCTGAGAACTCTGCCCTCGTGTGTCAGTCTAGTGTGAGCTCGGCTGAAGTTCTCCGGGTGAGGTGGAGGGAAGGCAATGCTCATATCATCATCTGAAGGTAGGTGTCCCCCAAGAGGTCTGCGGGGAGGGTCCATCCCTGGGTGAGCAAGCGGAAACACTCTGGTCTCGTGCTGGATGGTCTCAAGGGCCTCAACGAGGTTCTCCCTCGTCACTCTGTGGGGCTGTCCTCTGAGCATAAACCATATAGCTGAGCGATCCTGAGCAATCCACAAAGATGCATAGAAGTCCATCACTATATCAGTATCCCATCGCATCGGTGTGGTGATGATCTCCTGGAGGCCCGGGATATAAGACAGGTGCTGTGTGAAATCCGTCCCGGCACCTCTGCTGGCAGCCTCTATGCTGCAGTGCTGGTGAGTAACAAAAAGCTTATCAGCTCCATCTGTCCGCAGTCTACTCCTCAAACCAGCTGCTATCCGCTGCTGAAGCAAGGTCCAGAAGCGACCTCCTGCCTGTGGGTCTCTCCTGGCAGGTACCCAACTCTCCTCGGAGACTCTCCTGAACTCCTTGAGGACGGGTCCTGGCAGCCTAAGAGCGTCCTCAGCAAGCACGTCCCTGAGTGTGGCACTCCTGTCAAGAGCACAGAACTTGACTGCCATCCTCTGCCTGTCAGCCTCTGTGACCTCGTCACCTGAGTGGGAACTCTCCTCCTCCTCTGACTCTGGCTGCACCTGCGTGGTCCTCGACGTACCAACCTCGCGGGTGGACGGAGTCCGCTGCACTGTAGCTCTAGCCCTGGAAGACCTCCTCGGAGTCTCCCCCTGTCCTCCAGCAGGTGTGTCCCTGATCCTGAACCCTGTGTCTCTGCCAGCTGGTATGTCAACATCTGCTACCCTGAGGATCTGGTCCCACTCTGGATCACCAGTCTTCTGCTTCTTCTTCTTGGGCTGCTCAACGACCTTGGCCTTGCCTCTGTCACGATCTCCTCTGCCCCTGCCTCTGCCTCTGCCAGAACCTCCTGCCATAACTGCTAACTGGCCTGCAGACTAGATAGGGCGGGTGAGCTTGGCTCACCAACCCGTCCACTGACAAGCTGACTGCCAAAGATAGGACTAAGGGCTTGGCCCTCAATCCGTCCACTGTCTCTGCTCTGCTGTCAACTGCCCACTGTCTGCTGACAACTGCCACTGCACGATAGGAATAGACAGGGTATATGAGTATAGAATAACCTACTATAATCTACAAGCAAGAATCATAGGTAAGCGCGTAAATCTATATGAAGTCCTAGCGCAGAGGTGAAGGACACAATGCCGGCAAATAATGCAAAGGGGAACTACGGCATTGTCGATTATAGGTGGAGATCGACTAGTGTACATAGATCATATGCAATAGACACAATGTGCCACTAATCGAGGAATATACTAAGTGTCGAGCTAGTGTATATTGTATGGAATGATATCGACACAAAGCGACCAACAACCAACATGTCGTAGGTAAAAGAGATGAAATACGACCTCTACGACATATGGTAACCTAAATTGCGAAACAATCTGAAGCAGCTCATGTCAGTTCGCAATAAAGGAGCAATTTTGATCGAAATTTCTAGGGATTTTCAAACGATGAAGGATGAATGGCTCAAACCCTAGATAGGAACATGGAATTGAGGCTACTGTGCAACCATTTTGATCCCAAGAGTCTCACCAGAGCAATCGGAACGACGATGATCGCCCGAGTGGTGGAGTGGTGGTGCGATGCTCAGGTCCAGTGAGACGCCGGGGAAGAGGGGCTTCACGCGCGCGATTAGATTGAGCAGAAGCTCGGCGGCGCGTGCTGGAGATGCTCCACAACAAGCTGGTCATTGGCGAGGTCGTCCTCAGCTCGGCGACGGCGCGCGCAGGCGAGGTGGAGCGGTGGCGGCTGATGCGGCGGCGCGGCGCCACTGCTAGGGTTGCGAGGGCGCGGGCGCGTGTGGAGGAGCAGGCGGCGTGCGGCGGCTGTGGTGGCGCTCGACGGCGAGGAGCTCGTCGGCGGTGAGCTAGTGGCGGTGGCGCGCGCGGGAAGGCGATGGTGAAGGCGCGAGCTGTGAACGCGGTGAACGGCGGCGGTGATTGAGAATGAAGATGCACAGTAACACACCGAAATCCCGTTAGGATAGGGTAATTTTGAATCGACGGTTGAGATCAGTCCAGAAAGGAATCAACGGATCAGATTGAACAAGATCTCCCGATGAAGTTAACCAGACGGTACGGTACGGTCATAGGGATCGTATTGTACGGTCTCCTCTGGAACCCTGACAGTTAATCTATAGAGACCGTATTGTACGGTCAGCAGGACCGTATTGTCTGGTCTCCTTTCTGCCTCAGGTTTCGAAGGATCTCGTGCAAAAGCACACCGTATTGTACGGTCCCTTTGACCGCATTGTACGGTCCAGTCTAGAAAAAGCTGATTTTCAAGGAATTTCCTTCTAAGTCCAAGTCTCTCACAAAAAACCAAATAAACGCCAAACATGGACTAGAAGGGGAACTCTCAAACACTCCTTTGAAAATAGACCAATATAGGTTGCGCATAGGCTTATAGTAATTTTGCAATCGGCAAATAAGAAGCAACCAAATAAGAACCAAAAGAGATAAAACCAAAGGAGGGGTATGTATGAGCCCTTTGCCTATGATCCGTGCAAGTAGATTTAACCTTGAGGATCATTTAGCAAGACTCAATGGGCATGAAGCGCAATTCTTTTCTTTAGTCACACTTTTATGAGATGTGAGATCATATTGCGAATGAAGCACTTCCTTATAGTGTGACAACTCCTTTGTGATTTCCTATATGCAATGCATGAGACAAGCATATCATACAAATGCAAGGGAAAGTAAATATGCCATGTGATATGCAAGCAAAGTTAAGACAACGCATAAAGAAAACCTACTCAAGGTCAAGTTTGAGCCTCTCTCAAGCTTACTCACTATGAGCCAAACCTTGCCTTGAGTCCATCGGACCACCAACTCAAGTATCCCCCATGCTCATAGCTATCTTGAGAAAGTTAGACCTTGAACTAATTTTTTTTGTTCTTTTCTTTTAGTTATTTACATATGCATGGATGCAAACATACTAGTTCACAAAAGAGTACCTAGCTACCATGCAAGCAATGCAAGAAAAGAAACTACTATGATACATGTTACCTCCTTGAAGAGTAGATATGTCGATGAAGCACTCGAAGCTAGTGGTGGACGTTCATGAGTTGACGTTGCGGCGCACGGTCCACCACCATCACCCTTCTAGGTCTTGTTCTTGGGAGCCCACTCGCACTTGGTCGGCCTCTCAAGGTCAACTATGCATTTGGGCACCCAAATATTCCTCATCATCGTCCTCTTGTCGGGTGATCCAAGAGCCTTTGCCTTCACCCTTCCTTTCTTGTCCCTAAAGAGCTTGTAGTGTGTATTCTCATGGAACAAGTTAGCGTTGGGCAAAACTTTGGAACTTCTCACCTTGGGACAATTCTTGCTAGTGTGCCCGTCTCGGCAACACTTCTCACAATAGTAGTCGTCCGCCATGAGGGGAACTACCCAAGGTGGAATGTCCTCGTCCTTGCCGATGAGGTTGATGGCGGCGGGGTAGGAGCCGAGTCCCTTGTGCCCGGGGTTGTTCACAAGGTTCCGACCAAGTATCTCCTTATGAATGGTCCTTCCCCTTGTGAGCCTCTCGAAGCCGTCCATCACCGAAGCTCTCTCCTCCTTGAGTTGATGATATTCCTTCAAGATTTTCTCATCAAGAGAGATGCTCTCAAGAGAGGGAGTTAGTCCATCACAAGTAATATATGAAGTTGAACTTGTCGTTGAGCCTCTTCTGATCAACCTTGAGCTTGTCATAGCTTTCATCCAAGGTCATGAGCGAAGTGGAAAGGTGCTTGATCTCATCCTCTAGTAACTTGGACTTCTCCTTGAGCTTCATGTGGTCTTCCTCAAGCTTGTCATAGTCCTCATCAAGAGCCTTGTGAGAGATGGATAAGTCCCTAAGTTCACCCTCAAGTTGACGAACTCGGAAAGCGGCCACTTCATGTTCCTTCTCCAACCGAGCAATGGTCTTGTCCCTCTTCTTGATCATCTTGCCGGTTAGGAGAATGCTATCGAAGAGTTCCTCATATGTGGGCTTATCCTCCTCACCAAACTCTTCATCGGACTCGCTCTTCTCATCTTCACTACTATCATCATCTTTGGCCATCAAGCAAGTAGATGGTGGAGGTAGAGTCTCGGAGATGTTGGTGAGAGCTATGCCGGCCATCTTCTTTCCCTTGGAGGATGAGTCATCACTTTCTCCTTCTTCACTATCATCATCCGTGACCCACTCTCCAACAAAGAGTCCCTTGCGAGATGATCTTCTCTTGTCTTTGCCTCTAGAGCTTTCCTTCTTGACAAACCTCTTCCTTGTCTTGTACTTGCTTCTAGGGTCTTCTTCTTCATCATCGCTTGACTCTTGAGTCTTCTTCTTGCTCTTCTTGATTGGCTTCGGGCATTCCTTGGCAAAGTGACCCTTCTCCCCATAATTGTAGCACTCGGCATCTTTCTTGTTGATGAATCTTCTCTTGAAGAAGTTGCTTCTCTTCATGAGGAGTGCTAGATCATTTGGATGAAGTTGCAACAAGTCTTCAACGTCTTCTTCAAGCTCTTCATCACTTGAATCTTGAGTCACCACCTTCTTCATCTTCTTGCTTGATCCCTCGGACGCAAAAGCAAGATTCTTGAAGGGCTTCTCATCAAGCTTCTTATCAAGGTTGTAGCTCTCGAAAGTGGTGATCTTCCCAGGTAGCTTGTGGGTGGTGAGGTCTCGCATGTCGGTATTGAAGAGACATGTAATGAGTGCTCCATATTTCTCCTTTGGGAGAATCCTCATGATCTTCCGCACAAGGTCACTATCATCAATCTTGTCCTTCACACCGAGAGAGTTGATATCCTCTACAAGCACATTCAAGCGAGAGTAAGTGTCATTGATTAGCTCATTTGAAGACATGGCAAAGTCATCATATTTGTTCTTTAGCACATAGTATCTTTCCTCTTTCACGTCCGTGGAACCCTCATGAATTTGTTGAATTTGTGTCCATACTTCATGAGCGGTACCCGCGGACTTGACTCGAGCAAAGACCTCTTTAGTGATAGCTTCAAACAAGGCATTTTTAGCTTTAGCATTTGCCTTTGCGAGATTCACATCAAGAGTACCAATGGGAGTCCTTAGAGAGACACCGGAACTTGTCACCTCCCATGCGATAGGGTCGAGAGCCTCGAGGTAAGCTTGCATGCGAGCTTTCCAATAGGCATAGTCGGTCCCATCGAACGGGGGCGGTCCACTATCTCTCGGCATCCTTACTCAAGGCGGTTAAGCCCTATTTGAGCAACGAGGCTCTGATACCACTTGAAAGGATCAAGGGCACCGAGAGGGGGGGGGGGGTGAATCGGTGTGTCAATAATTTCTCCCAAACGTACTTTAGGCGTGAAGCTAGCAAGACTAGATATGGTGATAACAAAAGCAAGCGATGCGCGCACACAATCTAGTCTATGCAACAAGCAACTCCCTAACAAACAATTCTACCAAGTAGTAAAGAGACAACCTATCATGCAATTCTACTAGCACATAAGGTAAATGCGGAAACGTAAATGCTAGTAAGTAAAGGAGATAAGGATAGGAATGCTCATGATTTTTCCCGTGGTCTCGGAAGGATGGCGCCTTCCCCTACTCCATGTTGGGTCACTCCCGCCAGAGTCTCGACCCCGTCCCTCCGCTCGAAGGCGATCCCTCCTAGAGCACACTTCACCCTCCGAGTGAAGTCGCGGGCACGTCCCGCCGGGCTCGATCCCGGGTACTCTTCCGGAGGTAAGGCTCCGCACGTGATGCGTGCCAAAGGGCGCTCCACTAGTGATGCTTCTTTCGCACGGGAAGCTCCAAGACCGTGTACAAACTTGTGTTGGCTTCCACACTCTCCTCGGACAGCTCAACACCGACGCCTAACCGGTCTAGGCCTCGCCATAGACCAAGAGTAACAAACCGAAGTGACTCTCTCAAGCTCACACTAGCCTAGAGATCAAGTGGATGCAATTGCTACTCTCTCAAGCACTAGGATCACTCCAAATCCTTCACAAGTGCTTCTCTCTCTTGCTCTTGGCTTCCTCTGAGTTTCCTGCACTCCAACAATGGCCAAGAGACCCCTCAAGGGGCGGACAACCAACTATTTATAGGCTACCAACCCAAAACTAGCCGTTGCCCAAAAGTGCCCTGCGAAACTAGAGACCGTACAAAGGACCGTACTGTCCGGTCTCTTCCAGACCGTATTGTCCGGTCTCTATTTCCAGGCGCATCTCCATCTTCTTCTTCATCTCCAATGAAGACCGTACTGTCCGGTCCCTAGGACCGTACCATCCGGTCGATTGTCCGGTCTTCATTTCTTCCACTTCCAGAAACTTCAACTTCTCTGTCTGGAAATCCTCGGATGACCGTATTGTACGGTCCCTAGACCGTACTGTCCGGTCAACTGTCCGCTCTTCATTTTCTCAGCATCCGGAGACTTCACTTCTCTGTAATGAAGACCGTACCATACGGTCCCTAGGACCGTACTGTCCGGTCTCTACCGGATAAGCTGAAAACTTGATCCACTCTTGATCCTTGCTTCCAACTTCTTCATCATTGGTTCCTCTTCTTCTCTTCAGCCACTCTAGCCCTCGAGAGACTCACTATGCATCCATATGATCTCTAACCTAGTGTGCTCTAAGAGAACCAATTCGATCCCTCTTGATAGTCCGGTTTTTCCTATGGACTCAAGCTAGCATCTACACCAAGCCAACACTTGCTCGGTCTATCATGTCCTTAGCCTTGATCCATCTTCAACCTTGACTCCATCAAGTTCTCGATCCGAATTGTCGAGGCAACCAATCACCAAGTCGTCGATAAAGATAGAGTTGTGAGACGACGCTTCATTGACATGACCATTTGAATATCCTACATGGAAATGTTAATCACATCAATATGGTCACCCAATCACCAAAACATTCATACCTTTGGGGTTTCCAAACTCCAATGGTCATGAAGCTTACAAAAGGTTAGAAAGTTGTTGCAAAAAGGAATTGAGGGATTTTTGCAGCGTTCTCGGGAAGCCGCTTGGGGTCCTTGGGTTCAGTATACCTCATGGCCAGAGGATCCCGAGCTTGGATAGGAAAAATACGCGACGAACAAATTCTTCTACGACGTGTTCGCCCCGAAGACCCAGCTTCACTAATTCAGTGACTCTGGCCATCATGTTCTTGAGCCTGGGCACCAAAGTGGGAACCTTTCTGTTCCACTCCGAATGATTGGGCATCAACCCGGTGCCCTTGATGGAGTATTTCTCAAACATCCCCATAATGAAGTACTTCCACTTGAAGCCACTCCAGGAAGATTTGTAAGAAAAAGGGAGATAGGTACACTTTGACCTAACCTTAAATCCTATTGAGAAGACCATCTGTTGCCTGGTGTAGTAGCGGGGTTCGTGATAAACTCGCCATAGATCTAAAGAAGGGGCAGTTCCTAGCCAACATTCACAGAGCATTGCAAAGATACTAAGCAGAGTGATGGTTTGGGGCTTCAGATGGGCTAGCTCTATCTGATAAAAGTGGCAAATGCGCTCAAGAAATTTGGAAAGCGAAAGGTTAAATCCGCACCTCAGATGAGATTCGAACACCGGGATCTCCGTGGTGTTGGACCCGTCGAGATCCAGCTTGTCGTTGGGCCTGTCCGGGAAGAACGCGGAGATCAACCCGTCCTTCAACATCACATCCAGATCTTCTTGCTTTAGGGTTCCCGCTTTCCAGTACTGGGATGGAACGGGGATTTTCCCTTCTTTGGACATGATCTGGGCAGGAGTGGGAGAGTCAGTGGTGCTGCTGGATTCGGGCTGTGTGGCTCGAGGGAAGCAGTGGTGGTTCTCTCAGAGGAAGCGGCCACCATGGAGGTTGCGTGAAGTTGTGAGAAGCTGTGAGAAATGGCAAAAGACAATGCGGCGCAGAGTGAAGGAAGAAACTGTAGCGATTGGACTTTAAGGGCTATTGCGGTGGTTCAGTTCCCGAGAAAGTGGGACCTTTCTCTCTCCCAATAAATGCGCCAACGGTATGCTTCCCGTTATGCTAATTACATTCCGTGTTTGTTGAGATTATTTGCCGAAAGTGTGGAGATGGTTGTTGCAATAAAAATGGAAAATGGTGTCAAGAGTGGAACTAACAGATTTTCGGGAGATCATTATTTTGGTATGATGGATTAAGGAGATTCTTTGAAATGTCTCCCAAAGTGTTATTTCCCGAAGTGAAGTCTTTTGAAGAAGTATTTTCCGAAGTATTCTCCGAAGAGTTCTCTGAAAGGTTTTCCGAAGTGTTCTCCGAGGGGTTCTATGAAAAGTTCTCCGAAGGGGTCTTCGAAGTGTTCCATATACTTCCTCCGTTTGCTTTTACTTGTCACTGCTTTTTACTGTAGCAATTTTGACCGCATGTTTTTTTCCAAAAAAATTACGAAGATATATACAAACATATACTGCTAACAAAGTATGTTTTATGATAGATGGAATGATATAAAAAATCTAAGTATATGCACAAACTTTGTAGAAAAAGACGGATGGTCAAAATTGCTACAGTAAAATCTAGTGTCAAGTAAAAAAAAAAAACGGAGGAAGTAGATACATTGCAAGCAGTGTTAAACAAATATGTTGTGAAGGTAATACAAGCAGATTGTTCTGCGAAGACATTGGATTAAAGCCAGCTTTCCATTCATTCACTTGAAGATCCTATTACAAGATCTAAGTTATAGCAGAAGTATGGGGAAAGTGCTAGAAGTATGGGGAAAGTGCTAGTTCTCGACAGAATAAAAAACAAAGAAAAAGGACTCTAATCTACATAGTAACCCTATCTTGAGCAGTTTGGGGGCTGCTCGAACTCTAATCCCGTTGCTCATCAGCATCTTCAGGAATTATTTCTTCAGCAGCTTTGGAGGAGTTCCTCGCGCCCACCACCATTGCGCTGGTGATTAGGCAGAGAGGGGAGCACTCTCTGCGTTAGAGTCAAGGACCGGGTTTCCTCCCCGGCTTGGATGCAGAACTGAACCTATCAATAGATGCCAGATTACCTGCAGCAGATTGGTCTACAGGGGGATCTACCGTCATGGCCTCCTCGCTTGGGGGCTCGTCGTCGGAGTCGTCGATGGAGATCATGTTGACTCTGGTGGGGATTCCTCGCGGACCTTTGTTCAGAGCCACATGAAGAAGTCGAGCATATTCCTTATCGCCAGCAATGTCTTCCTCAAAATCTATGGCTGATGCTGGTTTTGGAGGAGGGCTGGGAGGAGGAAGTCCATAATCCTCTGCGGACATGGTTGGGAGGATAGGTGGATTGGATGGCTCGGTAAGTCTTGGAGATTTTGTGGCTGGTTCTTCATCAGGAGGCATGGAAGAGGAACATATGGATTCACCGGTGAACTGGGTGTTGAGCCATTTGAAAAATCTAGGGTTTGCATTTCTTTTTGCCCATTGTGAAGGATGAAGGTGAATCTGGAAACTCTCATGGGTCTAGTATTTATAGGCATGGAGGTGACTTTTCAGTTGCTCGAAAGGTCAAGAAGAGTTGGAGTATTCTAAGCGTTTTTACGGGAGGACGTGTGGTGAAGTAATGCTATTGCAGAGATTTCGGCAGTCTAGCCAGGTCAACAGTGATAAAGTATGACTAGTCAAGTCAAGGTCTTTTTAATATTGTGCTTGAGGATAAAGAAGGAGCTGAGTCAAAAGCTGCAGACTGATGTACGGAAAGATTCCTTTCGTTATAAGGAAGTGTTCGGAGCTCCGAATGGATGAGGGTTTCCGAAGACTATGTTTCCGAAGATTGAAGCTTGAAGCTTGGTTTGAAGATAAAGGATTGAGAATATCTGGATTTGGGCTGATTATCGAACATATCCCCTGTCATAGGTTCACCGAACGTTTATTGATGGGCGTTAATTAGGTGAATATGCCAAGTGACATGTTCGGGAGCTTATGTCGTAACCCTAAAATTCCAGATATTCCGAAGATTAATTAAGACTTGTCTTGCACGGCAAGGCTCTGGAGATTGATTCCGATTTCATTGCTGTTATGAAAAAAATGAGTTGTACTCTCGCTAGGACTCTATAGGCGGTTGTTTAGCTTATAAATATTGATGTGCACCCCCAAATGAGGGGGGAATCGACACTTTCCGCAACCCTAGCGCGAAGGCTGTCATTATAATCAAGATCGGCACTGGACGTAGGGTTATTATCTATCGGGAGGCCCGAACCAGTATAAACCTCTGCATGTTCTTAGATTGATCTTTACTTCCTGCGTTGTTCCCACGATCCAAATATCTGCAGAATGCTCCGTTCAGACGGGCTACGACAGAATCAATAATATACAGCCGTGCAGCAAAAAACTAATGACATGTGGGTCAGAAAAATGAAAAAATAAGAACACAACATGCATAATTGAAGCAAAATGGAGAGCGAGCATGCTCTAGGTCCACAAGGCACTGAAAAGAAGAGATGCATAAATAGAGGCAACCTCATGCATCGCGTAGGGACGGCAATAGGTCAGGTTCGGAGTGGGTAGAGCAATTCCATGCCCGCCCCGACACATGTATCGGGTAAGATTTGCAATCCAACCCTGGCCCCGCGGGTGAAATCTCCACCCGCACCGTGCCCGTCGGGTGTTGGGGCGGGCCTCGGGTCCCCGTCGGGCGTGGACAGCTGCGTCGCCGGCAATCTAACCAAGTGACGGAAGCCAATCCAATCCAACGCAACCAAGTAAAGGAAGCCCCCGTGTAACATCCCGGCCCCTAGGCCGTCGTTTTTAAGAAATCTAATCACTCTTTAATATAAGCTACAAAAATTTAAAATAACTTAGATGGAATTTTCTCTAAATAAAATGATAACTTGACGCAACTTTTGTTTTAATAAATAATTTTGTTGTGATTTGTATTTGAGATGTTCTTGTTTGATGTTTACAATATTTGGAGTTGGTTGTTTTCATTTTACTAATTAAATTGACATTTATTGGAAAATGTTCTTGTTTGGGAAATCATGTTTGTGCATTTTGGCATTTCATATTGCACAGCAGCTTGTGAGATTTTTCGTGGGATTTTGGCTTTGCCAAACTTTCCCATAACTTCTTCATAGCTAGGAATCACAGAAAATTAATTTATGTGAATTTTTTTCATAAAGTTTGGACCACGTTTGCGTAAGAAGAAAATTCGCAGCATGTGACTGCAGTCTTAGGCGGGGGAAAAAAAAAGAAGAACATTAGTAGCTTAGCCCGCCAAGCAAAAAGAGAAGAAGAAGAATTGCCTTGGCTTGGCCCATCCAGCACTGCCGTGGCCCAAACTAGCCCAGCCCCTCCGGTCGTCTTCCTCCCCTGTTCGAAATCAAGTCGCTGCTGCCTGTTCAGGTTCAGCCATCGCCGCGTCGCCACGCCAACGCCGCCCATGCCCTGCCCCTGTACCGCCCTGTGGAGATGACGAACCGGCTGACAAGTGCGTCGCGATATTTTCTCGTGCCTTTCCTCGCACGCCAGCGCCTTCCCGAGCCGTCCTCACTTTTTCCCCTTCTTTCTCTCTCCGACGGAATTGGCCGCCGGCGCTGTTCCCGGCCAAAACCGCCTCTGGAACCCAACAAAAGGGCTCGGGCGTCCATCCCTTATCCGGTACAGTTGCCCAAAGCTTGCCAATCCTCTCTCACCGCCTTGATTTCCACTTTTCCCCATTTTCGCGACCACCGCCATCGCCGGATTTGAGCAACTCCGTTGAGCTCCGGTCCAATTCCTCGAGACTGAAGCACCTCTAGCTTGCTACCTACCTCCCCCGGTCTTCCTTTTTCTCTTTTAGTGATGCATCCGAGCCTGCATCGTAGTACTGCTTCGATGCCGGCCATAGTCGCAAAAGCTTCCACCGTGCAAATCCTGCCTGTGCCGCTACCTGCGTCTTCGTTCAATGAGTTTGTTGTCCTGAGCGAGCTCGTCGTCTCGCGCAGAGGCTCAGCACACGGTTTTCTTCTAGCTCTGGCCGCCCTCCATCGACACCAACAGCTAGAGCTGCTTCGCCTTCGCGTTCCCAAGCTAAGAAGCAGGTCCTCGTCGACTCTGGCTCACCGTAGTCACCGCCGGTGAGCTGCGGGCGCGGCGCCGTGGGCGCCTCGCGCCACCGCCTCCCAGTGCCCTGTGCGGCGAGCATCGGACATGTCCGAGCCAATCCGGATTAGTCCGAGAATATACTTGTGCAACTCTCCGGTGTCCGGAAAATTAACGGACAAGTCCGACGAACATGTCCGGCCTCTAAACTCCCATCAGCCCGGCAAGTAGTGGTAATTGCTAGGTCCCTAATTTGTACACAAAGATTTGCTTCCAGCATGTTTAAACTTGTAGAAAAATTCAGGAAAATTCTGTTGAATGATAGGAGCACATATGAATGTATGCATGACCTTTTTCCATGCTTTTGCAGTAGAAAATTAGCATACCTCACATGTCCTGCTATTTAAAAATACTAGGCTGTTTCTTAATGTACTTAGGGCACTTTAACATTGTTTTCAGTATTAACACTCATACGGCATGTCATTAGAAAAATATTTAGCTTGATGCATTCATGTTTCTTATGATAATTGTATAAATTCTTATTAGAAATTGTTTGCATATTCACATACTGGTTGTACATGTAATCGCTATAATCAAAACGTATACATCTCACCCTAATCATCACATGTAGTTACTAAAATGGTAGTTTTGCACAAGTTTTACTTTGAATGTTAAATTAATTACTCCAAGTAATGAACATATTATCTATGCATGAGCATATAGATTTATTTATACTTTGTGCTCTAAGTTACCATTTACAGTAAGTCAAGTAGTAGCCATGCATCTCATGCTCCTGATTATATGTTGCCCATCATATGCATACATATAGCTAGGCTTAAGTAATTTAAGTCTGTATATTCCCAAAAAAAAGAGTAATTTAAGTCTGTATGTCTTCATAGATGTATCAAAATACTTATAGGAAATAAATATCTTAACTCATTGGAATGTCTCCATATGCACTAGGAGCGCATAGCCTCATTTTATATTTAAACCACCTAGGATTATTTTCTATGTAAATCTTGTTTATTTGCGCATGTCACATTAAACAACCCCATGTTGTTTAGTAGAAATAATTTATCGTTTACATAATAGATATGCACGCAATCGCCATCAATAAGACATATGCATCTCATCATTTTCACCATATGGGTTTAGTAGATAAAGGTCCATGCATAACCTCACACTATGCTTTCTTTAAGAGAAATAAATAATAAATACCTTGTCTAGGTGAATATGGCCTTTATTTGGCCAGGAGCATATATCATAGCAAATGACCACCGTAGAGTAAATGAAACCGCATAAACCTTAGTCGTCCCTTCTTATATTTAGTTATCGATAGAACACGCTCCCGTGTAGTGCCGTTCATACAAGCTCGATTAACTAATCTTTCATGGAATGCATTCAATGATCATGCTCTTTGGTTTTTATTTGAAATATTGGTGTTTCTTGTTGTAGATTTTATTGAATCTTTTGGATGGCTTTATTTGGATCTTCCGGTGTTTATTGATTGTGGATTGATGCGCGCGTGAGTGAATCATCGAAGAACCACATCGCGTGGAGGTTGGCACTTGAAGACCGCCATACATGAACTATATATGTAAAGGTGCGAGGCAAGCACACCCCCTTGATCATTTTGAACCTATTTTTGCAAATGCAGTTAAGTGCTCAATGTTTAGGATTAATTTGTGTATAACCTATATCACTAAAAATGATCATCGGGGAAAATGTTAGATACTACCTATTGACCTTATATCCATTTGTTGAGCTATATCATATTTCCTTGTAACCATAGGTTGGGCTATCACATTGGTTATATGCTCTAGCTTCATGCTATAATTAATTCTATTAAAGATTGTTCAAATCAAAGGCTATAACTTGTATAAATGTAAGTACATGTATATTCACTAAAATTTCAGATTCATGTTGATGGGGAAGTCTTGGTTATGTACCTAGTTTCGCTAGGCGCTAGGCGGATTCTAGGCGGTGACCCACTGCCTAGCGCCTAGGCGGGATTAATCGCGCCTAGGCGGTCCTAGGCGTTTTTCTAGGCGTTTTGCCAATATAGGGAAAACTAATATATATTATGTATATATAGCCATGTTTGAAAAAGAAAAAGGAAAAGAACAAAACATGGCAGCCCATTAAAGCCATCTTTGTAGCTGGCCCAACACCAGCCCAGCTCACCTACTCCCTCTCTCTCTCTCTCTCTCTCTCTCTCTCTCTCTCTCTCTCTCTCTCTCTCTCAGCGGCGCCTCTCTCTCTCTCGCAGCTTCCGCCGCTCGCTCCCCTTCCGCCACCGCGCCTCCCCCTCCCCCTCCCTCCCTCCTTCCGTCGCCGCGCCTCCCCCTCCCCCTCCCTCCCTCCCTCCGGAGCTCAGATCCGCCGCCGCGCCTCCCCCTCCCCCTCCCTCCCTCCCTCCGGAGCTCAGATCCGCCGCCGCCGCCGCCTAGACGCGCGATTTGGCCCCAATCGACGCGGCATGGCTCCGATTCGCGCCTAGTCGCGCCTAGTCGCCGATTCGGCGGCGCCTAGCGGAACTAGGGTTATGTATGCTTAGAATGCCGGTGATGACGGGTTAAGATGTGATATTTTGTTCATTGGATTGGTGATTGATATGATGAAGATGATTTTGGGAGACCTGTCACATCACATAAGGACCGGTACATTTGTATCTTGATTTAACGAAACCTCGTGCGACCATGGATGCTGGTATGGGACGGTCATGGCCAAGTAATTAGTTGAAAGCTACATTGCCTTCTAGAAGTAGGGATTGTGCGGGTAATCCTAAAGATTGGGTTATTCGAAGGGGCTCCCATTGCTATATGCGTGGGGATAAAGTTTGCCAACACAATGTTTAGTACCCTCTGGACTAGTATCTCAATGCGAAGGAGGAATAGCCTCTGGAGTGCTTAGCTTCCAGTAAAGGGGGATTCATACTATTCAGGGAAGGCAAGAATAGCGGACGACTAGTGAAAAAGCTATGTGTGATACCGATGTGCACACTTCGTGAGTGCACGGTGCTAGCTACACCACAACGGTCACTCACAGTTCATAGGTACAGCGTACAAACTCTGCAGAGTCAATAATCTATTCGAATAGCCGTGCTTGCGGTCTCAAGCTCCTTAATGATAGGTCTTTGTTTAGAGAATGGATGGGATTAAAATTGACTATGGATATTATGATTGTTGATATTTGAATGGTATAGATGGAGAAAATATTCATGCCATGGAGGTAGTGAATATACATAGGCACTTGAAATGGAGGTCAAGTATGAAATGTTATTATTATGATGTCTTACTTGTGCTTACATTTATGCAATTTATATTTTCAGCACTACAATTTAGTAATTATCCCATAATTCAAGTTTAGATTATCAAGTGCTCATTTATGCAAACTTTACCCTCATTATTCTGTCCTTCATTCAGCCAAGCATTTGATTATAATATTGCAATTATTCACCCGCATACCTTGCCTCCGATAACTTGGTTTCAGATACGCATGGATCTCGGTGAGGGACAACGCCGTTCTTTCTAGGAGTTCAGCTTCCAGTCAATTGCCCGTGGGATGAACATGGGTCACACGCTGGAGATTTGAATTCCATTATGTTACCGCTGCGTATATCTCTTCATGTCTTTATGTCGGGCCTTCAAGCCAATATTTTGTAATATTGAATAAATTTGATAGTTATATTATGTATAGTTGTGAGTCTACTGCGATTAGCGTGTGTACTTGTCATTGATCGTGGGACAAGTACGAAAACACGTAGTTTCAGGTATTTTAATGACCCGGGACGCTTCACCCCGGCAACAGGATAAGAGATTCCCGTGGCATGCAATCCAAACCCTCTTCACAATTCTTGCAATTCTGTACACACTAGTGCTTACTAGTATAATTAAGGAGAGAGAGGGAGTGATGAGCCAGGATAAAATGAAGGAGCGAGAAGGATGAGCCGGGAAAGAAAGGAAGCACCCGGCTTGCCGAGGGGTGACGGGAGACGCGCCACCGACGCGTCGTGCGGCAGTGGGTCACGCGGTCTGGCATGAGTGCCTGGCAGAGGAGCGGCAGCGGTCGTCTCTCGCTGGTGCGGGGGCGAGCGAGGTATGAGTGGATAAGGTTGGGGTGTTCGCGTGGATAAGGTAAGGCTGGGTTAAAACATAGTAATGTGCTGGGCTAAAACATAGTGTTGGGCTCTCGTGCTTCCGGAAGGCTCTCTCGCTCTCTACTGTTCATCCTTCTTCCCCAACAACCAATCTACACAAAAGCTTCCATTGTAAGATCAGATCCGGCCCCTCCCCTCCCTCTCCGGCTTCCTGCCGGCGTCGGCCTGGGCGAGGGACCCATCCCCTTGTGCAGTGGTAGCTTTAGCTTAGGTTTATGCTGTCTATTTCTTAGTTATAGTTCTTGTTGTTTACTGTCAATCGCTTCCATCCGGTAGCGATTTGTCATCTGGTGTTGGTAAGTTTAGTCCTTATGTTTTCCCTTGAGGGTGTAGGCGTGATGCCTTTTGCTTCCGCGGCCGGGTGTCTCTCTGGTGTGCGTGATCTCGTCCTAGTGCTCCTCTTTCTGGACCAGTGTGTTGCAACCCCTAATCTGAGCAAAAGATTCATATTTGACCTTTTTGGTTTCAACTTGGTTGGCTTAATTTGCGGCGTCCAGAGCTCGCCGATGGTGATCTTCGCTAACCAAGGTTATTCAACCTCCTCGATGGAGGCCATCGAATCTGGCAGCCGTTGCAGCGTTTCTTGCAGTTCATGCTGCCAAGTGAAAGAGAAGGTGCCCTCTTCAACAAGCCGATGGTGGTCGCCTGGCAGGCTTCCTGTTTTTGCCATCCTCCATTGGCATCTGGCGCTGGAGGAGATTGGGTCATCGTCGTCTTCTCCGATGGAATGCGTTCAAGCTGCTGAGCCCGTAGTTGTAATTTTCTATTTCTTTAAGGGTGTTTTTGTAAAAAGGGTTGTACTACTAGTGTTGCTGTACTTCTATTCCAGAAAGTAATGGAGCTATCCAGACCCTTAGGGGTCGTTGCCCTCAAAAAAAAAAACATAGTGTTGGGCTAGTTGAAAATTAGCTACAGGATTATTTGGGGTACCCGATGAGCACGGGCGGAAAAAAAAACTCACCCCACTCCGACTTATTTTAGATCGGGCACAGGTGTCACCCGTGGGTGAAAATTCAGCCTCATGCCCGACCCGTCGGTTCGGGTACCCGAAACTCGGCTCCGAATTGCCGTCCCTAGCATTGCAACAGGCTGAGACAAAAATGGGGCCCGCATCAGCTGCACTCACACAAGCCCACGTGAGAGAGTCTGACCGGGTGTGCGAGATTCGCTGCGAAGACAACGACAAGGCTCACACCGGATCTCGGCCGAGACGGAATACCCCCGCGTGCACAGCGAGACTTACCGGGTGTGCGAGACGTGACTCGGGCTCGCATACCGATGATTGCTGGCCTTCTTCCTCTTCCGTCCCGCAGCCCCATATCAAAAAGCTCTCATGGCGAAAAAATGACGATGATGACATGGCCGGGATGCAGATTTGAGAAGGGAGGGCCGGAGGGGGGAGTGGTTCGGCGATGGAATTATTGGTCGGCCTCTATCTCCATCTTGGCCACTAAACGAGCAACATAAGCGACTCGGACTCGCTCCCTCTCTCTCGAAGCCTCCCCTCACTACTGTTGCTCTTCTTCTCCAAAAGTGCTCCTCGTCACTTCTCCCCATCAATCTTGACTGGCCCCCCTCCTCTCCTCCCGGTGACCTGCCGGCGTTGAGTTGGAGGGGGTCCCTTCCCTGTGTAGTTTTAGCTTTAGTAGTAGTATCGGTAGATCTAGTAGCAGTAGGTAGAGCTTGGTTGGGAGTTTCTTGGTGTCGATTTGGGAGGCGGTGGTAGTGGTTCGTTGCTGCTGTTGCTGCTTTCTCAATTGATGTTCTCTTCAAGTTGTCTCCCAAATGCAGGCTCCGTATTCTAGTATCAATAAAGTGCCTTTCTTTCATTGTCTTGCCATACATCGTTGCCGCTTCTACGGTTCGATCTTGGGCAACAATGAAGAGGCTTTTGTGGTTTCCCTTATGGATGTAGGCGTGATGCCTTTGGTATTCCCTGTTGGATTCCTCCCCAATAGGTGTTTCTCTCCCCCAAGCTTCTTCTCTGTTTCTCTGGTGTCGGTAATGCAGGGATGCTGGTTTCTTTGGCTTGCTGCCAGTGGCTTGCTGGTCGATCGACGCCAAGGACTCCAGGATTGGGTTGATCGCTTCTTGCTGATCCCCAAATTAATCCTGGTTGCTCTCAATCGGACAAGCCCGGTGAAGCTCATAAAAAATCTACGGCTTGGCCCTCTTTTCCCTCGTCTGTTGGGGCATGTTTTGAGGCGCCCGTCGGGTGTGCCGCCGGCGAGGCAATCGGCGTGCTCTGTGAGGCCCTTCCTCCTTCTTTGCTGTGGTGGCTTGATGGCTTCTTGCTATTCCCACCAACCGGCTCCAGTGAAGATGGCGGTGGCGGTGTTGTCGATCTGCGGTTCAGTGCTGAAGCCTTGGATGGCCGGAATCTCCTGTTGGTTGCTTCCGTGGAGGCGGCATGGTCTTCATCTTCGTCGTCGTCTCGGAAGTTCTAGAGAGGACTTGGTTGTTAATTTTTTTACGTTTTTGTCCTCTTTTTGTTGCTTAAAGACCTTATCTTTATTCCTAAATGTTGTAAAGGTCTTTTTGCAAATGTACCGAACTTTCCAGAGTAATGGAGCTTAGCCCCGTGTGGGCGTATTTCCTTCAAAAAAAAACGAGCAACATTGACAGGCTGAGCCGGACTCGGACCAGGGGACAACAAACTCGAGTCGAACTCCAATCGAAACCAATGGCAGACCGAACTCCAAACGAAAACAATGGAAACGTTGGCATGCCAAACAACGAAAAATTAACGATCTGAACTAAAGATGCTGTTGTGGGAAGGAGTGATTGAAGTTAGGGCGGTAGTTCCAGCCATTCACAGGAGCAATATGATGACTTCCATGTTTTTCTATAAATAAACACGTGAAAACTCCATAAACTCTATCTATGTATATGTTACAACTTGATTCCTTCAAATGGAAGATCATAACAGCAGTATTATTGTGCGTGCATACGTCTTCTAGGATGATGACCAACGCCTTAAATGATTAGCTTATGCAAAAACAGCTTATGCTATTGTGGCATAAATGATAAGCTGGTTCCAATAAGCTGCCATAATCCGTGCCTAACGATGCCTAGATCATGCTCCCATGTGGACAAGGTTAAGGAAATTGGCGTGCACGTACGTCGGCCCTGAAGGCAACTCTGTACCACTTGCATGTCATTCTCAATGTTTACACTATAAGCTACATAGGGCGAGTTATAAGCATTCTGAAATATTTCAGACTTTTCTGAATGAAACTCTAGCTCGCGGAAAATCCAAACGCCATGCCATCTTAGATTTTTTTTTTTAGATGAAAGGGAGGATCCCCCTAGTTTTCATTGAAAACCAAGTCCAGGTTTGGTCCAGTTACACGACCATACGCACACTTAGCTGTGCCAGATCCACTACAGCATCAGGCTCGCGCTAAAAAATTACAGTTCCTGAGCAACTCGACTCCTCCTCACTCCCTTGTCCTGGTTCAGTGCCCAAACACGAGCTTGCTGCCTTCACAGGTCCTTGACTTCTCGCGCCACATAACAGCATCTGCTCTGTCACCTTGATCATCAGCATGCTGATCGTTCTGCCCAGCGCTATTTGTAGTTCTTCCTTTGCAATCTTCCTCCATGTTTGTAGCATGTTCGCCATCCTCTTCCATAAGCACCTCGTCCCCATCCACTGCTGCCCCTGAAAGCAGATAGCATTGCGTAAGTTCCATATTGTCCACATAACAACAGAAGTGACTATATTCAGAACAGCATTGTTCTTATTACTCAGCCACCATCTGGCAACCGATTCATAATCCCTGCCTATCTGTTTATTAAAGATGACAGAAACCTCTGTCCACATAATATTCGCCACACAACAGATGTGTCACACTTTCTTTTTCAGAACAGAAACGGCAGGTATCATCTTCTACTTTCCTCGTCTTAGCTAAATTATCACGGGTAAGCACCTTATTGTTGGACAAAAGCCACAAAAAAAATGTGAATTCGAGGGGGGACAACCAAGCTCCATAAAGCTGGAATATGAACAGGTTGCACACCCCCATAGGAAAATGCCGTCTTAGATGTACCACCCAAGCTCTGATATGTCGGAATGATCTACCAGCGTTCAAGAATCTTTGAATCGCCTGCGTCTTGCAAAACATCAACGCGCGTACAGACATGATTAACAGTCTCTCTCTCTCTCTCTCTCTCTCTCTCTCTGCCCGGTCGCATGGAAACGGTGCAGACAAGGGTTGACTCTTTTTTTTTCTCTTGAGGAGACTAATCATTTTTTTTACAAGTTGCTAAACAGGCCTTCGTATCGTAATGCCTAAAGTTTAACTCTTTAGACCACTTTAGTTGGGTTGGAGGGACTAATGAATTTAGTTTTGGAGGTCTAAACTTGAGACCACCTTTTAGACCTTCTGTTTGAATCCAAAGGGAGAGAGAGAGAGAGAGAGAGTCTCAATGTATTATTTAGAAGAAAATTGTATGATTTGAAATCAAAGTTCAATACACCCCGCTAATCACAAGACACCATGTGTCAGTTTGTGGATCTCTCTCCTCTTCTCACCCTCTTGCATTCGCATCTGAACAGTATGCCCCCTTCTAGCAAGAATCTCGAAGCCCGTGCTTGATGATGTGAGGCACCTGACCTCCTATACGACACCATGTGCCACAAAGCTGGTGGGTCACCAGCTCACCAACGGCCATAAACGAAAATATCCTATTTTGAACCGCTCTTCTTCCTCTGCATCCTAAACATCGGTCTAGACAAAAATAGTTCCAGATGAAGCAAATATTTGTTCCGATTGGCGGAGCTAGGATTTGAGAGTTGGGTATTCCCATCTCAAGGGTAAAAAAATGCAATAGTATACGGGGTCACAAAAGAAGTGCAATAGTAAACGGTAAAAAAATTTTACAATTCGAAACCCATAATTAAAGTTACACATTGTTTGTAGCTAAATTATCCATTAAACATGGGAAATGACACAATACTTGCGTTTGGAAAATTTGCCTATCTTTCATGCTGCATGAAATTCATCCTCGATTCAGCAAGCTGCCTGACACGCTAACCTAGCGTCGGGACCAAATCAAACACTGACCAGAGGCCGGCGACACCTACACTAGGATCGGAAAAAGAAATCTCCGGAGGATAGAAGACAATAGGAGTCTACTTCAGCGTCGCGTGCAAGCAGGGGAGCCGCAACCTAGCGCCGAAAGGAAAGACTCGAGCCAACACCGAGACGGCCCAGCGCGAGCCTCGCGGACTCGCGAGCACAAGCAAGCGAGCTGCCGCCGTAGGCCGCAGCGCTGTCGAGGAGAGCACGCTCAGCACAGGCGAAGCAAATGGGGATTGGGGTGCAGAGAGCTGACGCCTGGATTGAATCGGAAGCATTTTAGCGTTTTGCGAATTGGTGTCGACCATGTCTGGTGCGTGCGGAAGTGCGATGGTCCGGTTGTCGTTGGCCGGCCTGGTGGGAGGACGAGCTAGAGGAGAGCCGGATTCCTAGATTACAACTCAAAATACATTATGTTTGTAACTCAAATCAACCCAATATAACTGTACATGTGTACAAACACTATGTATACTTAATTTCTTGTAAAAAAAAGTAGGGTGAAAGGATCAAGGGCACCGAGAGGGGGGGGGGGGTGAATCGGTGTGTCAACAATTTCACCCAACCGTACTTTAGACGTGAAGCTAGCAAGACTAGATATGGTGATAACAAAAGCAAGCGATGCGCGCACACAATCTAGTTTATGCAACAAGCAACACCCTAGCAAGCAATTCTACCAAGTAGTAAAGAGACAACCTATCATGCAATTCTACTAGCACATAAAGTAAATGCGGAAGCGTAAATGCTAGTAAGTAAAGGAGATAAGGATAGGAATGCTCATGATTTTTCCCGTGGTCTCGGAAGGATGGCGCCTTCCCCTACTCCACGTTGGGTCACTCCCGCCGGAGTCTCGACCCCGTCCCTCCGCTCGAAGGCGATCCCTCCTAGAGCACACTTCACCCTCCGAGTGAAGTCGCGGGCACGTCCCGCCGGGCTCGATCCCGGGTACTCTTCCGGAGGTAAGGCTCCGCACGTGATGCGTGCCAAAGGGCGCTCCACTAGTGATGCTTCTTTCGCACGGGAAGCTCCAAGACCGTGTACAAACTTGTGTTAGCTTCCACAATCTCCTCGGACAGCTCAACACCAACGCCTAACCGGTCTAGGCCTTGCCATAGACCAAGAGTAACAAACCGAAGTGACTCTCTCAAGCTCACACTAGCCTAGAGATCAAGTGGATGCAATTGCTACTCTCTCAAGCACTAGGATCACTCCAAATCCTTCACAAGTGCTTCTCTCCCTTGCTCTTGGCTTCCTCTGAGTTTCCTGCACTCCAACAATAGCCAAGAGACCCCTCAAGGGGCGGGCAACCAACTATTTATAGGCTACCAACCCAAAACTAGCTGTTGCCCAAAAGTGCCCTGCGAAACTAGAGACCGTACAAAGGACCGTATTGTCCGGTCTCTTCCAGACCGTATTGTCCGGTCTATATTTCCAGACGCATCTCCATCTTCTTCTTCATCTCCAATGAAGACCGTACTGCCCGGTCCCTAGGACCGTACCATCCGGTCGATTGTCCGGTCTTCATTTCTTCCACTTCCAGAAACTTCAACTTCTCTGTCTGGAAATCTTCTGATGACCGTACTGTCCGGTCCCATGACCGTACCATACGGTCTATTGTCCGGTCTTCATTTTTCTCAGCATCCCGAGACTTCACTCCTCTGTCTGGATCTTCAATGAAGACCGTACCATACGGTCCCTAGGACCGTACTGTCCGGTCTCTACCGGATAAGCTGAAAACTTGATCCACTCTTGATCCTTGCTTCCAACTTCTTCATCCTTGGTTCCTCTTATTCTCTTCAGCCACCCTAGTCCTCAAGAGACTCACAATGCATCCATTTGATCTCTAACCTAGTGTGCTCTAAGAGAACCAATTCGATCCCTCTTGATAGTCCGGTTTTTCCTATGGACTCAAGCTAGCATCTACACCAAGCCAACACTTGCTTGGTCTATCATGTCCTTAGTCTTGATCCATCTTCAACCTTGACTCCATCAAGTTCTCGATCCGAATTGTCGAGGCAACCAATCACCAAGTCGTCGATAGATAGAGTATGTGAGACGACGCTTCATTGACATGACCATTTGAATATCCTACAAGGAAATGTTAGTCACATCAATATGGTCACCCAATCACCAAAACATTCATACCTTTGGGGTTTCGAACTCCAATGGTCATGAAGCTTACAATCTCCCCCTTTTTGGTGATTGGTGACAACACATATCAAAAGATATCAAAAGATATATAATGAAATGCGTAAGAGTGATCTAGAAGATTGGATATGAAATGAAGAACAAGTAAAACGGAGAACAAGGTAGTCATAGCTCAAAAGGTATCACCTGCAAAATAGAGTTAGAGCACATGGGTGATATATATGGAGTAAAAACATGAGCTATGACCACAACTCTGTGATGATAAGATTATAAGATATTCCTGCAAAAGCAAGTGAGTGCACATATCATCACAGAAAGAGGAAACCTGGCAAGATAGATATAAATAAGCGCATCCAGGTAAACATACACAAATTCAGAGCAATATATCAGAAACAGAGCAATATACAAGATATATTGATAAGAGCAAGTGTATGTAAATGAAACCAAGTGCATTCTTGATGAGCTAAACACAAGCAAAAGCAAATCAAGCTCAACAAGAACCACGAAGTACCAAAAGAATATACAAATGAAGTACCAAAAGATCTCCCAAAAGATCTCCCCCTGGACAAAATCTGTCTCACACTCCCCCTGGACACAAGATCACTCCACTACTCCCCCTAGACCTATACAAGATCTCTCTATCTCTCTCCCCCTTTGGCACCAATGACCAAAAAGAGAAAGAAGGAAAGAGAAAACTGCTGTCCTACGCGTCGGAGGCTGGAGGAGGTGCAGTGGTAGTAGTCACTGAAAGCTCTGGAGCTGAAAAGGTGCCCTGCTGTGGCTGCTGCTGCTCAGAAGAAGTGCCTGTGTACTCAAACTCTGGAGGTGGTGAAGGAGTCCTGGAGGGTGCTGTCTGCTGCTCTGGAGAAGTGCCTGTGGCAAGAGCCTCACGTACCTCCTGAGGAGTGTACCCAAAATCAGTAAGATCCACTGCTGCAGTCTCAGCTGTAGTAGACACAACCTCTGCCTGTGAAGCTGTAAGAACTGAGTCTGTCTGCACTGAGGTGGTCTGTGCTACTGTGTCGAAGTCAAGTGTACGAGCTGGCAGTGGTGACACGAAGAAGGGACTCGTCAGCTGAAGCGGTGAGAAGCTCGGAGCTGTAGTAGCTAGTAGGGCTGACGGAGTCATGGAGAGGCCTGGTGAAGAAAAGTACTGCTGTGAAGGTCCTGCCTCTCCAGTCAAACCAGCAAACGTGGACGTCGACGGCCCCACCGTAGGTGCACCAGCAGGTGAGATGGGAGCCGTGAGTAAGGTGCTGAAGTACTGTCCCTGACTGGATGACTGTCCTCCCTGTGTCTGAGCAAACTGCTGCTGTAGCTGCTGAAACTGAACTGTATCTGGTGGCAGCACACCTGGGAAAGTGATAGGCGGGAAAGACGGGAGTCCTGGCAATGCCTGTCCGAAAAGACGAAGAGTCTGAGCAATCGCCTCAAAACCAGTGAAAAGCGACGACAAGCCAGAGGCCATCTCCCTCTGAGTATGTACAACACTGTCTAGCATCTGTCGATCCCTCTCCCTATCCTCTCGCTGACTCTGGATCTCTCTGCGAAGGGCTGCTAGCTCTGCATGTAGTACTGAGTCTGTCTGAGCTGAAGCTGTAGCAGACGCTGAAGGTCCTGCTCTAGAGTCCGGAGTCACGTCCTCAGGAATGGACTCCATCTGGCTACTAGTCTGTATATGCAGCTCTGTCTCGGTAGCCGTGTCACCTAGCCCCTGTGAAGAACTCCCCTGTGAAGCTGACTCCCGGGCAGCAACCCGTCTGTCGGAGGCAGGCAGGGGTGTGTACGCTGTGGTCACCTTGGGCAGCTCGTCATAGTCCTCCTGAGACAACAACTGTAGCCTCCTCAGAATGTAGCAGATCAGAGGTGCAAAGGCTAAGTGTCTGGCAGCTATACTCTCAGCAATAACATCCTCCATCTGGCATAGTATCAGATCAACCAAATCAAAGCCTCTGTGCCTCAGCATCAACATCACAACCCACTGAGTAAGGATGGAGAACTGATCTCTGTATCCACTCCTGGGAACTATCGTCCTGCTCAGTATACTCCTGAGAACTCTGCCCTCATGTGTAAGTCTGGTGTGAGCTCGGCTGAAGTTCTCCGGGTGAGGTGGAGGGAAAGCAATGCTCATATCAACATCTGAAGGTAAGTGTCCCCCAAGAGGTCTGCGGGGAGGCTCCATCCCTGGGTGAGCAAGCGGGAACACTCTGGTCTCGTGCTGGATGGTCTCAAGTGCCTCTACGAGGTTCTCCCTCGTCACTCTGTGGGGCTGTCCTCTGAGCATAAACCATATAGCTGAGCGGTCTGGTGCTATCCAGAGAGAAGCGTAGAAGTCCATCACTATGTCAGCATCCCATCGCATCTGTGTGGTGATGATCTCCTCAAGGCCCGGGATATAAGACAGGTGCTGTGTGAAATCCGTCCCGGCACCTCTGCTGGCAGCCTGTATGCTGCAGTGCTGGTGAGTGACAAAGAGCTTATCAGGTCCATCTGTCCGCAGTCTACTCCTCAAACCAGCTGCTATCCTCTGCTGAAGAAGAGTCCAGAAATGACCTCCTGCCTGTGGGTCTCTCCTGGCAGGCACCCAAGTCTCCTCAGCAACTCTCCTGAACTTCTTGAGGACGGGGCCTGGCAGCCTGAGTGCGTCCTCAGCAAGCACGTCCCTGAGTGTGGCAGTCCTGTCAAGAGCACAGAACTTGACTGCCATCCTCTGCCTGTCAGCCTCTGTGACCTCGTCACCTGAGTGGGAACTCTCCTCTGCCTCTGACTCTGGCTGCTCCTGCGCGGTCCTCGACGTACCAACCTCACGGATGGACGGAGTCCGCTGCACTGTAGCTCTAGCCCTGGAAGACCTCCTCGGAGTCTCCCCCTGTCCTCCAGCAGGTGTGTCTCTGATCCTGAAGGCTGTATCCCTGCCAGCTGGCATATCAACATCTGCTGCCCTGAGAGATCGATCCCACTCTGGATCACCAGTCTTCTGCTTCTTCTTCTTGGGCTGCTCTACAAGCTTGGCCTTGCCCCTTATCACGATCTCCTCTGCCCCTGCCTCTGCCTCTGCCAGATCCTCCTGCCATAACTGCTGACTGGCCTGCAGACTAGATAGGGCGAGTGAGCTTGGCTCACCAACCCGTCCACTGACGGCTGACTGCCAAAGATAGGACTAAGGGCTTGGCCCTCAATCCGTCCACTGTCTCTGCTCTGCTGTCAACTGCCCACTGTCCGCTGACCACTGCCACTGCACGATAGGAATAGACAGGGTATATGAGTATAGAATAACCTATTATAATCTACAAGCAAGAATCGTAGGTAAGCGCGTAAATCTAGATGAAGTCCTAGCGCAGAGGTAAAGGACACAATGCCGGCAAAATATGCAATGGGGAACTACGGCATTGTCGATTATTGGTGGAGATCAACTAGTGTCATACTAGATATGCAACATCGAAATACGACACTAATTGAGAAAATGCTAGTGTCGAGCTAGGTGTAGTATGGAAACGGAAATCGACACAAAGCGACCAACTACTACAAGTCATAGATAAATGAAGTGCAATACTTGAACACTATGACAGCAATAGGCAAATGACCTCAATTGCATTGAAGTTAATCGGATTTTACGACAAATGCGATAAAGGTTCGATTTTTCTAGGGATTTTTCATCGATGAAGGAATTGAAAGGCTCAAACCCTAGATGAATCATGGAATTTGACCAGCTACTGTGCAATTTGTGGAACCAGGAGCTCACCAAAGCAATCAATCGACGGCGATCGTCGGAAAGAAAGGCTCGGGCTCGGTGAAGCGCCGGGTACAGGAGCTCGTCGCGCGCATGGGAGGAGCAACAGCTCGAGGTTCGCGCGGATGGAGGAGCTCCACTGCAAGGTGCTCGTCGACGGCGAGGTGGCGTCCTCGTCTTCGGTGGTGCGGCGGCGCGGCGTAGCTGCTAGGGTTGGCAGGGCGCGCGTGCGCGGTGGAAGAGCAGGCGCGGCGGCGCGGCGCTGCGGTGGTGCACGTCGGCGGCGAGCGCGGCGGCAGGTCGACGGCGGCGTACGGGCGCGCGCGCGCGGGAACGGCGAGGTGGTGGCGGGAGCAGTGGCGGTGAACGGCGGCGTAACGTGGAAAGGGATGCACAGTAACACGGGTCCAGCCGTTAGGATTAGGGTAATTTTGAATCGACGATCAGGATTAACTTGAAACGGAATCAACGGCGCAGATTGAACTTGATCTCCCGATGAAGTTAACCAGACCGTATGGTACGGTCATAGGGATCGTATTGTACGGTCTCCTTTGGGACCCTGACAGTTAATCTACGGAGACCGCATTGTACGGTCTGCAGGACCGTATTGTCCGGTCTCCTTTCTGCCTCAGGTTTCGAAGGATCTCGTGCAAAAACACACCGTATTGTACGGTCCCTTTCACCGTATTGTACGGTCAGGTCCAGAAATGCTGATTTTCAAGGAATTTCCTTCTAAGTCCAAGTTTCTCACACAAGAACCAAATAAACACCAAACATGGACTAGAAGGGGAACTCTCAAACACTCCTTTGAAAATAAACCAATATAGGTTGCGCATAGGCTAATAGTAATTTTTCAATCGGCAAATAAGATGCAACCAAATAAGAACCAAAAGAGATAAAACCAAAGGAGGGGTATGTATGAGCCATTTGCCTATGATCCGTGCAAGTAGATTTAACCTTGAGGATCATTTAGCAAGACTCAATGGGCATGAAGCACAATTCTTTTCTTTAGTCACACTTCTATGAGATGTGAGATCATATTATGAATGAAGCACTTCCTCATAGTGTGACAACTCCTTTGTGATTTCCTATATGCAATGCATGAGACAAGCATATCATACAAATGTAAGGGAAAGTTAAGACAACGCATAAAGGAAACCTACTCAAGGTCAAGTTTGAGCCTCTCTCAAGCTTACTCACTATGAGCCAAACCTTGCCTTGAGTCCATCGGTCCACCAACTCAAGCATCCCCCATGCTCATAGCTATCTTGAGAAAGTTAGACCTTGAACTAATTTTTTTGTTCTTTTCTTTTAGTTATTAACATATGCATGAATGCAAACATACTAGTTCACAAAGGAGCTCCTAGCTACCATGCAAGCAATGCAAGAAAAGAAACTACTATGATACAAGTTACCTCCTTGAAGAGTAGATTTGTCGATGAAGCACTCGAAGCATGTGGTGGACGTTCATGAGTTGACGTTGCGGTGCATGGTCCACCACCATCACCCTTCTAGGTCTTGTTCTTGGGAGCCCACTCGCACTTGGTTGGCCTCTCAAGGTCAACAATGCACTTGGGCACCCAAATCTTCCTCATCATCCTCCTCTTGTCGGGTGATCCAAGAGGCTTTGCCTTCACTCTTCCTTTCTTGTCCGTAAAGAGCTTGTAGTGTGTATTTCCATGGAACAAGTTAGCGTTAGGCAAAACTTTGGAACTTCTCACCTTGGGACAATTCTTGCTAGTGTGCCCGTCACGGCAACACTTCTCACAATAGTAGTCGTCCGCCATGAGGGGGACTACCCAAGGTGGAATGTCATCGTCCTTGCCGATGAGGTTGATGGCGGCGGGGTAGGAGCCGAGTCCCTTGTGCCCGGGGTTGTTCACAAGGTTGCGACCAAGTATCTCCTTATGAATGGTCCTTCCCCTTGTGAGCCTCTCGAAGCCGTCCATCACCGAAGCTCTCTCCTCCTTGAGTTGATGATATTCCTTCAAGATTTTCTCATCAAGAGAGATGCTCTCAAGAGAGGGAGTTAGTCCATCACAAGTAATATATGAAGAATCGGAAATAGATGAACTAGAAGAAGAAGTGTTACTCTTTTCGAGGAGGGATTGATGTTCTTCCTCAAGAACCTTGAACTTGCCGTTGAGCCTCTTGTGATCAACCTTGAGCTTGTCATAGCTTTCATCCAAGGTTATGAGCGAAGTGGAAAGGTGCTTGATCTCATCCTCTAGTAACTTGGACTTCTCCTTGAGCTTCATGTGGTCTTCCTCAAGCTTGTCATAGTCTTCATCAAGAGCCTTGTGAGAGATGGATAAGTCTCTAAGTGCACCCTCAAGTTGACGAACTCGGAAAGCGGCCACTTCATGTTCCTTCTCCAACCGAGCAATGGTCTTGTCCCTCTTCTTGATCATCTTGCCGGTTAGGAGAATGCTATCCAAGAGTTCCTCATATGTGGGCTTATCCTCCTCACCAAACTCTTCATCGGACTCGCTCTTCTCATCTTCACTACTATCATCATCTTTGGCCATCAAGCAAGTAGGTGGTGGAGGTAGAGTCTCGGACATGTTTATGAGAGCAATGCCGGCCATCTTCTTTCCCTTGGAGGATGAGTCATCACTTTCTTCTTCTTCACTATCATCATCCGTGACCCACTCTCCAACAAAGAGTCCCTTGCGAGATGATCTTCTCTTGTCTTTGCCTCTAGAGCTTTCCTTCTTGACAAACCTCTTCCTTGTCTTGTACTTGCTTCTAGGGTCTTCTTCTTCATCATCGCTTGACTCTTGAGTCTTCTTCTTGCTCTTCTTGATTGGCTTCGGGCATTCCTTGGCAAAGTGACCCTTCTCCCCACAATTGTAGCACTCGGCATCTTTCTTGTTGATGAACCTTCTCTTGAAGAAGTTGCTTCTCTTCATGAGGAGTGCTAGATCATTGGGATGAAGTTGCAACAAGTCTTCAACGTCTTCTTCAAGCTCTTCATCACTTGAATCTTGAGTCACCACCTTCTTCATCTTCTTGCTTGACCCCTCAGATGCAAAAGCAAGATTCTTGGAGGGCTTCTCATCAAGCTTCTTGTCGAGGTTGTAGCTCTCGAAGGCGGTGATCTTCCCAAGTAGCTTGTGGGTGGTGAGGTCTCGCATGTCGGTGTTGAAGAGGCATGTGATGAGTGCTCCATATTTCTCCCTTGGGAGAATCCTCATGATCTTCCGCACAAGGTCACCATCATCAATCTTGTCCTTCACACCGAGAGAGTTGATATCCTCTACAAGCACATTCAAGCGAGAGTAAGTATCATTGATTAGCTCATTTGAAGACATGGCAAAGTCATCATATTTGTTCTTTAGCACATAGTATCTTTCCTCTTTCACGTCCGTGGAACCCTCATGAATTTGTTGAATTTGTGTCCATACTTCATGAGCGGTACCCGCGGACTTGACTCGAGCAAAGACCTCTTTAGTGATAGCTTCAAACAAGGCATTTTTAGCTTTAGCATTTGCTTTTGCGAGATTCACATCAAGAGTACCAATGGGAGTCCTTAGAGAGACACCGGTACTTACCACGTCCCATGCGAGAGGATCGAGAGCCTCGAGGTAAGCTTGCATGCGAGCTTTCCAATAGGCATAGTCGGTCCCATCGAATGGGGGCGGTCCCCTTTCACTTCCTCTCGGCATCCTTACTCAAGGCGGTTAAGCCCTATTTGAGCAACGAGGCTCTGATACCACTTGAAAGGATCAAGGGCACCGAGAAGGGGGGGTGAATCGGTGTGTC
This sequence comes from Eragrostis nindensis, assembly GCA_012490785.1. NCBI lineage: Eukaryota > Viridiplantae > Streptophyta > Magnoliopsida > Poales > Poaceae > Eragrostis > Eragrostis nindensis. The sequence goes on along the minus strand of JAAXCT010000212.1, from coordinate 346,300 downwards.
AACAATTTCTCCCAACCGTACTTTAGGCGTGAAGCTAGCAAGACTAGATATGGTGATAACGAAAGCAAGCGATGCGCGCACACAATCTAGTTTATGCAACAAGCAACACCCTAGCAAGCAATTCTACCAAGTAGTAAAGAGACAACCTATCATGCAATTCTACTAGCACATAAAGTAAATGCGGAAGCGTAAATGCTAGTAAGTAAAGGAGATAAGGATAGGAATGCTCATGATTTTTCCCGTGGTCTCGGAAGGATGGCGCCTTCCCCTACTCCACGTTGGGTCATTCCCGCCGGAGTCTCGACCCCGTCCCTCCGCTCGAAGGCGATCCCTCCTAGAGCACACTTCACCCTCCGAGTGAAGTCGCGGGCACGTCCCGCCGGGCTCGATCCCGGGTACTCTTCCGGAGGTAAGGCTCCGCACGTGATGCGTGCCAAAGGGCGCTCCACTAGTGATGCTTCTTTTCACACGGGAAGCTTCAAGACCGTGTACAAACTTGTGTTAGCTTCCACAATCTCCTCGGACAGCTCAACACCAACGCCTAACCGGTCTAGGCCTTGCCATAGACCAAGAGTAACAAACCGAAGTGACTCTCTCAAGCTCACACTAGCCTAGAGATCAAGTGGATGCAATTGCTACTCTCTCAAGCACTAGGATCACTCCAAATCCTTCACAAGTGCTTCTCTCCCCTGCTCTTGGCTTCCTCTGAGTTTCCTGCACTCCAACAATGGCCAAGAGACCCCTCAAGGGGCGGGCAACCAACTATTTATAGGCTACCAACCCAAAACTAGCCGTTGCCCAAAAGTACCCTGCGAAACTAGAGACCGTACAAAGGACCGTACTGTCCGGTCTCTTCCAGACCGTATTGTCCGGTCTCTATTTCCAGGCGCATCTCCATCTTCTTCTTCATCTCCAATGAAGACCGTACTGTCCGGTCCCTAGGACCGTACCATCCGGTCGATTGTCCGGTCTTCATTTCTTCCACTTCCAGAAACTTCAACTTCTCTGTCTGGAAATCTTCTGATGACCGTACTGTCCGGTCCCATGACCGTACCATACGGTCTATTGTCCGGTCTTCATTTTTCTCAGCATCCCGAGACTTCACTCCTCTGTCTGGATCTTCAATGAAGACCGTACCATACGGTCCCTAAGACCGTACTGTCCGGTCTCTACCGGATAAGCTGAAAACTTGATCCACTCTTGATCCTTGCTTCCAACTTCTTCATCCTTGGTTCCTCTTCTTCTCTTCAGCCACCCTAGTCCTCAAGAGACTCACAATGCATCCATTTGATTTCTAACCTAGTGTGCTCTAAGAGAACCAATTCGATCCCTCTTGATAGTCCGGTTTTTCCTATGGACTCAAGCTAGCATCTACACCAAGCCAACACTTGCTTGGTCTATCATGTCCTTAGCCTTGATCCATCTTCAACCTTGACTCCATCAAGTTCTCGATCCGAATTGTCGAGGCAACCAATCACCAAGTCGTCGATAGATAGAGTATGTGAGACGACGCTTCATTGACATGACCATTTGAATATCCTACAAGGAAATGTTAGTCACATCAATATGGTCACCCAATCACCAAAACATTCATACCTTTGGGGTTTCGAACTCCAATGGTCATGAAGCTTACATTGGGTATTCCTAGGAATACCCATGCATCAAGGTGGCTCCGCCCTACTTCCGAACGAAGAACTGATTTGCTCCATGCCAACAACCAAATTGTTGCAGGGTAACAAATAAATTGTTCCCGGCGAAGAATCGAATTGTTCCAGGCTAAACAATAAATTGTTCCAAGCGAAGATTCGACTTGTTCCATGTAATGAGCTGGATTGTTCCAGCGATGACGACGCAACGCTGAGCGAAGCGGGGTTGGGGCTTGCCGGCGTGGCAGAACAGGATCGGTGCGGGAGCGTGGCCCTGCACGCATGCAGGTCTTGGAGCGGGTGGAAGGAGAGGCATGGCCGTTCGATGTTTCTTGACGCACGAATCTTAAAACCAGGGTTCCAAGTGCTAGTGGCATCTGAGTGCTGTGTAGTAAATCCAGTGAGGCACAACATTGAGGTCCGACCCAACAATATGTGTCAAAGAAAAATAACAAGGTCTAGCCCACAAAACTTTCCATTCCGCTGCGCCAGTTGGTTCCTTGAACGAGACGTGGAGAAGTATGGTTTCGGTTTCCCTTTCTGAAGCTTGCAGGAGCCTGGGATGGGGCCATGGCCATATCATCAGAGAGATCAAAGCAAGGAAGGCAAGCTTTGCGATAGCGAATATCATTCATGAGCGTCGAGGCTAGCTCTAGTGGTGATGCTCATAGATTAGCTAAGAGTTCAATTTATAAAACTCAAGGAAGACATGTTTGGTTGTTAACTCCCCCTATGGAGTGTGTACCTCTGTAACTTATGAATAAACTAGTACGGCTGCCCGCGCATTTGCACGGCTAGGCTTCTAAGACTATTTAAATGTATTTTATATTATTATAATAGTTTATAGATAGTTTATTATTATTATTTATTGATAGTGACATATTACTATAATAGTATAAATAAAGTGGAGACATTTCTCACCGATTGACTTAGCCTTGATTTGAGTGTGTGATGAGTCATTATTTCACCCGGATTATGTCTGAGCTAATTCGTTGTATGTGATTCCCAATCTACTAGGAGCCTGTTGCATTATGACTCGATTGTAAGAACGAACCGATCTAAAGAGTATAGCATGTGACACTTATTTGTATAACTTTAGCTTTTAAGTTGCATGTGGCAACCGGCCATTAACGATACATCGTCGATACTATAGCGCAGCATGAAAAATTAATGATGAAACATTGTCTCTAATGTAGTAGTGTATTTTATAATTTTATAAATGGTAGTGGTGGGTATTTTTAAAGTTTTTTCTTCCTAATTAATGTGGTAATATTTATAAGGGTTTTTGGACTCATTTTTTATAATGGCCGTGATGGGTAACACTACCACAGAAACAGGCTTTAGCGACATAGCAATTAGCGACGTTATTTCAAAACCCGTCGCTAGAAGTACAGCCGAGACCCTCAGAGACGCGTTTTTAAAATACCGTCGCTAAAAGTCACAGTTATAGCGACGGGTTTTACTAAAAACCCGTCGCTGAAAATTAGTTTTTTCCACCCGTCGCTAAATGTCATCTGTTAGCGACGGCATTTGGAAACCCGTCGCTACTATTAGCGACGTCCATTTTGACTCCCGTCGCTGAAACATTTTTATCGACGTTGTTTAGAACCCGTCGCAAGCTCTGAGCCGGAAATCCGTCGCTAGTGTCAGCGACGTCCATTTGATACCCGTCGCCTGCTGTGAGAAAAATAAATCCTGTGTGCGGGTTCGAACCCAAAACGTCAAGCGTTGAGAGCAGGTGCACTTACCACTGAGCCAAACTCCAGCTTGTGTTCTACTATACGAAAGGGTTTTTAATAGCGAATACAAGAAACGAAAGCCTTTCCAGCCGGCCCGGCCCAGCCCACCTCCGCTGCACATCATAAATCGTCCGCTCCATCCCAAACCCTAAGCGCCGCAGAACCACACGCCCCTCGCCGCCCTCTCTCTCGATCTCTCTCCCACCAGATACGCTTCTCCTTCCCCTCGCCGCTACTCTCTCTCGATCTCTCTCCATCTCACCAGAGCCCTCCTCTCCTCACCATGCGCCCCATCCGGCACGGGGCGATCTCGGCGGCGTGGTGGCGGATCCGCGCGGGGGCAAATCTTCCCCCTCGCGGTGCCCCAGATCCGGCATGGAGGCGAATCCTTCTTCGCGTACGGCGGCGGGCGCGCGTGGGAGGCCAACGAGGCGACGGGCATTCTCGGCGGCGGCGACCTCTACGACGACGTCCTCGGCGGCGGCTCCCTCCGTGACGGCGGTGACCTCTACGACGACGTCCTCCACGACGGCGCCCCCCCTCGAAGACGCTCTCCAAGACGGCAGATCCGGCCCCTTGACGGCGCGGGGGCAGATCCGGCGCGGGGGCGAATCGTCCCCCTCGCGGTGCCCAGATCCGGATTCGTCTTCACCGCGCAAGGGGCCGGACTCGCGGACAGCGGCAGGCGCGCGGTGGAGGCGACGGCGACCCCAGCTTGGCCAACGAGGTCTCCTTAGGGACTTTCTTTTTTTTTTTTTTGTGAAAGAACAGATGCGTCCTTCTGCTTTTGCTTTGTGCAGGATATCCGGTGGCATGATGATGGTCGAGGCTGCAGCGAGATGCGGGGATGCGGCGGCACGGCGAGAACTCTGGTGGTGGGCCACGACGGTGGATGAAGTGGCGACCTCAACGACGACGACCTCGTTCTGCACCACCCGCCCCCTGCCGCTCCGGAAATCAGCGGATCCGGCCACACGAGTTAGTTCGTGAGGATCTTTGTCGATGTATTAGTTTCCTGTGTAAGCAAGTAGTGTGTTGCTCAGTTTAGAATGAGGATCTTTGGCGATGTATAAGTTTCCTGTGTAAGCAAGAAGATTAGTTGCTCAGTTTAGAATTAGATGTTCGTGTAGTTAACTGCTGATTGGATTTAACTGCTGATTGGATTAAAACTGTTAATGGAGAGGGAACAGAATATATAATAAAGAAATCATGACACTTTTTTTTTTTGTTTTTCATCGCCCAGTAGCGACGGGTTTAGTATTGCCGTCGCTGGCGCCAGTAGCGACGGGTTTTAGGAGAAATGTCGCTGAGGCAATGTAGCGACGTGGATAGAACCTGTCGCTGTGTTGGTTCTGAGTGACGGGTGAAAACCCGTCGCTACAGGTCAGGCTTTAGCGACGTAAATCTAGCGACGGGCTTTTTTCCGTCGCTATAGGCCCAAAAAGCCCGTCGCTAAAGCCCATATCTGTGGTAGCGTAACTTTCTCTTCTTATTTTGTCCGATTAACATGGGAATTTTAGGCCTTGAGCGCGAAACGTGGTGGCTCTTTTTCGTAAATTTTACAAATATTTATAAAGATTTTTCGGAATAATTAGTTCATAATAACTGTGGTAGGTTATTTTTTCTTTTTTCTCTCTGATTAATTTGGCAATATTTATGAGAGGTTTTCTGACTAATTTTTTCATAATGGTAATGGTGTTCTCTTCTTATTTTTTCGATTAATGGGAATTTTATAGGCTTTGAGAGCGAAGGTGAGGCTTCTTTTCTTAGGGGGTGTTCGTTTCATTAGTCCTAAAAGTCATATCAAAACTAACCTTGCTATTTAAGAGTATTAATAAGTCTAATTACAAAATCTTTTTACAGATGTGTGCTAATTTATGAGATGAATCTAACGAGCCTAATTAATCTATGTTTTGCTACAATGATGCTACAGTCACCATCGTCTAATCACGGCTCAATTAACCTCATTAGATTCGTCTCGCGAATTAGCACAAGATTCTGCAGTTAGTTTTTTAATTAGACTTTATTTAATACCCCTAAATGACAAGATTCTAGCAGGCCTAAAATTAGTCCTAAAGAAACCAACACCTCCTTACTCAATTAATAAAGTTAATAGATAATAGATAAAAGGGTGCTGATTCTAAAAAAAAAAACTAAAAACATAGTTCTAAAAAATCTAAAAACACAATTTGCAGGTCCGATTCATTTTTTCCCTTCATTATTATATAGTATCGTCATAGTTGTACATATGGTTATTATATATTGTTGGTTCACCCTTCTAGCAAATTTGGATGTCTTTTAGAATAAGCTGAAGAGGCTACAAATTAAGCATTCTCTCCGCCAGCGGAAAGGAGCAAGGCAGCGGCAAGCTTGACGAGCTTGAACGCGCTGACATCCTCCGCCGTCACCGGCGACACCACGCTGCTCTTGCCGAATCCTTCCTCGCACTCTGTCACCTCGTCGGCCGACATCTCCAAGATCGCCGCCGCCTTCCAGAACTTGCTGTCCTTGACCAGGGCGGCGCAATGGAGCTGCCGGAGCAGAATGTCGTCGTACAGCGCCCGGCACGTCTCGAGGCACCGCGCCATGGCCATGGCCGGCTTACCTTTGCCTCCGGCGCCGGCCTTGATCATGCCGTTGATCCTGGCCACCGTGCGGGTGGCGTTGGCGGTGAGGAGGTCCAGGGAGATGACGGAGAAGTCCCGGTACCTCTTGGCGGTGTGGCTCCGGTTGTCGGAGCCGAGGGCCGACACGCAGAACTCGACGTCGAAGAAGGTGCTGCCGCCGCCGACAGTCTTGCATACGGGGAGCAGGTGGTGGTCACCGCCGCTCACGGTAGCCTCTGTGCCAGTTGCCGCTAGTAAGATGGCAAAGTGCAAGAGGACTCCCAGATTAATAATGGCGGAGAAGGCGGCGGCCATGTTGGCTTCAAGCTAAGGTGGATTTTCTCTGCTGTGGGATTTTCTCAGATGCGATGTCTGAGAGGTGTGGAACATGCATGTTGCTTTATATACACGAACAAACTTTAGCTAACACTAGAAAAATGGTGCGGCATTGCCGCACTTAATTGCCCGTTAAATTAAATTTAACAATTTGAGTAGAATGTTAAAATAATTGAAAATAGAAACTGTATATCAAATGCAAATATTATTATACAGGGATTACATTATGTTGGGTCTTTGTGCAACATATTTTAATGCCTAGATATTTTAAGAAGTGAAATTGCTACTATGGCATTATTTTGGCATGATGTAAGTATGTATTATCGCTGCACAGTTTGCACCACTTCCAAATTCATTTGTGAGAACATAAATCTATCTTATTCAAAATTCAAACATTACACTTGTTTCAAAACCCAAGGGAGAAAATTGCTTGTGGCTTGAGCATTACTTCAAATTATATGAAACAAATGTAAGTGAGTACAGCATTTATCAAATAATAGAGTATATATTTATCAAATAATAGAGCATTTATATCCATCTGCTCCTTCAGTGTCAAAATTGGTTGAAGTTACTAAAAAAGTTCTTCAAGTATTCTAATAATGCAAATATATATGTGGAAGATCCAATATAATAGCCATACAAAAGAAAAAAGCATCTAAATCAGTCTATGCACGGTAAAAGCAAATGCATACTCTATCGCAATACAGATACAATTTTTCTTTGCAGACCCAGTTAGCCTTATAGGCGGTCCTTAGTTTACTCAGTTACGTCATCAACAAGTGATGAATGACATGCCAATGTTAAGTTCGAAAGTAACTAATTAATTTACCTCAAACGATCGAGCAGATAAAAAGATAAATAAATAAAGTGACATCTTAAATTAGGACTCCATTAACATTAGAAGTTAATTAATTAATTGTTGAAATTATTGCTTAAAAACTAATTACTACTGTTAAATTAACAGGTGAATTTATTTACTTATCTTTTGATCTGCTCGATCCTTTTGAACTAAACCTGTGTAGAGCTATTTCTGCCCTTCCAATATCAGAAAAAGGGACATTCATAATTTTTAAAATATAGATCCTAATTGTTACTTAAGATAATGATCAGGGTTTCAACCAATTAGTTGTGGTAATTGAAATAATTAGATTTAAGTTTTTGTTAATTCCCTTGTTACTGTTAAATTAGTAGGTAAAATTATTTACTTATCTTTTTATCTGCTTGATCTTTTTGAAGTAAATTAATAATTAGTTTTTAAGTTATAATTTCAAAAATTAATTAATTACCTTTTAATGCTAATGGAGTCCTAAATTAAGATGTGACTTTATTTATTTATCTTTATTTCTTTGCTTCCAGAACTGTAGTGTTTCCATTAGTTTACGACTTAAAGTTGATTGATGTGAATTCTCGCGTTGCACCTGTTAAAACCATTTTTTAACTCCTTTATTGATCAAGGCAAACATGAACTTCCTTGAGCTCCAATGGCAGTTTTCCTAGTAGTAAAATTGTATTTTCTGTAAAATATTAGTACCTGGATTTACATTTATATTTTTGTGCCTTTCATTTTTTGAACATGTCATGCCGGGTATGGCTATGCTGATCAACAAAGATCTTTTTCAACAAACTGATCAGGGATGTACATAAGAAAAAAACAGAGGTTCTTTTTACACAATTGCCAATTGCATTGGTTGTTACAGAAATATTACTAAATGAAAGGGGCTTTATGTAAAGCTTTTGTAAATGACGTGGACCTCTCTCCACCACATCCACCATGTTCTTATCCAACCGGGTGCTCACTCGTCTTCTTGAACCAGCCACCAGATGCTCTCTCCCTCGTCTCTCTCAGCTGCCTGCCATGGAGTCTGCCCAGGAGTCTTCCCCTCTCATTGCGCCCCTCAGCCAGGCTCTCTCCCTCCTCAGCGGAGGTCTCCCACTCTTCCCTACTGCATCTCTCCCATCCGGACGTGCTTCTGCGGTCAAGCACGCGTGGTGCGGCGGGCTTAAGCCCCTTGCGGCGCGGTTGGTGGGCGCCGCCCGAGGCGGGATCCCGGAGGCGGCTCGGCCTCCGCCATGTCGGCGAGGGCGGCTAGCCCGCAAGCAAGGGCGGCGGCCCTGTTCTACCGCGAGCATGTGCTGCGGCTCGGAGCGAGCGGGCGTGTCGGCGCGATGGCGTTGGCCGCTCGGCCGCGGTCGGCGGCGCGTGGCCTGCTCGACCGCGTGGGCCGCTCGGCCGCTGTCGGCGGCGCGACGCGCGGAGCCGTGGCGGCGCGGTGCCTCCCTCCCTCGAGCACTCCGGCGGCGCCTCCGTCCCTCGACTTCTTTGGCAGCGGCGGCGGCACGGCTCGGGGGCGGCCAGATATGGCCGTCCCATACTCCTTCGGCGGCGGCGGCGGCCCGGGAGCCGCCGGATCTGGCCGCTCCCCTTCTCCTTCGGCGGTGGCGGCCCAGGGGCGGATCTACCGAAGATTGCAATTTTTTTTTTACTTCGCCAAGAGTCACCGTCGGATCTTTTTTTAACGGCGGTGATTTTTCTTGCTGACGTGGACATCTTCTCGTGCGGCGAACGCGACCGCGTTGGGAATATAAGACATTTATGACACGATGATAACGAGTGATTACTGACGAAAGGCTCGTCGCATGCATGAATCCGTTACTGCAGTTCTTGGTCAGCTCTTGGCTCGCCTGCTTCTATGCATCCGTTTTTCAGTTTACCTGAATTCATTATATTAGTTACCTGGTCTTAAGGCGGCCGATTATTTAGTAATAGTTATATGGTCATCACTTTAATATTCAAACTCCAGAGATAAGAGAGAGAGAGAGAGAGAGAGAGAGAGAGAGAGAGAGAGAGAGAGAGAGAATATTGCCCTCAATATACTTTATGCTAGCTACATAATTGTACGGTGTTTCTTCTTTATTACCATTGTTTTGAAATCGTCATTCACTTTAGACACAAACTATGTTAGCAGTAATCACATGATCACACATAATTAGTGAATGCGGGATCGTGTAAATCCGTTACTGCAGTTCTTGCCCCCTCCTGCTTCTATGTATCCGTTTTTCAGTCTTGTTGAACCCACAATATTAGCTACCTAGTTTGAAGGTTGGCCAAATATTTTGTACTAGCTATGGCTACCACGTTGTTAAGAATTTAAGATTCAAAATCCAGAGAGAGACGAGAGAGAGAGGGGGGGGGGGGGGGGGGGGGGGGGGGGGGGGGGGGGGAGGGGGGGGGGGGGGGGGGGGGGGGGGGTACTGCCTCGGAGTCGGAGATCTCTCTACTCTATTAGTTGGGTTTCAGTTTCACTTTCTCGTTCTCGCCGGAAACTGAAGAAACCCAAACAAACAGTAAGATCAGAAATAGCTTCTCAAATAAGCACATCTCATTTTTTAACTAGACGTTATAATGTAGGCCGTTGAAGAAGCAAGAGAAGGAAGCACGGTGGAACGTGCTCAAGTAAATCCATCAAAGAGCGGACGGTCGCATTCGAGGCACGCAAGGAGGCCTTCAAGGAGCGCAAGATTGCAATCAAATAAGAGAAGTTAAAAGTGAACCAAGAAGCGACTTAACCGATGAAGATGGAGAATGACTACAACCTCATGTTCAACCTCATACTTGAGTGAGATTGATGAGCAACAAACGAATATGAGCTAATAGGGATTTTTTTGGGGGGGGGGGGGGGGGGGGGGGGGGGTGGGGTTAGTGGAAGCGGGGTGATCCTCCATGATGTGATCAAACCTATGTTTAGTTTTGTTGCTTTATGTTCTATTCGGTGGATTTGGAACCTTATGTTTAATTTGTATGCTTGAGGTTCTATTAGGTGGATTTGGAAACCATTATTCTTTTGTTTGGATGGTCTATGTTTAATTCGGCAGAATGAGTTCAATTTGAATATGAACTTGAATTGTAGTTTGAATATCTTGGATATGAATTTGTGGTTGAAAAATGTTTGTACAAATAATTTGGGATCGAATTGGTGCTTTGATAGTGTGAATATGCAAGAGGAAAGAGAGAAATTAGAGTGGATAAGATGATCGTATGTGGGTTATGGGAGACTGAAAAAGCACCAACTTCTTATACCTAGAAAAATGGTATTGGAAGCTGTCACACCAGGACTCCGCCTATACTAGCTGTAGCTGAGGATGAAGCAGCCCATGGGCGTAACGGCCTAGGAAGCCCAATGCGCAAGTGCCCGGAGAAAAACGGGTGTGAGTGCTTGAGTACTATATAGTAGGAAGAGATGCCTAGGATGGAATATTATTGTGATCAACCGGACTACTTGTTCTTCAATTCAATACATTTGTGCTTCCAACCCCCAATTCTTCCGGCTGTCCTCCTTCCTACCAATTCTCCTACCTCTGTTGCTAAACAGAGGCCTCGATAACCATTTTTTGGGAGCCGGTTTTTAGAGACCGTTGGAGATCCTATGAGGACACGGTGCTCGCAAGGTACTCCCACCACACCAAATTCCTCGCTTGCATCAACATGAGTATGCTACTTACTTGGTTGGGCATCCATCAAGGAAGGCAGATGTCATGGCGCACAGTGTGGCCGGTCAGGCTGGGCACTAAGGACTGAATTGCCATGGTTCTAGTGATGTTCGGTTTTTCTTTTATCTAAAAGAGAAGTGATGTTCGATTTTTCAGTTTGTCTGACTCCCAGGAGATTTCCGCCCAGGCTTGCACCAGTTCTGCCGTGTGTGCATCAGATGAAAGATGTGCGTGAGTGTTGATTGCCCGTGTGTCTGACATTGTATTTTAAAAATGAGAATATATTTCAATATTTCAGCCTCGGCATCGATGCATATAGCTATTCATTATTACATCAACAACGACAAAGTTCGACAAAAACACAAGAGCACAAGAGCACTCCACTTGACGCCATTGTTTTAAACAAACTGAATTCTATTACTAAAACACCAGCCATTGCTAACAAATATCTCCACGGATGTAGTCTCAAGCATACGGCAGCTCCATGTAATTTGGGGGCACTCCACCTCCTTTTGAAACAGTGCCCGTGTCTGGCATTGCAATAAGATCTTTCTATTTCGGTTTCTTTTGCTCAGGAACTGTTCAGTGGTGCCGGTGTTAATGTGGATGGAAGCTGCCGGTTATTTGGACCATACTACGCGCTGTCCAACCGTTATTCAGATGCATCATTTAAATATTATCGTACTATTATTCATTAGATAATATTTACCGTCATTTGGATATAATTTACCACCATAATTTGGGTATTTTCCAAATACAATTCACCTTGAGCAAGAGGAAATATCACATTCATGACTTGGGAGAGGTTGAGTGTTCCTGTTCTTCTTCAGGAATATTACGGATGTATGACTTCTTCTGGCATTCCACCATTTTTTGGATACATAACATCTTCTACCATCAATCAGGTAGCATGGTACCATCATTCGGATATATTGTATCAGGGAAGCGGAATATGGTTTCCACCATCCACCATATATCATGCAGATATATTTATATCAGCATTTCGAAATATGGCTTCTACCGTCTCTCGGATAGTATTTCACCATAAACCAGGATCTATGTGTGAAATTGGTGCGGAAAATTATCCCATCCAATCCAATCAGGTTGGAATTCGATTTTGAGGATTTGAGGACGTTATAGATATCCTAAAGGATCCAATCTGATCCGGCCTGAATCTGAATGTATCTGGATGCGGATTAGGATATCGGATTAGCAAAATCTGACAGATATGAAGATTAACCGAACCGTAAAATAGGATTATTTGACAATATTAGTCAAATTTTATTTTGTTTTAAGTGGTTCCATGATATTTTGAACTGAGAACTTGTAGTTTGAGTGGTATAATTTCTTTGGCTGTTGTAATGGTAACACTAGCTATTCTACCATTGATGAATTATTAATCAACATATAATTCTCTACTAATAGGTTATCAAATCTTATATGCAAAATCCGGCTTCCGATCCGAATCTATCCTATTTCTGACATCGAAAAAATATGTATCCATGGATGTTGTTGGCATCACGCTTTTCCTGTCATGCAGAAGACGCTTCTACTACTCCTTCTGTCCCAGTTTAGTTTCCTCTAATTTAGCTTCTCTCTAATTTTTTTAAAATAATTAGCATTCTTACTTCCCGACGCATGCACCTTTCTCTCTTTCCAATACACCTCTGTTTGTATCTCTCTCCTTCTTATTTCTTATGCATTTACCTTTACCAATTTTTCTTAATTTCCGTACCAAGAGTTAAAATATCAATTATGCTGGGACGAAGGGAGTAACACAAGGATGCAGGTGTTTGTTCCGATGGATGTCGTTGGCAGCAGCCATGTGCGAGCTAATTTTCAACTCTATCCACTATTGGGTTGTCGAGAGAGTGGCAGAGGGCCACATAAGTTGTGGAAGATGATTTCTTTTTTAAAAAAAAAAAAGTTGAGGAAGAGGCACCAGATGCGTGTATATATCTTCCAGCGGCGTAAAGGCGTAACATTCCAGATACGTGTAGACATTTTCCTAAACCAAATAAAATACTCTCATATTTTTTAATATACGAATATTTTATTTTCTTAGTGCATACGTTGGGAGTTTATTTATATTTATGTTTTTAATATATGAATATGCTTTGCTGGAAAGATGGCTATTTTAAACTATCAATTTCCTCATTTATGATGAACAATATTTTGTCAATTTCTTCAAGTCATTGAGCTAACAGTTTTCTCCCCTCTCTGTTCCTTATTCATGAGCTACTGCTAATCAAAAATGACATTTTTGGTTATTCATTTTTGTGATGGGTATTATTTGATAACATTGCCTTGACAGTGGGTTTAGGCTAGTAGTAGTTTATAAATAGACGCGGCGATGAGGCATGGCATGAGCATCCAGCAGCAGCTAGCCGGAACACTGAACGAACGCAATGGCAACTCTCCTGCTAGCAGTAGCGGTTTCGTTCTCTGTCATCCTCGTCTCGGTCTACGTCTTCGAGCTGATAGCCAACGCTCGCCGCCGTCTCCCACCTGGCCCTGTGCCACTGCCGCTCGTCGGCAACCTCCTCAACATCAGTCGGAGCATCCTCACCGTTCCCTGGCCCGCCTCGCCCAGCGGCACGGGCCGTCGCTCATGTCCGTCCGCCTCGGCGTCGTGCCCGCCGTCGTCGTCTCCTCGCCCGGCGCCGCGCACGAGGTGCTCCACAAGCACAACGCCGACCTCGCCGGCCGCCCCGCCATCGACGCATGGCGCGCCAACGGGCACATCGCCAACTCCGTCATCATCAGCCAGCGGAGCTGTTCTCGCCGGCACGGCTGAACGCGATGCGGCCGCTGCGGCAGCAGCAGGTGGAGGAGCTGGTGCGCCACGTCGCCGAGCGGGCGGCGCGCGAGGAAGCCTTCGCTGTCCGCGACCCGGCGTTCACGGCGTCCATGAACATTCTCTCGCGCGCCGTCTTCTCCTTCGACCTCGACGACGACTCCGGGCCCTCGGCACGCGGCCTCAAGGATGTCGTGAAGGAGGCCACGTTGCTGGCCATGGCGCCCAACATTTCCGACTTCTTCCCAGCGATCGCGGTGGCCGACCTCCAGGCTCTGCGTCGCAGGATGGCGCCGCTCGTGGCAACCACGTACAGCTGGTGAGCCACGCAAGAACGATATGCTGGACGTGGTGCTTGACAGGGCACGTGAGTGGCGGCAAGAGGGTTCCATGATTGATCGCAACGCCATCAAAGGACTGTTCACGGTACGTGCATGTAATTTCAGCACTAATTCGCCAATGAATGGAACATGTAAAGGTGCACAGCACTAAATTCCTCTAATTGATTTCAACACAGGATTTGTTTGTTGCTGGTTCAGATTCAAGCTCAACCACCGTTGAGTGGGCAATGGCTGAACTATTACAGAGCCCTGAAGTGATGAACAAGGTAAAAGGGGAACTCAGGGAAGTTCTTGGCACCAAAACGCAAGTTGACGAGTCTGATATCGCCAACCTCCCGTATCTTCAAGCTGTGGTAAAAAAAGTACTTCGGCTTCATCCTCCTATCACAATGACATATTACCGAGCAGATGCCACGGTACAAGTTCAAGGCTACACAATTCCTCAAGGAACCACCATTATACTCAACATATGGGCAGTTCAACGAAATGCTGACGTATGGGAAGATCCAGACAAATTCAAGCCTGAAAGGTTCATGAACACTGAAAGTGATTTTTAGGAAAGGACTGTAAACTAATTCCATTTGGCGGCGGACGCCGAATTTGTCTTGGTTTACCTCTAGCATACCGAACGATCCAGCTGATTTTGGCATCCTTACTGCATCAGTTCGAATGGAGTCTTCCTGAAGATGCAAGGAGCAATGGCATTGACATGACAGAAAAATTTGGAATTGTGGTTTCTTTGGCCTCTCTCCACTGAAAGTTATCGTGAGGAACTGAGACATATGATCAATGTGCCTACTAATCGGATCACCATGGGTGTAGCAGAACTTTGATCAGAACTAGTAAACTGTCGTAATAGCGTTACTGTATGTTGTAAAACTATGAATTGTTGTTTCATAATGGTTGTTTGAAAGATATCTTATGTAGAAGTTTCTTTTAAGGACTCATGAGTTCATTAGATTGACAAGGAGTCCACGTTTTAAGATACCATATTTTACCATCCAACCAGAAAGTAGGAACTTGCAACCATTGGTCACAGAGTATAACATGCTTCAAGAAGAAAGAGCACACAAAAAGCCTATTTTTAATTAGTGGAACAGGAAAACTGGTGATCTATTATCCAACGCGCACAGCAGCATTTATGCTATCTGCATATAAAAATCGGTATGTTTCTGTGTGTGCACGACAATTGAAAATGCACCTGAGATTTTGTAGATGTAGCACTGCTCTTTCACAAATGTGGGATGCTGCAAATCCCATCACGTAGTTTGTTTCCTAAACAAAATATTTGCATAGCAGAAAATAGAAAATCATAAATGTAATTATGGGTGAACTCTTGCACCCTTAGATCATCTCCAGCAGAAAACCCAATTTTGGAGACCTAAAACTGGTTTTAGGTATAGGAGAGAGAAGGTTTTTAGAACAAATTTTTGCTCTCCTCCAGCAGCATAACTAAAACAGGATACCTATAAAGTTTTATGAGAATACTCTTACATTCAAGGGTTGTTTCATAATAATACCAAGACACTTAAACATTTTGAATAATTACAAATTTTAGCAAGGACTTTTCTGCAAAAGCGTGTGGCCATGGCCTTGTCCTCTTCCACGGCGAGATCCACCGGCCACCCCAGCTCCAATCCGCCCTCCTCCTCCAGCAAATCGCCGCCCCCACGCGCCCCGGTGAGCCGCCCCACCTAGGGGAACCACCAGCCCCTCGCTGCCACCACCGCCACCGACACCGTCTCACTGGGGCGCCCGACGATGATGCCTCACCGGGCCCGCCTTATCTGCTTCTTCTCGTCAGCCGCCCTCCTCCCCCTCCCCTCTCAACCAACATCTGCTGCTGCTCAGCCCGGTGAGCCGCACGCCCCTCGAGGCCACCAGCAGCTCCACAGCGCGGCGAGGCTCCATGGCGCTCCACAGAGCACGGGAGGGTCGTCGGCGCGGAGGCGAGAACAGGAGGGCCCGGGGGGGGGGGGGGGGGGGGGAGGAGGGGATGCGGCGTGGTGTGGGAGCAAGAGGGCGGCTGGGCGAGGTGCGTGAGGAGCCGGGGCCGGGGCAGAGGGGTGCGGCTCCCCGTCGCGGGCGAGGTGCGACTCCCCGTCGCTGGCACCATGGCACGAGGCAGGTTGGGGACCTTGGCGGCTAGATCTGGTGGCTGGCGGCAGGTTCCTGTGGGTGGCGGCGGTCGAAGCTGGCGGGGACGAGGAACGGCGGTGGCCGTGGGTGGCGGCGGAAATGTCCGAGCTTGGTGGTTGGGCATTCCCGCGGGTAGAGTTGGATTTTAGGTTTCCAGTGGACGGAAACCCAAATAAGAGTTGAGGAAAAGAAATTTTGGTGGAAACCAAAAAAAATTTAGGTATTGGTATCTATTTAGTTACTCTGATGGAGCAGTTTTTTTTGGCCGTTTTGACAATTTTTAGGTATTGGTATCGTCTTTAGGTGTTCTGCTGGAGATGCTGGCAAGAGGTCATCTAATGCCTCAGATTTTCTCAAATGGACGACCATAATTATTTAGGACAACCGTAAAATCTCCTTAAAATAATGAAAAGACATGCCAAATTGATAGGAGACTGGACAAGCCAAGGTTGGGAACGAGCAGTAGCTCATCTGGCTATGGCATTCGGTTGTGCGTTTGGCCATCCGGGTTTGATCTCGATGCCCACCAAAAACATTCCCCCCATCTGGCTATGGCATTCGGTTGATGTTGTTTATACAAAAAAACAGCGTGAGCCTGAGGCTCCTAGGGTGATTGAAGTGTCCATAAGCCGAGAACCGGGCAGTGCCCGGGTGGTCAGCTCCGCTGGTGTGCGGGCGACCCGTGCAGGTTCGAGCCCCGGGAATCGCAGCCGCGCGTCTCACCGGAGCAGTAGGCTCCAAAATAATCCCGTGACGTTCGGAGGCCGATGCCATCCACAGTTTCGTCTAGATGCTTCTCACGCATGGTGCCACAGAGGGAGTGCGACGTCCCCGTCGCCTACGGAGTCTGCAGGGCTCTGTCAATTTCAAGAAGGACGTGACTTTGAAGCTGAGTGTAGTTGTAGGTCTGGTTATGTACGTAGGGTTGAGTAGGTGTGTGTGGGGTGGTGTGAGTGCGTGTGTGCGTGCATGAACAGATGCTACAGCTGTACCCAGTATGAGAGGCTCAAAAAAAAAAGTGTCCATAAGCCGGCCAAGATGGGGTGATGCGGCCCATGCATGATGGCGAGACTTCTGGGTTTTCTCGGTGCAATTGTTTGTAATTTTCTCCTTGAGTCAAAAATGTGGGGGCAGTTTTTTCCCCACCGGTCAAATTTTGTCACATCCCAAAATTTCATATTTTGGAATGTGACTTAAATTTCACTAAATTTTAAAACTTTCAGAATAGTATAGTTTAAAATTCTGCTTTATTTAGGCCAATGAAATTATTTTCTAAATCAAATAAATCAGATATAATAAGGTGTTTGTTGCATTCATGCTGATTAGAAATGCATTTAGGATTTTATTGGGTGCAAAAATGAATTTAAAATCGTGTAGAATTCAATCTAGTTTAGCTTTGCAAAATCAGTAAAAGAAATAGAAAAGAAAATCTTTACTTAAGCCGCATTGGCTGAATCCTTCTCTTCCCAGCCCATCTCCCCTTTCCCTTTTTTTCTTTTCTTTTCTTTCCCCGCAGCCCATTCTTCTCTCTCTTTCGGCCCAGTCTTCCTTTTCTTTTCTTCCCTCCCAGGCTGGCCTTTTCTTCAATTCGGCCCAGTTCCGCCTCGAGGCGGCTCCGTCCAGCCCAAGCCACCGCCGCCTCCCTCCTCTCGACGTGCGCATCCGCCAGCCCTAGGGCTCTGGGCCTATAAAAACAGAGCCCTAGCGTCGCACGCTCCTTATTGACGAATCGCGCCGCTGCCTTTCGCTTCACAGCATCGCACCGGTCCACCCCAACTGCATTCCGGATCCGCCGCTTCGACTCCCCATCGTCACGAAGAGGATCGCGATGTCGAACCGAAGCCGTACATGGTCTCCGCGACGCGATTCCGCTGCCTGGCGATCTTCCCGTCCAACGCTGTCAGCCACCGTCGCCTTTGGAGCCGCCCCCGTCGTCGCCGAGTTGCTGATAAGCGCGCCCGAAGCATTCGCAATCGATCCCGTCGGTCTCCGACGTGAACCCGGCGCCATAGCCGCCCTCCCGCCGACGATCGACGCATCTCGCCGCCCCTCTTCGTCGCGCGCAGTCGTCTAGCTGTCCTGGAGTTCCTGAACGACCTAGGTGAGCTTGCGCTTCTCCCCTCTCTCCCGTGCCAATCGCAACGAGTTTCCGATCACCGTAGCTCGAGATCGACTTAAGTCCGGCGATCCGCCGTCATGCAAGTTCGCTAGTGACGACAACCTCCAGGATGAAACACTGTTGAGACTACGAAGAGATGGCCAGAGTACCATTCCAAATAGGACTGTCATCACCTTCGTCTTGACAACGATGAAACCATGGACACCAAACCCATATCCCATCCCATACGCATGGAAGAAACCAAAAGAACGAGATGAATATGGAACTAACACTAGACAATTTGTCATCTGTAAGATCAATGAACCTAGATCACGGTTCATAGGTTTTGGTGATTGATGTTAACATAGTCAATGGGACTAACAAGGTTTGCGACTTTGCAAAATGTTTAGTCTCATGGATGTAGTAACACATTATTGGAGTGCCAACACCTCAAAGGTTGCAAGGAAGTTGGTAAATAGGAAAAGTGAACATGAGGACTCCTCTACGAGGTGACTACTACACACATGAGGTAAGAGACAAGGTGAGTGTGTCATGTGTTCCTCTATGTATCTTATACCTTGACATACTCTTGATCATCATGTTAGTCTTGCCTTATATCCTATATCATGATGATCTTGTTTTTATGTGATGATGTAATTGTGCTAGTCCTTAATTACATATCCTATGCACATTATATGATGCTTCGATCGGGTTGTCCCTTATGATAACTAGATCATTGTGACTAACATCTTTGGATGTAGGAAAGGTCTTCATGTATATTCTTTAGGTCACATGAAGAAGCTTCGTTGATGGATGACAACAAGGATCAAGGATTTGATGGAGGTCGCGGTTGAGGAGATGGATCAAGGTTAAGGACACGCTAGGTCCAAGCAAGTGTTGGCTTGGTATAGATGTAAGCTTGAGTCCATAGGAAAAACCGAACTATCAAGGGGGATCGAGTCGTTTCTCTCTTAGGTCACACTAGTGGTAGGGGTGTGTGGATAATCAAAGAATCTCTGAGGCACTAGGGTGACAGCGAAGGAGAAGAGGAATCAAGTTTCGTGAAGTTGGAAACAAGAATCGAGGAAATGATCAAGTTCCAGCGGCAGAAGAGTCACCGCATGATACGGTGCTAGTCACCGTACGATACGGTGAGGTCAAAGGATGAAGACAGAAGATACAAGTTTCTGGACAGAAGAAAGAAGAGGTCACCGTAATATATGGTGGGTCACCGTATGATATAGTGAGCACCATATGGTTTCCAGAGAAAAAATTCCTGAAAAGCTAAAGAGATGAAGTTACCGTATAATACAGTGATAGTCAGCAAATAATACGGTGGTCAAGAGGATCAATTTTGGAGATCCAACCAAAATGAAAGTTGTGGAAAAGTTTAAGATAACCTTCATCGGGGTTCTGAGCAAAGAGTTGTGGCCGAAATACTATGTCCTGTCTCAGGGAGTCATCGCATGCTACTGTGATGACCACCTGTTGATGGTCCTTAAGCCGAGATTTTGACTGTCATTTAGCTCCATAAATAAGGAAGAACTAACACTCCTTACTAGCATTTTATTATCAAATAACCTATTTCCACATGTACCTCTAGATTTTAGTGTGCAGGTGGAAAACAGGGAATTCCAGGTGTAGATATGCCCCAAAGCGACGATTCCGATACTTCTACCAAATGACGCTCGCTGCGGGAATATAATTCAAGGATAAAAGGCCCAGAACCCACCAGAACATCATCGAGGCCATACACCTGGACAAGAGGCCTAAAGGCCAGGGGAAAGCCACCCACCAAAGCCCAGCCCAGGAGGGGCCAGGGCCAGGTCGGCCGACCCCAATACCTAGGTCGGCCGACCTGCCAGGTGGCCCTCCTGGGTCCATCTTTTTATGGCGGTTTGCAACCGATCTTGGGAGGTCGGTTCCCCCTGCAATCAATGCCATCAATGCCGGGAACCGCCTCAATTCCACCGCCTTTGGAAGGCTATATAAGGAGGGGTACCCCCCCTCCTTTCAACACACACCAACACAAGAGGCTCATTCCCTCCTCCACACATCAGAGCTAGAGGCTCTCTAGTTAGGCTTAGGCTGAGTAGTGGGTTGCCCTTTTGGCTCCCAAGTCCCTTGGAGAATTTGGGGTATATTCCCTTGTACCCTTTTCCTTTCCTTGCAAGACTTATTTATTTATCAATGGAATATCATCGTTCTTGTAGTAGTTATGTGCTTATACTAGTTCATCGTTCATCCTTGATCTTGGATGAACGTTCTTCGTTTGTTCATGTTTGTTTATCGTTCATCGATGTTCGTTCATGATCGTTCATCGTTCGTTCGTCGTTCGTTCATACTCGATCATCGGTTAACGATGATCGTTCTTTATCGTTCATCGTTCGTCACTCGTTCTTGAGCGACGAACGCTTATGCGTAACGTAGTGCTAGTTTTGATCCCTTGCCTAAGTAATAGCTTGTTAGAACTAGTTGTTCCTTTTGCTTAGTCATCGGGTCCTGCAAAGGTGCTCTAGTTTTATCGCCTTGCGAGGTGCCTCGAGGGATCTAGAGTTGTGGTTAGTTACGCTAGCATGGTGCTAGGGCTTTCTTTCCACCCTTGGTTGCCTGTTCGTGTCCCACGGTTTATAGAGGTAGGCGGCAGGTGGTGACAGCCCTGTCCGTCCCTTGTAATCCTCCATGTTCGGGCATGGCGTAGGAGTATATATGAAAGTCCGGAGATTGGGGTAGACTCTAATCGCTGGATCTCCCGATGATGGCTTGGCAGTAGAACAACTTAGTCCTGGCATGTGTGGAGCTTAGGCTATAGGTAGAAGTTACGCACGCTACTTGACGATGTACATTAGGAGTAGCAACCTTCTTACTTAATCCTAGACTAGCTTAGAGTCGCCTCTCGCCTTTTATCAGAGAGTGGAATTGTCTACTGTGTGTGTCACACTATCCTCATATCTATTTGCACCTTACCCCTGCATTGGATTGTGGTTATGATCTATCGTTTGTAACACCATGAGTATAAGTACACACTTGTCTTCCTTTGGGAAAATATAAATAAAGATACCCTGGAATACTCTCAGGTGAAATGCTACAACGGGTTATCCGTGCGCTTGCGGATCTTCTTTTATGTTGAATACTAATAATGCATCTCTAGCACTAGTTGCTAGTTGCGGATTATTATGTATCTTAAGCAAGTAACTTAACCCCAGGTATTTCTGGCGCCGAACCGGGAATATTTGCTCTAGGCCTAACCAGCCTAAAGTATTGTTTTCTGTTTGGTGTAAGAAATACCAACAAGCATTTCTGGCGCCGTTGCTGGGGAAGACATTTGTTGACAAGTGTACAATGATTACTCATGATTTCTCTCTTTGATGTGAAAACAGGATAGTGTATGCGTGGATTCAACTTGCCGGAAACTTCGTTGATAATCCAGAGTCACTTGTAAGGAGAGTTCGACCTCACGTCGGCACTTCCGCACAAGCGACACTCCTGACAAATGAACCCACATCATCCGCACCATCATCACTTATTGACATGACTGATCAAAGGACCCTCCGTGAATACTCTGCTCCTCCGTTGCCAATGTGCCCGTTGGGCCCAATGTCAACGCCGGTGATGCAGGGTTTGAAGTCAAATCAAGCCTAATCACCATGGTGCAGGCCATTCCCTTTTATGGAAAGGCCTCAGAGGACGCCAATACTCATCTCCAACAATTCCTTGAGATATGCAACACATCGGCAACTGCCGGAGTCAACCAAGATGCTATTAGACCCCGTCTGTTTCCCTTATCCCTCCTTGGGAAGGCTAAACAATGGTTTTATGCCAATCGTGCCAGCATTGACACTTGAGATCGCTGCTCTACCACGTTCCTCGCAAAGTTTTTCCCGTTGGGCAAAACCAATGCCCTTCGTGGAAGGATTTCAAGTTTCCAGCAAGCAAGCAATGAAACCTTCTCCGAGGCATGGGATAGGCTCCAAGATTACATATCCGCCTGCCCACACCATGGGATGGAAGAATGGCTCGTTCTTCAACATTTCTACAACGGGTTGACACTGCTGGAGGAGCCTTCTTCTCAATGACCATTGCTCAAGCTAAAGAACTTATTGAGAAGATGGTCTCCAATCAAGGGTGGAGCGATGAACGTCTCCAAATCTAAAGGCGTACACCCTATCAAGGAGGTGGACGCATTGTCCGCCAAACTCGACCTCATCATGAAGCGCTTG
This sequence comes from Eragrostis nindensis, assembly GCA_012490785.1. Taxonomy (NCBI): domain Eukaryota; kingdom Viridiplantae; phylum Streptophyta; class Magnoliopsida; order Poales; family Poaceae; genus Eragrostis; species Eragrostis nindensis. The sequence goes on along the minus strand of JAAXCT010000212.1, from coordinate 323,890 downwards.
GACGACTTCAACACGCATGGTAGTGTTCGTTCACTCGACTCACGCATGACGTGTGAGGAATGTGGGAACACTGGCCATATGGGGAAGGATTGCCCCAACCATACCCATGAAGAAGCATTCTACATGAATAACAACAATGGGTATCGTCCAAGTGGAGGTCAAGGTTTTAACCCAAACCGCCAATCTTATCAAGGAGGTAACAATTTCTCTGATTTTAATAATAATCAGCTCTCTTTGAAGGATTTGGTTTACGGACAAGCTAAAATCAATGAATCAATCAACAAATAGCTTGCTGCCAATGATCAGAGTTTAGAAAGTTTAAATTCTAAAATAGAAGGTCTTTCTTCTGCTTTCAAAAAGCTGAGTTTTAACAAAATGATAGAAACTCAAATAGCTCAGCTTGCTGCTCTTGTTCATGCTGCTAGTTCTGACAGATTCCTAGGCAACCAGAATCTCCTATTGAAAAAGTCAATGTTATCATTACGAGAGGAGAAATGTCCTCTCCTATGGCTAACCATGCAGGGGAGAACAGGCAGCGAAGAGGGGAACCTTCTACAGTAAGAACTAATCCAGGCTATCCAGTAATTTCTTGTTCAATCAAGAGATTCCACTTTGACTACGCCTTATGCGACCTTGGGGCTAGCGTGAGCGTTATGCCCAAGGCGATCTTTGATCGACTCAATTACCAACTCCTCACACCAACTGCAATGCGGCTACAATTGGCTGACTAATCCTTTCGCTTCCCAATGGGAATTGCGGAAGATGTGCCGGTTTTTATAAGAGGCCACATCATTCCGATGAACTTCGTGGTGCTCGACATGGATATTGAAAAGGAAACGCCCCTCATTTTGGGACGTCCCTTCCTTATTACCGCGAAGGCTCAAATTGATGTTGGAGTTTGAGAAATCCATCTCTACATCAATGGGAAAGAGGAGAAGTTCGAGTTCCAACCTCGAAAAGAACAATGCTCAATGATCAAGGTCAAGTATGGGCCAAATACCTCTCATATCCAAGAAGTCAAAGTGACAGCTAGAAAGACGGACAGCCTCATTGCTCTATGGAAGAGTTTGGCCAAGATTGAAAATCCGTCGTAGTTTCAACCCAAGAAACCCGCGACAAAGAGGCCGGGACTATGGGCCAAGAAGCCCGTCCCAAAGTCCGAGAAGCCACCTACACCACCAAAGATGAAACAAGTGTGGCAAGTCAAGGCGCAGCCATCCACGTCCTCATCTCCAAGGACAGGGCCCGCGCCACCAAGCTAAACCCGTTGGAGAAGTCTTAGCCCGTCGGACTTTAAACGACATGGCCCTGGCCGTCAGGTTAACCAGCATTATCATTCGCTTTTATTTATTTTCTTTTTGAATTTTCCACCACTAATTTGCATTTGGATTTTTCCAACCACCTTGCATGTTTTTATTTCCTCCACAAATATTTATTGGAATTTTTTCCGCCAGCATATTTGATTTTTCCCTCGCCATGCATTTGAAAATCCAAAATTTTCAAAAAGAGACTTTTGCGTCCAAATTTTCTCTTCGTTAATAGAAAAGTTTGGACAACACTTATATCCCTTTACAAAAAGCCAAAAAAATAATTTTACATGTTGGAACTTTTCTCCGACATCTCCTTTTTATGATTTTTGAAAAAATTTGAATTCGAGGCAACCTTTTATTTTGAAATCTTTTTGAGCAAATAATTTTGAGGATTTTCTGGACATAGCAACCGTGGTCATCATCAATATGGCCGTTGGGGGCTGTGGGCCAAAGAGGGAAGCAAGTGGGGCCAAGGTGGGGTCGGCCGACCCCACCAGCCGGGTCGGCCGACCCAAGGGAGCCGTTGCTCCCTCCCACCTTTGCTCCAACGGTCACCTGACGCCTCCTCTTTTCAAATTTGGCCGTTTTGGCTCGTATATAAGAGGAGGTAGCCGGCCACAAGCTCTCTCCCTCTCACACTCTCATTTCTACTCCTCAACTCACTCCACTCCATTGCTCTCAAGGTTTTCATTGAGCTCATTTGGTTCTTGCCTCAAAATTCTGCAAAAATATTTCTCTCTTAGTTTGTTTTACAGTTTTGTTTTGGTTTGATTTTCCGAATTGCGTTTTCTCGCTTGCAAGAACACCGACGGTTTCATCAATTGTTTTTCACTCACATAACTGTTGACGGTCCTTAGAGCATAAATCTGACCGTCATTTAGCTGCATAAAAGAACAGAAGTAAACACCAAACATAGTGGTAGGGGTTTATTACTAACCATTTCCACGAGTGTTGGTAAATTTGTGAGTGCAGCTGCATTTCATAGGAAAACAGGGAAAAGGAAGCATAAAAGGTCTACTTTGGAAACACCGATTTTCCCCGAAATAAAGATATCTCCCCAAAAGCCCAATATCAAGGAGATATGAAGAAAGATCATCTCTTGGAGATCCTTGATAATGGCAAAGATATATGGACCCACGAAATCAATCCAAATCATATTCCAGAGGATACACCACTCCGAAAAATCAGCATTGGCAGCCGAGCAAGATATGGATCAAACGTCCTACAAGACTTAACCAAATTGGGCCATAGCACCAAGATCACTCAATAGGACATCAAGGAGGACCCCTCGGCAAAAGCCCAAGGCCAAATGGGCCAAGGGGAGGTCGGCCGACCCCAAACCCTAGGTCGGCCGACCCATGGCAGAGGCCCCACTGGCCCATCTTTCTAAGGCGGTTCCCCACCGACGTACCAAGGTCGGTTCTGCCTGCAATCAATGCCATCAATGCCCGGAACTGCCTCAATTCAACCGCCTTTGGAGGGCTATAAATAAAGAGGGTACCCCCCTCCTTTCAACACAACACAAGACACAAGTCATTCCACTCTGTTGGCGATTTCTAGCATACCATTTTATATGCCAACTGCGTCTTATTTAGAGCATAAATGTCATCATTATAGGCCATTAACCCTTGATAATAGCACCATATTTGTATATATGTCGTTCTGGAGCTTTATTGCAGAAACAGATGAAAAGGACGACATTCTGGACATTGTGGCTGATCTGGACCTGAAGAGAAGAGAACCAGTAGAAAAGGCCCACTGTGCCGATTGGCACAGCCATGTGCCGACCGGCACATGGGACCCCAAGGCCACTGAAGCTGGCCCACCATTCAGTTTATTCTAGAAGGAAGTTATCCGAGCCAATCTTAGGAGATATCCATCACGAAGAGATAAAAGATACTCGAAGATTTGAAAGAGCAACACAAGACTTGATCTCGAAGAAAACTGATTGGAAGGCCCACATGGAAGCTACCTAGGACTTCGAAACCGACTTAGGGAGGAAACCGAGATGGACACGAGGTGTGCCGATCGGCACGTCCCCTGTGCCGATCGGCACAAGGACTCTTTTCCCGAGAATCCTTTCCTTCCTGATGTACAGCCCTATATAAACTTGTAAAAGCCCTAGGGTTTCGGGATCCGCCGCCAGAGGGACAACACAGCTAGTAAGTTTAGAGCCACCGGGGCTTTGCCCCGTTCTTCATGTTCTCTAGTTGTTGATCAAGAACCATTGGTGCTAAAGAGGTGATCCATCAAGGTAGGCCTACTAGATGGTGATGTATCTTGCACTATGTATTATTGAAGTATGGTTGAATATGTGGATGAATGGTTTCGATTATTGATTGCCTGGATTTTATGGTCTTTACATGCACTTGTTCCTACGCTTAGTGACGACTAAGGATTAGATGTTATCTTAATTGTGGTGGCAATAAGAGGTGAGAGATTCAATCTCTCACTATCTCCATTGTGGTTAAGGTAGCATTGGGATCTTGTAATGCGCCATATTTGCACGTTGCCTCCGTACCTCAACAGCCGCTAATGCATACGCGATGATCCTTGAGGTGATGTGTAGAGTGGGAAGAGGTCACCGATTACGGCGAATTGGTCGTGACAGGGCATTCCGGAAAGGGGCTTCGACCTACCGATCTTCGGTTATCAATAATTGAGTAATCCCGTTTATGATGCTATTTGATTAAGCTTTTTGGTTACGATCTCAACTAGCAGACTTGGCTAACTTACCCCATGATCTAATCTGTTCCTAGGCTTTTCGGACAACACTTCGGACAACTTTACCTTGTTGCCGACCGGCACATCCCCTGTGCCGATCGGCACAACACCCTGTTTTCCTGAAACCCACGCTCACGCTCACTAGAAAGCTTGGCTAACTCTTTTACTGATGATTTTGCTTAATTCCCATAGGTCTCTGTGGTTCGATTAAACCTTGGAATACTCTTCTAGGGGAAAAAGACTACAACTGTACACCGTGCTCTTGCGGTATATAAGTGGGTGCGTAGATACGACCAACAAGCTGTCTTTTTCTGGCGCCGTTGCCGGGGACCTTTGTTCGAATTAGGCATTGTTTGAAGTTTGAGAAATTGGTCACTGTGCCGATCGGCACACCTGTGTGCCGACCGGCACGGAGCTTTCTTTCTTTGATTTCTCTGTCTTTTCCAGTATATATGTCCTGTTTTATTTAACAGACAGGTATGGACGGCGCTAAGTCAAATAAACCCTTTAATTACCTCGATGATCCAGAGATTCTCTTTCGCAAGCGTAAGGCGGAAAAAAAAAGCAAATCAGTGGGAGACATAGAAGACAACCGCGAGCCACTCAGCCCGAAGGCATTGTTTGCAGCTTTGGAAGAAGACAAGGTAGAAGAAGTTCCTGAAGAAGAAGACATGGGAGACGCAACACCAATTGCTAATCGTCTCAAGCCTGCCTTGGACAATGTTACCAAGACTGAATTCACTGCACAAGCTAGACCCGTTCGGCTGGAGCGCTACATGTCTTTGGTTGGTCAGCAACCGTTCACAGGTTCTGAAGATCCTAATATGCATTTGCAACATTTTCATGAAATCTGCGGTACCTTTCAATTGGAACATATGAATGACAATGAAGCCAAGGTGCAATTGTTCCCTCTATCTCTTATTGGGCGTCCTAAGCAGTGGTACCATGGGCTACCTACTGCGACCAAGATTAGTTGGGATCTACTTTCTGCAGAATTTTTGGCAAAGTACTTCCCTCCAGGCAAGACTCAAGCTTTGAAGAACAAGATCCTTGGATTCACTCAACTTGCTGATGAGAGCGTTGGAGAAGCATGGAATCGATTCAATGAGTACAAGGATGCTTGTCCGCACAATGGTCTTGCTGAATGGGAACTAGTGGAGAGGTTCTACACGGGTTTGAATCTTTTGTCCCGACAACACTTAGATGCTTCGGCTGGAGGATCGTTTTTGGACAAGACACCCGCTCAAGCCACGGCTTTGATCAAGAAGATAGAGCAAAATCAATCATGGGTTGGTGAGAGAGAAAGTAGAAGCCTCCAACCTTCCACGGGAAAGATGAAGAGTGTGGTGGAAAGAGCTTATGATGAATTGCTTATGGACAAGCTTGACACCATACAAAGGAGATTGGACAAGATTGATCATATTCCCAAGGAAGAGACCGTCAAGCTAGCGGAAGCCCATTCCACATGTGAAGAATGTGGAGAACTTGGTCATGTGAGCAAGGATTGCCCCGAAGATGTGAAAATGCTCAATTATGTCAAGAGTCAAGGATGGAAGACTCCATATCAGCAACAAAGGAGTAGCTTCACTCCGTCATCGTCTATGCAAAATGCCATCCCTCTTCGTATTCAATGCCAAGAGTTCTTTCAAGCTCAAGAGAAGGTCAACAAGGACACTCAAGCCAAATTCAAGGAAGTTGATCGTGTGCTTGAGACAATCAATGACAAGGTCATCAAAGTGGGGAGTTCTAATCAGCAAATCCTCCAATTCATGAAGATGATGGAGAAACAAATGGCCCAATTAGCGGAGTCGGTAAAAAGCGAGAAAGGAGCTCTTCCTGGTAATACCCGCTCTGCAGAACAGCTGAAATCCATCGAGACGAGGTCTGGGAAGCAAACTGAAGATCTGAAGTTTGCAGCTGGAGCAAGACGACCCCGTGCCGACCGGCACGACGCTGGTGCCGATCGGCACGCTACAGTTGAAGGTGCCGGCCAGCATGGAGATGGTGCCGATCGGCACACAGAAGAAATTGACCTCTCGGGTCTGAAAAAAGGAACTGAGAACAAGGAACATGGTCCTGCTACCTTTCTGGATATGCAGCTGTTGACCAAGACAGAAAGGATTCGACATCATGATGAACAATTCTCCAGGTTTGTCGACATTATGAAGAAGTTATATATCAATGTTCCGTTCTTTGATGCTCTTCAAGTGCCCACCTATGCTAAGTACATAAAGGATATTATGCAAAGCAAGAAGTCCTTAGCATCGGAAGAAGTAGTGAAGATGACAAGAGAGTGCACTGCAGCTATTAATGACATTACACCAGAAAAGAAGCCCGACCCCGGATCTCCTAGTATCCGGTGTTTGATTGGAGCTCAAATCTTTGAAGGGGCTTTATGCGATCTTGGAGCAAGTGTAAGTGTCATGCCTCGCTATGTCTTTGCAAGTTTGAATTTGCCAGAGTTGGAGCCTACGGCCATGTGTTTGGAGTTGGCCGATCAATCGGTTCGCTATCCCGATGGAATTGCTGAAGATGTGCCTGTCCAAATTGGTGATCATATAGTTCCTGTGGATTTCATTGTGCTTGATATGGATAGAAGGACAAAGACTTCATTGATTTTGGGCCGGCCATTCTTGAGGACAGCGAAGGCGAACATTGATGTGGGGAGTGGAAAGATAAGTTTCGACATAAGTGGAGCCTCCTACACATTTAATTTTCGCCCTAAGGGAGAAGAAGACCGTACCGTATCCAAATGGGTTGAGAAATATATGTCTCCGCACCATAAAGCAATCGAGGGTAATTGGAGGAAGGATATGTCCTATCATTGAAGGAGAAGAGACATGAGAACCTTGTAGTGTCGCAACTTTTTCCCGTAAAGCGACGCTAAGGAAGTGATTTATGCGGGGAGGTCAAGCTCTACGACCTTTTTAAAAAAAAAAAAACTAAGAGCGCTTTTTGGGAGGCAACCCAAAATTCGGGAGCGAGTCATAGGGTGAGTCTTTGTGTGTTAGTGCTGTTGGCGATTTCTAGCATACCATTTTATATGCCAACTGCGCCTTATTTAGAGCATAAATGTCATCATTATAGGCCATTAACCCTTGATAATAGCACCATATTTTGTATATATGTCGTTCTGGAGTTTTATTGCAGAAAAGATGAAAAGGGCGACATTCTGGACATTGTGGCTGATCTGGACCTGAAGAGAAGAGAACCAGCAGAAAAAGGCCCACTGTGCCGATCGGCACAGACATGTGCCGCCCGGCACATGGGACCCCAAGGCCACCGAAGCTGGCCCACCATTCAGTTTATTCTAGAAGGATGTTATCCGAGCCAATCTCGAGAGATATTCATCACGAAGAGATAAAAGATACTCGAAGATTTGAAAGAGCAATATAAGACTTGATCTCGAAGAAAACTGACTGGAAGGCCCACATGGAAGCTACCTAGGACTTCGGAACCGACTTAGGGAGGAAACCGAGCTGGACACGAGGTGTGCCGATCGGCACAACCCCTGTGCCGATCGGCACAAGGACTCTTTTCCCGAGAATCCTTTCCTTCCTGATGTACAGCCCTATATAAACTTGTAAAAGCCCTAGGGTTTTGGGATCCGCCGCCAGAGGGACAACACAGCTAGTAAGTTTAGAGCCACCGGGGCTTTGCCCCGTTCTTCATGTTCTCTAGTTGTTGATCAAGAACCATTGGTGCTAAAGAGGTGATCCATCAAGGTAGGCCTACTAGATGGTGATGTATCTTGCACTATGTATCATTGAAGTATGGTTGAATATGTGGATGAATGGTTTTGATTATTGATTGCCTGGATTTTATGGTCTTTACATGCACTTGTTCCTACGCTTAGTGACGACTAAGTATTAGATGTTATCTTAATTGTGGTGGCAAAAAGAAGTGACAAGATTCGTTCTCTCACTATCTCCATCGTGGTTAAGGTAGCATTGGGATCTTGTAATGCGCCATATTTGCACGTTGTCTCTGTACCCCCACAGCCGCTAATGCATACGCGATGATCCTTGAGATGATGTGTAGAGTAGGAAGAGGTCGACCGATTAAGGCGATTGGTCGTGACAGGGCTCGTCGGAAAGAGGCCTTGACCTACCGATCTTCGGTTATCAATAATTGAGTAATCCCGTTTATGATGCTATTTGATTAAGCTTCTTGGTTACGATCTCAACTAGCAGACTTGGCTAACTTACCCCATGATCTAATCTGTTCTTAGGCTTTTCGGACAACACTGCGGACAACTTCGCCTTCGTGCCGACCGGCACATCCCCGTGCCGATCGGCACAACACCCTGTTTTCCTGAAACCCACGCTCACGCTCACTAGAAAGCTTGGCTAACTCTTTTACTGATGATTTTGCTTAATTCCCATTGGTCCTTGTGGTTCGATTAAACCTTGGAATACTCTTCTAGGGGAAAAAGACTACAACTGTACACCGTGCTCTTGCGGTATATAAGTGGGTGCGTAGATACGACCAACAAGCTGTCTTTTTCTGGCGCCGTTGCCGGGGACCTTTGTTCGAATTAGGCATTGTTTGAAGTTTGAGAAATTGGTCGCTGTGCCGACCGGCACAACTGTGTGCCGACCGGCACAGAGCTTTCTTTCTTTGATTTCTCTGTCTTTTCCAGTATATATGTCCTGTTTCATTTAACAGACAGGTATGGACGGCGCTAAGTCGAATAAACCCTTTAATTACCTCGATGATCCAGAGATTCTCTTTCGCAAGCGTAAGGCGGAAAAGAGAAGCAAGTCAGTGGGAGACATAGAAGACAACAGCGAGCCACTCAGCCCGAAGGCATTGTTTGCAGCTTTGGAAGAAGATAAGGAAGAAGAAGTTCCTGAAGTAGAAGACATGGGAGACGCAACACCAATTGCTAATCGTCTCAAGCCTGCCTTAGACAATGTTACCAAGACTGAATTCACTGCACAAGCTCGACCCTTTCGGCTGGAGTGCTACATGTCTTTGGTTGGTCAGCAACCTTTCACAGGTTCTGAAGATCCTAATATGCATTTGCAACATTTTCATGAAATCTGCGGTACCTTTCAATTGGAACATATGAATGACAATGAAGCCAAGGTGCGATTGTTCCCTCTATCTCTTATTGGGCGTCCTAAGCAGTGGTACCATGGGCTACCTACTGCGACCAAGATTAGTTGGGATCTACTTTCTGCAGAATTTTTGGCAAAATACTTCCCTCCTGGCAAGACGCAAGCTTTGAAGAACAAGATCCTTGGATTCACTCAACTTGCTGATGAGAGCGTTGGAGAAGCATGGAATCGATTTAATGAGTACAAGGATGCTTGCCCGCACAATGGTCTTGCTGAGTGGGAGCTAGTGGAAAGATTCTACACGGGTTTGAATCTTTTGTCCCGACAACACTTAGATGCTTCGGCTGGAGGATCGTTTTTGGACAAGACACCCGCTCAAGCCACGGCTTTGATCAAGAAGATAGAGCAAAACCAATCATGGGTTGGTGAGAGAGAAAGTAGAAGCCTTCAACCTTCCACGGGAAAGATGAAGAGTGTGGTGGAAAGAGCTTATGATGAATTGCTTATGGACAAGCTTGACACCATACAAAGGAGATTAGACAAGATTGATCATATTCCCAAGGAAGAGACCGTCAAGCTAGCGGAAGCCCGTTCCACATGTGAAGAATGTGGAGAACTTGGTCATGTGAGCAAGGATTGCCCCGAAGATGTGAAAATGCTCAATTATATCAAGAGTCAAGGATGGAAGACTCCATATCAGCAACAAAGGAGTAGCTTCACCCCATCGTCGTCTATGCAAAATGCCATCCCTCTTCGTATTCAATGCCAAGAGTTCTTTCAAACTCAAGAGAAGGTCAACAAGGATACTCAAGCCAAATTCAAGGAAGTTGATCGTGTGCTTGAAACAATCAATGACAAGGTCATCGAAGTGGGAAGTTCTAATCAGCAAATTCTCCAATTCATGAAGATGATGGAGAAACAAATGGCCCAATTAGCGGAGTCGGTAAAAAGCGAGAAAGGAGCTCTTCCTGGTAATACCCGCTCTGCAGAACAGCTGAAATCCATCGAGACGAGGTCTGGGAAGCAAACTGAAGATCCGAAGTTCGCAGCTGGAGCAAGACGACCTCGTGCCGAACGGCACGACTCAGGTGCCGATCGGCACGCTACAGTTGATGGTGCCGACCAGCACGATGATGGTGCCGATCGGCACAGTGAAGAAATAGACCTCTCGGGTCTGAAGAAGGGAACTGAGAACAAGGAACATAGTCCTGCTACCTTTCTGGATACGCAGCTGTTGACCAAGACAGAAAGGATTCGACATCATGATGAGCAATTCTCCAGGTTTGTCGATATTATGAAGAGGTTATACATCAATGTTCCGTTCCTTGATGCTCTTCAAGTGCCTACCTATGCGAAGTACATAAAGGATATTATGCAAAGCAAGAAGTCCTTAGCATCGGAAGAAGTAGTGAAGATGACAAGAGAGTGCACCGCAGCTATTAATGACATTACACCAGAAAAGAAGCCCGACCCCGGATCTCCTAGTATCCGGTGTTTGATTGGAGCTCAAATCTTTGAAGGGGCTTTATGCGATCTTGGAGCAAGTGTAAGTGTCATGCCTCGCTATGTCTTTACAAGTTTGAATTTGCCAGAGTTGGAGCCTACGGCCATGTGTTTGGAGTTGGCCGATCAATCGGTTCGCTATCCCGATGGAATTGCTGAAGATGTGCCTGTCCAAATTGGTGATCATATAGTTCCTGTGGATTTCATTGTGCTTGATATGGATAGAAGGACAAGGACTTCATTGATTTTGGGCCGGCCATTCTTGAGGACAGCGAAGGCGAACATTGATGTGGGGAGTGGAAAGATAAGTTTCGACATAAGTGGAGCCTCCTACACATTCAATTTTCGCCCCAAAGGAGAAGAAGGCTGTGCGGCATCCAAGTGGGTTGAGAAATACAAGTCTCCGCACCATAAAGCAATCGAGGGTAATTGGAGGAAGGACATGTCCTATCATTGAAGGAGAAGAGACAAGAGAACCTTGTAGTGTCGCAACTTTTTCCCGTAAAGCGACGCTAAGGAAGTGATTTATGCGGGGAGGTCAAGCTCTACGACCTTTTTAAAACTAAGAGCGCTTTTGGGAGGCAACCCAAAATTCGGGAGCGAGTCATAGGGTGAGTCTTTGTGTGTTAGTGCTTTCGGGAGGGCAACCCGTGAATTAGAAATTTAGTGCTAACCGGGAGGGCGACCCGGCCTTTAAATTGTTTGCTTGTAATCAACAATAATGCTCCCGGAATAAAATTTGTTAGTCCAAGTGTTTGCTTTAACTTTTGTGTGAACACCTGCGCTGTCTGTTTACTTCCTGCAGTTTTTGTTTTTGTATTTTGCTTGTTGGCTAACAGCGCAGGAAGAAAAGAAACAAAAAGAGGAAATTCTGGAAGGTGCCGACCGGCACACCGAGTGCCGATCGGCACAGGTACAAGCACGCCAAGTCGTGCTCTGTAAGTTACCCCAGACTGGAGATGAAAATTAATATGGGGTAAAATGAAGAAAATACGCGGAATGTTTGAGGAAGGAAAAATTCGCAAGGGTAAGTGCAACAATTGTCCCGAGAATATTTCCGTGCTTTTGGTATTTTTCTGTGTCGCAGGAATATGGTGGATGAGCCTTGCGAAGGAAGGAGGCACTGGCGGAAATTGGGCACAGTTGCCGACCGGCACAGCGACGTGCCGATCGGCACAGCTTGGAAACGCCACCTCCAAGAATCTCGATGCTACGGGAAGTCTGACATCCGCGAAGAAAATTCAAATTTTGGGCAACACGAAACAACGAAGTTTGAAACGGGCGCGAACTCCGCAGTGCCGACCGGCACAACCATGTGCCGACCGGCACGGCGCCCAGGATTTCAAAATTCTGTCATCAAAGTCTGCGCAGATTGAAAGGAGGAGAGACCACTGACACCCATGCAGCTGCTGAGCACAGGGGGGACACCGAGCACTCAGCCACGGGATGGAGAGACCGTGCTGACCGGCACGGGCTTCCGTGCCGATCGGCATCCAATGGAATATTCAAATTTCGAACGTGCTCCCCTGTCTCCCGACATGCGACACTGTATCAGGCATGGGGAAGAGGAAAAGAAGTTGCTGAAGCCAAGGTACGTGCGAATCTGTGCAAAATTTGAACCGCGCCGACCGGCACGGACACCGTGCCAATCGGCACAGCGCGGGAAAGCTAATCTTTTGCAGGTGCGCCCCTGTTCCCCGACACCCGACACTGTACAAGTCATGGGGAAGAGGAAAAGAAGGCGTGGCAGCCGAGGTACAACGGAATCCGCGAAATTTTGAATCGTGCCGACCGGCACGGAGTTGTGCCGACCGGCACGCGCGGGGAATTTGAACCGGCGTGGGTTCCTTCCTTTGGACGCCATGAAGAGCTATAAGAAGGGGCACCACCTCCTCCATTTTCGCCGCAACTCACTGGTAACCCTCTCCACTCCTCCACTTCCTCCATTTGCGCGATTCGTTTCCGTTCTTTCGCAGGAAATGAAGGGATTGGGCTCCACGCTCAAGAGCGCCGGCAAGAAGATTCGCCGGGGGTTCAGCACCGGCGGATCGCACCATTCCGGTGGATCGCACCACGCCGGTGGATCACACCAAGCCGGAGGGTCGCACCAAGCCGGCGACAACAACTCCGGCAGCGACTCTGGCTCCTTCACCTCGGCGAGGAGGGCAAGCTCGGCGGGCTATGACAGCCCCGAGCTCTCCGTCGAGATGACCCCGCCACGAGGGCGGGATGACTTCTTCATCGGCCACCGCGACATCGGTATCCCTCGGGGACCGAGGCCGCGCACGAGAAGCGCGACCGCCGCCGCCGCCGCCGCCGCCGCGGCGGGCGGATCATCAATGGAGGCCGAGCCGAGCGAGCCGGCATATGTACCGCGCGCGGTTCGGGAGGGGTTCACCCTCACGAGTCGTGAGGAGGAGTTCTACTACACCAACATCCGCGGCCGCATCTTCCCCAACATCGACATGGATGAGGAGTTCCTCTCCAAGGTCGGGGTATGGCCGGATCTCCATCAATGCCTCCTCAACCTTGGGTGGGATACCCTCCATGATCAAGCAAGCAGCTACGACATCGAGCTCATCACCGAGTTCATCACCACCATGAACCGCGAGGTGGACGAAGAAGGAAACGACACGATCAAGTTCCGTGTGCGGGACGAGCCTTACTCCATCACGATCGAGGGCATCTCCGATGCTCTCGGTTTTGAAAGGGAGGCTCCCGTATACGGCGAGGCGACTACGGAGATGCTCGACACATTTTGGCGCCGCATCGCCGACACGGACGAGCGCAAGAGGGGGCACATCCAGAACCCCACGATCCAAATCCTCCACCGGTGGATGGCTGCACGCACCACCGGCCGCCTCGACACCACCAACATCTCCGACCCGGATTTGCATTGGCTGTACAACGCCATTGCGAATCCGTGCAAGTGCAACCCCGTCACGACGATGGTGGCAAGTTGGTTCACCCAAAGGACCAACCCTAGGGCGAGACTAGCTTATGGAGGCTACCTCCAAACCATCATCTTCCAAGTCACCGAAGGTAACCTCATGATGAAGGAAGATTGTTGGATAAGAGCCGCGCTCATCGACGAGTCCATGGTGCGCGGGAAGACCATCACGGGCAGCGCCAAGCTCGGCTACTACGTGTGCGGCACCGGCATCAAGCTTCCCTGCGCCGAGCTCGCTCTCTTCCTCCCGAACAAGATCGACGGAGGGAATTGGCTTGAGGCCGACCTCCGCGAGCGACACAAGGTAACGAAGACCAAGCGCGGGAGAAAGGAGGTCGTCGGCCAGTCTTCGGCGAGCGCAGCGGCGGACTGGGACAGCTGGGACGCGGCAGCAGCCGCGCAGCATCAACCAGCGCAGCAGGCACCCGTGCCGATCGGCACGGGCTTTGTGCCGACCGGCACAGCTCAGGTGCCGACCGGCACCAACCCCAGGTACTTCGGTATGCCCCCTGTCTACCCTCAGCACTTCCAGGGGGCACCCTACTATGCTCCTGCAGGTCCTCCGGGGGCGAACTTCGCCCCTATGCATCAGTACATCGGCAACAACGTTCAATACGTTGAACGCATCGACAACTTGACGGGCGCGATGCGGAGCAACACCGAGGCGATGATTGACGAGTTCGGGAGATTGGAGGCGGCGTACTACGGCTTCGACTACAATCAGCCACCTCCATTTGATGGGTAGAGTGTTGTGTATGGCACAACTTGTATCGGTTTCCCGGTTTGCGTTTTTCTTTCCCTTTCGCATTCTCTTTTTATTTATTTCCTTATGTGTGTGTGAGCGGGTTGGGAAACCATGTATCGGGTGTGTTTAGTTTGTTTGTGTGCTTTTATTTATGCATGTGTGCTAGTAGCTTAGTTTTATTTATGCAAGTGTGCTAGTAGTTTGCTTCAAATGGTACATCACCATGTAGCCCGTGCTTTCAAATCCAATATGATGATGATCTTTATGCTTTATTTGAAAAATGATACGAGTATGTATGTCTATCTTGAAAAGTGTTCATGATAATCGAGCGATGTTGAGCATAAATAAAATTTCGAACTTTCACTAAAGTGCATTCAGCAAGTACTTCATATGTGGCGTAGTTCATTTCAAAATTCCCATGCAAGGTCTAACAAAAGATCAATTTTGGATGACATGACTTAGTACCTATTTCTTTATAAAATTCAAATGTTCTTATTGTGAGCTTTAGAATTACTCCATATCATTCGGTTATGCCTACCAATGCCAAATATATGTGACTCAATTTAAGCCCTTGCTAAGTAGAGACTATGATTGATGATTGAGCTCGGTTAAGATTTAATTCTTAGGGTATGAGACTTGGAAAAATGGCCACATCTTTTGCATATCGTGTTGATTTTCTAGCCTATTCTAACTCGAGCTATGCAAATTACCGCATTGGAATTATGCATAATTCGCCGAGTATCCGATACTTGAGAACCAAATTCTTTGATTAGAACATCAATCCTTGACCACATCCTACTGTATTCTTGGCTATACATCTGACACAGCAGTTCCAACGAAAACTCCAGGGCGAAATTGGCAGGTACAGACAGTGTGCCGACCGGCACAAGATTGTGCCGACCGGCACACAGATAAAAAAAAAGAGAAAAAAAAAAGAAGAAAGAAGAAAAAAAAAAGAAGGTAAATAAAGTCTGTACCTTGTGCTGTTTTGCTCGGGACTAGCAAAAATTTGAGTGTGGGGGGAAGAGTGAATTCCCTTGAATTCTTATCATTGATTAGTAGCCAAGAATTTCTTTTTCCAATCATGTCCACTTTGCATTCGATATCCTTCGAAAATGCCAGGAAGTTTCTGATAGATATGCAAAGAAGAAAGGACAGCTTTGTCACCTGTTTAAAAAGATTACGTTCTCTACTTGTGATTGTTCATTCACACAAGTATATGTCCACTATTCTAAAGGTGTGAGTTTCTTTCTCAATTCAATTTCTAATGGCCTTTTGACAAGTCTCAGTAAAACCAATTAGGGTTATTTCTTAACTTTGCAATATGTTGTTGATCTATGTCTATTTTCCTTGAAATTCCTCACCAAGCTACTCATATGGCCTTACACATACATATATCGATAAAGTAGGATAGGCTTTTGAGTGATTTAGGCGAGTGATTGAAGTTGAGTTGTTGACTTGATCGTTTGAGAAGGATGGTTCTTTTGCTCACAATACCTTTTTGGTGATTCACATAAGTGGAAAAGTCATGCGCATCAAGTTGAATATTTTCAAGGATTGCTTTGGGAAGTACTCTTTCATGTTTAGTACCCATATTGTGAACATGCTTGCTGAATACTAAATTGATTTAATCTCACAATGACTAAATGCTCAGCTCGTGAAGATTTGAAATGCTTTTATGATTGATGTGACTATATGCAAGTTGATTTTCATTCTTGACTTTCCTCGGGACGAGTAAAGGTTTAAGTGTGGGGGAGCTGTTGGCGATTTCTAGCATACCATTTTATATGCCAACTGCACCTTATTTAGAGCATAAATGTCATCATTATAGGCCATTAACCCTTGATAATAGCACCATATTTTGTATATATGTCGTTCTGGAGTTTTATTGCAGAAAAGATGAAAAGGGCGACATTCTGGACATTGTGGCTGATCTGGACCTGAAGAGAAGAGAACCAGCAGAAAAAGGCCCACTGTGCCGATCGGCACAGACATGTGCCGCCCGGCACATGGGACCCCAAGGCCACCGAAGCTGGCCCACCATTCAGTTTATTCTAGAAGGATGTTATCCGAGCCAATCTCGAGAGATATTCATCACGAAGAGATAAAAGATACTCGAAGATTTGAAAGAGCAATATAAGACTTGATCTCGAAGAAAACTGACTGGAAGGCCCACATGGAAGCTACCTAGGACTTCGGAACCGACTTAGGGAGGAAACCGAGCTGGACACGAGGTGTGCCGATCGGCACAACCCCTGTGCCGATCGGCACAAGGACTCTTTTCCCGAGAATCCTTTCCTTCCTGATGTACAGCCCTATATAAACTTGTAAAAGCCCTAGGGTTTCGGGATCCGCCGCCAGAGGGACAACACAGCTAGTAAGTTTAGAGCCACCGGGGCTTTGCCCCGTTCTTCATGTTCTCTAGTTGTTGATCAAGAACCATTGGTGCTAAAGAGGTGATCCATCAAGGTAGGCCTACTAGATGGTGATGTATCTTGCACTATGTATCATTGAAGTATGGTTGAATATGTGGATGAATGGTTTTGATTATTGATTGCCTGGATTTTATGGTCTTTACATGCACTTGTTCCTACGCTTAGTGACGACTAAGTATTAGATGTTATCTTAATTGTGGTGGCAAAAAGAAGTGACAAGATTCGTTCTCTCACTATCTCCATCGTGGTTAAGGTAGCATTGGGATCTTGTAATGCGCCATATTTGCACGTTGTCTCTGTACCCCCACAGCCGCTAATGCATACGCGATGATCCTTGAGATGATGTGTAGAGTAGGAAGAGGTCGACCGATTAAGGCGATTGGTCGTGACAGGGCTCGTCGGAAAGAGGCCTTGACCTACCGATCTTCGGTTATCAATAATTGAGTAATCCCGTTTATGATGCTATTTGATTAAGCTTCTTGGTTACGATCTCAACTAGCAGACTTGGCTAACTTACCCCATGATCTAATCTGTTCTTAGGCTTTTCGGACAACACTGCGGACAACTTCGCCTTCGTGCCGACCGGCACATCCCCGTGCCGATCGGCACAACACCCCGTTTTCCTGAAACCCACGCTCACGCTCACTAGAAAGCTTGGCTAACTCTTTTACTGATGATTTTGCTTAATTCCCATTGGTCCTTGTGGTTCGATTAAACCTTGGAATACTCTTCTAGGGGAAAAAGACTACAACTGTACACCGTGCTCTTGCGGTATATAAGTGGGTGCGTAGATACGACCAACAAGTGCTTTCGGGAGGGCAACCCGTGAATTAGAGATTTAGTGCTAACCGGGAGGGCAACCCGGCCTTTAAATTGTTTGCTTGTAATCCACCATAATGCTCCCGGAATAAAATTTGTTAGTCCAAGTGTTTGTTTTAACTTTTGTGTGAACACCTGCGCTGTCTGTTTACTTTCTGCAGTTTTTGTTTTTGTATTTTGCTTGTTTGCTAACAGCGCAGGAAGAAAAGAAACAAAAAGAGGAAATTCTGAAAGGTGCCGACCGGCACAAACCGTGCCGATCGGCACAGGAGCAAGCACGTCAGATCATGCTCTGTAAGTTACCCCAAACTGAAGATGAAAATTAATATGGGGTAAAGTGGAGAAAATATGCAGAATATTTGATGAAGGAAAATTTGGGAAGGTAAGTACAACAATTGTTCCGAGAATATTTCCGTGCTTTTGGTATTTTTCTGTGTCGCAGGAATATGCTGGATGATCCTTGCGAAAGAAGGAGGCACTGGCGGAAATTTGGCAAAGTTGCCGGCCGGCACGCCTCAGTGCCGATCGGCACAGCATGGACACGCCACCTCCAAGAATCTCGACGCTGCAGGAAGTCTGACATCCGCAAGAAAATTTGAAATTTTGGCGACACAAAGCAACGAAGTTTGAATCGGGCGCGGACTACACAGTGCCGACCGGCACGCTGCTGTGCCGACCGGCACACTGACCAAGAATTCGAATCGGATCATCAAAGTCTGCGCACATTGGAAGGAGGAAAGATCACTGACACCCATGCAGCTGCCGAGCACAGGGGAGACACCGAGCACCCAGCCTCGGGATGGAGCAAAGGAGCCGACCGGCACGGTACTGGTGCCGATCGGCACCACCTGAAAAATTCAGATTTCGAACGTGCTCCCCTGTCCCCCGACATGCGACACTGTATCAAGCATGGGGAAGAGGAAAAGAAGTTGCTGAAGCCAAGGTACGTGCGAATCTGTGCAAATTTGAATCGTGCCGACCGGCACGATCTCCGTGCCAATCGGCACACCATGGGAAAGCTAATCTTTTGCAGATGCGCCCCTGTCCCCCGACATGCGACACTGTACAAGTCATGGAGAAGAGGAAAAGGAGGCGTGGCAGCCGAGGTACGACAGAATCCTCGAAATTTTTAACCGTGCCGGTCGGCACGGCACTGTGCCGACCGGCGCGCGCAGGGAATTTGAACCGGCGCGGGTTCCTTCCCTTGGACGCCATGGAAAGCTATAAGAGGGGGCACTACCTCCTCCATTTTCGTCACAACTTCCTGGTAACTCTCTCCACTCCTCCACTTCCTCCATTTGCGCGATTCGTTTCCATTCTTTCGCAGGAAATGAAGGGGTTTAGTTCCACGCTCAAGAGCGCCGGCAAGAAGATTCGCCGGGGGTTCAGCTCCGGCGGGTCGCACCACTCCGGTGGATCCAGAGGCGGACCCACCAATATGGCGAGGTGTGGCGGCCGCCATACCTAACTCCGGCGCCAAACCCCCCTTACCCCTCCTCAAATCTGTACCCCAGGTCGAATTACGGCCATGGATGTTGAAGCTTTGGTCTGTTCGTTCGTTGTCAGAGAACTAGAGAAGGAAGAAGACTATCTGAAGGGTTATGGGCCTTGTAGGTAGTGGGCTTTTAGTTTTGTAACTAATGAACATGTGAAAGGCCCAGTCATGGAGGAATGCCAGAGGAAAAAAAAAATAGATCACCAACGCCGTCGTTTTGCCTGGTACGCTCTTTTTTCACCAATTCCAGTCGTCGGCTGCTTCCAAAATCGCCATTAGCCAAAGCAGTGCCGCCCTCCCCTAATCCTAACATTCAGAGAAGGCGGCGGCAGGTTCCCCAGCGTTAATCATGCCGCCGGGTGGGGAAGCGCCGATGTCCAGCATAAATCCGAAAATGCAACAGAAACACATGGACATGGTGTTGGCGTTGTGGCAGCCACATGTTTTTAGATAAAGGAAACTTTTATTTCGAGGTGAAATAATATTCCGGCCTCTGCACAACATGGTACATTTAGCCATTACATGATGACACCAAGGTGAGCCGACACAAAACGGCCTTTAAAACACCTAACAAAAGAAACTAACAACATCAACACTTTGTGTTCCACGCTCGCTATTGTTGCAAACAACGAGTCTTCGTTGCCGCTTAAACAAAACTCGAACTATTGCCTCCAAACTCCGTCCAGCAGGGTTGTGCGGAGATTGACACCTCCCCGGGCACAAGCGCGACGCTTTCGCTGCATGAAAAAAGTAGCCTTGTACAAGGATGTGAAACGTACTGTTCGGAGGTAGAATGCCTCCCCGCGCACACCGCGCGACGCTTTCAATGCACCTTCTTCGACGTTGATGACATCCATGTTGACTAGAAAACCCTTTACTGATGAGACAATGGAGCCGGAAACCATGACATAGTAATGGCATCACAGCCAAGTCGGCAACAACCATGCTCATGGCTTGCTGGCCTCTCCCGAGACGAGATATAGCCACCACAAAACATTATTGTCACAAACTCCGCTGGATATGTTGTCACCATATCATCATGTGGATCATCAAAAGATGTGAGGCACTTGAGTAGACGTGAGACCGTCGAGTATTGCAGATCAGAGAAATTAAACAGAACACCCTGTCTTCTCTACATGAAACAACATGCAAAACCTCCATTGAACTCTGTCCCTTTGAGGCATGGTCGTCTCTTCTGCAATGATGTAGCAAGCCCGAGTAGCACAGCAATCCCTACAGCCACAATCAACAAGGAGACCCTATGGCCATCAATAGTACAAGATCCAGCAATCTTGCTCTTCTCACCCTTCCGAGGATCCAGAGCAATTCCTACGGCCATGCAAATTTGCCACTCTCCCGATCCTGGATCAAGAGCCTCAAGGTCACAAGGAAGATGGCACACTGATGTGCAACGCGGGCACAATCTGCCATGTCTCCGGCACCTTCAGCCCACCAAACCATGGCATCCATGGATGCCTGCACAGAACCGACCATGGGAAGAGGATCTGGCCACAGCTCCATGGATTGCCGCGCGCCCATCCAAGATCACCGCCAACGCTGCAGGTCAAGATCGCCGCCGAGACTGGATCCCGCCGCTGCCTTCATCGAGGTTGCACGGCCATGCCGGCCCGCCATGTCCAGCAGCCGTAGCAAACCTTGTCGAGCCCCACAACCACAACCTCCAATTTCAACGAAGAACAGCCAGAGGAATCACCTAGGAGGTGGCAGCCACATGTAGTACGCCACAACCACAAATAGCGAAAGATGAAGAACTTATTAAGGTCCTTGTGCCGAAAGTTCATGTTGCCTATGATCCTGAACTTCGGATACCAATTGAGCGATTTCATCCAGACATTAAAGATATATTGAATTTGCAGGTTCTTGATGTATGTGGATTCTTTCTAAGGTTCAAATATTATTTTTACTTTTTGATGAAAGGTACTTCTTTTTCGTCCTCCTACTTTATGGGCACGGTTTATCTTTTCCGTTCGATCAATTTTACATTGTGCCTTCGCCATACCAAAAAATTTTCGCTGGGTCCGCCACTGGGTGGATCACACCACACCGGTGGATCACACCACTCCGGCGGGTCGCACCAAGCCGGCGACAACAACTCCGGCAGCGACTCCGGCTCCTTCACCTCGGCGCGAAGGGCAAGTTCGGCGGGCTATGATAGCCCCGAGCTCTCCGTCGAGATGACACCGCCACGAGGGCGGGATGACTTCTTCATCGGCCACCGCGACATCGGCATCCCTCGAGGACCGAGGCCGCGAACGAGAAGCACGACCGCCGCCGCCGTCGCCGCCGCCGCGGCGGGCGGACCGTCAATGGAGGCCGAGCCGAGCGAGCCGGCATATGTACCGCGCGCGGTTCGGGAGGGGTTCACCCTCACGAGCCGTGAGGAGGAGTTCTACTACACCAACATCCGCGGCCGCATCTTCCCCAACATCGACATGGATGAGGAGTTCCTCTCCAAGGTCGGGGTATGGCCGGACCTCCAACAATGCCTCCTCAACCTTGGATGGGAGACCCTCCACGATCAAGCAAGCAGCTTCGACATTGAGCTCATCACCGAGTTCATCACCACCATGAGCCGCGAGGTGGACGAGCAAGGAGACGACAAGATCAAGTTCCGTGTGCGGGACGAGCCTTACTCCATCACGATTGAGGGCATCTCCGATGCTCTCGGTTTTGATAGGGAGGCCCCCGTATACGGCGCGGCGACTACGGAGATGCTCGACACATTTTGGCGCCGCATCGCCGACGCGGACGAGCGCAAGAGGGGGCACATCAGGAACCCCACGATCCAAATCCTCCACCGGTGGATGGCCGCACGCACCACCGGCCGCCTCGACACCACCAACATCTCCGACCCGGACTTGCATTGACTCTACAACGCCATTGCGAGTCCGTGCAAGTGCAATCCCCTCATGACAATGGTGGGGAGTTGGTTTAGCCAAAGGGCCAACCCTAAGGCGAGACTAGCTTTTGGAGGCTACCTCCAAACAATCATCTTCCAAGTCACCGAAGGTAACCTCATGATGAAGGATGATTGTTGGATAAGGTCCACGCTCATCGACGAGTCCATGGTGCGCGGGAAGACCAACACGGGGAGCGCCAAGCTCGGCTACTACGTGTGCGGCATCGGCATCAAGCTTCCCTGCCCCGAGCTCGCCCTCTTACTCCCGAACAAGATCGACGGAGGGAATTGGCTTGAGGCCGACCTCCGCGAGCGACACAAGGTAACGAAGACCAAGCGCGGGAGAAAGGAGGTCGTCGGCCAGTCTTCGGCGAGCGCAGCGGCGGACTGGGACAGCTGGGACACGGCAGCAGCCGCGCAGCATCAACCAGCGCAGCAGGCACCCGTGCCGATCGGCACGGGCTTTGTGCCGACCGGCACAGGTCAGGTGCCGACCGGCACCAACCCCAGGTACTTCGGTATGCCCCCTGTCTACCCTCAGCACTTCCAGGGGGCACCCTACTATGCTCCTGCAGGTCCTCCGGGGGCGAATTTTGCCCCTATGCATCAGTACATCGACAACAACGTCCAATACGTTGAACGCATCGACAACTTGGCGGGCGAGATGCGGAGCAACACCGACGCGATGATCGATGAGTTCGCAAGATTGGAGGCGGCATACTACGGCTTCGACTACACGCAGCCACCTCCATTCGATGGGTAGAGTGTTGTGTATGGCACAACTTGTATCGGTTTCCCGGTTTGCGTTTTTCTTTCCCTTTCGCATTCTCTTTTTATTTATTTCCTTATGTGTGTGTGAGCGGGTTGGGAAACCATGTATCGGGTGTGTTTAGTTTGTTTGTGTGCTTTTATTCATGCATGTGTGCTAGTAGTCTAGTTTTATTTATGCAAGTGTGCTAGTAGTATGTTTAGAATGATACATCACCATGTAGCCCGCGCTTTCAAATCCAATATGATGATGACCTTTATGCTTTATTTGAAAAATGATACGAGTATGTATGTCTATCTTGAGAAGTGTTAATGATAATCGAGCGATGTTGAGCATAAATAAAATTTCGAACTTTCACTATAATGTATTCGGCAAATACTTCATATGTGGCGTAGTGCATTTCAAAATTCCCATGCAAGGTCTAATAAAAGATCGATTTTGGATGACATGACTTAGTACCTATTTCTTTATAAAATTCAAGCGTTCTTATTGTGAGCTTTAGAATTACTCCATATCATTCGGTTGTGCCTACCAATGCCAAATATATGTGACTCAATTTAAGCCCTTGCTAAGTAGAGACTATGATTGATGATATAGCTCGGTTAAGATTTAATTCTTAGGGTATGAGACTTGGAAAATTAGCCACATCTTTCGCGTATCGTGTTGATTTTCTAGCATATTCCCACTCGAGCTATGCAAATTACCGCATTGGAATTATGCATAATTCGCCGAGTATCCGATACTTGAGAACCAAATTCTTTGATTCGAATATCAATCCATGACCACATCCTACTGTATTCTTGGCTATACATCTGACACAGCAGTTCCAATGAAAAATCCAGAGCGAAATTGGCAGGTACAGACAGTGTGCCGACCGGCACAAGTTGTGCCGACCGGCACACAGAGAAAAAAAAAGGAAAACAAAAAAAAAGAGAGAAAATAAAGTCTGTACCTTCGCTGTTTTGCGCGGGACTAGCAAAAATTTGAGTGTGGGGGGAAGAGTGAATTCCCTTGCATTCTTATCATAGATTAGTAGCCAAGAATTTCTTTTTCCAATCATGTCCACAATTCTTTGCATTCGATATCCTTCGAAAATGCCAGGAAGTTTCTGATAGATATGCAAAGAAGAAAGGACAGCTTTGTCACCTGTTTAAAAAGATTACGTTCTCTACTTGTGATTGTTCATTCACACAAGTATATGTCCACTGTTCTAAAGGTGTGAGTTTCTTTCTCAATTCAATTTCTAATGGCCTTTTGACAAGTCTCAGTAAAACCAATTAGAGTTATTTCTTAGCTTTGCAATATGTTGTTGATTTATGTCTATTTTCCTTGAATTTCCTCACCAAGCTACTCATATCGCCTTACACATACATATATCGATAAAGTAGGCTAGGCTTTTGAGTGATTTAGGTGCGAGATTGAAGTTGAGTTGTTGACTTGATCGTTTGAAAAGGATAGTTCTTTTGCTCACAATACCTTTTTGGTGATTCACATAAGTGGAAAAGTCATGCGCATCAAGTTGAATATTTTCAAGGTTTGCTTTGGGAAGTACTCTTTCATGATCAATACCCATATTGTGAACATGTTTGCTGAATACTAAATTGATTTAATCTCACAATGACTAAATGCTCAGCTCGTGTAGATTTAAAATACTTTTATGATTGATGTGACTACATGCAAGTTGATTTTCATTCTTGACTTTACTCGGGACGAGTAAAGGTTTAAGTGTGGGGGAGCTGTTGGCGATTTCTAGCATACCATTTTATATGCCAACTGCGCCTTATTTAAAGCATAAATGTCATCATTATAGGCCATTAACCCTTGATAATAGCACCATATTTGTATATATGTCGTTCTGGAGCTTTATTGCAGAAACAGATGAAAAGGACGACATTCTGGACATTGTGGCTGATCTGGACCTGAAGAGAAGAGAACCAGTAGAAAAGGCCCACTGTGCCGATCGGCACAGCCATGTGCCGACCGGCACATGGGACCCCAAGGCCACTGAAGCTGGCCCACCATTCAGTTTATTCTAGAAGGAAGTTATCCGAGCCAATCTTAGGAGATATCCATCACGAAGAGATAAAAGATACTCGAAGATTTGAAAGAGCAACACAAGACTTGATCTCGAAGAAAACTGATTGGAAGGCCCACATGGAAGCTACCTAGGACTTCGGAACCGACTTAGGGAGGAAACCGAGCTGGACACGAGGTGTGCCGATCGGCACAACCCATGTGCCGATCGGCACAAGGACTCTTTTCCCGAGAATCCTTTCCTTCCTGATGTACAGTCCTATATAAACTTGTAAAAGCCCTAGGGTTTCGGGATCCGCCGCCAGAGGGACAACACAGCTAGTAAGTTTAGAGCCACCGGGGCTTTGCCCCGTTCTTCATGTTCTCTAGTTGTTGATCAAGAACCATTGGTGCTAAAGAGGTGATCCATCAAGGTAGGCCTACTAGATGGTGATGTATCTTGCACTATGTATTATTGAAGTATGGTTGAATATGTGGATGAATGGTTTCGATTATTGATTGCCTGGATTTTATGGTCTTTACATGCACTTGTTCCTACGCTTAGGACGACTAAGTATTAGATGTTATCTTAATTGTGGTGGCAATAAGAGGTGAGAGATTCAATCTCTCACTATCTCCATTGTGGTTAAGGTAGCATGGGATCTTGTAATGCGCCATATTTGCACGTTGCCTCCGTACCTCAACAGCCGCTAATGCATACGCGATGATCCTTGAGGTGATGTGTAGAGTGGGAAGAGGTCACCGATTACGGCGAATTGGTCGTGACAGGGCATTCCGGAAAGGGGCTTCGACCTACCGATCTTCGGTTATCAATAATTGTAATCCCATTTATGATGCTATTTGATTAAGCTTTTTGGTTACGATCTCAACTAGCAGACTTGGCTAACTTACCCCATGATCTAATCTGTTCCTAGGCTTTTCGGACAACACTTCGGACAACTTTACCTTGGTGCCGACCGGCACATCCCCTGTGCCGATCGGCACAACACCCTGTTTTCCTGAAACCCACGCTCACGCTCACTAGAAAGCTTGGCTAACTCTTTTACTGATGATTTTGCTTAATTCCCATAGGTCTCTGTGGTTCGATTAAACCTTGGAATACTCTTCTAGGGGAAAAAGACTACAACTGTACACCGTGCTCTTGCGGTATATAAGTGGGTGCGTACATACAACCAACACACTCCCATCCAGGCCAAGGGCCTCTTGTATAGTAGTAGAGTAGAGGGCAGGGGAGAATAGAGGGGTAGTCCTCCCTTTGTGAGGACTTAGCCCAAATCTTGTACCTTGGCAGATATTATCTTATTAGTAGCTCTTCGTTCGTTCTTCGTTCGTTCGTCGTTCGTTCTTCGTTCGTCGTTCTTATTTATAAGTTAGTATTCGTGGTGATATTGATCTAGCGAGCATTATTTACTAGTCGTTATTCTTGTTATACTTGTTTGCGGGATCATCGCTCCGCAAGGAGTGCTCTAGCCTTCTGAATCAGTACCAGGACCGGGGTTAGAGTAGTAATCGACGGCATAGACGTGGTGTCTGGGCTAGATGTTACCTTTGTTTGCAGCGTGCCCCACGGTTTGTAGAGGTAGGTGGCAGGTGGTGACAGCCCTGTCCGTCCCTTGTAATCCTCCACGTTCGGGTTCGTCGTAGAGCTACAGGCTGGCGTGACTTGGCAGACCAGGTCCATAGCAGTTCCCGAAGTAGACAAGTAGAGCTTGAGTGCGTCTATCCTAAGGGATAACTAGATTTTATTCATCCTCTCAATCCTATACTACTATCGTTCTTGTGTGTCCTTGGGTAAAACTAACCTTGCTGCAGGATACCTCCGTTCCTTGGGGAAAACCAATACGATACCTTGGAATACTCCTGGGTGAAGTGCTACAACAGTATTCCGTGCGCTTGGGGATTTATTCGTGATGTAAGAAATAACAACAAGCATTTCTGGCGCCGTTGCGGGGGAACGGTTGCTATCTCTGCTGTGAACCAGGTTTGCCCTCGTATTGTATCCTTTCACCTTTTTCCTTTACCATCACTAAAAAAAAAAATTCACCATCTATCCTTTCCATCCTTTTCACACCTTCACCTATCCACTTAAAAAAAATACCAAAAACATTTACCATGGAGCCACAACCTATGATTCAATCATTCTCTGCTCCACGGGGCGAGCTCTTAGAGCCACCTTTATCATCACAACCAGTTTGTTCAACAAGCTATGAGCTTTGCCCCAGTTTTATTACTTTGATCAAAGGTTTATCTTTCTCTGGTCTTAAAGATGAAAATCCTTTTCAACACTTGCGAGAGTTTGAGCAATTGTGTGCATGCTGATTGATCGATGGCATGACACATGAAACCTTAAAGTGGACGTTGTTTTCCTTCTCCCTCAATGGGAAGGCGAAACAATGGTACACTTACACCGCTAAGAGAGTGAACGGCGCATGGAAAGAATTGCGAGACAAATTTTGTCTAGCATTTTTTCCCGTATCTCGTATCATTGCTCTACGAGCGGAAATAATTAACTTTCGTCAAGAAGAGAAAGAGCCCCTTAGTGCGGCATGGATCCGGTTATGTTCAATAACAGATTCCGGCCCAGAGTTATTGCTCCCAGAACCCGTTCTTTTTCAACACTTTTATTCGGGGTTGAGCAAAAACACCGCACTTTATCTTGACATTGCTGCCGGTGGTTCTTTTTTCCATAAGATCATAGCGGAAGCAAAAGAGCTTTTAGAAATAATCGTTGAAAACACACCTTTTTTCGCTGAAACACTTGAGGAGCCAGAGTCAAAGGATGAGGAACTCATTGTGGAAACACAACAAAAGGTGTCTACCTTGGTAGACCCAATATCCGAGTCCTCATCCGATTCACGAACGATGATAGAGGATGAAAAACCTCTGGAGTTCCCATCCAAGTTTGGGGATAATATCTTTGGAGGCTATGGAAACACCTTGAACTCTTCCTATCAAAAATCACCAGCCTCTACATCACCCCCCAAACCATCGATGATGGAGGAAGAAGAAGATGAACCTCTAGAATACCTGATGTTTGAGGAAATAATTTTTGAAGATTATGGGAATACCTCGAATTACACCTGGGTAAAGAAACCACCTCCTTCTCCTCCCGATCCTCCAAAAGAACCATTTCTCAAGGAGGACACGAAAGAAAACCCTTGGAAAACTTCGTTCGCCACCACCACCACTCAAAATCCTTTGGTGAAACCTCATCTCGATCATACACCACTCGAGCAAGTGAAGTTCATATCTCCATTCATATCGCCCGATCTTGCTCTTCATGAGGATGAGAAGTTTTCCAACCAAGAAGAGGACAAGAAGGAAGAAACACTTCAAATCCAACGATCCTCTTCTTCTGCCTCACTTGAATCTTTTTCCTCTGGCCTTTCATACATCATTCTTGATGATGAACAAGAACTTCTAGAAGAAAATCCTTCGGCCATGGAATTTCTTAAGGCATCGACTCTAGAATCCACAGATGAATCTTTGAATGAGCATGAGAGCTTCTTCCTTGAACAACCTTTTGATACATGCTCATATCATGAATCTCTAGAGTCAAGCATCGTTAGTTCCAAAACCATGCATGAGGCCTACAACCACCTTGTTTATCTGTTTTGCTACTTGTTCTTCAGGAGGGTTGTAGATGCTTTCATTTACCATAAATATTGCAAATATCGTGGTTGCATTTTTGGCACTAACCTTGCAGAATATTCTCCGGGACTATATTATCAAGAACATGACGGACAAAAGTCTTGCACATCGGACTTAAAAATGATGATGCCCTTGCCGACAGGATAATCGGTAGTTATCTCATATTTGCTTCTTCCATATTTGATTTCTCTTTCAACATGCATATTTGATTTCCCCCCGATTTGCATCCATGCATGTTTTAATTTTCACCTGCATTGTTTTGCATATTTGTTTTTTCCACAAAAATACATATTTAATTTTCACTTGCATTCTTGCATGTTTGAATTTTTCCAAATCATGTTTGGGATTTTTCAAACCGTTTTAAATTTTGCATGAAAAAAAAATATATATACATTGCAAAAAAAAATGTGTTTCATTTTTTGAGAAAATAAATTTAGAAAAACGAATTTGAGACAACTTCTGTTAGAAAGTGCTTTGAGCGAAAAAAAGGGAATTTCTTTATACTGGAATGCAAGGGTGTTTGAATTTTTCAAGTTCATTTCTTTTTCACTCCAGCACCCTTACAAAAATTCTTGCTCTGGCATTTCTCCAAGTTTTCATTGTATTTTGTCTCAAGTTCAAGAAAAAGATTTTCTTTCTCCTTTTTGGTTTTTCCATTTGCATGCCGGGAGTTTCCCAAAATAAGTTTTCTCAGGTTGGAAGTTTTCCAACTCTTCATTTTATTTTTGATTGAAAAAAAATATATATTTTTTATTTCTTTTGAATAAATTTGGAAAATGAATTAAAGATAACCTTTTGTTGGAAAATGTTTTGAGCAAAATTTTGGAGGAATTTTGGCACAACTCCTATTGACTTTTTCATAGCCGTTGGGGAGTTGTTGGGCAAATTGGATTTCATTTCTTTGAAGCAAGGGTGCTTGGACTCTTCAATTTCATTTTATTTTCACTCAAGCACCCTCACAACAAAATTCTTGCTCACACATTTCTCCAAAGTTTTCATTGGAATGTGTCTCAAATTCAAGAAAAATATTTCCATCTTCTTTTGTTTCTTCCATTCGCATTGTTTGGAGGTTTCGAAAATAATTTTCCCGTTGGACTTCCTCCAAATCTTTTTATTCTTCTTTGAAAATCACTCTCAAAAAGAAATAAATTTGAGACAAACCCTTTTTGTGTTTTGCCTCAAACTTAAGAAAAAGATTTCCCTTTTCTTCTTTTAGTTTGTTTCATGAATTGAGTTGCGAAAAAAAAGCCTTGCAAGGGAAACCGATGGGCAATCCATATTGTTTACACTAACGTAACCCGTTCTCGAGTTTGCTCTTGTCTTCTTGCTCTTATGTGCAGCCAAGAAAATCAGCCGACAAGTGGCTCATTGATACGTTGAAGGAGGCAACAAGCTCAAACCCAAGTCACTCTCGACGTGACACATATTCATACCTCTCCATCGAGCTTATGCCGAACTCAAGAGGGTTGGCAGGAAGCGCTTCAAGAGTATCCCATGGAGGTGGACCATGATGAAAAACAACACGTCGAGACTCCTCGTCAATACCAATCCATCTTGGTGTGCGATGAGGAGAAGCAAGCCTACATCACTCATGGAACTATGTCCATGCTCACACATGAGCACGTGACCAAGAATTGTTACACAAGACAGGTATGAATGTCAACTTTGCTTATTGATGAGAAGCCATAAGGTGAGAAGGTTTTGCTTGTGTGGTAAGGAAGGTTCTCTCCTACTTGCCATACTGTTTTATGCACCTGCTCGTAGTAGACAATGGATTTACTCTTCGGTTCTTGCTGAACGAATATCAAGTGCTTTCATGGAACAATCTTGGTCTACTATTAGGTTTCCATAAGCATTGCTTGCTTGAGCTTTTCTACAACTCCTAGTCTTCGCAAGCATGCTCTTTGGCAAAGTATCATATTCCACCCTGTGCTTGATGCATGAATAGTTTGCTATGACTTGTGTTACTTAATGCCTATCTATGAGGAATGAGCTTCTTAGAATCCTGCTGCCATGGTTTACGGCTTAAGAATCTCTCCTCCGCAATGCATTGGCAATGGTTGGAACTTTTCGAGCATCATGACCTGTTGAGTGCACCTCGTTGATTGCTCTTATTGCTTAGAGAATCTGGGCTTTAGACATTGCTTAAGTTCTTATGTCAATGAGCCCTGGTCTTTTATCAATGAGGATTATCATGTTTATGGTCACACTCATACATGGTCACATGATTCGCTTGTGCTTATCTTCCTCGGCTATACAAATGAGATCCGGTTAACTAACCCGGGACTTTATTTGTATATGCTATGAGAGCTAACCATCCCTCTCCAAGTTGGATGAGGATTGCTTACAAGAGTAGTGTTTTTGGCAGGGATTACTTGAAAAACGCTAAGGAATGCAGCCATGAAGGTGCCACAACCGCAGCCCCAGCCTATGAATATCTAAGCAGGGTGGGAAACAACTAAGTATCACTTGGTTGGGACCAACCCACGCAAGGATATGAGGCTTGAGGTTCGTCGTGGCACATGATGGCGGCAAACCACTAAGGACCAAAGTGCCAACATCAACGCTGCGCTGCAACAAAGCCCGGTCAATCTCATGACCTACTACCACCGCATGGGGTTCAACCCCAAATCAAGGGCTATGAGCAACGAACAAGTGCGGGGGAGGTTCCCTCCCCCACTAAGGTAAGTTGTATCGCAACGAGTATCTTTTCACTTTCACCTTACATGATAAAATAAAAAGTTGAAAAAAAAGAACCTAAAGTCAAATAAAAAAATAATAAATATTTTAAATAATAATAAAAACATATGAACAAACTAGGCGCTTTTATTTCCCTCTTTCATACACATAATGCGCCTTGAGCTAGTTTCCAAATTGAATAAATTCAGGCTCCCCGGTCTTTAACCCCGGTAGAGTCCTTTTTATTGTCCACAAATATTTTGTTTGTTTTGAATAAAAGAAGCCAGGTACAAGAACAAGTGTGGGGAAGATCTCCCTGTCTTCATGACGCATACATTCGAGATCTCCCACCAACACAATGCACAACAACGCACTGATCAACACGCTAAGGACTGGAGCCATTGGTCTCAAGAAAGCAAAGAATGATTGAACCCTCTGGTTCGATCAAACATCTAAAGGTCCCACTTAATCTCCACTTCATCCATGGCGATGGTTTGCGCATCTTATCCCCTAGTCCCTATTTCATGAGTTAAAACAATCTTTCATGAAAATCTTGTAGATTTAACTCGAATATAAAATGAACCAACATACTTTCTCCTGGTTGGCCTGCATACTCTTTATTCCTCGCATCATACACCTGTTGCTTGTGAACACCAATCTCATAGGACCCCATGTTTATCTAAGTTGTTGGCGAATGAGATATGGTTGGATGAGAGGAATCTTGCTTTTTCTGTATAAAGTGCTTGGGAATTTATCTTGCAAAATTCAAAATCCATAGCTTTGCACTCCTCAATGATCTTATATTCCCACCAGAGCCAAATAATGATCACATTGAAAGCCCCTACAAATGTTGCTTGTTATTGCTTTGAGCTTTGTCAAATTGTTGTG
Source organism: Eragrostis nindensis (assembly GCA_012490785.1). Taxonomy (NCBI): domain Eukaryota; kingdom Viridiplantae; phylum Streptophyta; class Magnoliopsida; order Poales; family Poaceae; genus Eragrostis; species Eragrostis nindensis. The sequence continues at coordinate 291,905 of JAAXCT010000212.1, read as the reverse complement.
ACCCTTGTGAGATGCTTGTCATACTTTCATGATCAAGATACACCACCACCACAAAACATGCTAAACTTCTACACTGGAAGTTAGCCACACCATTTCATCCATCCACCAAAATAAATACTCTTTCATTTGTTATTGATGTCTCTCTCCAAATATTCTTGCAAAAGAGACATGACTATCGAAAAAAAAGAGAAAAAAAAGAAAAGAAGAAAGAAAGAGTGCTCATATGCAAGGGCATGAATAAAAGAAAGAACCGCTCAAGCATGAGCATGATCAAAAAAAAAGAAGAAGAAGAAAAAAAAGGGTGATAGCCATGCTCTCAAGTAAAAATCCTTCAAGAGAGAGAGAGATCATCGCAACAAGGAGTATCCACCATATCCACTTTTCCATACACTTATCCACACGTGCACATTCTTGATTAGATTGTATGACTTGTTTTTTCCTTGGATCCGGTTTTTGACTTAGCAACATAAGTAATGCAAGTATGCTCCTTTTTATTCCCTACCAAGCTCCACATAAAGCCTTACATAGAAGTAGGATGAAAAGAGAAAAGTCAAATGCCTTGGTGAGGAATCATACACACTAAGCGATCTGAGAGTTATCATTCGAGGAGTATGAACTATGTTTTTACTTTTGAAAATCTTTCAAAAACCCAAGTTACTTAGCAGATGCAGCTACGATGACTCAAATCATGACCGTTCTATTCCTCAACCGCCCAAGATGACATGGTAGACACATCAAAGTTCACGGGTGCAGGTATGGCTTGGAATAACTTGTATGCTAGCATCATACCAAAGAAAGTTATGTTCCACCTTAGTCCTTCAGCTTTACGCGAGGACGAGCAAAGGCTCAAGTGTGGGGGAGTTGTTGACGGTCCTTAGAGCATAAATCTGACCGTCATTTACCTGCATAAAAGAACAAAAGTAAACACCAAACATAGTGGTAGGGGTTTATTACTAACCATTTCCACGAGTGTTGGTGAATTTGTGAGTGCAGCTGCATTTCATAGGAAAACGGGGAAAAGGAAGCATAAAAGGTCTACTTTGGAAACACCGATTTTCCTCGAAATAAAGATATCTTCCCAAAAGCCCAATATCAAGGAGATATGAATAAAGATCACCTCTTGGAGATCCTCAATAATGGCAAAGATATATGGACCCACCAAATCAATCCAAATCATATTCTAGAGGATACACCACTCCGAGAAATCAGCATTGGCAGCCGAGCAAGATATGGATCAAACGTCCTACAAGACTTAACCAAATTGGGCCATACCACCAAGATCACTCAATAGGACATCAAGGAGGACCCCTCGGCAAAAGCCCAAGGCCAAATGGGCCAAGGGGGGGTCGGCCGACCCATGGCAGAGGCCCCACTGGCCCATCTTTCTATGTCGGTTCCCCACCGACATATCAAGGTCGGTTCTGCCTGCAATCAATGCCATCAATGCCCAGAACCGCCTCAATTCCACCGCCTTTGGAGGGCTATAAATAAAGGGGTACCCCCCTCCTTTCAACACAACACAAGACACAAGTCATTCCACTCCCATCCAGGCCAAGGGCCTCTTGTATAGTAGCAGAGTAGAGGAGAGGGCAGGGGAGAAGAGAGGGGTAGTCCTCCCTTTGTGAGGACTTAGCCCAAATCTTGTCCCTTGGCGGATATTATCTTATTAGTAGTTCTTCGTTCGTTCTTCGTTCGTTCGTCGTTCGTTCTTCATGCGTCATTCTTATTCATAAGTTAGTATTCGTGGTGATATTGATCTAGCGAGCATTATTTACTAGTCGTTATTCTTGTTATACTTGTTTGCGGGATCATCGCTCCGCAAGCAGTGCTCTAGCCTTCTGAATCAGTACCAGGACCGGGGTTAGAGTAGTAATCGACGGCATAGAGATGGTGTCTAGGCTAGAGGTTACCTTTGTTTGCAGCGTGCCCCACGGTTTGTAGAGGTAGGCGGCAGGTGGTGACAGCCCTGTCCGTCCCTTGTAATCCTCCACGTTCAGGTTCGTCTTAGAGCTACAGGCTGGCGTGACTTGGCAGACCAGGTCTATACCAGTGCCCGAAGTAGACAAGTAGAGCTTGAGTGCGTCTATCCTAAGGGATAACTAGATATTTATTCATCCTCTCAATCCTATACTACTATCGTTCTTGTGTGTCCTTGGGTAAAACTAACCTTGCTGCAGGATACCTCCGTTCCTTGGGGAAAATAAATACGATACCTTGGAATACTCCCGGGTGAAGTGCTACAACGGTATTTCGTGCGCTTGCGGATTTATTCGTGGTGTAAGAAATACCAACAACAACCCGTTCGGAGTTTTTGTTCTTGTGTTCTTGCTCAACCTCGCTGCAGCATGAAGCGCGCAAAGAACGTGATGGCCTCGCTATTCCGGTCCGGAAGCTCGAGCTCGGGCTCGTCTCGACCACGCACTCGCGCCCGTGCCGCCGCCGAGCAAGAGTCAAGCCCTCAACATGAAGCCGCAGCGGAGTAGCAAGACGACACCTCTACGCATCGTCTCCTCGCTGACACCGACCTCGACTTGGTGGGCAACAACGAGATGAGCGCCTATGAGGCCCTCTGGCTCCGAACATTTGCTACGCGAGCATTTGATACGGAACTGCTGCAAAAGATTGGTATGGATGCTGAATTTTCTCGAGTATTTAAAGCCATGGGGTGGGGTAATTTTGCATGTGTAGATGAGCAGGGTTCCCGCTTACTTACACTTCAGTTTTTATGCACCCTACGCATGGTAGACGATGGTATTACCTTTCGGTTTTTCCGGGAGGATTATCATTTACGTTGGAGAGATCTTAGTCTCTTGCTTGGCTTTAATACTCGCTGCAATGTTGGTGTTGATAGTTCGATTCTGGGTTATTCAAAGTTAGCTTTTTGGCAAAGAATTTCTGCAGCCCCTACTTGTGAGAAGCCCCGAAATAATCATATTCATCATCCTACCTTGCGTTTGTTGCACATGTGGCTTGGCATCACTTTGTTTCCTAGAAGTGACATTAGAACCGTGCGCGAGGATGATTTGAAAATTCTTTATGCTATGGTTGAAAAAATAAAGATTGCTCCTGTTGCTTCCATGATTGCTCAGTGATTAGAAAATTTTAGAATGACTGGACCAATAGAATACACCTCGTTGATTACACGTATTGCTGCGGGTATTGGTGCTTTGCATAATGCTAATGTTGCATATATTGATACACCCCGCTCTCTTATCGCCGAGGATTATCTTATTCAAGGTCATACACTTAAGCATGGTCCAAATAATTCTCTCATATTTTATTATGACGGTTATACAAATGAATTCCCGTTACCTAACCGGGGACTTTGTTTGCATGGCTGTCAAAACCTAACCACACCTCTCGAAAAAGAGGAAGCTGCACGCAGGAGTACATCTTCTCGCAGGAGGACACGTAGGCCAGAGCCATCCGCCACTCACGAGATGCCCGTACCGCAGCCCATGGCCTATGCATACGGGCCGGGCTATGGTCACCCCGGGTATGCTCCCAGTGGGTACCCCACTCCGCCGCCTTTCGAGGCCGGTGGTTCGTCGCAGCAAGGTGCGGGGCATGGCAACTGGACACACGCTCCACGTGCACAATGGGAGGAAATCTCCTCCGAGTCGAATCCTACTCGCCAAGGTCCGGTAGGCGCCGCTCCTCCGCCGCCCGAGACCATCATCTCGGACAGCAGATGGACGCACTCACCGAACAAATGAGCAACCTCGAGACCAAGACGGAGGATGTCCAGTACACCCTCGACCAGCACGTCCTGCATACTCATCAGTGGCAAGAAAGCACCGACGCTTAGCTCACCAACCTCACCAACATGACGCAGCAGGGCTAAGCCGATCTTTTGGCTTACTTTCGCCACACGGGGTTCGATCCTCGACACCACCCATGAGCAAGAACAAGCTTGGGGGGATGCCATACCCCGCCCCCCCCCCCCCCCCCCCCCCGGTAAGATCACATGTAGCGCAACTTGTATCTTTTATTTCTTTTGTTTGCTTGTTCTTGCACCTCTCATGAAAAACACAAAAAAAATGATAAAACTGAAACAAAATAAAAATAACAAAACAAAAAAGAACAAAAATAGTCTTTAGTGTGGTTTCTAATTTTTCGTAGTTTCTCTTTATATGCGAGTAAGAGTGTTTAGCCTTCCCTATGTTGAGATGATGAATAGTTGCTCTGTTTTATCTCTCGTTTGTACTGTTGGTCGTTTATACGCACCCACTTATATACCGCAAGAGCACGGTGTACAATTGTAGTCTTTTTCCCCTAGAAGAGTATTCCAAGGTTTAATCGAACCACAGAGACCAATGGGAATTAAGCAAAATCATCAGTAAAAGAGTTAGCCAAGCTTTCTAGTGAGCGTGAGCGTGGGTTTCAGGAAAACGGGGTGTTGTGCCGATCGGCACAGCGTGTGTGCCGGTCGGCACCAAGGTGAAGTTGTCCGAAGTGTTGTCCGAAAAGCCTAGGAACAGATTAGATCATGGGGTAAGTTAGCCAAGTCTGCTAGTTGAGATCGTAACCGAGAAGCTTAATCAAACAGCATCATAAACGGGATTACTCAATTATTGATAACCGAAGATCGGTAGGTCAAGGCCCCTTTCCGACGAGCCCTGTCACGACCAATCGCCTTAGTCGTCGACCTCTTCCTACTCTACACATCATCTCAAGGATCATCGCGTATGCATTAGCGGCTGTGGAGGTACAGAGACAACGTGCAATTATGGCGCATTACAAGATCCCAATGCTATCTTAACCACAATGGAGATAGTGAGAGAACGAATCTTGTCACTTCTTTTTGCCACCACAATTAAGATAACATCTAATACTTAGTCGTCACTAAGCGTAGGAACAAGTGCATGTAAAGACCATAAAATCCAGGCAATCAATAATCAAAACCATTCATCCACATATTCAACCATACTTCAATGATACATAGTGCAAGATACATCACCATCTAGTAGGCCTACCTTGATGGATCACCTCTTTAGCACCAATGGTTCTTGATCAACAATTAGAAAACATGAAGAACGGGGCAAAGCCCCGGTGGCTCTAAACTTACTAGCTGTGTTGTCCCTCTGGCGGCGGATCCCGAAACCCTAGGGCTTTTACAAGTTTATATAGGGCTGTACATCAGGAAGGAAAGGATTCTCGGGAAAAGAGTCCTTGTGCCGATCGGCACAGGGGACGTGCCGATCGGCACACCTCGTGTCCATCTCGGTTTCCTCCCTAAGTCGGTTCCGAAGTCCTAGGTAGCTTCCATGTGGGCCTTCCAATCAGTTTTCTTCGAGATCAAGTCTTGTGTTGCTCTTTCAATTCTTCGAGTATCTTTTATCTCTTCGTGATGAATATCTCCCAAGATTGGTTCGGATAACTTCCTTCTAGAATAAACTGAATGGTGGGCCAGCTTCGGTTGCCTTGGAGCCCCATGTGCCGGTCGGCACATGGCTGTGCCGATCGGCACAGTGGGCCTTTTCTGCTGGTTCTCTTCTCTTCAGGTCCAGATCAGCCACAATGTCCAGAATGTCATACTTTTCATTTGTTTCTGCAATAAAGCTCCAGAACGACATATATACAAATATGGTGCTATCATCAAGGGTTAATAGCCTATAATGATGACATTTATGCTCTAAATAAGGCGTAGTTGGCATATAAAATGGTATGCTAGAAATCGCCAACAGCTCCCCCACACTTAAACCTTTACTCGTCCCGAGGAAAGTCAAGAATGAAAGTCAACTTGCATATAGTCACATCAATCACAGAAGTATTTCAAATCTACACGAGCTTGAGCATTTAGTCATTGTGAGATTAAATCAATTTAGTATTCAGCAAACATGTTCACAATATGGGTATTGAACATGAAAGAGTACTTCCCAAAGCAATCCTTGAAAATATTCAACTTAATGCACATGACGTTTCCACTTATGTAAATCACCAAAAAGGTATTGTGAGCAAAAGAACCATCCTTCTCAAACGATCAAGTTAACAACTCAACTTCAATCTCTCTCCTAAATCACTCAAAAGCCTAGCCTACTTTATCGATATATGTATGTGTAAGGCCATATGAGTAGCTTGGTGAGGAATTTCAAGGAAATTAGACATAAATCAACAACATATTGCAAAGCTAAGAAATAACTCTAATTGGTTTTACTGAGACTTGTCAAAAGGCCATTAGGAAATGAATTGAGAAAGAAACTCACACCTTTAGAATAATGGACATATACTTGTGTGAATGAACAATCACAAGTAGAGAACGTAATCTTTTTAAACAGGTGACAAAGCTGTCCTTTCTTCTTTGCATATCTATCAGAAACTTCCTGGCACTTCCTGCCCCCTGGAAGTGCTGAGGGTAGACAGGGGGCATACCGAAGTACCTGGGGTTGGTGCCGGTCGGCACCTGACCTGTGCCGGTCGGCACAAAGCCCGTGCCGATCGGCACGGGTGCCTGCTGCGCTGGTTGGTGCTGCGCGGCTGCTGCCGCGTCCCAACTGTCCCACTCTGCCGCTGCGCTCGCCGAAGACTGGCCGACAACCTCCTTTCTCCCGCGCTTGGTCTTCGTTACCTTGTGTCGCTCGCGGAGGTCGGCCTCAAGCCAATTCCCTCCGTCAATCTTGTTTGGGAGGAAGAGGGCGAGCTCAGGGCAGGGAAGCTTGATGCCGGTGCCGCACACGTAGTAGCCGACCTTGGCGCTCCCCGTGATGGTCTTCCCGCGCACCATGGACTCGTCGATGAGCGCGGCCCTTATCCAACAATCTTCCTTCATCATGAGGTTACCTTCGGTGACTTGGAAGATGATTGTTTGGAGGTAGCCTCCGAAAGCTAGTCTCGCCTTAGGGTTGGCCCTTTTGCTAAACCAACTTGACACCATCGTCCCGATGGGATTGCACTTGCACGGACTTGCAATGGCGTTGTAGAGCCAATGCAAGTCCGGGTCGGAGATGTTGGTGGTGTCGAGGCGGCCGGTGGTGCGTGCGGCCATCCACCGGTGAAGGATTTGGATTGTGGGGTTCTTGATGTGCCCCCTCTTGCGCTCGTCCGCGTCGGCGATGCGGCGCCAAAATGTGTCGAGCATCTCCGTAGTAGCCGCGCCGTATACGGGGCCTCCCTATCAAAACCGAGAGCATCGGAGATGCCCTCAATCGTGATGGAGTAAGGCTCGTCCCGCACACGGAACTTGATCTTGTCGTCTCCTTGCTCGTCCACCTCGCGGCTCATGGTGGTGATGAACTCGGTGATGAGCTCGATGTCGAAGCTGCTTGCTTGATCGTGGAGGGTCTCCCATCCAAGGTTGAGGAGGCACTGTTGGAGGTCCGGCCATACCCCAACCTTGGCGAGGAACTCCTCATCCATGTCGATGTTGGGGAAGATGCGGCCGCGGATGTTGGTGTCGTAGAACTCCTTCTCACGGCTCGTGAGGGTGAACCCCTCCCGAACCGCGCGCGGTACATATGCCGGCTCGCTCGGCTCGGCCTCCATGGATGATCCGCCCGCCGCGGCGGCGGCGGCGGCGGCGGCGGGTCGCGCTCCTCGTGCGCGGCCTTGGTCCTCGAGGGATGCCGATGTCGCAGTGGCCGATGAAGAAGTCATCCCGCCCTCGTGGCGGTGTCATCTCGACGGAGAGCTCGGGGCTATCATAGCCCGCCGAGCTTGCCCTTCGCGTCGAGGTGAAGGAGCCGGTGTCGCTGCCGGAGTTGTTGTCGCCGACTTGGTGCGACCCGCCGGAGTGGTGTGATCCACCGGCGTGGTGCGATCCACCGGAGTGGTGCGACCCGCCGGAGCTGAACCCCCGGCGAATCTTCTTGCCGGCGCTCTTGAGCGTGGAACTAAATCCCTTCATTTCCTGCGAAAGAATGGAAACGAATCGCGCAAATGGTGGAAGTGGAGGAGTGGAGAGGGTTACCAGGAAGTTGTGGCGAAAATGGAGGAGGTGATGCCCCTTCTTATAGCTCTCCATGGCGTCCAAGGGAAGGAACCCGTGCCGGTTCAAATTCTCCGCGCGTGCCGGTCGGCACAGTGCCGTGCCGGTCGGCGCGGTTCAAAATTTCGCGGATTCCGTCGTACCTCGGCTGCCACGCCTTCTTTTCCTCTTCCCCATGACTTGTACAGTGTCGGATGTCGGGGAACAGGGGCGCACCTGCAAAAGATTAGCTTTCCCATGGCGTGCCGATTGGCACGGTTGACGTGCCGGTCGGCACGGTTCAAAATTGCACAGATTCGCACGTACCTCGGCTTCAGCAACTTCTTTTCCTCTTCCCCATGCTTGATACAGTGTCGCATGTCGGGAGACAGGGGAGCACGTTCGAATTTGAATTTTTCAGGTGGTGCCGATCGGCACGGGAGCCGTGCCGGGCGGCACCTTTGCTCCATCACGAGGCTGAGTGCTCGGTGTCCCCCCTGTGCTCGGCAGCTGCATGGGTTTCAGTGGTCTTTCCTCCTTCCAATGTGCGCAGATTTTGATGATCCCATTCGAATTATTGGTCAGCGTGCCGGTCGCCACAAAGTGTGCCGGTCGGCACTGTTTAGTCCGCGCCCGATTCAGACTTCGTAGCTTTGTGTCACCAACATTACGAATTCCTTCGCAGTTGTCAGGCTTCCTGTTGCATCGAGATTCTTGGAGGTGGCGTTTCCTTGCTGTGCCGATCGGCACGATGCTGTGCCGGTCGGCAACTGTGCCAAATTTCCGCCAGTGCCTCCTTATTCCGCAAGGATCATCCAGCATATTCCTGCGACACAGAAAAATACCAAAAGCACGGAAATATTCTCGGAACAATTGTTGCACTTACCTTTCCAAATTTTCCTTCATCAAATATTCCGCATATTTTCTCCACTTTACCCCATATTAATTTTCATCTCAAGTTCGGGGTAACTTACAGGGCACGACTTGGCGTGCTTGCCATCGTGCCGATCGGTACGGTGTGTGTCGGTCGGCACCGTCCAGAATTTCCTCTTTTTGTTTCTTTTTCTTCCTGCGCTGTTAGCGAACAAGCGAAATACAAAAACAAAAACTGCAGAAAGTAAACAGACAGCGCAGATGTTCACACAAAAGTTAAAACAAACACTTGGACTAACAAATTTTATTCCGGGAGCATTATTGTGGATTACAAGCAAACAATTTAAAGGCCGGGTTGCCCTCCCGGTTAGCACTAAATTTCTAATTCGCGGGTTGCCTCCCGAAAGCACTAACACACAAAGACTCACCCTATGACTCGCTCCCGAAAATTGGGTTGCCTCCCAAAAGCGCTCTTAGTTTTAAAAAGGTCGTAGAGCTTGACCTCCCCGCATAAATCACTTCCTTAGTGCCGCCTTACGGGAAAAGGTTGCGACACTACAAGGTTCTCTTGTCTCTTCTCCTTTAATGATAGGACATGTCCTTCCTCCAACTACCCTCGATTGCTTTATGGTGCGGAGACTTGTATTTCTCAACCCCTTTGGATACCGTACGGCCTTCTTCTCCCTTGGGGCGAAAATTGAATGTGTAGGAGGCTCCACTTATATCAAAGCTTATCTTTCCACTCCCCACATCAGTGTTTGCCTTCGCCGTCCTCAAGAATGGCCGGCCCAAAATCAATGAAGTCTTTGTCCTTCTATCCATATCAAGCACAATCAAATCCACAGGAACTATATGATCACCAATTTGGACAGGCACATCTTCAGCAATTCCATCGGGATAGCGAACCGATTGATCGGCCAACTCCAAACACATGGCCGTAGGCTCCAACTCTGGCAAATTCAAACTTGCAAAGACATAGCGAGGCATGACACTCACACTTGCTCCAAGATCGCATAAAGCCCCTTCAAAGATTTGAGCTCCAATCAAACACCGGATACTAGGAGATCCGGGGTCGGGCTTCTTTTCTGGTGTAATGTCATTAATAGCTGCAGTGCATTCTCTTGTCATCTTCACTACTTCTTCCGATGCTAAAGACTTCTTGCTTTGCATAATATCCTTTATGTACTTAGCATAGGTGGGCACTTGAAGAGCATCAAGGAACGGGACATTGATATATAACTTCTTCATAATATCGACAAACCTGGAGAATTGCTCATCATGATGTCGAATCCTTTCTGTCTTGGTCAACAGCTGCGTATCCAGAAAGGTAGCAGGACCATGTTCCTTGTTCTCAGTTCCCTTTTTCAGACCCGAGAGGTCAATTTCTTCTGTGTGCCGATCGGCACCTTCTGTGTGCTGGTCGGCACCGTCAACTGTAGCGTGCCGATCGGCACCAGCGTCGTGCCGGTCGGCACGGGGTCGTCTTGCTCCAGCTGCGAACTTCGGATCTTCAGTTTGCTTCCCAGACCTCGTCTCGATGGCTTTCAGCTGTTCTGCAGAGCGGGTATTACCAGGAAGAGCTCCTTTCTCGCTTTTTACCGACTCTGCTAATTGGGCCATTTGCTTCTCCATCATCTTCATGAATTGGAGGATTTGCTGATTAGAACTCCCCACTTCGATGACCTTGTCATTGATTGTTTCAAGCACACGATCGACTTCCTTGAATTTAGCTTGAGTGTCCTTATTGACCTTATCTTGAGCTTGAAAGAACTCTTGGCATTGAATACGAAGAGGGATGGCATTTTGCATAGACGACGATGGGGTGAAGCTACTCCTTTGTTGCTGATATGGAGTCTTCCATCCTTGACTCTTGATATAATTGAGCATTTTCACATCTTCGGGGCAATCCTTGCTCACATGACCAAGTTCTCCACATTCTTCACATGTGGAACGGGCTTCCGCTAGCTTGACGGTCTCTTCCTTGGGAATATGATCAATCTTGTCCAATCTCCTTTGTATGGTGTCAAGCTTGTCCATAAGCAATTCATCATAAGCTCTTTCCACCACACTCTTCATTTTTCCCGTGGAAGGTTGAAGGCTTCTACTTTCTCTCTCACCAACCCATGATTGATTTTGCTCTATCTTCTTGATCAAAGCCGTGGCTTGAGCGGGTGTCTTGTCCAAAAATGATCCTCCAGCCGAAGCATCTAAGTGTTGTCGGGACAAAAGATTCAAACCCGTGTAGAACCTTTCCACTAGCTCCCATTCAGCAAGAACATTGTGCGGGCAAGCATCCTTGTACTCATTGAATCGATTCCATGCTTCTCCAACGCTCTCATCAGCAAGTTGAGTAAATCCAAGGATCTTGTTCTTCAAAGCTTGAGTCTTGCCTAGAGGGAAGTATTTTGCCAAAAATTCTGCAGAAAGTAGATCCCAACTAATCTTGGTCGCAGTAGGTAGCCCATGGTACCACTGCTTAGGACGCCCAATAAGAGATAGAGGGAACAATCGCACCTTGGCTTCATTGTCATTCATATGCTCCAATTGAAAGGTACCGCAGATTTCATGAAAATGTTGCAAATGCATATTAGGATCTTCAGAACCTGTGAACGGTTGCTGACCAACCAAGGACATGTAGCGCTCCAGCCGAAAGGGTCTAGCTTGTGCAGTGAATTCAGTCTTGGTGACATTGTCCAAGGCAGGCTTGAGACGATTAGCAATTGGTGTTGCGTCTCCCATGTCTTCTTCTTCAGGAACTTCCTCTTCCTTATCTTCTTCCAAAGCTGCAAACAATGCCTTTGGGCTGAGTGGCTCGCGGTTGTCTTCTATGTCTCCCACTGACTTGCTTTTCTTTTCCGCCTTACGCTTGCGAAAGAGAATCTCTGGATCATCGAGGTAATTAAAGGGTTTATTCGACTTAGCGCCGTCCATACCTGTCTGTTAAATGAAACAGGACATATATACTGGAAAAGACAGAGAAATCAAAGAAAGAAAGCTCTGTGCCGGTCGGCACACCGTGTGCCGATCGGCACAGTGACCAAATTCTCAAACTTCAAACAATGCCTAATTCGAACAAAGGTCCCCGGCAACGGCGCCAGAAAAAGCCTTGTTGGTCGTTTATACGCACCCACTTATATACCGCAAGAGCACGGTGTACAATTGTAGTCTTTTTCCCCTAGAAGAGTATTCCAAGGTTTAATCGAACCACAGAGACCAATGGGAATTAAGCAAAATCATCAGTAAAAGAGTTAGCCAAGCTTTCTAGTGAGCGTGAGCGTGGGTTTCAGGAAAACGGGGTGTTGTGCCGATCGGCACAGCGTGTGTGCCGGTCGGCACCAAGGTGAAGTTGTCCGAAGTGTTGTCCGAAAAGCCTAGGAACAGATTAGATCATGGGGTAAGTTAGCCAAGTCTGCTAGTTGAGATCGTAACCGAGAAGCTTAATCAAACAGCATCATAAACGGGATTACTCAATTATTGATAACCGAAGATCGGTAGGTCAAGGCCCCTTTCCGACGAGCCCTGTCACGACCAATCGCCTTAGTCGTCGACCTCTTCCTACTCTACACATCATCTCAAGGATCATCGCGTATGCATTAGCGGCTGTGGAGGTACAGAGACAACGTGCAATTATGGCGCATTACAAGATCCCAATGCTATCTTAACCACGATGGAGATAGTGAGAGAACGAATCTTGTCACTTCTTTTTGCCACCACAATTAAGATAACATCTAATACTTAGTCGTCACTAAGCGTAGGAACAAGTGCATGTAAAGACCATAAAATCCAGGCAATCAATAATCAAAACCATTCATCCACATATTCAACCATACTTCAATGATACATAGTGCAAGATACATCACCATCTAGTAGGCCTACCTTGATGGATCACCTCTTTAGCACCAATGGTTCTTGATCAACAACTAGAAAACATGAAGAACGGGGCAAAGCCCCGGTGGCTCTATACTTACTAGCTGTGTTGTCCCTCTGGCGGCGGATCCCGAAACCCTAGGGCTTTTACAAGTTTATATAGGGCTGTACATCAGGAAGGAAAGGATTCTCGGGAAAAGAGTCCTTGTGCCGATCGGCACAGGGGACGTGCCGATCGGCACACCTCGTGTCCATCTCGGTTTCCTCCCTAAGTCGGTTCCGAAGTCCTAGGTAGCTTCCATGTGGGCCTTCCAATCAGTTTTCTTCGAGATCAAGTCTTGTGTTGCTCTTTCAATTCTTCGAGTATCTTTTATCTCTTCGTGATGAATATCTCCCAAGATTGGTTCGGATAACTTCCTTCTAGAATAAACTGAATGGTGGGCCAGCTTCGGTTGCCTTGGAGCCCCATGTGCCGGTCGGCACATGGCTGTGCCGATCGGCACAGTGGGCCTTTTCTGCTGGTTCTCTTCTCTTCAGGTCCAGATCAGCCACAATGTCCAGAATGTCGTACTTTTCATTTGTTTCTGCAATAAAGCTCCAGAACGACATATATACAAATATGGTGCTATCATCAAGGGTTAATGGCCTATAATGATGACATTTATGCTCTAAATAAGGCGTAGTTGGCATATAAAATGGTATGCTAGAAATCGCCAACATGTACCTAGTCACAATTTAGTGCTCTCCCAAGTTTTGAGACTTTTGGCTTATGCTTACCTAGAACTTGAAACTTGTGGGCTGCATAGTGCTTGATCTAAGTCTAAGTTGTTGTGAGATATGATATGGTACAAATAGGGCTGCTATGATCTTGTTCAAAATACGATTTGACTTCCGGAGTTTTATTTGCAAAATACAAAAAATCATAAAGTTCCTCAATGATCAAAATTCCTACCAAAGCTATATGTTGTTCTTACATTACAAAACCATACACATATGCTGCTTGTCATTGCATTGAGCTTTATCAAAATTATGTGACCCTAGTGAGAAGCTTGTCATACTCTCATTGATCAAGATCACGTACACTCCACCTCGTATGCTAGACTTCTACACTGGAAGTTGAGCAATACCACCACACTTTCCACCAAAATAGACACTCCAAAAATCCATTGTTACCTTTCTCTCTCAAAATATATCATTGGAGACATGGCTATGCAAAAGAAAAGGAATAATCCCCTGCTCATACAAAAGTAGAGCATGATGAAAAAAAGGGGGAAAAGAAAAGAAAATGCGAGAAAAGGAAAGAAAGAAAGATAGCCATGTCCTCCTCAAAATTCAAAAAGGGAGAGAAGGAACAAATAAAAAGGAGTATCATCTTCCACCTCACCACCACCATATACACACATGCACATCTTGATCAAGGTTATATGACTTGCTTTCTCCATGGATCCACTCTTTTGGTTCGGCAATATGTGTGATACAAGTAAGCCTCATATCATCCCTACCCGGAGCTCCACATACAAGCCTTAGAAGTAGGATGACAAGAGGCAACACACTAATGCCTTGGTGAGGAATATAAACTTTTTGAGCGATTCGAGAGCATCATTTGAGGAACTTATGTTTTTATTTCAAAAATTCTGACAACCTCCGGAAAATAAAAAGTCAAACAATAGACAAGTGAATGGTGCTCTGTTATAACCGTTCTATCCCTCAACCGGCCAACTTTTTCAACTCAAAGGGGAGTATTTTGTTGTGTGCATGGTACCTAGGAGATATGAAACATTGCATCTACTCCTGATCAACATCCTAAGTCCTACTTCTTGCTCGGGGCGAGCAAGAGGACAGCTTGGGGAGTTGTTGACGGTCCTTATGCCGAGATTTTGACCGTCATTTATCTCCATAAATAAGGAAGAACTAACACTCCTTACTAACATTTTATTATCAAATAACCTATTTCCACATGTACCTCTAGATTTTAGTGTGCAGGTGGAAAACAGGAAATTTCAGGTGTAAACATGCCCCAAAGTGACGATTCCGACACTTCTACCAAATGACGCTCGCCGCGGGAATATAATTCAAGGATAAAACGCCCAGAACCCAGCAGAACATCATCTGAGGCCATACACCTGGACAAGAGGCCTAAAGGCCAGGGGAAGCCACCCACCAAAGCCCAGCCCAGGAGGGGCCAGGGCCAGGTCAGCCGACCCCAATACCTAGGTCGGCCGACCTGCCAGGTGGCCCTCCTGGGTCCATCTTTTTATGGCGGTTTGTAACCGACCTTGGGAGGTCGGTTCCCCCTGCAATCAATGCCATCAATACCGGGAACCGCCTCAATTCCACCGCCTTTGGAAGGCTATATAAGGAGGGGTACCCCCCTCCTTTCAACACACACCAACACAAGAGGCTCATTCCCTCCTCCACACATCAGAGCTAGAGGCTCTCTAGTTAGGCTTAGGCTGAGTAGTGGGCTGTCCTTTTAGCTCCTAAGTCCCTTGGAGAGTTTGGGATATATTCCCTTGTACCCTTTTCCTTTCCTTGCAAGACTTATTTATTTATCAATCGAATATCATCGTTCTTGTAGTAGTTATGTGCTTATGCTAGTTCATCGTTCATCCTTGATCTTGGATGAATGTTCTTCGTTCGTTCATGTTCATTCATCGTTCGTTCATGTTCGTTCAACGTTCGCTAATCGTTCATTGATGTTTGTTCATGATCGTTCATCGTTCGTGCGACGTTCGTTCAAACTCGATCATTGGTTAACGATGATCGTTCTTCATCGTTCATCGTTCGTCGTTCGTTCTTGAGCGACGAACGCTTATGCATAACGTAGTGCTAGTTTTGATCCCTTGCCTAAGTAATCGTTTGTTAGAACTAGTTGTTCCTTTTGCTTAGTCATCGGGTCTATTGTCCTGCAAAGGTGCTCTAGGTTTATCGCCTTGCAAGGTGCCTCGAGGGATCTAGAGTTGTGGTTAGTTACGGTAGCATGGTGCTAGAGCTTCCTTTCCACCCTTAGTTGCGTGTTCGTGTCCCACGGTTTGTAGAGGTAGGCGGCAGGTGGTGACAGCCCTGTCCGTCCCTTGTAATCCTCCACGTTCGGGCATGGCATAGGAGTCTATATGAGAGTCCGGAGATTGGGGCAGACTCTGATCGCTGGATCTCCTGAAGATGGCTTGGCAATAGAACAGCTTAGTCCTTTCATGTGTGCAGCTTATGCTATAGGTAGAAGCTACGCATGCTACTTGACGATGTACATTAGGAGTAGCAAACTTCTTACTTAATCCTAGACTAGCTTAGAGTCGCCTCTCGCCTTTTATCAGAGAATGGAATTGCCTGCTGTGTGTATCACACTATCCTCATATCTGTTTGCACCTTACCCCTGCATTGGAATACGGTTATGATCTATCATTTGTAACACCATGAGTATAAGGACACACTTGTCAACTACGTCTTCCTTTGGGAAAATATAGTCTAGGATTGTACCGTACGATCTTACTTAATCTAGGATTGTACCGTACCTTCTTACTTAATCCTAGACTAGCTTAGAGTCGCCTCTCTTAAGGATTGTACCGTACGATCTCTTTAAGACTGCTTGTAGTATATTAGTCATACTCCTAGCTCCGATCTTCGATTGGGTGTTCTACATATCAATGAAAGCTCTTAAAATTACCCACAACTTTTCTTTTGGGTCAGTCTTCATATTTGACTATCGTCAAGGGGATTTGACCATCGTAAGGTACAGTCTTCAGGACCTAGTTGCTTTGCCCTTTGGGGTGCCTTTGGCCATTGTTACCAGTGGGAAAACATAGTGGGAGCCAAGAGGAAGCAAGAGAAGCACTTGGGAAAGATTTAGAGAGAAATTTTAGTGCTTGCATGAGAGGATTGAGAAAGAGGAGAACCACTTGAGAAGAATTGGAGAGATCTTAGTGCTTCAGAGGATTGAGAGCATCCATCCACCTCTAAGACTAGTATAGTCATAGGGAGACGGTCTTGGTTTATTACCCTTGGTCTATGACAAGGCGTAGACAAGTTAGGCGTCAGTATTGAGCTATCCAAAGGAATGTGAAAGCCAACACAATTTTGTACACGGTCTTTGAGATTCCCGTGTGAATGAAGCATCACGAGTGGAGCTCTCTTTGGACCACATTAAGTGTGGATCCTTACCCTCGGAAGAGTACCCGGAGTTACCGGTGGGATGTGCTCGCGTCTTCACTTGGAGGGTGAAGAGTGCTCTAGAGGGGATCATCATCGAGCGGAGGGACGAGGTCGAGAGGTCGAGACTTCGGCGGGAGTGACCCAACATGGAATAGAGGAAGGTGCCATCCTTTCGAGACCACAGGAAAAATTAATGAGCAATCTCTTACTCGTACTCTTTACAATTTGCACTTATTACGATGCTTATCTTATATGCTTGTAGCAGTTCTTGTGCTTATCATGTGATTGCTTTGATTGTTTCTGTGTGCTTGCTCCTCGTTATCTTTAGTGATATGTGCTTGTACCTACTTGCCATTGCTTCTTACACTTGTTAGCCTCTAGTGATCTTGTTATACTTATGTTGTACTTATCTTGTTATCATGATCACTAGCTTGTGTTTCCCCTTGTATTACTTATATGCATGCTAATTTGTTGGTTCTATCTTATCTTATAACTAGCATGTGTAGGATTTACTTGAGCTTCCCTGTATATCCATATATGCATGCTAGATTGCCTTTATCTCATACACTAGCATGTGTAGGACTTGTGAACCCTATCTTGTATATGTTCATATGCTAGGTTGTTTCTTTATGCTCATGTATGTCTTGCCCTTTGCATGTACAAGTCCTAGCACAGTTATCTTTGTTTGATTACTCACACATAGTGCACGTATGCTCTCTTGTTATGTATCATTTACTTGTGCAATTAGTTTGAGCACAGGTGCAAAAAGTATTAGTCCATGGTGTGCCCGATTCACCCCCCTCCCCCCTCTCGGTCACACGGTCCTTACAGCTAGCTTTTTGAATGAAATGTTAATCCATATAAGTTTATAATTTATAGGAGTTTTTTGTTATTGCTAAATATTATATTGTACGTAATTTTCATTAATTTTGGAGGTATTTTACATCAAAATTGAGTAAAATTTTTTATGACAACCAATGGCAAGATTGTAAAATTAGGTTTTTTCTAGAAGGAATTATTATGAATTGAATTTGTTTAAAAGGGTGTAATTAGCTTATTTGGATAAAAATTTAGAACATATTGGGTAATATTTGCAGGCCTGGGAAGATGGTTGACAAAATATTGTAATACATAAATTTTGCAGCCATGAAAACTTTATGTTGCTGAAGTAACTTTTAGTATAAAGAATTATTAGTTATGTGGTAATGGACTTATTTTATTGGGCGTTAATTATTTTAGCTGATAAAGTGTTTAAAGCAGATTTTTATAAGAAAATAGTTGTAAGTTGACTAAAATATAGCGACTTACATTCGGCAGGCATATTATTGTGGAATACATTACTATGTAGTTCAATATATAAACAAAAAAAATTAAGACTTGATTGTAATGGAGTTAAGATAACTTTATAAGTTGATCAGCATGATTAAATACGCAACACGCCTGATAGTTGCTAAAGGCCCAGCAACCATATAAATGTTAGAACCTCTGATGAACATATTTAAATCCATATGTATGTTTTACATGCATGTAGTTTACATTTGCATTTGTTTGCACTGTCACCTTATTTAAATACTTAAAATATTTCTTTTACATATGCATATAGTATTATGTTCATATATCCAAACTATGTAACTATGCAGTAGATAAAAACCTCTAGACGGTGTCACATTTATGTAATTTAGTTTAAATGGAAATGTAGTTTATGTGTGCATGTCACCGTTTGGTAGTTAATCATGCTGATCAACTTAAGGTTACCGGTTAATGAACAGTAAGACTTGATATTCAGTGCAGCAGAAGCTAAAAATAGCAATAAATTATCACTATCATAATTGTTAGCTGAACACTTAATCATTTTCCAATTAAATATTCTGGATGCAATTTAATTGGAAATTGAATGCCAATAAATACTTTAAACACGTGGAAAAATTTACTACAGTGGAAACTTAAAAAGTAGTTTCTAATTTGCAGTAAATTTAATCCCAATGCTAATTATCTTAATTAGTACTTAATTTGGAATGTAATTATGTTTTGTTAATAAAGAAACAAAAAGGTCATAAAAGAAAAAACTATTCGTCCCAATATTGAAAATTGGCCCGGTCCAGTGTGCGTAAAAACTCTGACAAAAAGAAAAAAAAGGCTTGCACGCTCGCCTGTGTGAAAGTGCCGGCCTGGCCCAGTCGTCGGTTGTCTCACGCTCGCGACGGCCAGCATCCGCTGGGAGCTGAAGAAAAATGCGAAAAATTGGCGTCCCCCAAAACCTAGTTCATTTACTTCTTCGTTCGGCCGCTCTCGAGCGAGAGAGTGAGAGGAGGCGGTCCGCTGGTGCCGCGTTGCGCGCCGGCGCGCACGCAGCCCCATCCCCAGCGCCGCGGCGAACCCCCCCCCCCCCCCCCCCCCCCCCCCCCCCCCCCCCCGTCCTAAGGGGAGCAGGAGGCGGCGCGCGGCGAGGTGCAGCCCCGGTCCCGGCGACACCGCGCGTCCCGCGAGACGGCCTCGGCGAGACAGGCCCCGCCGACGCCCCCTCTTGGGTCGGATCCAGCTGCGACGCCGCCTTCTCGGCCAGATCCGGATTCCTCGCACACATGGGATCATTTTTTTTGTTTTTTTTCGGGAAGAAAGGTTGTGTAGATCTAGACTTTCTGGATGTTCTCCTTTTTCTTTTCCTTTTTTCCATTGTTTTGGATCTTAAAGATCATCCAAAGTATTATCTGGTCGCATTGTCACCTTTTTTATCTTCCTTTTTTTTGTTCTTTTTTGGCTGAAGGAAGGATCTGTAGATTTAGACTTTTTTTTTGCTAAGCAAATATGGACCGTTATATTTTTTTTTTTGGGGGGAATCATATGGAACATTAAATCTTAATTCGACGGTTTATACTATTTTAGCTGACGTGGACCAACGAACTTTGAGAGAACGCACGACGTTGAATATATAAGAGATTGCAAGACAAATTCAAGATCAAAGTATAGTTCAAATCTTGCCAAGTCAAAAAGATGCTATTTAACTTCAAAAGGAGGGAATACTACTATATATGCCCAAGCTCTGATGAAGATCTACGCATGTAGAAGATATCTAATAATAGTTCAACAAACTGCCAACTAGCCACAGCGACCACCAGGATCAGCAAAATTGCATCATCATCCACCCAAGAATGCTGTACCACATACGTTAGTGCCAGCCATAAACAGTTCAGATATTTGTCATAACAGCACTGGGATGTGATCCAGCAATTCTCATACACGATGGGATCCCAGTGGCATTTTAGAAATCACTTTGTAGAATGTCAGATGGTATGTCACTTTCGATCAAGCTTCCTTGCACAATCAACATTGGATAAACTAACGGGTCCCCCGTCCCACACTATCCATTTTAATCCAGTTGGAAGTCATCGGCAGAATAAAAAGTCGTGCACAATTTTTGAAATGTAGGCGCTCTTGTGTAACCGCGATTGTTTAGGACTTTGTGTGGTCAACTTAACAGCTTAACAAGATAGGGAAAAAGTACGGCAAAATGGACGAAGCCCAACTGAGCCCTCTCTTGCTGGAAATGCTTTAGCAGAATGAGCCATGAAATAAAGTAGAAAAGTGTACCGCTGGATATCATGCGGTCGGTGTGGGAAAGACATTGGTTCTGGGGGAGGTTTGTTGCCAATGATGCACAGCAGGATATCAAGGTGAACTGCAAGTAACATGAGTATCCAGGAAACTCAGGATCAGTGGGATGTTAGAGATGTTTACGATTACCGTGTTCCCTGTTCCCTAACAGTTCCGGTCGAATCTTAGGAAAAAATAGAACATTCTAAGCGAACGAATCTTATCTTGTTAAAGCTAATTGCTTAGTTTACGTCTGCAAAGTATTCTGTACACTTGACAGCCTGGTGTACAGTGTGGCCGCTGGTACAATATAATTGTGGTAGTACGTATCGATTGTAGCTATTGTCAGTGCAACCCCAATTGTGGCCGGCAGCGTCAACCACACGGGACACGGCTTGTCAACGCCCTAACGTGAAAATGTTCCTTTTTTTTAGTAAACAAGTTTCGTTGACGATTCTCTCTATTTCCCTATGAGGAATATTTCCGTTTCCGGTGTCATACCATGTGATCAGTCGGCCAAGCCACCACCGGTCAACCGCGGTGCAGTTAGGAGAGAGGAACTGGAGTAAGGTGGGACTTAGCATGTGATAGACGAGAGTTAAAATGGCATGTGAGGTTTCTCTTTCATCGCTTGCACATCGCCACTGCAATTATTCTCTCTCACCAAGAAAAGAAAAAAGCCACTAGACAGAATTTCTGAATATGAGAAAGCCATTCTAAGTACTATTAATCCTGAATTACTAAAATCCTTCTTAGAAAAAGGGGGCTTAACTAATAAAAGAAAGATGGAACCGGATGCTTCTTTAAAAGAAAGTGCTTTGCCTTACCTATAAAACTACTATATTTTTTTCATAAATAAACAACTTCACTCCGAGGCCGCCCGGGAGTATGAGGCCATTCCTGAATGAGTGATATCACCAACTTGCATCGAAGAATACTTTGCATAACACAAAGCTGCAACGCCGGGGCATTTGCTTTTCTTGGTTAGGAAAAGAAAACACCTTGCTGAGCGCTATATATGCTGCACAGCGCTGGCCTTCTCACCAGAGCTCCTTCCAAGTTCCATCCCATTGCAAAACCAAACATACAGAACCTTGAAGAAGGTCGCAAACAAGGAGCAACCAAGAGCATACGCACATCCTTACCATGGCGGGCGGCGGATACGTCACGGCGGCTGAAGGCAGCGCACGTGACTACGGCGAGCGCATCACGTTCTCCGTCGTGGTGACTAGCCTCATGGCGGCCTCATGCGGCCTCATCTATGGCTTCGACTCTGGTGTCTCAGGTGCCTACTCCATAGACACAGATTATTAATTTTTCTTCTGATTGTGTTGGTGAACTAAAGTAAGGTTTCAAAAGAGTTAGATCTCTTTGTATTAAAGAAGAAGTTCATTTTACTACACTCAAGTATCTTCGTTGTTCAATCCCTTTAAAGTAAATTTTGTTCTGTTTTACTCGCTCAAACTATTCCGGGTGGTTGAATTTACTCCTTTATGAATTTTTTCTTTTTTGTTTCTCTAGGTACACATCATGTTTAACGGTAAAGTTTTTTATAATTTTTTTTGTATGTTGGAAGGTGTGGAATACAAATTTTACATGTGAGATAAAATAATTCAAAAAAAATTTATAAAAAAATTTAGAAAACATTTTCGAGCATAGAGTATGATGTCATCTAACATCGTACAAAATAGAACTTCAATATAAACCATACAAAGAGAAAAGAAAAAATTCACTAGGAGGTGAATTGAACCAATCTAGATAATTTAGAGTAATTTGAACCAAAATTTAGTTTAGGGGTTAAGCAAACAACACATATACTTAAGGGTAGTAAAATGAACTTCTTCGTTATATGATTTATTATGAAGTCCTTGTTAAACCTGTGTATTGTAAAGCGTAATGGATCGGGGTCTACAGGTACCTTTAATTCCAAAAATGGATACCTGGTTTCAAAGTTCAAACGATGAATGATCCCAACAAACTAGATATAAATTAAATATATGCGAGAAGCATTGACTTCACAGAACGGACCATATGATCCTGTTAGATGCATTGAGTTCACGTACGAATCCCAACAACATCGTGTAGCGCATGCCGCGTGAATACTTTAATTTGGGTCCGTCACTGTCCAGGAAGATGCTTCCGTAAAACATGTAAGCTTTCCTAGAATAAGCATGGGCCGATCGACGTGACATGTTTTTTTAGATAAAAGGAAGATCTATATCATCAAGCAAATGAGCAATGTCTTGGCCTCTATATCATACGATGTATTTGTAAATTTACATTTTTTTTAGTATTTCTTTTGAAATCTTAAAGAAAGACATCATGAACATACCCAAGCTACTTAGAAAGGAATTGATCCACTCAATGTCCTCATATAGATGACAGCACCCGCCTTTCAAACAGCTCAACTTATTCTCAAAATCGGCATAACATGTAGAAGGATCCTAACTACTCCTTCATCCGTATGATATTTTGTTGTCATTAGGATATAGTCCACGCAGACGCAGTTCAAAAATGAACTGGTTGTGTGTCTTAACGACAGCAGAATCCATTAAGAGGTACTGGATTCAAATCAGTCAGAGCGACTGTTATTGAAAGAGTCCAAAGTACAAGAATGAAATGTGATTACTCCTAATCAGTTGACGCACATATGTTTTTTTTCCGATTGGTTCAGGTGGCGTGACTCAAATGGATTCATTCCTCAGAAAATTCTTCCCAGAAGTGCTGAGCGGGAAAAAGAATGCAAAGGTCGACGCCTACTGCAAGTACGACAACCAATGGCTCACCGCGTTCACGTCGTCTTTGTTCATTGCCGCCACGCTGTCCTCGCTAGTGGCCAGTCGCGTGACGAGGAGGGTTGGACGACAGGGCATCATGCTGATCGGCGGCATGTTGTTCCTCGCCGGTTCCGTCATTAACGCCGCCGCCGTGAACATCGCCATGCTCATCATCGGGCGGATGCTACTCGGCTTCGGTCTTGGGTTCACCTTGCAGGTAATAATCAGTAACAATTTCAACGGGTGCAACATGGACACTAGTTTCAACTGATTTTTGAGAGAGAGAAAAAATTGACTGCAGGCTGCTCCAGTGTACCTCTCTGAGACAGGGCCGGCAAAGTGGCGCGGCGCATTCACATCGGCCTACAACGCCTTCCTCGTCATCGGCATCCTGTCCGCCGCGGTCACCAACTACATCACCAACCGCATCGAGTGGGGCTGGCGCGTCTCCCTCGGCCTGGCGGCCGTGCCTGGCACCGCCGTGGTCTTAGGAGCCTTATTTGTCCCGGACACTCCCATCAGTCTCTTCATGCGAGGCTACCCCGACCGGGCTCGATCCGCGCTGCAGCGCATCCGGGGCCCGGGCGCTGACATAGACGCCGAGTTCAAGGACATCATCCGCGCCGTGGAGGTGGCGCGCCAGAACGACGAAGGCGCGTTCCGGAGGCTGTTCAGCAAGGAGTATAGGCACTGCCTGGCCATAGGGGTGGCCTTACCGGTGTTTTACCAGTTCACCGGCATGCTTGTCATCTCCATTTTCTCGCCAGTGTTGTTCCGAACGGTTGGGTTTAGCAGCCAGAAAGCTATCCTCGGCTCCGTGATAAATAGCATGACCAACTTGGCTGCCACACTACTGGCATATTTCGTCATGGACCGAACTGGGCGTAGGTTTCTGTTCATCGTAGGCGGCTTGGGCATGATGCTCTGCGAGGTAAGCATCCCAACTTCTCTGCCGCCCGTAACGTCTCCCACATATCAGTTACGCCCAACCGTTTTCTAGCTCATTCTGACACATTGGCCATGGAAACAAACTATAGGTGACCATTTCATGGATCATGGCGGATCATCTGGGGAAGCACGAGGGGGTGACGATGCCGCTCAACTATGCAACCGCCGTGTTGGTCCTAATCTGCATATGCACGTTCAGCTTTGGCGTGTCGTGGGCGCCGCTCAGGTGGGTGGTGCCAAGCGAGATCTACCCGGTGGAGGTCAGGTCGGCTGGGCAAGCCATGAGCATCTCCATCACGCTCTGCATCTCCTTTGTGGAGCTGCAGGTGTTCATCCGGCTGCTCTGCGCCATGAAGTACGCCGTGTTCCTCTTCTTCGCCGCTTGCCTTTTGACCATGACCGTTTTTGTGGCCGTGTTCCTGCCTGAAACAAAAGGTGTGCCTATGGAGGCCATGAGGTCAGCGTGGGCGAGACACTGGTATTGGGGGAGGTTCGTCAAGGACGCTGGCAATGAAAACTCTCACAATCGTTTGTAAATTATTTTTTTACTCTTTGAGTGAAAACCTTTAGAGTTTAATGTCAGAAGTTGTTTAAACTAAGATCGTTTTGACTTTTGTCTTCTGTATGTATGTTTCTATGACGATTCCTGATGATTATACAGCCTTGACAGACAACATATGATCGACAAGTTCCACATCCCTCTAAGTGCTACCCAAAATATTTATATAATAACGACTAAAAAGGGTCTAGCTTAAATTAATGAAACGATATGGAAAGAGAAAAAAAAAGAGAAACTACAAGTTAGCCAAAAAAACTCTATATTCCTCAATGCTGTATTTGTGTGATCGACAAGCATCCCATAATAACTCAAGCTTCTTCTGCATATCTGAAGTAAGCCAGTCAAGTAACATATTTAAAACAATCAATTTTTAATTCTAATATGCTATGTATTTTGTATTCTGTGGTCACAACATGTTCTTGCTAGACCCCTAAGATAGGTATTACATCTCTGATATAAATTTGACGACGAAACAGAGCCACCACGTTCGCTCTGAAGGCCTAAAAATTCCCATATTGATCCAAAAAAATAAGAAGAGAAAATTACCACCACTGCCATTAAGAAAATTTTAGAAACAAATACCCTCAAACCTATTTTTAATTACCCGCCATGGCATTATAAGTAAAAAAAGCTAAATTTGGAATAATTAAAAAAACAAAAACATACCTATTTCTCAATTACCCGACATGCCATTCTGATTCAAAAAACAATTAAATTTGGAATAATAAAAAATATCCCAAAGTACTTCTAATTCCTATTTCTAATTTACCCACCATACCGTTATTACTCCAAAAATACCTAAATTTGAAATAATAAAATAGCCAAAAATACATCTAATTCCTATTTCTAGATTACTCATTTTTCTAAGTTTGGCTTAATGAAAAATTTTATTTTAATATTCCATTCACTAATAAATGAAAGTACATATAATTTCTCTTTAAATTGTTGGGAATACACCTTGGAAAAGCACATGGAAAATATAGACAATAATAATTTAAATTCATATCTTTAATTAAAACTTGACACGCAAGGCAACTCTCATTACGGTCCAAAGTCTTCCTTGGCTCAGATATAATTTATTGAAAACATTAGTTGCAATGCATTGTTTTCTAAATGCGAAATGCCTTAATGGTTAAACACTAACAATATTTATCTTCAATAAGTAAATAAGTAACAAACATGTATTTTTGTGTCTATCAAATAAGGAAACAAAGAAAAATAATTGACAAAGTGTAAACACTTTTAATGTTACAATATTATGGAACTTTAAGACCATACGCTCATAACTTTTGAAAGATAAACTCAATATATAAATAGATATGATTGTTAAAATTTATAAAATCTAATATTGTGCTAACAAATATACATGTGTGATAGATATGATTGTTCGTAAAACAGAATTATATACTCATTAGTTTTTGAAAAGTATCTCAATTCACAAACCTATATGATGGTTAAAGTTTGGATAGTCTATAGCTAAATTTGGATAATAAAAATAGCCAAAAATACATCTAATTATTATTTCTAGATTACTCACTTTTCTAAATTTGGATTAATGAAGAAATTTATTTTAATATTCAAAACACTAATAATGATTGTAAAAATAATTTCTCTTTAAATTGTTAGGAAATACACCATGGAAAAGTACATGAAAAATATAAACCATAATAATTTAAATTCATATCTTTAATTAAAACTTGACCGGCAAAACAACTCTCATTACGGTTCAAAGTCTTCCTTAGCTCAGATATAATTAATGGAAACATGAGTTGCAATGCATTGTTTTCTAAATGTGTAACGCCTTAATGGTTAAACACTAACAATATTTATCTTTAATAAGTAAATAAGTAACAAACATGTATTTGTGTGTATATCAGATAAGAAAACAAAGAAAAATAATTGACAAAGTGTAAAGAACACTTTTAATGTTACAATATTATGAAACTTTAAGACCATACGCTCATTACTTTTGAAATATAATCTCAATATATAAACAGATATGATTGTTAAAATTATATATGAGTGATAGATATGATTGCACGTAACATAGAATTATATACTCATTTGTTTTTGAAAAGTATCTCAAGACACAACCTATATGATGGTTAAAGTTTGGATAGTCTAATATTGTGTTTAACTAAATATACATATGTGATAGGAAAACTATCTAAATTTGTTCAATCAATTTTAGCTATGTTAGAAATGTAATACAATAAGAAAAATAATACCAAAGTATGTTTCAACTCCTGTAATAATATAACGATAATTTAAATAGTTTAACAAGTCTAGCCACGCAAATACGCGGACAGCCATCTGTTTATTTGTCAAATATGTCGGCCATCCATAAATGTCAAACCCTCAGACTATTTTATTTTGAAGTCACGACAGCGCAAATTTGCACTGCAAGTAATATCCTAACCCACCAAATAGTAACAACTAGAGGTTGCGCAGTAAAAATATAATAACAACCATGGAGAGTATATCTTATCGATTTTGTAGTTGTACATATATAAATCGAGGAGAGTCTTCTATATGAGCTTACTAATCATTAATTGGAAATACCATCGATCTAAACAATACAACGTAAGGTCGTATGTTCACTACAGTTAAAAAGAGAATAAAAAACTTATATATGAGAAGAATCATATACTTCCAGCTGTGGGGTTACGGTCTAATTTATCTCATCCATATTACATTTCCAAGTGGGCAGTGGCGTAAAATATAATAGTACTATATTCTTGAGAATTTTCTATCACTATTTATCTATTTGAACCTTCGTTAGATGACATGCAACTAGTTGTCCTTTGGAACGTGCAGGCATTGACGTCACAAATCAATTGGAAAACTTAGCCATTGTGCTGCACTGATTGATGGCTGGAACTCTTATTTTTGTCACGAGGCTGACGGCTGCAACTTATGGCTTTTATTATAGAATATAGATGATTGAAGGCTGGAACATTTTTTCTAGACTGAAGGCTGCAACATTTTTTTAAGGCCGCAACTTGTGGCCTATAGTCAAACTATATCCCCTCTCTCCGTATTTTCGCTGCATCTTCGTAATTAATTTGGATGCTTTGATAATGTTCTGTCAGTATTAGATCTAGCGTGTGGTTGATAACAAGAGGAAAAAAAATGTCAACTTGGCTTCAAAACGAAAACCACATAGCTGGCCCTATACACAAATAAGGATTTGCAACGGTGCGTGGGAATGAAGGCTTGCCGCAGTCTTTCAATGCTTTCAAACTCAGAAATCAGAATGCAAACACCTTGGTTCAGGCTGAGCTATATAAACAGCGCATCGACGGTGACCTTTCTCATTCCAGAGTGCTTTCCAAATTAAACATAACTTGGCATCTCGCGACGATCCAGATTCCCGAGCGTTTGAGAGCGTACACAAAATGGCCGGATGGGGATTCGTCACAGCTGATGGCAGTAGGCGCGACTACAGCGGCGGCCTGACATTCTCCATTGTGGTGACCTGCCTTATGGCAGCTTCCTGTGGCCTCATCTACGGCTATGACAATGGCGTCTCAGGTGCGTACCCAACAGAATACATTGCTTGAACAATTGGATTTGTCCCTCCAGTTTGTTAGTACAGCACAACAACCGAAATTGATTTCTCTGTTTATTGTTTTTATCACTAAAGGAATATTGTCCTGTCCCATTAAGAAAAAAAAACGAGACATGTTGATTTCTCTGTTTACTTCCTTCGTTGAGCTATCACTAGACAACACGATTCAAAATAGTTAAGTGTTACTGTATTAAGTTTCAACAAATCATTGGTGAGACAGGTACAGGTTGGAAGATCGGTTAACACTTACTAGTAATTCACAGGTGTTTAATGGTTTAAGTGTCAGACCCCATTTCTGGAATCTGCTGTGCATCCTGTATCAGTCCCTGGATCAGTAGCTGATACGCACAAGAACACAGATATGATATTCAAAAGCATACTTCGCATAAATAAATAAGTAGGATACCTGATATAAGACCCTTAGTGGCGGTACGACAAGGATTCCAACTATCCAAGTACATCCGACCCACTAGAGGTGAAGCAGACAGCGGAAACCATGGCCCAACGCCACAAGCAAACTTGAGAAGCAGAACCGAAAACCCAATCGTCGTCGTCTTCTACGAAGTCTTTCCTACTAAACCAACAATTGCAAACACGTGAGTACATAAGGTACTCAGCAAGCCCTACACTACACAAAGGTATATATATACATGCATATTCGGTCTTAGCAAGGAATAGGCTGTATGGTTCATTTGCAGCAAGCAGATTTTATGCAAGGTTCACTAAAGCAGGTGAAGGAGTTCTTTAGATAAAACAGAAGTAACTGTCAGTATTTTAGTTGGTTGGCCCTGGGGGAGTATGAAGCATTCCCGCCAGTTCCCAAGTTTTAGTTGGGCCTTCTGACCTCAATTGGTCATAACGACCCGGCACACTTGCCATCACTTCTAAAACACGAGCAGACTACTGCTCACTCACACTTCAAGGAAAGAGAGGTGGCTAATCATATCGAACTCAACATAGATGCGTCATATGCCGTGACAACGTCCATCCGGATGAATTTTACACTCTGCAGAGGTTGTACATCTTTTCCCACGGGCTATGCACTCTTGATCGGAGAGTAACATAACGCTTAGTCCATCTTCTCCGAGTAATCTCACATGTCCACCACGGAATCTCACTCAGGGGCCTGTGACTTGATATGTCACACTACGGCACAACACCTATAACAGGTACGTCGTGCTCCTGTAATAATTTACAGGATCCTGTGACAAACACTGGGACAGGCGGCATTCCCGTGACCTACAACGGGTACCCCGACGAACGATAGGATTCCGCAACCGAACCACGGGTACGTTTCCCGGGTTTGCTCCTGAGCTACCGTTGCCTCTACTGGCCTCCAAATGGACAATGTAAGAGTATCAAGAAGGTAGGGTAAGTCCTTCCCATACAGGTTCCGTGGTTGTACGAGAATCATCTTGTTAAAGGTTGAACGAACCGGTCCTTATGTGGCCGGGCAAGCACCATGTCTCCCACACTAGGGGACTATCACACAATCCATTATGCCATCAATCACTTATTAATGGCCTTGCCCGCAGTCCAACCCATCCCATCACCGTCACCATCATCATCACCTAACACGGTTGTGCTACTCCCAACCCCAAGTATCACGCACACCACCAAACTCATTTAACACAGTTGTAAAGCATAATATATGAGTACGGTGTGGCAATGTAGAAACATTGCGGGGTCCTAAGCAGTTCTAGAAGCAAGGTGATCGTGCCATCATAGAAATGATGGAACTATCCTAGGGTTATCAAGGTGACATGTAATCAAGGGTAAACAAGGATTCACGTATTAACGCCTAAATAGTGGCATTAATAACAGTAAGCAAATAGGACCATAACTACACAATTAGTAAATAACAAGTAATGCATAGTACGAGAATAGGCAATATAGGTGCATTGCGAAAACAGTAGGTTCAATCATGATCAAGGAGAAGTAGAGCTTGCCTGAAAACGCTATCCTAATCTTCCGATTCTTGATCCTCAGATCTTCTGTCGAAGTTGGCGTCTTCGAGTCCTTCTCTTAAGCTTGTACCTTCTGTCTCGTCCTCGGACTTGGATTCTTCAACCTCGAAGCTTGGATCTTCTAGATCTTCCTTGAATTCTTCTGGCTCCTCCTCGAATCTCGCGTAAGCTAGCGCATAGAAACAATACGTATAAACAACTACCGCAAAAGAATAAAGATCGAAAAGAACCAATAAAATCCGATTAACTCCATAAGAAGAACCAATAAGAAGAATCAATAAAATTCCAAGAAATGACTATGGTTATGCAGTGCACATTATTTATGAAAGATTATTTATTATAAGTTATATTCATGGCCTTATAAGGGCCATATTCACCTAGACAAACTATTAATTATCTAAGTTCTCTTAAAAGAAACAAGGGTGCAACCTTATGGTGAGGATGATGAAATGCACATGCTCTATTGATGGTGATTGCGTGCATATCTATTATATAAACTCTAAGTTATTTCTATTAGAGAGCATGCATGGGTTGCATAGAGGATGTGCAAATGCATCAGATTCATAAAGCAAATAAGCTTAACATGAGGTTTATCAGGGTGACATGAACTAAATGAGAAAGTTATGCACGTGCAAACATAGATAAATTTAAGGGTTGCACAACCTATGGGTTAAAGATTATATTTTATCTTACAAGCATTGATGAGTTTATTAACATGACTAAAGTTATTTATTTAAATCTATTATGGTTACATGCAGATATTTAAAGCATTTCTGTAGCTTATACTTATGCATGCGATGCTATACGCAACATGTAATATGTTACAAAATTATTTAGCAAAGTGACTTTATTTTATATAAACATATGAGCAAAATGTTGTTTATTTAAAATGATAAAGATTTGCATGACATTTGGTGCATGATGGTGCAAGATTAGCTACATGATCCAGTCATGACATGCGCTAAGATGACAATAAATAACAAAGGAATAGCCTCAAATAACAGCGAATGAAATACCAATAAAATTCTCAAATAACTGACACCAAATAAAAGAGATGGATAAATCAATAACCTAAATAAATGGCGAGGACAACATTGGATTAGATTTGATTAGGCGATAACGGAGCTAGGCTAGGGTTAACGTTAGGTCGTGATGAAAAGAGGTTACTATACTTGAGGTGGGACGGTACGACGAGAAGAGGTGGAATGGTTCAACAAGAGGGGTTAGGTTAACACTAACAGGCGAAAGAACAGCTACGCTATGCGAGATCAGCGAAGAATGATTTGTCGAGATAGGATTTATCGGACGAGAGGGAAACTTAGGGTATGAATGATTGGTAGATCTGGTGTGGAGCTCCAAGGACAGTACCCAAAAGGTACTGCGCGTTGCTACGAACGCGTGAGCGCAAGAATCGCTCTAAACGGAGCTCGGATGGAGAAGATATAGTCGTTTAAAGGTTCTAGGGGCTTGTTTGTAATTACAGCAAGGTTCTAGGGACCTATTTGTAAGAGCAGAGAAGTACTAAGGACTAATCTGTAATTACAGAAAAGTTCCAGGGACCTATATGTAATTATGGAAAACTTGAGGGGCCTTGGTGTAAAAGGACAGGGACTAAAAGGTAATTATAGAAAAGTATGGGGGTGTTTGTGTAAAAATACAGGACCGGAATGTAATTACAGGGAAGTATAGGGTTGTTTCTGTAAAAAGATAGGACCTAAACAGAATTGAAATAGACTAGAGGGGCCTATCTGCAAAATGTACAGGCCTGGGATTTATCTGGATTTTAGGAATTATTTTTGAATTGGAAAAGCCATGGACCGAGTCCACAGAGGCGTGGACCGGGTCCACAGCTCGGTTCACCCACGTTTATGGTGGACCGGGCGATCTGGGGCGTTGATTTGAGGATGGACGGTGGGGAACAAGGGAGAGCGGCGCGCGGCGGCCGGCGGCGACGAAATGCGGCGGCGGCTCACCGGAGAATGGCCGAAACGGCGCTCCGGTGGCTCGAACTCAACGCGAACTGGTCCGGGAGAGAAAGGAGAGGAAGGGGAGTTCACCTAGGTGGTCGCGCGAAGACGGGAAGCGGCGGAGGAAGCTGGCGTCGGTGAGGAGCGACCTGCGGAAGCGGCGCTCGTCGGGGAAGGTGCTCCGGCGCTTACTGAGCCACGCGGAGGGGCGCGGGCGAGGCGGTTAGAGCCCGTCGAGCTAGCGCGCGCGGTACAAGGGCGAGCGAAGCTCCGCGGCGGCGGATTTGGCCGGCGACCAAGGCGAAGAAGATTGGGGAAAAGCTAGAATTAGGGTTGCGCGGAGCTGGGGAAAGGCAACGACGAGTTCGAAGAGGGGAAGCAGCTCTACGCGCATCCTTTTTATAGACGGAGGAGGAACGGAAGACTTTGAAGATAAGGTTTCGCCGGTCAAGTGTTTCGGCGGCGATATTTTCCGGTCAGAGCTTGGTCAATACGGCGACATCGCGTGAAAGCGGCGTGCACGTGATCGTCAGGTCGGCGCCGCAGGTCGGACGACGGCGATGCGTGGTGCCCGACACATGGACGACTATTAGGAGGCCGGCGGCGAGTTGTGAGAGCGCGAAATGCGGAGAAAGGATTGCGGCGCTGGTGTGAAAGCGGCAGGGAGTTGCGGCGGCTTGCGTCACCTCGGCATGGCTACAGGGGCCGGGGAGCTGAGGTGGAAAGGAGAGGGAGAGGAAGATAAGAACGGCGGCGCGCCGTCGGGAAGCGTCGAGAGAGAGAGAGAGACTGGAGGTAGGAGACGGCGCAGGTGGGCTGGGCCAGGCCGTAGCGGGCCATGCTGGGCTGGAGGGAAAGGAAGGAAGAGAGAGGCCCGTGGCGGAAGAAGAAGGGAGAGGAAAAAGAAAAAGGTGGGCTGGGCCGGTTAGGAAGAGAGGGGATTCGGCCCGGAGGGTTTAGGAAAAAGGTTTTGGTTTTTATCTTTTTAGGGATTCCGAATTTGAAAGAATTTCAAATTCGCACAAAAACAAAAACCAAACAAATATTCAAAATAAACACAAGGAATCAAGAAGATGCATATGGTGATATTTTATGCAGGTTTTAAATTCCAAATTTTTTTTAAATTCAAGGCGAATTTACTAGGGTTTAACATCTAATTATCTTAATTTGTTGTAAATTCAAAAAGCTCAAATTTTTAGTGGATTTAAATGTAAGCAAACACTTGAGCATAGCTTTTATATTCCGAAATTTCCATTCTAGCTAAGTTTGAATTACTTTTACTAGTTTTATTTTAAAAACCTTGATGAGAAGGAAAGAAATAAACAAAAATTTAAAATCGGAGTAATTTTTATTCCATTTAAACTTTGATTTGAAATTTGGGCTGTTACAGATCTACCCCACTTAAAAGGAATCTCGTCCTCGAGATTCGAACGATCTTCTGGATGGTGCAGAACTTGTCTTGCGTCTTGTTACTTGACTTGTGGTAACACCAAAACTTTTGTCAGAGATTTGTTTATACTGCGAGCTTCGATAAAAGATTCTTTCTCTTTTTGTGGTCTTGGGTACTACAGACCAATGTAGCGGAGGTCCTTTCTTCAAGGTGGTATGGGGTCCTACCCCACTTAAAAGGATTTAACTCGGGGTACCAAAAATAACATCCCATTGTTGCTCTGCTTATCTTATCCAAAGATTTTAGGCTTTTCTTATTATTCCATGGGTCACTTTATCCAAATGCCTTTATTTCCAAATTATCCTCAAGGGTCGGTGTACTAAGGCTTCTACATCTCCATTGATGTGGCTTGAAGCCTATTTTTGTCTAAGATTAACAGATCATTTAACCCATCACTATATTCCTTGAAATTCTCAACAATTCTGGATACCATACTTTATTGATATTCCAAAGTGCAGGGTACAAAAGGCTGCTTATATTATAGTGCTCTTACAGTGCGCTTATATAAAGTTCCTTACTTCAAGATGTCCAAACTCAGGGTACGGTAGATTTGCGCTTCAACGAGGTTGTTACTCGTTGTCTCCATATGTGATTGTTCCAGGGCAATCTGCTGCGAGGTGCCCACGATTCCGGCACAAGTAGCACTTCCGTTTTGCCCCTAGTACTTTCTTTTCCTGTGATTTGCCTTCACTGCCTTGCCTTTGAGTGTCCTGTCTTTTAAAACCAGAAGGCCTCACGCTTAGCTTGCTCTTCTTCTTGTTCTTTTTATTCTTCTTCTTCTGTTTCTTCTTCTCTCGATTTTCTTGCTTTTGGGGAGATTTCCACTCATGCACTTCACATATCTCTTTCGGCTCACCTGACTGGATCTCATGGCTTTTGTTATTTCCTTGATCTATCAGTGTTTCTTCGAGTAACATGGCTCGATTCATCAGTGTACTGAAATCCGGATAGATGTGAGTGACCAGATGTACCCTTAGGTTATGGTTGAGACCTTTTCTGAAATGGTCTTGCTTCTTCTTATCCGTGCTGACCTCATCTGGTGCATACCGAGCCAGCTTCATAAACTTCCTGAGGTATTCATGCACTGACATAGATCCTTGTGTAAGGGTACGGAATTGATCTGCTTTCATATCCATGATTGCTGTGGGGACATGGTACTCCCGAAAGGCTTGCTGGAATTCATCCCACTTGATGGTGTCAGGTTCTGTTGCGGCTTCATGATAGTTGTCCCACCATTCTGCC
The DNA here is from genome assembly GCA_012490785.1 of Eragrostis nindensis. NCBI lineage: Eukaryota > Viridiplantae > Streptophyta > Magnoliopsida > Poales > Poaceae > Eragrostis > Eragrostis nindensis. The sequence goes on along the minus strand of JAAXCT010000212.1, from coordinate 257,041 downwards.
GCTACGCCAACCAGCTGATGTGTCGCTAACATCACTTTCTCTTGATCATTGGCATTGACGACATTAAGCTTCTTATTGATGTTCCTGAGCCAGTCGTCAGCTGCCAATGGGTCATCTTCTATATTGTCATAGACAGGTGGCCTGAGCTTCATAAATCCTGTTATCTTAGAAATGATTCCAGGATTGTTATGTTGTTCTCGAGAGATTATTTCCAAGAGTTGAGTCTGCTTGGCCATTATTTCTGTGAGGTTGACCAACGAAGGTGACGCTTGAGACATCTCGTTAAAATTCTGGTTGTTGTTGTCACTCTCTTGGTATTCTTCTTCGCTGAGATGAGCAACCTCAGGTTCTTCGCTACGGTCTGCGGAGGGTCTTCTATTGCTTGCTTGTTGTTGTTGGCAAGGTTGCACTCGGACGGCCTTCTTCGGCGGCATCCTGTTTCCGCCAAAAGAGGTTTAGGCAGAGGTTAGGGAAGGGTCTTGGCCTTAAGCTGTTGTTAAGCTTGCGATTCTAGCTATTAAATTGTCGTTATTGTTGTTATGATGTTTAGGTTCTTATTAAGAGCACACAATCATAGAAAAATAAGAAGTCAAAATCGACAAAAACATCGAATCACACAAACAACGCGATTTATTTGTTGTGGACTGAGGTGTTGCGTACTACGAACGAGATTTAAGGTTTTAAGGTGGACATACTATCGATACTTCTGCTGACATCATAACTCGACCAATAGTCCGTCGACCAAAAGAAATCGAGAGGGTCATATAACTTAGTCGGATAAAGAAAAACTATTGCTCACGTTACTGCATTTGGAGGCGCTTCGTTGACCTGATGCTTAGGGTTATCCATGCACCTGTAACCATGGTCATTGCGATCACCTAGGGTTGAGATCTCAGTTTTACATTCTTGCTTATGGGGATTTCCACTTTTGTCCTTTTGTTCCTCATGGCTGAATCTTGTAACTTTTATCGTTTTCTTGATCCATTCGTGCTCCTTCCAAATTGTCCAACCTTTCAAGTACACTTGCGATGATAGAATGTGACATCTGTGATGTGTCATCCTTGTTTTCCAAACTTCTTGCTCTTGATGCTTTCCCTTTACTGCAAATTGATTCTTTATAGATGGTGCAGAGGTTTGAGATACTTCATTCTTCATGTTGGTCTCTACAGCTCTTGCTTGATTGATGGGTTCATAGAAGGGCAATCAACGACTTATGTCCGGAGTTGTGATACTGGTAGCAAGTTTTTTTTTTTTTTTTTTTTTTAGTGTCCCTAGTAGCATTGACATTTTTCTCTTGTATAGGATCCATATCCGGTTCGCAGTAAACTTGGTAGGATCTCTTCTCTACTTCTATAGTCATGTAGTCCTGGTTGTCTCCTAGGTTGAAATTTCTTGTGCCGACATGTCGAGTTGAGAGACTTCTGCGGTTGGTCCGGAGAAGAACAAGAGATTTTGAAAAGATGGGGAAGAGGTACTATGGAAGATTTTGTAACTAGTTTTGAAAATAGTCATTTTCGAACGCGACAAATCCTAGGTTTTCATTCTACGGTCAAGTAATGCTCTGATACCAATCTGTCAGACCCCATTTCTGGAATCTGCTGTGCATCCTGTATCAGTCCCTGGATCAGTAGCTGATACGCACAAGAACACAGATATGATATTCAAAAGCATACTTCGCATAAATAAATAAGTAGGATACCTGATATAAGACCCTTAGTGGCGGTACGACAAGGATTCCAACTATCCAAGTACATCCGACCCACTAGAGGTGAAGCAGACAGCGGAAACCATGGCCCAACGCCACAAGCAAACTTGAGAAGCAGAACCGAAAACCCAATCGTCGTCGTCTTCTACGAAGTCTTTCCTACTAAACCAACAATTGCAAACACGTGAGTACATAAGGTACTCAGCAAGCCCTACACTACACAAAGGTATATATATACATGCATATTCGGTCTTAGCAAGGAATAGGCTGTATGGTTCATTTGCAGCAAGCAGATTTTATGCAAGGTTCACTAAAGCAGGTGAAGGAGTTCTTTAGATAAAACAGAAGTAACTGTCAGTATTTTAGTTGGTTGGCCCTGGGGGAGTATGAAGCATTCCCGCCAGTTCCCAAGTTTTAGTTGGGCCTTCTGACCTCAATTGGTCATAACGACCCGGCACACTTGCCATCACTTCTAAAACACGAGCAGACTACTGCTCACTCACACTTCAAGGAAAGAGAGGTGGCTAATCATATCGAACTCAACATAGATGCGTCATATGCCGTGACAACGTCCATCCGGATGAATTTTACACTCTGCAGAGGTTGTACATCTTTTCCCACGGGCTATGCACTCTTGATCGGAGAGTAACATAACGCTTAGTCCATCTTCTCCGAGTAATCTCACATGTCCACCACGGAATCTCACTCAGGGGCCTGTGACTTGATATGTCACACTACGGCACAACACCTATAACAGGTACGTCGTGCTCCTGTAATAATTTACAGGATCCTGTGACAAACACTGGGACAGGCGGCATTCCCGTGACCTACAACGGGTACCCCGACGAACGATAGGATTCCGCAACCGAACCACGGGTACGTTTCCCGGGTTTGCTCCTGAGCTACCGTTGCCTCTACTGGCCTCCAAATGGACAATGTAAGAGTATCAAGAAGGTAGGGTAAGTCCTTCCCATACAGGTTCCGTGGTTGTACGAGAATCATCTTGTTAAAGGTTGAACGAACCGGTCCTTATGTGGCCGGGCAAGCACCATGTCTCCCACACTAGGGGACTATCACACAATCCATTATGCCATCAATCACTTATTAATGGCCTTGCCCGCAGTCCAACCCATCCCATCACCGTCACCATCATCATCACCTAACACGGTTGTGCTACTCCCAACCCCAAGTATCACGCACACCACCAAACTCATTTAACACAGTTGTAAAGCATAATATATGAGTACGGTGTGGCAATGTAGAAACATTGCGGGGTCCTAAGCAGTTCTAGAAGCAAGGTGATCGTGCCATCATAGAAATGATGGAACTATCCTAGGGTTATCAAGGTGACATGTAATCAAGGGTAAACAAGGATTCACGTATTAACGCCTAAATAGTGGCATTAATAACAGTAAGCAAATAGGACCATAACTACACAATTAGTAAAATAACAAGTAATGCATAGTACGAGAATAGGCAATATAGGTGCATTGCGAAAACAGTAGGTTCAATCATGATCAAGGAGAAGTAGAGCTTGCCTGAAAACGCTATCCTAATCTTCCGATTCTTGATCCTCAGATCTTCTGTCGAAGTTGGCGTCTTCGAGTCCTTCTCTTAAGCTTGTACCTTCTGTCTCGTCCTCGGACTTGGATTCTTCAACCTCGAAGCTTGGATCTTCTAGATCTTCCTTGAATTCTTCTGGCTCCTCCTCGAATCTCGCGTAAGCTAGCGCATAGAAACAATACGTATAAACAACTACCGCAAAAGAATAAAGATCGAAAAGAACCAATAAAATCCGATTAACTCCATAAGAAGAACCAATAAGAAGAATCAATAAAATTCCAAGAAATGACTATGGTTATGCAGTGCACATTATTTATGAAAGATTATTTATTATAAGTTATATTCATGGCCTTATAAGGGCCATATTCACCTAGACAAACTATTAATTATCTAAGTTCTCTTAAAAGAAACAAGGGTGCAACCTTATGGTGAGGATGATGAAATGCACATGCTCTATTGATGGTGATTGCGTGCATATCTATTATATAAACTCTAAGTTATTTCTATTAGAGAGCATGCATGGGTTGCATAGAGGATGTGCAAATGCATCAGATTCATAAAGCAAATAAGCTTAACATGAGGTTTATCAGGGTGACATGAACTAAATGAGAAAGTTATGCACGTGCAAACATAGATAAATTTAAGGGTTGCACAACCTATGGGTTAAAGATTATATTTTATCTTACAAGCATTGATGAGTTTATTAACATGACTAAAGTTATTTATTTAAATCTATTATGGTTACATGCAGATATTTAAAGCATTTCTGTAGCTTATACTTATGCATGCGATGCTATACGCAACATGTAATATGTTACAAAATTATTTAGCAAAGTGACTTTATTTTATATAAACATATGAGCAAAATGTTGTTTATTTAAAATGATAAAGATTTGCATGACATTTGGTGCATGATGGTGCAAGATTAGCTACATGATCCAGTCATGACATGCGCTAAGATGACAATAAATAACAAAGGAATAGCCTCAAATAACAGCGAATGAAATACCAATAAAATTCTCAAATAAACGACACCAAATAAAAGAGATGGATAAATCAATAACCTAAATAAATGGCGAGGACAACATTGGATTAGATTTGATTAGGCGATAACGGAGCTAGGCTAGGGTTAACGTTAGGTCGTGATGAAAAGAGGTTACTATACTTGAGGTGGGACGGTACGACGAGAAGAGGTGGAATGGTTCAACAAGAGGGGTTAGGTTAACACTAACAGGCGAAAGAACAGCTACGCTATGCGAGATCAGCGAAGAATGATTTGTCGAGATAGGATTTATCGGACGAGAGGGAAACTTAGGGTATGAATGATTGGTAGATCTGGTGTGGAGCTCCAAGGACAGTACCCAAAAGGTACTGCGCGTTGCTACGAACGCGTGAGCGCAAGAATCGCTCTAAACGGAGCTCGGATGGAGAAGATATAGTCGTTTAAAGGTTCTAGGGGCTTGTTTGTAATTACAGCAAGGTTCTAGGGACCTATTTGTAAGAGCAGAGAAGTACTAAGGACTAATCTGTAATTACAGAAAAGTTCCAGGGACCTATATGTAATTATGGAAAACTTGAGGGGCCTTGGTGTAAAAGGACAGGGACTAAAAGGTAATTATAGAAAAGTATGGGGGTGTTTGTGTAAAAATACAGGACCGGAATGTAATTACAGGGAAGTATAGGGTTGTTTCTGTAAAAAGATAGGACCTAAACAGAATTGAAATAGACTAGAGGGGCCTATCTGCAAAATGTACAGGCCTGGGATTTATCTGGATTTTAGGAATTATTTTTGAATTGGAAAAGCCATGGACCGAGTCCACAGAGGCGTGGACCGGGTCCACAGCTCGGTTCACCCACGTTTATGGTGGACCGGGCGATCTGGGGCGTTGATTTGAGGATGGACGGTGGGGAACAAGGGAGAGCGGCGCGCGGCGGCCGGCGGCGACGAAATGCGGCGGCGGCTCACCGGAGAATGGCCGAAACGGCGCTCCGGTGGCTCGAACTCAACGCGAACTGGTCCGGGAGAGAAAGGAGAGGAAGGGGAGTTCACCTAGGTGGTCGCGCGAAGACGGGAAGCGGCGGAGGAAGCTGGCGTCGGTGAGGAGCGACCTGCGGAAGCGGCGCTCGTCGGGGAAGGTGCTCCGGCGCTTACTGAGCCACGCGGAGGGGCGCGGGCGAGGCGGTTAGAGCCCGTCGAGCTAGCGCGCGCGGTACAAGGGCGAGCGAAGCTCCGCGGCGGCGGATTTGGCCGGCGACCAAGGCGAAGAAGATTGGGGAAAAGCTAGAATTAGGGTTGCGCGGAGCTGGGGAAAGGCAACGACGAGTTCGAAGAGGGGAAGCAGCTCTACGCGCATCCTTTTTATAGACGGAGGAGGAACGGAAGACTTTGAAGATAAGGTTTCGCCGGTCAAGTGTTTCGGCGGCGATATTTTCCGGTCAGAGCTTGGTCAATACGGCGACATCGCGTGAAAGCGGCGTGCACGTGATCGTCAGGTCGGCGCCGCAGGTCGGACGACGGCGATGCGTGGTGCCCGACACATGGACGACTATTAGGAGGCCGGCGGCGAGTTGTGAGAGCGCGAAATGCGGAGAAAGGATTGCGGCGCTGGTGTGAAAGCGGCAGGGAGTTGCGGCGGCTTGCGTCACCTCGGCATGGCTACAGGGGCCGGGGAGCTGAGGTGGAAAGGAGAGGGAGAGGAAGATAAGAACGGCGGCGCGCCGTCGGGAAGCGTCGAGAGAGAGAGAGAGACTGGAGGTAGGAGACGGCGCAGGTGGGCTGGGCCAGGCCGTAGCGGGCCATGCTGGGCTGGAGGGAAAGGAAGGAAGAGAGAGGCCCGTGGCGGAAGAAGAAGGGAGAGGAAAAAGAAAAAGGTGGGCTGGGCCGGTTAGGAAGAGAGGGGATTCGGCCCGGAGGGTTTAGGAAAAAGGTTTTGGTTTTTATCTTTTTAGGGATTCCGAATTTGAAAGAATTTCAAATTCGCACAAAAACAAAAACCAAACAAATATTCAAAATAAACACAAGGAATCAAGAAGATGCATATGGTGATATTTTATGCAGGTTTTAAATTCCAAATTTTTTTAAATTCAAGGCGAATTTACTAGGGTTTAACATCTAATTATCTTAATTTGTTGTAAATTCAAAAAGCTCAAATTTTTAGTGGATTTTAAATGTAAGCAAACACTTGAGCATAGCTTTTATATTCCGAAATTTCCATTCTAGCTAAGTTTGAATTACTTTTACTAGTTTTATTTTAAAAACCTTGATGAGAAGGAAAGAAATAAACAAAAATTTAAAATCGGAGTAATTTTTATTCCATTTAAACTTTGATTTGAAATTTGGGCTGTTACATTAAGTCACCGGCCCACATGTTGCCATTAAACAAGTTGTTTTAGATCTCCGGTGCATCTTCTTATATTATCACTCTTTGTCTCCCTTTTATTTTTACCCTTATTGGTTTGACGTTCTAGAAGTATTCAAGTCAAAGATTCTAGATCTCAAAATAAGTCAAAAGTTTCTAGCCACTAGTATGCTTAAAACCGTCAGATATCATATTATTGCCTAATATAAAGTTGAAAGCTTTTTACGACGCAACGTCATTCATAAGGCATCAATTTGGACAGAGATTGAAAGCCGCAATAGTTAATTGCATATTCTTTGCGAATACGGAATACCTTACATTTGAGAGATAGGAGCATACTGGGATAGAAGAAAGAACCCATGAATGAGAAAGTGGTCATGATTGATTATAATACTCTAGTTTCTACTTTATATCAAATACCCACACTCACTGTTTCATTTGTTAATCAACGCTTGATTTATTAAGGAAAATATATATAAGGAACATTGTTGTTGTGATCCAAGTTCTAGGAGAACGTGCGCTCAGCGCATTGGTAAGGCGTGCGGATGGCAGCCTGGCCGGGTGGGTTCGATCCCCCGTTCTCACGGAGGCATTTCAGTGAACAGTGCCAGAGATGGTACTGTTCACTGGAGTGCAAAAAAAAATCCCCTCGCTCTCTCCGGGTCAAAGCACATGGTTAAGACTCGCGCCGAAGCTCACAACGGCCAGCTGAGTCCCTGTGTAAGATCGGAGAGGGGGTTCGGGGGTTTTCTCGGCCTGCGTGAGAGGCTCTTCTCCTTAGCAAAATGCCGTCGGGGGCGGTCTTACCCCCGGCAGGTCGAGTTTTTGTGATCCAAGTTCTAGAATGGTATAATAACTAGTGCAAATTATTTTCATTTCCCCCTAAATTAGACAAAAATGTAATTTTATATTTCTACTTCTATAATATGAAGATTTTTGACGCGCTTTAGTTGCATATGTTAGATGCATGATTTCACAATTTTTGACCTTAATTTTGCATGCATTTTAGGTGGTGTGACTCAAATGGAGTCGTTTTTGAGAAAGTTCTTCCCGCAAGTGCTTCGTGGGAAGAAGAATGCAAAGACTGATGCATACTGCAAATATGATAATCAATGGCTAACCGCATTCACATCATCGTTGTTCATCGCCGGCATGTTGTCTTCACTGGTAGCGAGTCGTGTGACAAGGAGAGTGGGTCGCCAGGCAGTCCTACTGATCGGTGGCATATTGTTCCTCGCTGGTTCAATCATCAACACGTGTGCCGTAAATATTGCCATGCTTATCGTTGGCCGCATGCTACTTGGCTTCGGTGTTGGTTTCACTTTACAGGTATGAGTTACACCAAGAACAATCTAAGGTGTAGTTAAGTATAATTTTCATTATTCATATTCGGAGTTGACTTTTGAGGTGCGCTTAAATTTATATGGAATGAGGACAAACATATTACATCCTCCAATCTAAAACGTTATTTGTTCTAGCAGATCCAAAATTTATTAAAAACTAGTTGATCGCTTGCCCATGCGTTGCAACTGGAGCTTAAAAGACAAATGTTTGCCCCACTTAACTGTTTGGCCATTGTCAAAGCATCAGTTTTACACGTCAAATGATCCATCTACTACAAATGTTCAACATCTATAAAATGGGGGAACACATGGTTTTTTTTTCCAACACTTAGTTTGCTTTGTCTAACATGACTTATATTTAGGAGCAAGTAACCAGTAGTGAATAGCACGATATTTATCAAACCTCACACATTTTAATCTTATCTTTTATACAATAGGCTGCTCCAGTATATGTCTCTGAGACAGCACCCGCTAAGTGGCGAGGGGCATTCACCTCATCCTTCAATGCCTTCGCCGTCTTTGGCATGCTGTGCGCGACCGTCACCAACTACTTCACGAACCGCATTCCCGGTTGGGGCTGGCGCGTATCAGTTGGCCTAGCGGCCATCCCAGGCGCCATCATAGTCGTGGGAGCCCTCTTCGTCTCGGATACACCCAGCAGTCTCGTGGTGCGAGGCCATCCTGACCGTACTCGAGCCGCGCTGCAGCGCATCCGCGGACGGGATGCCGATATCGACACTGAGTTCAAGGACATTGTCCGTGCCGTCGACGAGGCGCGCAAGAATGATGACGGCGCGGCATACCTAGTCATGGCAAGATTTGTTTCAGTGGGTGGCTAAGGTCGACCGTTAGCTCTGGCGACCGGGGGGGCGACCGCGCCGCCGCCGGGTGCCTCGCCGGCGCCGCCGGCCGCTTCCAGCCCCATCCAAGACCTCTTCCCCTGCTCACCAGCTCCCACAACATCCACGCAGCCCACATGCCTCCCGCCCACCTTCAGCCAATCAGATCTAGAACCGTTCCCCACTCCCCCAACCTCTGAACAGGTGATTTGGTCATCGGATGAAGAGGAGGTCGGAGAGGTACCTCTGACGCCCGAGGAAAGCTCCCAGTGGCGTGCGCCATGTCCTGCTGGGGCTGATCTGGGAGGTCTGGGTCAAGACCAAGCAAAGGAGAAGCAAGATTCGTCTGCAAGTGGAGGCGAAGCGCAGGCTCACAAGGAGTTATTTAAGCTCAAATCAGAGGTGGTCGTGCCTGGTAAGGATGCTTGTGACCATGGATCAACTCCTTCCCGGACTCTGCGTGCGCGGTATAGGACGCCATCCTCCATGGAGGTTCTGTTGCGGGGGAGATGCCGTGGTGACCAACGAGCGCCTGGCCGGCCACGGTCACCTCACGCTGTGCAGGATGCCATGGCTTTGGCGCGGCGACCGGAAAATTCATTCCAGCGGGTACACTGCTTTTCAGGGGAGGGCTGGCGGCTCGTGAGCCCGCGGCGCAGGGCACGCACGTCGAGCGCTGGCTGGATCCAAAACTGGAAGCTACTTCTGCAGCGTCGGGCCATCTATTTAAGCCGGATGCAAGGCAAGTGCTTCAATTGCCTATCTTCAGATCATCAAGTCGCAAGTTGCAGAAATCCGACCAAGTGCTGGATTTGCAAGAAGTACGGCCACATTTCCAAGCAGTGTCCTGCTCGCCGTGCACACCGCATGAGGAACAGTGACAAAGGAGGCAATGGCGCATCACGGCGGCTCAGCCTCTTCCAACGGCTGCACTGGCCGAACAAGAAGGGGCACGCAAGGGAGTGTTCCCCGCGACGGTGCTACGGCGAGGGCTCCACGCGCCAATGGGGCAGGCAGTACGCGTGGAACCGTTCCCTGAGCCAGGCCTCTCGGTGCTCGCGGGAGCGATCACTGGACAAGCCGATTCATCAGAACACAAAGGAACGCAGCATGGCCACACCGGCGGCCAAGGCTTCAGTGGCCCACATAGAGGGCTGCCACTGCGCGACGGAGGCCACAAAAAACAACCCATGCGTGGGCGCATCAAAGATGTCGTCGGTGCTGCTGGACTGCGAGCCTCTGTTACAGAGTAAGGTGGACTCAAATGTTGAGGTAGAGTGCGAACGCGAGGACCCGATGTTGGAGGAGGCAAACTCGCTCTCACGTCTTGGCCGACACCTCGATGAGGAGACAACAATGGAGGGGGTCACTAGCGACAACCTTGCTGCTCGGGCCATGCAAGAGCCAGCCAGTCCCCGGGCGATGTCACCACCGGCGGGGACTGGTGTCGCGGACGGCGCGATGACCATGGAAGAAGGCAGTGAGGAGGCGCGCGAGCAGGAGCTGGGGGACGATCCTGCTGGTTTCGACGCTTGTCTTGGCTCCTTCCTCAACAAGATAACAGCCAAGGCACCAGCAGCCCTGCTGTCCACTCCACCAAACAAAGCAACCAGGCTAACAGAGAACAAGGAGTCAGTAAGGAGGAGCGGCAGAATTGCAGAAAAGGTGAAGAAGAAAGGATACAAGAACTCGGAAGAATTGGCCCAAGAGCTAGTGGCGAAGAAGTTGGGAGCCCTATCTCCATCCAAGGAAATGACGGAGAGGGCGAGGAAAAAATATGTGAGCATGTTCCAGGAACCACTCACCGAGGAAGCAATGGAGGCGATTGAGGATCTGCTCAAGGCAATGAACATGGACAAAAAAGCCAAGAAGGGCCGCAAGAAGGAGGGGGCTCCTGTTCAGGCATGAGGAGCGTGAGGCTAGAAGCATAATCAGTTGTTTCCATCTTCTACCCCATGTTGCAGTCAGAAAGTTGTCCTGGTTTTATTTGTGTCTGCAGTGTTGTTTGTTTGATCTTTTCCAGTGGAGTTCGTGCCTGGTGGAGCAGTCTCAGTGTGAATCCCGGAACTAATGAAGCAGTAGCAAAACAGGACTTCTGAATCAGGGAGCCGTGATCAGTTGTAGGTTTACCTAGCCAAAGAAGAGATTGCCTACTACAAGTTGTCGAGCAGAAAGGAGCAAGCGGTTCAAGCAAAGCAGTCGGTGCAGATCATCATGCAAGACCGAGCAGTCGGTGCAGATCATCATTTTTCTTTTATCTTTGTTTCCTTCCTGTTTTAATTTTAACTAGGTTCCTTTCAGTGCCAGCTATTTGGCAGGTTTGGTCTTTTAGTGTCTGTATTTTCTTTGCAAGACCAGCCATGGCTGGCTCCTTGTAATATCTTTGGGACAACTTCTTTTCTATCTTAATGCAAGGGCAGAGCACCTGCCATAGTTCGTCAAAAAAAAAAAAAAAAGAATGATGACGGCGCGTTCAGGAGGCTCTTCAGCAAGCAGTACCGACACTATCTGGTGGTCGGGGTGGCCATACCCGTGTTCTACGAGTTCACGGGCATGATTGTCATTGCCCTTTTCTCACCTGTGCTGTTCCGAACGGTTGGATTCAGCAGCCAGAAAGCTATTCTCGGCTCCGTGATAAATAGCTTGGTGAACTTGTTCGCGACTCTATCCTCCTTCGTTATGGACCGTACCGGACGTAGGATTCTGTTCATTATCGGCGGTTTGGGCATGATGCTTTGCGAAGTAAGTATCCTTGACATGCAGTATGCAATCTGTAGATAATGCTCATCTTTTTTATGCCTCAAGCTGACTTTTCTCAACTGAACAAAATAATTAAGGTGGCCATTTCGTGGATCATGGCGGTTCATCTTGGAAAGCATGAAGGGGTCACAATGCCACATAACTACGCGACCGGCGTGCTGGTTCTGATATGCCTATGCACGTTCAGCTTTGGGGTGTCGTGGGCGCCGCTGAGGTTGGTGGTGCCAAGCGAGATCTACCCCGTGGAGGTCAGGTCGGCTGGGCAGGCCATGAGCATCTCCATCGCATTTGGCCTCTCCTTCGTGGAGCTGCAGGTGGTCATTGCTCTGCTCTGCGCCATGAAGTACGCCGTATTCCTTTTCTACGCCGGCTGGCTCCTTGCCATGACGATTTTCATTGTGTTGTTTCTGCCGGAGACGAAAGGCGTGCCGTTGGAGGCAATGCGCTCAGTGTGGACGCGACATTGGTACTGGAGAAGGTTCGCCACGGATGCCAAACCAGAGGTCCAAGTGAACCATTTGTAATGCCCAAATTATATCCCAGTGAAAGTGAACTTGTGCAAAAAAAAAATTGTAACTTAGAGGTGTATGATAATTTTTAACAATTTGGTTTACGTGTTAAATCTCAAGGTAATCACACTAGTTTCAGCAGAAGGAAATAAATAATTTAAGCACAATTTGAAGGCCTATTCACAAGGCTAAACAAAGGCATCATACCAACCTCAAAGATGCCCAAGACCTTTAATTTGAAAACCTCAAATCAGGTAAACACTGTGGACTCATTAACACAGATAAATCTCATCAGCTATATACGAGCACGGGATTACGAGTTGTTCTATATATAACTATGCGCGTACTGCCTGCTAATCTGTCACCAAAGGGATGACATATCCCAGTGACGTTGTTTCATTTGGCAACATAAAATCATGATCAAGAATTCAAGATGTCACCACACGGTGCGACCACAGGCCATATCATTTGGTGACAAGAGCTTTATACTCGGCAATAAAGGTATCATACATGGGCGCGGTCGTCGTGTTATGCATTAGCCGAGCGTGTGACGCCTCCCTCGGGCGGCCATGTGCTGACAACTCGGTCGTCATCTTCATCGTCATCCTCGCCAACCGCCCCCCAAGCCACCTCGCACCGCCGCCCAGGCGGCCTCCGTCACCGTCCATGTAACACCCAAATTTCAAAGCACAAATCAAAAGGAATAAAAATCACTCTAAATTTAAACTTTTTCCAAACTCTTACATTGCTTTAAATCTTCAAAATAAAATTCACAAAAACAATTCAAACCTAGATTCAATCTGAAAATTTTGAAATATAAAATTCATCCTCAAGTGTTTGCATTCATTTAAAATCTACTAAAAATTTGAGCCTTTTTGAATTTTACAACAAATAAAATAAATTAGTCCCAAGTTTGGCAAATAAACTTTAAATTTAAATTTTTGGATTTTGAAAACTTGCCAAAAAATCTCATCATGTGCATTTCTATTGTTTTCTTGTTTTCTATTTGTGTATTAGTTTGATTTAATTGCCTTTCAAATATGAATTCTATTCAAATTTTTACAAACTCAAATCCTAGTAAAAAGAAAAGCCATTTCCCTCTCTTTTTCCCTTCAGGCCGAAACCTCCTTCTCCCTCCCTTCCGGCCCAGCCGCTCCTTTCTCTTTCTCTTCTTTCCTTTTGTTTTGCGCAGCCCGGCAACGGCCCAGCTCCCTTCTCTTCTTCTCCGGCCCACACTCCTCCTTCTCTGGCCCAGCATCGCGGCCCGCGTGGCCCGCCTCTTCTCTCTCTCTCGCCGACACTCGGGGCCCGCCCCTTTCTTCCTCCTCTGGCAATGACCTTCGGCAGACCTGCGCCGCCCATCCGCGCCACAGTCGCCATCGTGTGAAGCACATGACGAAGCTGAGGTTCCGCCGCCACGTCTCGTCAAAGGCCCTTTGATGGTGTGTGTGTGTGTGTGTGTGTGTGTGATACATGGAATTGGGAGTAGGACAACTGTGTTAGGTGATGATGATTGAGCTGGTGATGGGATGGGTTGGATCGCAAGCAAGGCCACTAGTGAGATGTTGGTTGTGTGATAAACCCACCAGTGTGGGATATGGTGCTTGCCTGGCCACATAACGACCAGTTCTTACGACTGTAAACATAATAATTTCTGTACAACCACAGAACCTATTATGGGTAGGACTTATCCTACCTTCTCGGTGTCTACCGCATAAAGCATTAGGAGGCCAGTCAGGCAACACAGGGGAGCGATTTACCCGTTGTTACGCTCGGGAGAGTAAAGTTACACGTAGCGCAACTCGGGGGAGTAGTTACCTGTTGTCTAATGGGCCCTGGGCACATCCCGTGGTGGAATTGTGGGGATACTCGGAGGAGATGGAATAAGCATTACGTATCCTCTAGCTAAAGATGCATAGCTCGTGGGAAAAGTGTACAACCTCTACAGAGGGAAAAAATTCATCCGAATGGACGTTGTTACGGCATATGACACAATACGGTTATGCACTCGTTGAGATTTGCCACCTCTCTCTAACCTTGACGTGAGTGGGTTGTAGTCAACCAGTGTTTTGAAAGTGTTGGCATGGATGCCGGGTCGATATGACCTTTGAGGTCAGAAAACCCAATTAAAACTTGGGAACTGGCGGGAATGCTTCATACTCCTTCAGGACCAACCAACTAAAATATTAACAATTAATTTCCTATTTTTATCTCTAAATCTTTGTCTTGTTTTGGTGAACCTTGCATAAAACTGCTTTCTGCAAATGAACCTTACAGCCTCCTCCTTGCTAAGACCAAATATGCATGAACATATACCTTGTGTAGTGTAGGGCTTGCTGAGTACCTTATGTACTGATGCGTTTGTTAGTTTAGTCGGAGAAGACTTCGTAGAAAACGACGACGATTTGGTTTTTGCCGCCGACGCCTGCCAACCACCGCTGCACTAAATCCTCCAGTCACGCTCCCCCGCCACCGCCCTCCGGCCGCCCATGGCTCCGGTGGTGTTGCCTCGCCTCACCGCCGTACCGACCCCCCTAACGCCATCTCAGCAAACCTGGGCACCTAACCCCGCTGGTGATAGCCATGTCCGGCGACGCGGCGGTGCCCTCACATACCTACGCACCGGCACCCGTTGTCGTTTCTTCCTGCGCCACCGCCACCCCTAGCAATCCGGACACTCTAACCCGCGATAATTGACCACCTCCGGTGTCAGGACTCATTTCTGAATTCCTTAGTGTTTCCCGTACCGATCCCTGGATCAGTAGTTGGTACACACTTTCACAGAAGATATCACAACAACACTGCTTTATTCATTACAATACCGTCGTATCATACATAGTACAAGAGGGTGAAAGTACCCTAGCAGCCTACAAGGCCATTATTCAAACAAGGAAAACAAGCTACGAAACAATAAACATTGCCACAGGCAAACTTGAGCGTCGAGCGAAACCTTACTCATCTTCTGCATCATCATAAACTTTCTGTTCCTCTGAATGATAATTTAAGCAAGAATGAGTACATAAGGTACTCAACAAGTCCTAACACTACTTCAAAGGTTATATGCATGTAAAGTTATTCCAAGGTAGGGGTATATCGGTAATTTGCATAAATGCCATTTAATGTAGGGGGTTCATTTATTAATACTAAAGGATTTAAAAGTAAAACCATAAGTCAAGATTATTATTATTGTGATTTGGCCATGGGAGATGTACCTATCTCGCCGGTGCCCAATTTTAGATTGAATGGATCTCCAATACCCATTTCTCTACCATATTCCAAAAAGAGCCATATTAACACCTACTCATCTATCAAGATCCAACCCAAGTCTAATCGATGTGAGCTTTCACCATAGCAATGTCTTGACCGCGACACGGCTATCTGAATAGATTTAACTCTGCAGAGGTTGTACACTTTACCCACAAGTTGTGCACTCTTAGCAAGAGAGTAACACAACGAAACCTATCTTTTTCGCATAACTTTCACACTTACACCTACGGGACACGACCAGGGGCTTATATCATGACACTCTGGTCAAGCCAGACATGCTCTCTCACATATCCTTTCCTGGTTTCCCGTTGCACCCTACCTACAGGTGGCTCATGTGATCGTTATCAAAAAGGTAAGGTTAAGTCTTGCCCATACAAGACCTGTTGGTTGTACGATAATAAGCCAGGTGATTAGGTCAAACGAACTAGTCCTTATACGGCCGAGGTGAGTATCTCCATAACCATTCTCATGTTACGATGTAACCACAAATCATACCCACTCACCCCCGCCAATAAAAACAACCATTCCCCACCATCACTATCTCAGGTTACTAGTTCATTCCCATTTTATTTCACTCACACTCCCAAATCCCACTACTCTACCATTTTCGTAAAACAAGGTAATAAGGTGATATCATGTATAAAAGTAAAGCAAAAAATTCTAAGCCTTCTGGTAGCAACTTAACAATTCAACATTATATATAATGATGAATTTCCTAGGGGTGTCAAGGTAAAGCCATCAACATGGTAACTATAGCTACATAGGATCATTACTACTTAAGCAAGCATTTTAAATAAACAATAAAGTAACTTGCAATAAACCATTGGCTATTTAATAGGATGTGGTGATAAAACATAGGATCAACATGATCAACATGGAGTTTGGACTTGCCTTCCAAATCTTCTTCAACTTCTTCTTCTTTCTCTAAATCCGGATCCTTGGGTTCTTCCTCAAACTCTTCGTCAACTCAAATCGTAATATAACGCGTATAAATAATCTATCGCAAAGAAATTCAATTTCCAAAAAGAACCAAAGAAGAATCCAAATAACTCCAATAGAATTCAGAGGCATGATTTTGGTTTATTCTGATAGACCATAATTTTATAAGATTTTTGGTGCAAAACTCATAATTTTTGGAGCTAAAATGAATTAACTAGGATTTTTGGAAGATTAAATAGCTTTTAAGTATTTTAGAAAACCTATATTCATTTTAGGTGTGCCATATTTTTGTAAAGTTACCTAAGTGCTGGAAAGGCTATAGAAATATTAAGAAAATTTTTAGGAATTTATTTGGTATTTTATTTCTATGCAAAAGTGCAAGGATTAAAGTTCTGTGTGCAACTATGGGTGTGCTTAGTGTTTTCCACGCAGAGACCGACAGGTGGGGTCAGCATGGGGGCCGGAGTGGCTGTTTGACTGGGTCAGGGACACGTGTCAGCGTGTGGTTGGCGGGGCTGTCGGGATCTCACGGCGGCGCGCGGCCGAGTCGCGGTGGCGGCTCGCCGGAGTTGCCTCGGGATGGCGCTACGGTGGCTCGGACCTCGCCGCGAGGCCACGGAAAGCATCCCCGGGTTACGGAGAACGTTTTCACGGGTTGCGGAGCTCCGGGAAGGGTGGTGGCGGTGGCGCGGCCTCGCCGGAGTAAGGCGAAGGTGGCGGCGTGAAGTGATTGTGCGTGCAGAGTGCGATACGTGGTGCATGTGCTCGGGAAAAAGGATAACGGGAAGAAGGCGAAGCTCACCAGAGGGCCGGCGGGCTCTGACGACGACGGGACATGGCTGGCGACGAGAGAGAGCGGCGGTGCTTCGTCGGCGTCCGACGAACTCCGTGCTCCAACGGCTCCCGGTCTGTGCCAGAAGGTACAGGTGAGGGAGGGGCTCGAGGGGAAGCTAGTGGAACGGAAGAGGAGGCCGTGGACTCACCGGAGACAGGGGATCGAGGCGGCACCGGAGTTGGGGAAGAAGAGGGGAGATGTGAAATTGGCACGATGTGGTGGGGATTGTGCTCGAGGATGAGCACGTCGAGGTTGGCGGGGATGGTACGGAGCTTGCGGTGTCCTTTATAGGGGCGGAAAGGCGGTGGAGAGCGGATGAGGCCGTCCATGGCGGGCGCGGCCATGGACGCCGCGTGCACGCCGCGGTGGCGTGGCTCTAGCGTCACGGGTGACGCTCGGCTAGGGTGGCGCGTCCTTGTGCGCGAGCTGGCGAACGATGCGGAGCCGCGGGCGTGGTCGGGGCGGCATTGGCGTCAGCGTGTAGCAGGGCGCAGGAGAGGTGTGCTGCGGAGGTGCGCGGGGCGGCTCTGCTATGGTGTGGTGATCTGCGCGGACCTGCTGCGGGGCGCGGTGGTGAGTGGGGAGCGCGGGGACGGCTCCGTGCTGCAGGCTGCGTGGAAAGGGGAGAGCAGGGGCGCAGGCGACCGGGGGGGGGGGGGGGGGGGGGGGGGGGGGGGGGGGGGGGGGTGGGTTTGGGGGTGGGTTGGCGAGCTGGCCCATCGGCGTGGCGCACGCGCAGCGTTCGTCTATCCCTTCGGGGAAGACGACACTGTGTCGTGGGCTGGGCCGGCGCGGGTTGGAACGGGCCGAGGCGAGGGGAAAAGAAAGAGCGGCCAGTTTTCCTTTTTCCGTGAAATGAGATAGGGGAGTGGGCTGGGCTGGCGTCGGGCTGGAAAGGCGCGGGTTGGAACGGGCCGAGGCGATTGGAAAAGAAAGGAGCGGCCAGTTTTCCTTTTTCCTTGAAATGAGATAGGGGAGTGGGCTGGGCTGGCGTCGGGTGATGGCGGTTTCGGCCCAGAAGAGAAGGGAGGGGTTTTTGAGTTTGGTTTTTAAGAAAATTCAAACACAAATTTGAATTCAACTCATGGAAGATCCAAACGAGAATCCAAATGCAAATTCAAATGAGAAAAACAAACAAACACTTAAGCATGAACTTTTAATTTATAAAAATTCATATTTGAGTTTATGTTAATCTATTTTGACTTTTTCTTTAGCAAAACATTTTTATTTGTTCATTCAAAATTTGAGAGGGTTTAAACTTAACTATTCTTTATTTTTTTTGTAAATTTGAGGGTATTACATCCGGGGACGCGCCGCCATGTGACACCGCCGCACCCACCTGCGCTCCGCCACCTATCACTTTTACTCCCTGCACCACCCGCTCCATATTCCTTCTTAATGGGCCAGCCCACGCCAGGTCAGGCCAGGCCATAGGAGTGCGGGTCGCCAACGAGCGCGACAAGGCTCGCAATAAACTTTTCGTTCATATACACACTACCCATTTTGCATCGACCTGAGCTGTCTGGACCCAGAGTTTCGGCAGGGGCTTCTCGTTCCAGGCCTTTGAAAGGAAAAGGAAATATCTGTGGGCCATTACTAGGCATTCTCTCTTTCCCGACAGTTTGCATTGAGTGGCCTACAGTTCTAACCTTTCTAGTCCTTTTCTTTTGTTTGGCTGACAGTTTTTTTGTATAAAATGTTGTCTTTCCTGACAGTTTTAACAATTTACCAACAATAATATTCCCTACAAACTTATTCCCTACAATTCTTATGAATGCTTTACCAAATGCTCTAGCAACTGTCGGCCACTTGCTAAGTGTTAGAAATAATCTTCAACACGGATCACCGGATCCGTATTCCTTAATCCCAATCCAAGAGAGAGAGGCGCGAAGGAGATGTGGTAGATCGTTCCTTTCCAATTTCCCAAAGAGAGACACATGAACACAAGTATGTAGGTGGATCTTCCGGTCTCTTTCTCATTTTTTTCCATTCAGTAGAGCATACATGATGTATATATAGATAGAGAGATGACCCTTCAGGGGTAGGGGTGGTGAAGGTGTAGAGCCCATTACCTTTTAGTATTCTTAACACTCCCCCTTGGGCGTACACCGCGGCCAACTCATGTCTCATTAAAACTCCAAAAAAAAAACTCAGTGGGAAAAATACGGAGAAAGAGTACATCGTTGTCGCATTATGCATTGCACTTGTTGCCTCGTTAAAAACCTTTTGTGAGAAACTTCAGGAAAACTCAACTGAGGAGAAAAAGAGTACAACATATGTCTTCAGGACAAATCATAATCTTTTGGATCATATCGTTCAGGAATCTCTAGAATCCTAACAAGAGCAAACCTTCATGGGCATGCTCCCCCTGAACCTTTTATCTTTATCTC
Organism: Eragrostis nindensis; assembly: GCA_012490785.1. Classification (NCBI taxonomy): domain Eukaryota; kingdom Viridiplantae; phylum Streptophyta; class Magnoliopsida; order Poales; family Poaceae; genus Eragrostis; species Eragrostis nindensis. Next base: position 237,532 of record JAAXCT010000212.1, on the reverse strand, counting down.
AGTGTAGCTAATGCACTTTCTCCTGAGAGCACGAACACATAGATACTTAGTGATAGAATTATATATAACACAAAGACTATTTTCAGGGTAATAATATATGAGCAATCAAGAATAATAAGCCCAACTTTGTAGTAGTGGTGTTGATCTTCGTGATCTGCATAACTCGTGATAGAGTATTCAAGGCATTATGTGTATAATAATCATCGAGTGAACAATGTATTATTATATGATTACCAAATTATAGCATAAGCTCGCCCTCATGACAACAATAGTTGAAGGTGGGTATGAATATGTAGTGTAGTTAGAATACTAGATACTCAAAACAATCTGTCTTCGGGACATTCATCTCATTGTTCTTTTGGAATGGTGAGAGCTAGGAACAGGGCAACTTACCTTGCCTATCATACACCATAAATTAGTTAAATAATTGCGCAACGCATGTAATTGTCTTTTAAAAATACCACGGGGTAATACATTTGCAATGCCCCACATCTTCTTGATGTTATGTATCAAGCAAAAAGCTTCCTATAATTGCAAATGTATTTAATTGATTGCCACTAACCAAGAGTCCTCAAGAAATGGACTAATCCTTCAAAGGATTTTTAGTTGTTGGCAACGTCACTATCGAGTGAACTATAATGAGTCTGTCAATCTAGCATAGTGGGGATCTATTGCTAGTAACACCAAAATATACCTTCTGGGTGTGTAGGGTTGTAAGATCAATGAACCTAGAGCATGGTTCATAGGTTTTGGTGATTGATGTCAACATAGTCAATGGGACTAACAAGGTTTGCTAGCTTGCAAGATGTTTAGTCTCATGGATGTAGTGACACACTATTAGAGTGCCAACACCTCAATGGTTGCAAGGAAGATGGTAAAGAGGAGAAGTGAACATGAGAACTACTATACGAGGTGACTACTACGCACATGAGGTAAGAGACAAGGTGAGTATGTCATGTGTTCTCTTCTATGTATCATATACCTTGACATACTCTTGATCAGCATGTTGGTTTTGCCTTATATCATATGCCATGATGATCTTGTCTATTATGTGATGATGTTCTTGTTTCATATCTTATGCACATTATATGATGCTTCGGTCGGGTTGTCTTTTGTGACAACTAGATCATTGTGACTAACATCTTTGGATGTAGGAAAGATGTTCATGCATATTCTTTAGGTCACAATGAAGAAGCTTCGTCGTTGAAGAAGTGCGCCAACCTATTCTCTATATCCCGGTGATTGGTTGCCTCGACGATGGATGACGACAAGGATCAAGGACTTGATGGAGGTTGCGGTTGAAGAGATGGATCAAGGCTAAGGACATGCTAGATCCAAGCAAGTGTGGCTTGGTGTAGATGTTGGCTTGAGTCCATAGGAAAAACCGGACTATCAAGGAGGATCGAGTCATTTCTCTTAGGTCACACTAGTGGTAGAGTTGAGTGGATGCTCAAAGAGTCTCTCAGGCACTAGGGTGACAGCAGAGGAGAAGAGGAATCAAGAATGAAGAAGTTGGAAGCAAGGATCAAGAAGTGGATCACGTTTTCAGCTTATGCAGTAGAGATCGGACAGTACGGTCATAGGGACCGTACAGTACAGTCTTCATTGAAGATCCAGACAGAGAAGTGAAGTCTCGGGATGCTGAGAAAATGAAGACTGGACAGTTGACCGGACAGTACGGTCTAGGGACCGTACAATACGGTCATCAGAGGATTTCCAGACAGAGAAGTTGAAGTTTCTGGAAGTGGAAGAAATGAAGACCGGACAATCGACCGGACGGTACGGTCCTAGGGACCGGACTGTACGGTCTTCATTGGAGATGAAGAAGAAGATGGAGATGCGTCTGGAAATAGAGACCGGACAATACGGTCTAGAGGAGACCGGATAGTACGGTCCTTTGTACGGTCTCTAGTTTCGCAGGGCACTTTTGAGCAACGGCTAGTTTATGAGTGGAGGGCTATAAATAGCCGGTTGCTTGGCCCTTTGGGGTGCCTTTAGCCATTGTTATCAGTGGGGAAACATAGAGGAAGCCAAGAGGAAGAAAGAGAGGCACTTGGGGAAGATTTGGAGAGGAATCTTGGTGCTTGAAGATTGAGAAGAAGAAGAAGCTTAGTGCTTGAGAGGGTTGAGAGCATCCATCCACCTCTAGGACTAGTGTGGTCATAGGGAGGCGGTCTTGGTTTGTTACCCTTGGTCTATGGCAAGGCCTAGACCGGTTAGGCGTCGGTGTTGAGCTTGCCAAAGAGAGTGTGGAAGCCAACACAAGTTTGTACACGGTCTTGGAGCTTCCCGTGCGAAAGAAGCATCATTAGTGGAGCGCCCTTTGGCACGCATCAAGTGCGGAGCCTTACCTTCGGAGGAGTACCCGGGAGAAGCCCGGCGGGGACGTGCCCGCGACTTCACTCAAGAGCGGTGGATGGTCCCAAGGAGGAGAGCATTGCCGGTGTGCGGCGGGTGAAGCCCGTGACTTCACTCGAGGAGTGAAGCGTGCTCTTAGGGGACATCACCGGCTTAAAGGGTGGAGTGTGCTCTAGAGGGGATCGCCTTCGAGCGGAGGGACGGGGTCGAGACTCCGGCGGGAGTGACCCAACGTGGAGTAGGGGAAGGCGCCATCCTTCCGAGACCACGGGAAAAATCGATGAGCAATCTCTTACTCTTACTCTCTACTACTTGCACTTACTATCTTGTTTATCTTATATGCATGTAGTAGATCTTGTGCTTATCATATGATTGCTTGATGATTGTTTCCGTGTGCTAGCTCTATGTTATCTCTAGTGATATGCGCTTTCCTTATGTGTACCTACTTGCTCATAGCTCATACACTTGCTTGATATCATCTAGTGATCTTGTTATGCTTTATGTTGTTTCTATCTTGTAGTCATGATCACTAGCTTGAGCTTTCCCATGTGTTACTTGTATGCATGCTAGTTTGTTTGTCTATCTATCATATACACTAGCATGCATAGGACTTGCTTGAGCTACCTTTGTGTTACCCATATACATGCTAGTTTGCTTGAGTGCATTTACCTTATACACTAGCTTGTGTAGGACTTGTTGAGCTTATCTTGTATCATATGCTAGGTTGTTCTTATATGCTCATGTATGCCTTGCTCCTAGCATGTACAAGTCCTAGCACATGGTTATCCTTGCTTGATCACTATCACATAGTGCACATGTACTCTCTAGTTATGTATCCTTTACTTCCGCAATTAGAAAGAATAGCTAGAAGTGCAAAAGTTTTAGTTCATGGTGTGCCCGATTCACCCCCCCCCCCCTCGGTCACACGATCCTTACAAGGGTATCGTCAATTCAACCCTCTAGGTCGAAGTTGCATTATTTCAAAGGGTATTTCAAATAAAACACGAGTCGATATAAACACTTCAAGTAGTATTCGTGAACAACACTACTAGGCTTTTGATACCACATTCATTATTTCTCGGGTCATAAATGGGTCTACATCCACTTCTAGGGAAAAATAACAATATTGGTGTATTCAGACTTTAACAAGAACATTATTCCTTCTGGAAAAGTCCTTCAGGGAGGTATTCTTTCCACGGGAGATATTCTTCCATCAGGGAGACAATATTGGTATGAGTTTTGCATGTTGCAATTTCTTCTTTATTTATTTAGAGTTTCCTTTAGGGATCTCACTATGGATTTTGAGAATCCATTAACTGCATAATTTATTTCATGCCAATTGCCAGATATTATATATAGCAGAACATTATTTACGTAACTTGTATGGGGATTGGTCACTACATGGACCATTTTGAACCATCGCTTTTCACCACCTTAGTGTTTTAATGATGACCCAAATGTTCAAACGTTAGGTTTGCACCTTTCCCTTGCGATTTTGGTTCAGCCTCAATTGCATATTTCAGTTGACCCAATTAAGTGCTTCAAGCATTTGTGCCATGGACTTTTATTTCGGATCCGGGTTCTCCTTAGGAGAATCGTTAGCAATTGTAAAGGCAAGCATGTGTCGACACATTAATTCCCACTTTAAAATATTTTTTCAGATCTTCGTAATTTCCCAAGAACGACAGATCGGTTGTTCTGCATTCCCAACGATATAATATGCATGCAGTAGCCATTGGGTTAAACCTCCCCAGGAGGTACCGTCAGGGCGAACTCTCTTCAGGAGTATCAGAGGGGTATATTATCACACACATGGTGAATTTTCTTCATGAGCATATGCTTTGACTAAGGCAGACAGGTCTTCTATTTGCAGGCGTCCCCGCAGAATTAGATCAATTGCCAATAAGTCAAATGTGGATACGATTTTTCATCCCAGGTGTATCCACATCTACTTCAGGTAGAAACATTTACTTCTGATAAAGTCATATCTCGTTACTCCTCATTACATCAAATATTTTCTGGCATACTCCATGCCTATAGAATATAGGAGTAGAAGCTAAACTTCAAGTTCAACTTGGCTTGCATTTTAGGTCGATAAAATATCAAGGCATTCCTAATAATGGGCATTTTCTCTCCCCCTAATGCCGAGATATTATGTATATCATACTTTATATCCCCATCACGGGCTCGAGATTGAAGGAACGTCCAATCCAACATATAACCCTAACAACAGGTTGTGGCCCACAAGTGTATGCTATGGTGGTGATGTATTGGGAAATTTTTACGCACTTGAACAGGGGAGGGGTTTCATTCATATGCAGTGAGCTTAGACTTGCATCAATGCAGCAACATGAAAAACTGCATGTTTCCACCTACTAGAGGTTTGGCCTCAACTTCTAGTTATTAGGACCCACAACCACAATCTACATAGGGCTACACTATATATATAGTCTTCTGGACTGACAACCTTATGCAAACAATGTTGCAATAAATTCAGCCACAATAGTTTCTTCGAGAATGTTGCTCACAAATGAACTTCAATATAAATTGACCTCCGATCGATCAACAGGCAAATAGGTCATGGCGCTTCAAGGCACACTAAATAGGAGGCAAATTGTGGTGGCATTGCGCTTTCAGGCGCATTAAGAGATGTGGGAAAAAATATATAGCAAGATATACGCGGCTTCTGGCAGTCATTACTAAGCAGAGATTTCTCTATGCAGAGTTGTTTCATAGTCCAGCTCGTTTTATAGTTGCCCGATAATGTTGACCCTTTTACTCATACCATCTTGAACAATGGGTGATTAAATATTATATTTTTGCAACATGTGATTGGGTTTAATCCTTTCGAGGAGTGAGAAATAAACCACATTGACTAATCTCCATTAGGTCGGCATGTGCTCTGCACATAAGCAAAGTGCAATCGTGACTTCAGGCAACGAATAATATATAGCCAAAGCATGGTCAACTTCTATGAGCACACGCCATAATATTGGTTATGCAAACACACTTGATTGCAAATTCCACTAATAACAACAACAGTGGTATAAGCGCCTGCAAGGCTGGTACTCTCCTCGGATCATACACTTAACGTATTCCTTTTAAAGCTCTAATTCAATTAATTCATATTTCAGCATGCAGAGAACCTTTAGGTAGAACAGGAAAGACCAAAATTTTGGATTATCTGGGAAATATTTCTAGTGCGAAGTCTTCAACTAAGCAAAAAATCAACTGCTTGGTAAAAGCATGCATGACTAATATCCTTCAGGGATAGACTCCAAAATAGAACTTCTAATGCAGCTCTCATCTGTATATGACATCTTTGTTTTGGAAAATCAATGAGGTTGGGTATATGCATCCAAAAGATCTTCAAAATCCTTTATCCAATCAACACTGAAGAACCAATCAACACTGAAGTAGCATTTCAAAGCCTAGATCAATAAGTACAGGTCAGCCCCTACTGTAGCTTTCAGCTCTATTTGCAGTGATGTTGGACTCATATTCGTGTACACATGCTCTCTGTCTTCTAGCAGATTGCACATATAGGGTGTGTTTGGTTGGGCTGTGGCTGTGGAAAAAGCTGCTGTGGCTGTGAGCTGTGAAAAAAGCTGCTGTGGTCTGTGAGCTGTGGAAAAAGCTGAAAGCCGTTTGGTTTGAGTGGCTGTGGCTGTGGAAAAACTGTGTAAATGTCTTTAGTGTCCTTAAAGGTTCTATAGACAATTTTTGAATCTGGAGCAATAACCAGGTGTTGTTCACATATTTCTGAATCTAAAATTGAAATTGTAATATTTGAATGAGTTTTAAAAGAAATTTAAATAATTTTAAATATGCATAGCATTCTTTTAAGATGTTCATATATTTTTCTTGAGATTTTTAGATGTGCAAAACTATAGTTATGGAATTTCAAACTTCTCTCATCTGTGAAGGCAAACGTACAAGTCTCAAAAAAAAAAAAGGCACACGTACAAACACAAAGCACCAGGGCCTTCTTCCTCACGACGAGACACGAACCAGGTGCGCCATGGATGTCTGATTAAACTTGCAGGCCAACAGCAGCGGGTCACGGGCGAGGCGAGGCAGGCCGGAGAGTGGTCGCGATGGGCTAGGATAGCCAGGGCAGGGGCGCGTTTACGGCGAGCTCGACGGAAAGGCGACGAAGACGGCGGCCGGAGTTGAGGAAGAATGATGGCGCAGGCACGATTCCGGTCGAGGGCGAACGGACTTGAGCTTCCGTTCAACGGAGGAGGTCCCGACGGTGGTTCCCTGAGCTCCACTGGCCGGGAAATGGAGTAGGGGCGGCGGATTTGGCCAGATCGAAAGCTTGGTTCTTCGGGAAGAAAAATGGCAGAGAGGCCATGAGCGCCCTCGCGCCCGCTGCACCTGGCCACGCACCTCGCGTCCGCTGCACCTGGCCACGGCGAGCTCGCGCGTGCGCCCGCGAGGGTGGCAACTAGTTATGCGCCACCATCCCGAATCGAATCGAGTTGGGCCCCGGATGCGCAGCACCGGCGACGAATCGGGGATGCGCCGCCACTGCTAGAGAGGCTTTTCGAGAGAGAGAGAGGAGAGAACAAAAGAACGCGAAACGGTATGTGTAACCAGTGGCACAGGCGGGTAATTTCGTCGAAAACTCTTCTCCACAGCCGGTGAAAGCAACTCTTCCCTTGCTGTGAGAATTGAACTACACAAAAGCTGCTTTCTCTCAAAGCAAGAGGCTACAGCCAACCTCTTTGGTTGTCTTTTAGCTTTTTCAAAAGCAAAAGCAGTTTAGAAAGCACAACCAAACACACCCATATTATCAAAGTATTAATGAAATTATGGGTGTGAGATACAGGGCTACTGGCCAAAAGGTCCACACTTAAAGTAGTGATGCTACTTATCTCAAACTTTTCACATGTCCTTCATGGACTAACCTCATCATTTTAGTCATAAATTTTTTGTCATTCAGCACAGACACAGTGAATCCAATTGCGATGTCATAATAGGCCATATAATTTTGGGAATTTACCGACTTCAGGAAAAATAAGACCAAATACAAGGGAGAATGCCGGGAGTAGACAGTGGTCTGATCAATATTCTTAGTTTTTTTTTCCATCAATTTCCCAAAATATTCCAAACATGCAAATGCTTCGGTGATATCTATAAATAATCTTGGAAAATACTTCGAGATTACATAGCCCTTAGCTTAAGATAATCACACATAGGCAATGCAAGTAAAATAAATGAACCCATGATATTAAGCTTCCAAAGGCTTAAAAAAATACACTATCTATTTTGTTTATGGAAGCATGTAACCTAGAAATTCAGCTTCTAGATTAGTGGAAATGCCTTAAGATTATACAAACATGGTACTACAGGACCAATAAGCAAAACCACAAAAAAAAAAATATGAGGACATGCCATTTAACAGAATACCCAAATCTTCAGGGGTACGCATTTGTACTCCTCACATAATGCATGCCAACAGGCCACTACAGCAAAGTCGTCACCACCTCAAAGTGTCTTAATTACCGCGTAAAATCCGTATGCGTAGTAATGACAGGAGCGACCATGGCCATCGTCCAACTGGCGCGTGACATGAGTGTAGCTTCGAGCTCGGTCGACGGCAAGATGTGCACGACATGGCGGTTAGTGGCAGCATTTGGATCCATGTAGAGCTCGGCCTGTGGGGCCCGTAGGTGGCGTCCTTGTCTTCGGGCAAAAGGTAAGCTCATAGAGCGTAAATAAAGAGGAAACGGCGTACAACAAACAAGCATGCGTGCAAGTATGACGACACGATGTATGGCTTCAAGCAACATCGATAATGCAAGCAGCGTGACACATAAGCCAGCAAAAAAAGGAATATTTAATCTACCGAATTAAACATTTGTAGAATGGGAAATTAATCTCCACTTAAAAAATTGCCCATTATATATTACCATATTAACATGGACGGCTTCATGGTTCATGGAAGAAAAGTCAAGGCAATTGATGTAATGCGCATAAATGTGGGCTACGCCGAAATACAGAAGCAATTTTGATTGATTGTTTCCCTGATGTAGCGGCAGTAATGAGTCTCACATGCAAGAAAACTAAACAGTTCTGCCCGCTTCCTCTTGGACCCTTCCCGTCCGTCCTCCTACGGTGACATGCCATGCTCCATCGATCAAACGGCAAATGCCTTGCCTCCCCCGCAGGGCCCCTCCACCTCTCTTCCCTTCTTAATTTCTATCTCGCCATTTAATTACATGCGTGTCTATATGGTCGATCATGGGCTTACAGCATGACAGACGAAATTTCTCTGTACACAACACTTAGATCCGTACCGCGCAACCGTGCTGAATGCGTGAACTCGAGATCCATATGGCAGGCACAACAGCGCATCAACGTACAAAGATAAGGTGCGTTTGAACAAGAACCTGTCTCTCTCTCTCGCGACCTCTCCCTAGCTACAGTAGAGAGAGGGCGAAAGAGAGGCGACCAGTGACGGACCCAGCTGGTTGCTTGGGTATTCCTAGGAATACCCAACAACTTTGCTAATTTTTTTACTAGGTACAGCTGTGTGTAGTTGTGTAATAGAATTTGCTAAATTCTGGATTTTGTTGGATCTTGAGTGCAAAACGACCAAACAGGCCAAGGCCTGGCCTACGTGCTTCCCTTCCCTGACTCGCGCGACTGCTATGAAGACAGCCAACCCTATATTCCTCTCTTTTTTTTCCTTTTTTTTTTGCTCGTCTAGCTGGCTTGGGAATACCCAAGTTCTAACCGCTGCGTCCGTCACTGGAGGCGACCACCCTTTCCGGCGGCGATTCGCCGGTCCTCCCTCTCCTCCGGCGGCCCGTAGGGCTCGGGAGGGTGGGGAGCACTGGGGAATCGCCGTCCGGTCTTCTTTCCCTAGCGTTTTTAGTTTCTTTTTAGCGTCTAGGGTTAGGGTTCCGGCTCCGCCATGGCGGCGGTGGCCGGATTTCCTCTCTCCCTCGGCAGATCCGGCGATGGCGTCGTCGGTGGCGACGACAAGATCAAAGGTGAGGCTGTGTGGAGTTTTTCTGCCTTCCGTTCTTTTGCGAAAGAGGGGATGGGCTTTTGGTTCCCCTCGCCGGCGGTGTCGGTGATGGTGGAGGTCGTTTCCGGGCTGTCGGCGTCAAGCTTTGCCGTCGACTTCTTTGGTCTTTTGCTGGTCCTTGCTGCTGGTCCTTCGATGGTGGTGTTCCGGATCTTCTTCCTTCTTCCGGTGTCGTCGCGATGGCCGGCTTCGTACCTTCTTCGTTCAAATCTAATCGGCTTGATCAACAACGTGTTGTGGTCGCGGACTTGGAGGGAGGAGGAGCCTGGAGGTCGCCGTCGATGCTCTCCGGTGGCGAGGACCTGGTGTTTCGGGAGGATTCGAGAGGAAGAGGGACTTCGTTGTAATTTCCTTTTCTTTGAGGTCCTTTCTGTAAATGTGCCTAGGGGGCTGTCTGTAAAAGGATGTGGGATGTACTGTTCTAAAGTTTAATATAATTCCCACCCCTTTCGCAAAAAAAAAAAGGTGCGTTTATATGCGCTACAGTGCTAGGCGTTGTGGGGGTGTGCCGCTAGCGAGCAGCGACGTCCTTTCTTTTTCTGTTTTTTGCATGGTAGTGGGTGTGTACACACAGCAGCAGCGGCCACTAGTACTTGCTACCAAGCTAGCCGAACCTTCTCGCGCCTGAAAAAGAATTCACAAAAGAAACACTTCATGTGCAATTCACTATGAAAAACGCTTTATACAAAACCTGAGTTTTTGCACCCAATCTCAATCTCCCTGACCCGCGGCTCTTCTCTCGAACCGTCTCCTTCCTACTGTAGCAGCTTCTTCCCCACCGTGAATCTAAGAAAATCCTCTGATCCATCTTGATCGGCCCCCTCCCCTATCTCTCCCCGGTGGTTCTCCTTGCCGGTGGTGAGCGGGAGGGGGTCCCAGCTTCTGTTTAGATCGTAGTATCCTAAGTAGTACTAGTAGTTTTTAGATCCAAATCGCTTGCTCTGGGTCTGTGAGGGTTCTTGATTGCTCAAGCTGTGGTGAGGCTTTTCGTTGGCTCTTGCAGCGTAGGCAGCCTTGATCGACAGCAGAACCGGTGAGCGATCTCTTTCAGTTATTAGAAATAATAAAATCCTTTGTGGTGTTGCCGTGATGGCTGTTTTCCCCGTTGGATTCCTCCCCAACGTGTGTACTCTCTCCCTCTTCTTTATCTCTTTTGCTCTGGATCGAAATGTATGGAGATGCATTTTCTGCTCGGTAGCCAGAGCAGAGCTGCTGGTTATTGGGTGCTCTGACTCTCTGGATTGGGTCGATCGCATTTCGCTGATCCCCAGTTCCATCCATAGAGTTTCAGATCAGTCAAGCCCGGTGATGCCTACAACAAATCTACGGCTTCGACTCCTCCTACCTCGTATGCAGGTGTGTGATTTGAGGCGGCCTCCGGGCGGACCGCCGGTGTGCCAATCAATCCGCACTGTGAGGCCTTGTTCCCATATTCGCCGCGGTGGCCTGACGGCTTGCCGTTCCCACCGACCGGTCCCGGCGCAGATGGAGGCGCCCTTGACTAAGGCTTTGCTGTGGAAGCTTCGTTCGATCTGCATCTCCTGGAGCATGGTGCTCCAACGGCGGCGCGGAAGGCTTGTTCATCGTCGGCGTGGAGATCACCAAGGGGACCTTGATGTAATTTGTATTTTCTTTTCAGTCCTCTGTTTGTTGCAAAAGGACCACAGTGTAAACATTGTATCTTGTATGGGTCTTTCTGCATGTGTACCGATCCTTCCAGAGTAATGGAGACTATCAAGCCCTGTTGGGCATTCTGCCTTCAAAAGAAAAAAAACCTTCTCGCGCCCCCAACTCTCACGTGCCAGCCACATCGATCTCTCTTCTCTCCTGCGCGCATGTTCGCCGCCGCTCCCGCGCGTATTTTTTTCTATGCGCGCGCGGCTTCACTACTTGCTTCGTTCATCAGAGTACTTCCCCTATACAAGTTGTAAGCATGGTGCTTAAAGCTAAGTCTATACACGTTTGATCTCCAACCCCACGAATGATGGTAGCCGTGAGTGTATGTGACAGCTATACCGGTCTTTGTAATCCACCACGTCCGGGTTGGTTCTGACAGGGTTGGCAATAGCGGAGGGTCTTCATGATGGACTAGCAGCATCGGTTCACTATAGAGGTCGCCGTGCTTCGAAATGACTTGACTTGTTTGTATGTGAACTTAGCTATAGTAAATACTCTTGTAGAATTGTACACTAAAATAGTAAATACAAGATAAAATATATAGAAAACCTTCTTGCTCTATCTCGTTGGTCTCCTAATTTAATTTCTCTTCTTTATTTATTTATTTGGATTGTTTGATGTGTGCTACTTTTTATCAACATGTACCTTACCCCCGTCTTAAATACACTAGTTATTTATTCAATAGTACAATACTTTGTTAAACAAATCATGATCCTTTGCTCTACCTCCCTGCGGAAATATAAATACGATAACCCTAGAATACTCCAAAGTGAAATACTACAATAGAGTTCCGTGCGCTTGCGGAATTAATAAAAATTAATAATACGCATAAGAACCACCAACAGTACCCGTTATCCGATACCCGATGGGTAAATACCCTATTTGGGGGCGGATATGAAACGAATTTTGTACCCATGGGTATGAAAATAGATAAAGACTTGCACCTATTGGGTATGGCGGGTTTCGGTATGGGAAGCCATAACCCATACCCGCCCAACCGCAAACCCGAATGTGACTTCAATCTATATTTGATTTGTGGCTTAAACCTATACTTGATTTGTGAACTTCTATTCTTGATATATAGGGTGCGTTTGGTACAGTTCCAGATTCTCTGAGAATCAGAAACGTTTCAGTTTCCAGAAATGATTCTCACCGTGAAACAGAATCACTTGAGAAATCGTTTGGCTACGTTTCTAGTTTCAGTTTCACATATAGAGGAAGAGCATTGAATTGACCTATATACCCTTGGTTGCACTATATTATTTGTGAGCCATATTAACCAGAGAAATTAGAACATACATTGGGAAATATCATTATTACAAAAGATAAAATACATGTTTCCATCGATCATCATCTCCAAGCTCGGATGTCCAAAGCATAACTGATCCGCATGGATTGAAGGCCAAGACAAAAACAAAATTGTAGCCCAGCAATAGGATATGGCAATACGAATTGGAGGCAGGAGAAGGCCTGCGCTAAGGACGGCCGCTGGTTCTTGCTGGTTAAGGCGCAGCCCCATGCACCGGTCGACGTGCTTGCCGGCGATGAGATCGACTTGCAGCGTCGTCGCGGCGATGCGCTTGTGGCCATGACGGCGGGGTCAGGGACGACGGCAGCAAACCGCAAATCCTAGCGCGAGCATGCGATTTGTTTCTGGTAGCAAGACTGCTCGGATGATCGGATCAATGGCTGGGGCTGTCCGGCAGTGAAGCGGACGATGGCAATTCTTGGTAAATTTTAACCAACGCATGGGGATGTGAGAAGGTCGAAGTGTTTCGCTTCGTGAAACACCATTCCAGCCGTTCCGGCTTCGTAGGCAAAAAACAAGAATCGTTTCGATCCGTTTCGTTAGAGAATCGTTTCGCAGAAACGCTCTTTGGAGCTGATTCAAGCGTTTCGGGTCAGAATCCGAAACGTTTCATGTTGCCAAATGCACCCATAGCTTGAATGGTCTATTAGCTCAATGAATGCTTTATACTGTTATATGATTTTATTTAGATATGCTTATGTTAAATAAAACTTGCTAAATTGTTGATATATTGATAATTTGTTCAAATTTATGTGGGTATGGATTATCCACAGGTACCCGTTACCCGCACGGGTATGGGTATGGGAATGGATTCTCACCCGAGAGCGGGTGTGGGTATGGATATGGGTATAATTTTCTCTCATGGGTATGGGTTTGAGAATGTAAAACCCGTGGGTAATTTACCCATTGCCATCTCTACTTGGGGGGATGCCATACCCCCCGCTAAGATCTCATGTATCGCAATATGTATTCTTTTTATTTTTCCTTTATTTGCTTGTTCTTGCACCTTTTAATAAAAAAATGATAAAACTGAAAACAAAATAAAAATGATAAATCTAAAAAGAACAAAAATAGTCTTTATTTGTTTCTTAGTTTTCGTAGTTTCTCTTCTCATATGCGAGTAAGAGTGTGTAGTCTTCCCTATGTTGAGATGATGAATGGTTGCTCTGTTTTACCTCTCTTTTGTACCTAGTCACAACTTAGTACTCTACTAAGTTTTGAGACTTTTGGCTTATAATTACCTTGAACTTGAAACTTGTTGGCTGCAAAGTGCTTTATTTAAGTCTAAATTGTTGTGAGGTACGATACGGTACAAATAGGGTTGCTATGATCTTGTCCAAAGTAAGACTTGACTTCCAGAGTTTTATTTGCAAAATGCTAAAATGATAAAGTTTCTTAATGATCAAAATTCCTACAAAAGTCATATGTTGTTCAGACATTGCAAAACCTTACACATATGCTGCTTGTCATTGCATTGAGTTTTATCAAAATTGCGTGAGGTTAAGAGAAGATGAACAAAACAAGAATCATCGAAAACAGATTTAGGACGGTGAAGATATGGCTTAGGGGAAGGCATGGGGGTAACTAGGGCGGAAGTGAGCATAAAAGATGTTCAGCAAGGTTCGGGATAAACAAGGGTATATTTTGGTTCTACCAAGTATTTTCTATTTTTTGGAAGTTTTGGGAATTTTTCTTACATTGCGCAAGGTTCGAAATAGGTCTCTGTGTACAAACTATGGGTGGCTATAGCATTTTACTTGCGCGCGGTGACCAATAAGTGGGATCCGATTGCAAGCGGCTCAGGTTCACAATGCGCAGAGCGTCGAGCCCATGTGGAAGCGGACGACTCTGTGGTCTACTGGGCCAGGTCTACGCGGGTACGTGGAGGTTGGCTGTGTGTCGCGCTGCGATTGGCTGCGACGAGACAAAAAAAATCCAAAAATTTAAATCTATTATATATATATTTGACGACCAAAAGGAGTCACCACGTTTGTTTTAAAATATTAGAAATTCCTACGTTGATCTGAGAAAATAAGAAAAAAATTACCAACCACTACTATTAAAAAAATTAGTCAAAAAACCCGCTGAAAATATTTATAAAAAAGCTAAATTGGGAAAATAAAAAATATACAAAATACCTCTTTCTAAATTACCCACCATGCCATTATGAGTCAAAAAATAGCTAAATTCAGAATAATAGAAAATAACCAAAAATATCTTTCACACATATTTCTAAATTATCCTCCATACCATTATAAGTCCAAAAAACTAAATTCGGATTATACAAAATAGCTAAAAATATCTCTAATTCTTATTTTAATTTACCCACCATGCCATTATGAGCCCAAAGCTAAATTTTAGAAGAAGAAAAAACCAATAAACACTTAATTTTGATTTCTAAATACATCGTGATATGTCTAGCTAGCATGTCATATTTTCTTATTTTTAGCATGACATATTTTCTTTAAAAGATTTATTTGTAGCACGGCACGTTCTTTTTTCGACGATGACATATGCTAGATATTTAGCATGGCTCGTTTGAACCGATTTCACTTCTAAAATAAAATCATACATAAGACACAATCCAATATAAATGATGAGTCATCCTACACTTAAATTGAGGGACGGTGAAAATTTTTTCAGTCTGTTTTCTACTATTTTATAGATATAAAGTATTAAACTATTTTATACTTCTACAATAATATAAAAATATTTTAAATAGTATATTAAGTCTAGCCACAAATGCGAGGGTAGCCATACTAGTATTATACAAACTGCAGAGCAGTTTGCCTATACTTGGTGAATTTTTTTTTTTCAGACGGAGTAGGTTCCATCGATGGATCGCGATCGAGAATCTTCCCGACTGATTTCGGGGAAGGAAGGAAAGGTATATGTCTAACTCGTATATAGCTGCTGGAGAACATTGATTTGGGGGAAATAAAATCAATTTGTTTTTGGGAAACGGAAATGGATCAATTCAGGATACCCTACAAGGAAACGCATTCACTACTACAAAACATGGCTTTTGTAACACATATTTGTAACAGAAGTGAGAATGTGTTACAAAAATATTTCGTAGTAACACAACCATTTGTGTTACTCAGTGTCTTTGTAACACAATGCTTGTTTCGTAAAAATGTGTTACAGATAATTATTCTAGTAACACAAAAATAGTGTTACAACTATAGTGTTACATAGAAAGCAATCTGTTCTAAGCATAACAAGCCTTGAACTCATAGTAACACAAACAAATGTTACTGTTATGTGTTACTACAAACCGTAATAACACTTTTCTTAAGCTATAGTAACATATATTCAAATAATTTTTAAGTTAAAAGTAATTAAGTGTAACTACTTATCACATGTGCATGTGTAGTGTAGTGGAAACTCAATAACTAGTGATGGTGAGGTCTTGGGATCAAATCCTAGCAGCCATTAATTTTTTGCAATGTTTTTTATGTTACTAGTAACACATTTTTTTTAGACATAGTAACACACTTACATGTGTTTCTATATTATTATTGTAACATATTTTTTCACAAGCAGTAACACATATATGTGTTACAATAGAACTTGCTCTAGTAACACCAGCATATGTATCACTTATTATATGTGTTACTACAGGTCTCTGCAACACTTTTCTTTAACTTCTGTAACACATATAGGTGTTACTAAAAGCCTGACCTGACGTAGTGATTGAGGTACAAACTGAAGCCAGCTATGGTATGAATAGATTTTATTTGTTACCTTTTTTTAATCGAAACAAGATTAATTTGTTCCATAACTCATGCGGATGCTACTATTAGCAAGAGGGAATAAATAAAGGAAGGGTTGATTTCGCGATTGAAGTGACGTCTTAGGTTTCCATGTATGCTCTAACTCGCCTGGTGTATATATATAAATGGAGGATTCAATACAATAGCAACGCAGCGTGGCCAATCAGTCTGTCCTGCGTCTAACCTTGCGCCTCTATCATTTCACTCCGAACCCAATATGATGAGGAACATCAGGTGCGGTAGCTTGGGGTATGCAATGGTCATAGTCCTCTTCGTATCAAGTGTACAATGTAATAAGTTTCTCATAATCTCATCTTTGTTGTTGAATTTACTGTCTATCAAGTTTATTGTACATCCACAGGCTGATCACCATAAGAAAAATTGAAGCAGGTCGACTGCCCCTCATTGAGTCTGGTGCTGCAAGGGGCCACGCATATAGCCTTATGAACACAAGCCATGCTCCTACAACTACAACACAGGATGAGAAGGTGAACCTGATATTTTGTTTGGAGATGCAGTGCGACCAAGGTGTATGCTACTGCTGCAAAACTCAAAAGCCAGAACCATTCTGTTATAGAACTAGGGAGGCTTGTAGAAAGGTGTGCCCCAAATGCAACCCCAAGTGCCCGCCGCTCCATATACCGTAGAGTCGTTGTATACTGATGCAACAATAATAATAATATACATGATGTGTCTACGTTTTTTTTTTTGGAAAATTGCAAAAGCCCACTTACATGTCAGGGGGTTTTCATATAGCAACTTACAAGAATTTTTGTGTCAGTCTCCCCCTTACAAGTGTTCATTTGTTTTTATAGTCCCTCTGATAGTTTTGAGCGGATGACATGGCTCTTCTGGGGCCTTTTCGATTACTTCTGAGACTCCATTGTAACTTCACTATAGCATAATTATCATCTAATCATATGTTACACAATAAAAACTTACCATGCTATCATAAATCAAGTTCAAACTTAGCCGCGACACTATGAACAAAATAGAGAAAATTAAACGGTTTCGATATCTAGGTTATTTACACAACATTAAAGAGTAGAAAGGTATGATAGGCCATCCGGAGCCGCATTGAAAGACAAACAAGAGCTATGTCATCCGATCAAAGCCATCAAGGGGAAATTTTTTTGTAAGTGGATATATGAAAACCTCCTAAATTGCAAGTGGGTTTTATAATTTTTCTTTTTCTTTTTTTGTCATTAAGTCGGTTCAAAGTTCAAATGAGCCCGTTCAGCGCCGTGTGCCTGGGCGGTTCCAACATTGCCCACCAGCTCCCGCGCTGCCAGCAGCAGCGACAGTACCGGGGAAGAAGAAGAAAAATCCACTTCTCAATCCTAAAATCAATCTCAAATCAATACTAACGGATCAACGTACCGGGGAGGGGAGCAATCGCCGTTGGACCTATTGGATTTGACCAACCTGACTACTAGAGGAGCGACGGTGAGCTGAAGGTAGTAACGGGGAGCAGGCCATGGAGATGAAGGGTTGTCGATGCAGGGTGGCGAACTGGAGGAGGCTCGACCTATATTTCTTGCGCGAATGGAAGGAGCTGCTTGATCGCGAGTGGTGGTGAGCGGCGGCAGACTGGCGATGCCGATACCGGCGACGTGTGCAAAGCGAAGCAGATAATGTTTCGGTTTTGACAGAGAAAATAAAGGACAATGGACTTGGGCCTGTGAGTTTAGACATGCGTTTGGGCCCATGGAAATTGTCATATATGCTAAAGAGAGGAAAACTGTTGTTTAATTGTTATTTTCCTGAATTATATTGGAAAGATCCTTAAAAATATATAATTATGCTAATTTCTACGTACTTTATTTTTTATGATGTGATCTTATACGTTTGAAGTGGTAAGGTTACCTTTTCAATAAAATGAGGTGACTATAACAAAGTTTGGCTATGAACCAAACATTTGCCGAACATATTTGCCGAATTTGAGACAGGTCTTATGGTCACCATCCAAACAGCTGCCGCAATCGATTTGCCACAATTTAACTAACTTTTGGCAAGCAACCAAACAGCTTCATCTTGCCACAAACTTGGTCACGCTACACCTTCGACTCACGCTTACCCTTAGTCACGGCAATCTATGGTCGCCATCCAAAGTTCCAAACAGACCCTAAGTATTTACGGTACGGCTCGTCATGCGTGTGTTCCTCGCGTTTGCTGCATCCGATCGTGGCCCGCGTGTCCTCGCCCATTGTGCGCGCCGCGCTCCGGCTTTATTACTGCGGTAGTTGAGCCTCCCCGTATTTACTGCCTCCGCCGTCGCGTCCGGCTTCTACCCTTCCTTCTCGGTCTCTTTGCTCCAAGCGCCGCACGCCCCCTCGGCGCCTCGCCGCCGCACGTCTCCACCGGCAAACAGTTGGAGCAGGAGCCAACCGAGGATCCTGGTGCTCCTCTTGCCGCCGCGTCAAAGCCTCTGCTCCTTGCCTTCCTCCTCCTACCCCCCCTTCCACTTTTCTTTCCGCTCCTCCCTCCGTGGTTTGATCCGCTCCCTTTGGGTCGCTCCGTTCTGCTTCGATGCACTTGGTTTTGTGGTTGTCTGATGGATCTTGACGTTCTTGTTCTTGCCATGACGTTTTGGCCTGTGGATTTGGGTTTATTTGGTTGTTTGCCCCATGTTTGTTCGTGATTTTGGGTCCTTCCTTTTGGGTCCTTCCTTTTCTCCTTCTACCTATTGCTGCTGTGATCTGGAGGATGAGAGGCGGCAGTGCATAACTCGCCACCCGCACATCTTGCCGGCTTTTAAATTGTTGAGGTAATTAATAAACCAACCCAACCCTCTCTTCCCTCCATCTGATGCGGTTCTCCCTAATTTTTTCGCCATGCATGGGCGCTTGGTAAAGAAAGGTTTTGATGCTGATGCTTATTTGCTAGGTGGTGCCGATCGGCCAGCAGATGAGCAGATGCACACAACCACGCGAAGGACCTGCTGGTAATATTTGCCTTGTCCTTCTGCCGTTGCCTGTCAGGACCTGCAGGGAACATTGATTCTGTTCTACTGCTTGTTTCACGGTGTAAGGTAGGGATCCTACTGGAAACAGGCAACCAATCTATGATTACTGCCCATCTACGAGTCAGTAATCAGTCCATCGGCTTTTTTATGTTCGTATGAACCTTGCAGCGGTAGTATAAGATTATTGTGAATTCTGCTTATGAAGAAACATAGTCTGCTCGTTGAGAGTAGACTATTTGTTTTGGCATATATTGCAATGCAACTTTTCCTAGTGTTCGTTGGCGGATCAAATCATATATAACATTATTGCTCTTTATTTGACATCTTGCCTAATATTGCTGCATTTGCTTATATTGCCTATTTTACAGAGTAGAGTTTTTTCAAGTGCTTGAAAAGAGGGGGTGCTTTCAAGCACCACCCTCAGCCATCAGATCTACATCCAAGGGCTGTGGAACCCGGTCTTGTTTTGTAGGCAGTTTGTATTGTTTCATGTAGCGGATCACATGAATCTCACCCGTTAAGAAATTTGAACTTTCAACGGGCGCGCTACAGTAGCATACAGACCCGATCAAGGATAAAAAACATTTTAGAGAACAAAACAAGATAGACATATACACTGAAGTTGTAAATTTTCATTTGTAGCTTTGTTGATGACAAAAACGCAACATATGAGATTTGTTGTATCAAACAATAGTATGAACAAAGTAAAATTTGTTTACAGAATATTTGTGATTTGTTTCTGTTCAAATCACTATGAACATGTAGAATTTTGTAGAAGTTTTTGTTAACAGTCTAAAGAATCCTGATGTTTCTGTGTACATTACTCTACATCACTAAAAGGCTGGACAAGAGAATGTCACAGTAATGTACATTCAACTAAAGGACGTTGTTAGCAAGTGCTGTTACTGCTCTACACACTGATAAGGCAAACATAATCATTCAACTCCTGCTCTGACACAGTCATAATCTTGTAATAGAAGGGAGAAATTCTCAGTTTGAAACTGCAGGAACACTACAAGGCCTGCTCTGACACAATCATACAAATAGGGAATAGCTCTCGAGATAATTGCAAATAAACGTGCAGCTGATTTTAGAAGTAATACCGGGCAAATAAATATGCACAACAATCAGGGAA
This sequence comes from Eragrostis nindensis, assembly GCA_012490785.1. Classification (NCBI taxonomy): domain Eukaryota; kingdom Viridiplantae; phylum Streptophyta; class Magnoliopsida; order Poales; family Poaceae; genus Eragrostis; species Eragrostis nindensis. Next base: position 217,270 of record JAAXCT010000212.1, on the reverse strand, counting down.
TTACGATGTGACAGGCTCATACCTGAATATGCATATTGGAACCATCCAACATCAACAACAACCTGCAGATCAGGTACTCCTTTTTTAGTTGCACATATTAAAATAGCAATTTCCATATTAATTTGCACGCAATTGCACATACTAAAACAAGTAATTAACAATGGTTATTACTTTTATTTTGCAGTTCGACTAATTAACAATCAGCATATATACAGTTGTTTCATAATGCATTAGTTACAAGAACCAAAGTTCATGAGACTAAAAAATTGCATAGAATGAACACTCAAAGAGACATACTCCACTAAAACTAGTATAAAATTCTGTTCAGGCATTGCATGTAGCAGAAAGATGATCTTATATGTTAAGGAAACGTACAGATTTTCGCACTTATTATGGCTGTGATTAGAACAGCGATGTTGACCCTGTCGGCACCAGAGAAAGAAAACAGCCGCAGCTGTCGCTGCAGCCAGGTAATAATATGCTGAAATGCTTCATACATTTGATCTTCGTTTCTCTTCTTCAGAATACAGCTCATATTCACTGCCTTCATTACCATGGCAGAGAACCTGAAACATAATATGATGAACAAATATTTTAAATTATGAAAGAGAGAGTTACATGTCACACAAATTGCTGATCATTCCTATTAAAATTGCAATTAGAAAAGTGTGCAATTTCTTTACTACAGACATGCAATTCAACAAGGTTATAAAAAGCTTTGTTAACCAGCTTTCATAGATAGTTATAATGACCCAAGAACCAAAGTTCTTCATGTAATTAAATAAGTTGTCTGCACTACCAAGGGGAGAATGAATATCCAGAAAACCTCAAGTTGCCAAATAAAAGATCGTTCTATATAATAAAGGTACAAAAGGGAGGAAAAGTATGATAGTACACTATATGGGGCCTCTTGCAACTTCTGGCACATGCAGAAAGATGTTTGGGGAATATTACTTTCACATGAACATGAACATTTATTCAAACCTACGCGTTGCATTTTTCTTATAAGAAAAGTGGTCTCCCTTCATAAGAACAAAAATACAAACACTTATAGCCAAGAGGTAAACCTGAGCTCGTTTTATTTTAGTGCATCTCCAAATTTAACATAGGTAGAGGTACAGAAAAAAAAAACTTGCCCAAGCATACAAAAATATATGATGTTATTGAATCAGAATGTCTGCATGTATATTTTAGTTTGCACATTTACTACTGATTGCTTTTAAAATTTCAATTACCTATGCTTAAAAATGCAGTACCAAATACTGCAATTTCAATTACCAAACAATGAAATAATGAAACTACTACAAGACAGGAAGAATAATTGACTTGCATATTTGTGTGGATGCAAGATAATTCGAATTTCACAAATATGCAATCTAATTGATTTCATGCCGATTTGATTGAAATTCGCTCATAGTTCACACAAAAAAAGCATGGTGATTAGTATGGACAAAGTAACAATAAAAATACAGCTAACAATTTTATTTAATAGCAAACACAACACAAACTTCAACGTGCACCAAAAAAACCACAAGATTCTATACTCCCGGACAAACTACAAGCGCGACTTCAATGTGCACCAAAAAACTACAAGCATCTGTCCACAAGTGTTTAATCAAGACAAAAATCCTAACAATATGGACAAAGTAATAGATGACAATAGAATTACAGAATCATACTATGAAAATTGCAAAAGCCAAATTGTGTAATTTACTGGTTTGATAAAAGTACTTTCAGCATTAGCATTAATGATAAATTCAAAATGATGGTAACCTACGAGTGATAATTGAAGTATAGACATATAATGCCAAAAAAAATTGGTACAAACAACTTTATACCAAAACATTCTAAATTCTGATTCTATTAGTTGCACTTTCATATCAGTCAAATTTCACAAATAATTTTACGCAATTCCTACATTGTATAGCTCTAATTACATCAAGTTAAAAGCTTTTGTGGAACACTTGTGTGAGCTCTGATATAATTACCAAAAAATTCATATCATAACATGTGTAGATCTGTGCTAAGCAAGGTTATATTATAACCTGAACACGCAAAGTTCTCTCCGGTAATGCAAGCAAGATAGGAATAAGGATTTGATATGCTACAACATTATGTACATTCAACGATGATTTGCTGGCCATCTAAGATGAAGATGCATTCCTGTCAACAATGTTGGCCTTAACATGGCACCAGGCCAACACTCACAATGTAAAACAAATAAAAAGCATACGCTTACCAAAATCCCAAGAGACAAGGCATGTCGAATTCGAGAGAAAAAAAGACATCATGTATAGCTGAACAAAGAAAAAGGAGGACAGATATAATGCCAAGCAAATCTATCAACCATTTGCATGATTATTTAATATGACACGACAAGCCATTTCTATAAACAAACCAGTCACTGGGTTGATTATGTTCCTATATATGATATGGAGTTATGGACAGATGCAATGAAGTTCCGTGAACAAAACCATGACACATTCAGACCAGACACAGTAATGACACAAAGGAAGAGTTGTTTGCCTGTCGCCCCAACCACTGGTAACTTTTTTATTTTTGGAAAATATTTTAGTGAAACAAGACTTTGCTTCATATATTAGATATCAGAAAATGTAAATGGTTAGGTCGTTGTTTTCCTTTCAAGCACAACTTTAAAATAAGCTGGTCCAGTGCTCGAGTCGAGATCCTCCCTTTTATTATTAATTGCAGACTTCAGTTCATCAGTGTACCTTATATGTGCTTCTTATATGTGCTTGTTGAAATAATTTTAACAAACTCAAAATTTTCTAACAGAGCACCCACTCACACGGATGTTAGTACCATTGTACCACACACAAAACCATCATACCACACACAAAACCATCATTCAAAAAAAAAAAGATAACAATGAAGTATTACTTTAAGCGATTTAGCATTGGTCTGTACAGCGTGCCCAAAATCAAAATCACAAGAGTAATGTCATCGGTGAGCACCAAAACTCTACCGCAAGAATTTCTTTAATAACTGATTTGAACATGGATCGATGACAAGCCATGAAGTAATATCAGATTTGCACATCTTGTACTCCATTCCAGGTGAACATCAAGGGACTCAAGGGACATTTTCATAAGGAAAAAACTTCAACCATCAACCCACACAACCCTATTATCTGATTAGTAACCAGGATGACTAACACAGCTATCCAGCAGGCACTACAAATGGCAAACCACGATTTGACTACCAAAGGGTTCAAAATAAAACAAACAAACAAATCTGAGAGTACCAGTAATCACTCTACAACTCATAACATAGCCAAATCTGAGAGTTCGCTAAGCAAACTAGAAATTTTGAAAGCCATAGACTAATCAACCAAACAAATCAATCAATTAGAACCTAACACTAACATTGGTACCATTTCAAAATAAACTGATCACTAAGCATTAGAACAAACCATACAAACAATTGGACTAAGACACAACACTCTAGTCCAACAGACTACCAATTTCAGGCATTTCGATTCAACAATTGCGATATGAACCTAACCCTAACCCTACATACTTTAAACCAAACACAGGAGCTTAGAACTAGAGGAAGCAACATTCACTTACTATTACCGTGCTCCAGATACAAACCACGTGGAATAAGAACGCGTAGCAGCGTCAAATCACTGGGAAGTCGTCACACAAGTCTGTTGACCAAATTGAGAAATCAAACTCCACAAATACAACAAAACGAGAACTCAACAAGGAGCTCGGATCCAGAACAAGCACGAGAATGAGAAACAACCTACGCACTGCCGAAATCGTGGCCGGGTCGCCGCAGATGAATGCATCGACCACGGCAATGACAAATCGATGCCGTCCCAAACCGGCGACAGACAGATCGCCGCCGCGGAAACCAAATGGGCACATACTTAGACCTCGTCGACGAAAAGTCGCCGCCGCACATCCTTGCCGGAGAGAAATATACAAAATACCTCTTTCTAAATTGGGAAAATAAAAAATATACAAAATACCTCTTTCTAAATTACCCACCATGCCATTATGAGTCAAAAAATAGCTAAATTCAGAATAATAGAAAATAACCAAAAATATCTTTCACACATATTTCTAAATTATCCTCCATACCATTATAAGTCCAAAAAACTAAATTCGGATTATACAAAATAGCTAAAAATATCTCTAATTCTTATTTTAATTTACCCACCATGCCATTATGAGCCCAAAATAGCTAAATTTTAGAAGAAGAAAAAACCAATAAACACTTAATTTTGATTTCTAAATACATCGTGATATGTCTAGCTAGCATGTCATATTTTCTTATTTTTAGCATGACACATTTTCTTTAAAAGATTTATTTGTAGCACGGCACGTTCTTTTTTCTACGATGACATATGTTAGATATTTAGCATGGCTCGTTTGAACCGATTTCACTTCTAAAATAAAATCATACATAAGACACAATCCAATATAAATGATGAGTCATCCTACACTTAAATTGAGGGACGGTGAAAATTTTTTCAGTCTGTTTTCTACTATTTTATAAATATAAAGTATAAAACTATTTTATACTTCTACAATAATATAAAAATATTTTAAATAGTATATTAAGTCTAGTCACAAATGCGCGGGTAGCCATACTAGTATTATACAAACTGCAGAGCAGTTTGCCTATACTTGGTGAATTTTTTTTTTCAGACGGAGTAGGTTCCATCGATGGATCGCGATCGAGAATCTTCCCGACTGATTTCTTTTTTTTGCGAAGGAAAGGTATATGTCTAACTCGTATATAGCTGCTGGAGAACATTGATTTGGGGGAAATAAATCAATTTGTTTTTGTGCGCGCCGCGCTCCGGCTTTATTACTGCGGTAGTTGAGCCTCCCCGTATTTACTGCCTCCGCCGTCGCGTCCGGCTTCTACCCTTCCTTCTCGGTCTCTTCGCTCCAAGCGCCGCACGCCCCCTCGGCGCCTCGCCGCCGCACGTCTCCACCGGCAAACAGTTGGAGCAGGAGCCAACCGAGGATCCTGGTGCTCCTCTTGCCGCCGCGTCAAACCCTCTGCTCCTTGCCTTCCTCCTCCTACCCCCCCTTCCACTTTTCTTTCCGCTCCTCCCTCCGTGGTTTGATCCGCTCCCTTTGGGTCGCTCCGTTCTGCTTCGATGCACTTGGTTTTGTGGTTGTCTGATGGATCTTGACGTTCTTGTTCTTGCCATGACGTTTTGGCCTGTGGATTTGGGTTTATTTGGTTGTTTGCCCCATGTTTGTTCGTGATTTTGGGTGCAGTTGTAGGGTTTTGGGTCCTTCCTTTTGGGTCCTTCCTTTTCTCCTTCTACCTATTGCTGCTGTGATCTGGAGGATGAGAGGCGGCAGTGCATAACTCGCCACCTGCACATCTTGCCGGCTTTTAAATTGTTGAGGTAATTAATAAACCAACCCAACCCTCTCTTCCCTCCATCTGATGCGGTTCTCCCTAATTTTTTCGCCATGCATGGGCGCTTGGTAAAGAAAGGTTTTGATGCTGATGCTTATTTGCTAGGTGGTGCCGATCGGCCAGCAGATGAGCAGATGCACACAACCACGCGAAGGACCTGCTGGTAATATTTGCCTTGTCCTTCTGCCGTTGCCTGTCAGGACCTGCAGGGAACATTGATTCTGTTCTACTGCTTGTTTCACGGTGTAAGGTAGGGATCCTACTGGAAACAGGCAACCAATCTATGATTACTGCCCATCTACGAGTCAGTAATCAGTCCATCGGCTTTTTTATGTTCGTATGAACCTTGCAGCGGTAGTATAAGATTATTGTGAATTCTGCTTATGAAGAAACATAGTCTGCTCGTTGAGAGGATAGACTATTTGTTTTGGCATATATTGCAATGCAACTTTTCCTAGTGTTCGTTGCGGATCAAATCATATATAACATTATTGCTCTTTTTTGACATCTTGCCTAATATTGCTGCATTTGCTTATATTGCCTATTTTACAGAGTAGAGTTTGAGGATGAGATAAAGCAAGAGTTAAAGCACACTAGGATGGAATTATGTCCACTGTGAACTCTGGCTCAAATGCTAAACCAGTAAGCCGCTTCTTCCTGCAGTTGTAGAACCATTGATCGTTGTTTACCTTAATGTTGTTATCACCGCCCCTCCGATCGAGCCAACCAACCAGCTTCCACCCCGCGAGCGAGCCCCACTGATTCCCACCTCCTCCTGCGCCCCGCACCCGAAACCCGCTAATCCGCCCACCTACCGCCGTCGCCGTGCAGCCTCATCCCCAACGAACCCGGCCTTCATTCGGTCGCCGCGGGAGCGGCGACGAGCTCCGCCGCGAGCTCCCTCCTCCTCGGCGAGCTACCTCCCCCGCTCCGTCGCGCCTCCCGGCGACGACCTCCTCCACCACGGCGCGCCTCCCAGCGACGAGCTCCTTCACCCCGTCGCGTAACCCCGCCCATCGCGCCTCCTCGCGACGAGCTCGTCCACCTCGTCGCGCCTCCCTACGATGAGCTCCGCTCCGGCAAGCCTCCCCACCCAGACGCATCTTCGCTAGCCCGATGCGCCTCACAACCCCGTAGCAGAAGCTGCCGCGGCGACGGGACGGCGAAATTACCTGCCGTCTCGCCTCGCCTCCGTAGGCCGACGCTCCTCACCTCCTTGTGCCTCCTCGCATCAGCCCGTCGAAGCTCCACAGCGTTTTGCTTGCAGCCAATTCGACGGAGACCGGACAAGCTCCCCTGACGAGCTACGAGCACGGGCTCGGTCACGGCTCGGCCCCCATCCCCACGCACAGGACTCAGGTTCTTCAGAAATCCGCCGCCCAGCAGAGCCTTCGATTCTGGTGGCCACCCAATCAGCTTCTTCTATTGTGATGCCGATTCGTGGCTCGTGGGTAGTATTGTTGCAGGTGTGCAGGCCAGGTGTTCGTAATATTGCCACAGAGGTGTTCTCCTCACAAGGAACCAGAATAGTGTTCATGCCCACTCACGCCTACGAGCTTTGTTGCATGCTGTGTGATTGTTTTGTTCACGCATGCAGTGACAACCAGACAAAAATGATTTCGGTGATGGTTATCAGTGATTGAAGCTTTGACCGATCAGTCCTTCACATGATGTTAGAGACCAGAGTTATGGCGCTTTGCTGAATTTTCTGCTAGTTCTTGTGTGTACTGTCCTAGAATCTGTAATAGAGTGAAGCCATCTGCCATAGGGCAGTATAAATATGCAGGGAAAATGTCCCAAAAATCACTTGTACTAATAAACCACCATGCTGTCTCCACTTTATAATTAGGCAGGGAAAAACATGTCCTTACAATGAAGTACGGCTAGTCCCAATGGACTATTTCATTTTGTTTTTTCCTAGATGCCATATAAGCATAAAAAGATGAAATAGTCTATTGAAATGGCTTCTACAATGCATCATTTCAGTTTTGCTATTTCCAAGACTTGCATGCAAGACACAAGTATTTTGGAAACAGTGCATGAATGGTTTCATCTAGATGAAACACCTTTCATCTCTCTCTTCCTTAACTTCTTGCCACATCAGCAAAAATAGTGACATGGCACTCCATTTAATGAGAATGAAACTCCCATTGGGAGTAGCCTAATAGAAAGCGATGTTCCATTTTATTATGACTTGTGCATTAAAGTTTGCCTTAAAGCTTATATAAGAGTCAAAAGTTTGCTGCCCTTGAATTATGGAAGCATGACTGCTGAGGAGAAATAATTACTGACATAGTAATTACTGAATCAGCTTGAAGAAAAATGAAAAAATGTTACAAAGAAATAACTACTAACATGATAACACTTCACCAGTTTGAAGAAAAATGAAAAAAATGGAGCAATACTTACTGACATAATAATAAAATGAAGCACTAAAGTTGCATTGGTCAAAAACTATGGAGCTGACCACAAATAGATCAAAGGTAGTTGACACCTTATACCATAGCCAGAAAACGAAGCTTCCAAGCACAATATATATGCAGGATACCAGAATGTTATCATGGCATAATCAGAATTTTTGGAACAATGCCAGAAAAATAAATGATACATGTGCTTATAGCAGAACACACCCTAGTTTATCATAGGCCTCCAAGTATACATTGTACATCATAACACAAACATATAGACATATACATGTATTACATTCAAGGAAAACAAAACGCTTTCGTCCAATGCACATATCATAGTATTGGATGTTTCCTGGGCAGAGCTTCACTTTATTATGTTGGGAGCTGAACAACATGGTGCCTTGATCCATAAGAGATATGATGGATCATTGTACGATATATCGCGTAGTACTTCACATCTCTTCTACATTATGCAATAACAATTATTTCTCAATAGCATCCTGCATTTTACAACAAATATTATGGTCAATTGTTATGTCCATCAATAAATTCAGAAGATACAACATAGCCCTGATGCTATGTTGATACAATACAAGTAGCAACAACTCTGATGCATAATGTAAAGAATATGGAAAGCTGGAACTCTGTAAAATCAGTGAACTGCCACAAAAAGCATTCAATAAAATGTGGAAGAAAATAAATTACTGACCAAAAGAAAATAAAGTGTGCCAAATTATGCAGTAAAATCTTAGCAAATCTACTGAAGATTTTCAAAATGAAATTACTGAAGTTGGACAAAGGAATTTACTGAAGTGGGTGTTTTGTTAACTACTGAACAATGATACTACCAATAGACTCCGACGAATCATGTAATTACTGAAGATTTTCAAAATGAAATTACTGAAGTGGGTGTTTTGTTAAATAAAGAATGATGATACTATCAACATACTCGAAATGATCACATAATTACTGAAGATTTTCAAAATAAAATTACTGAAGTTAGCCAAAGTGAAAGTACAGAAGTCTACAGAACAATGATAATACCAACTGACTCGAACTAATCATGTAATTACTAAAGATTTTCAAATGAAATTACTGATGTGGGTGTTTTGTTAACTACTGAACGATGATACTACCAGCAGACTCCAAATAAAATTACTAAGTGATGGTACCCGTTGTCGGGCGTGATCCCCGCCTCGAGGAGGCCCTCGCGCAGCGCGCACTGCCACGGCGGCACGCCCGGGCGGAACACCAGCGCGCGCTCCACCCAGTGGTAGGACGCGTTGACGAGACGGGACGAGGCGCGCGTCCCACCCCACGGCGCTCACGTACCCGCTGCTCGCCCGCGTGTAGAACCCGGCGTTCAGGCAGCTCCCGCCGCCCAGCACACGGGCGCGCGCGTTCACCACGCCGTCCTCCGACACGACCGCTGCGCCGGGGACGCCGGGGACGTGTCGGACAGCGCGTCCGCGAAGTGGTACTCGCTCGACACATTGCGGTTGCCGTACGGCAGGCCTCCGCGCTCCAGGAGGAGCACGCGCGAGTGCTCCGACAGCGTCGCCGCCAGCGGGCAGCCCGCCGTGGCAGCAGCGGGTACGCATTATGGAAATAATTAAGCCATAAAGGCAGAAACCATTGAGTCGTTGCATGCATGGAAAGCTGCGGGATGCATGGAAACCGGCAGCAATAGTGCTTGCCTTCTCTTGTTTCATGGCCGCCGATTGCTGCGACGGTGCGGCTTCAGGCGAGCACAGCGATCCGGCTGGTGCGGGAGCACGGCGACTCGGCGTCCAGCGAGCGTGTCTGCGGGGCCGCACGCTCCGGGCGTACGCGACATGATCGGCAAGGGCGACGGCCGTGGTGGAGGCGCACGGTGGAGCCGCTTCCGGCGTCCAGGCTGGCTGCCGTTGGCGTATGCGCATGCGCGCTGGGGTGGCCAGCGATGCCGTTCAAGCGGCAGATTTCATGGCTGCCTAAAGGAAGATTCAGAAAAAATTCCGCAGGTAATCCACCGTGTTCGCAGAACAGCAAACAAATTTCGCCATAAAGAAGCTGCCCTTTTATGTATTCCGGCATGCTTGGACACGACATGCATGATCCAATGATCCAGCAATTTATCTACTAGAACTGATCTACAGGATTCAATCTAATAGAACAGGATCATTGAGAGAAGGATGTCAAACCGTGGACTGGGCGTCGTGGTTTCTGTGCTTGCCGCGTAGGACAATAGGCACGGTAGAAGACCTGCCCGCGCGAGGACGAGGCAGATGATGAGATGGTGGCGAACTCAAGTTGATGACTACAAAGTCGTTGATCTTTTCTCCGGCCATGTTGTGGGATCATCCGTATTCATGCGTGATCCGATCGATCCATGAAACAAAATCAAGCCCATTCATGAGTAGGCAAGAAAATTTCACGGAAATCACCACTGCAAATATAAAACGACTCACCCGATTTGTAGAGCGAAGGTGCTGATAACGTGTTAGAAATAATCTTCAACACGGATCACCGAATCCGTATTCCTTAATCCCAATCCAAGAGAGAGAGGCGCGGAGGAGATGTGTCACACCCCAAAATTTCAGTTTTGGGATGTGAACCGTTTTCCCACATTAAACTCCAATTTTCTCATTTTAATTTATTTTTAAATGAATTTATTCATTGTTTTAAGATTTTGCTCGTAAAATAAAATGTTTTACCTTTTTGTTTGTATAAAAATGAATTTTATTTGGTCATAAATGGTTAATGAAAGGAAGGTATTTGTTTTAGGTAAAAATACTTTTAACAAGATTTTGTTTTCATTCATGAACGCCTTCAAAATGTTTGTCTTGAATTTCTTGTGTTTTCTTTGAAATGATTTGAGTCTTTTTACTGTTTTATAAACCAGAAAATAAATAACTAATACCCTTCCTAAATGGCCCCCTAATCCCCTAATCCTGCCCTTAATCTATTTCCCCACCTCTCACGTGAGAAAGCAACAGGCCTCTTCTTCAGCCTAGCCAAAGCCACACGAAAACCCAGCCCAAGTATCTCAAGATCGATCCTTTTCTTCCTCCCCTGGCCACCTGCTCTCCTCCTCTCGGTTCTCCATGGATGGACGCCCCAAGATCCTAACAACTCACAGTAAAACCTGCGCCCACACCCCACAAAGCATCAAAATCAATCTCCCACGTCATCCTCCATCAGTTTCCATCAAGAAGAGGTGAAACCGATGTTGTAATGAACATAATTCGCCTGTCCTTCACTGCTGCAGTTTTTCCTCGCCCCTGCCCTCTCCTCTCCTTCTCTTGGCCTATAAAAGCACCCCAAGGAGCCCCTTGGCCTAGCTGACGACCTCCCTTGCCTCCTCTTATTCTATTCCGTCCTCTGGAGTCGAGTTCATCACCATCTTCGTCTGTCTGGCAACCAAGTTCAGCCGCGACGCCCTCGATTGGCATCTCCGTTCCCGATGATTCATCCATCGAAACGCCACCAAATTTCACCAGGTGGTGCTTCCCTTTGTACTCTGCATCATATCTCAACATCACGGAAAGAGGAGTCCCGATGCATCAGGAATCTTATTCGTCATCCCTCTGATCCATGTCTGTTCGCGCCCAGCCGAGCGACCTCGGTTGGCATCAGCGTTCCCGGCGATCCGTCCAGCGGAACGTCCCCAAATTTTACCAGGAGATGCGCCTCGTTTTCGTCTACAGCATATCCAGAGATCGCAGCCATTGATATCCCGATGTGACCGGTATCGTGTTTGCAATTGCCGCTGGTTCCTGTTCTGGGAGTATCCAGCGCCAAGCATTGGTAATTCCATTCCTATTCATCTCAATTCAGGAGTTTTCATGACGCACGTCCCATACCATATCATGTCCCATCAAGTTCAATTTGTTATCGCAGGTGGACATGCTTATATTTGTAGTGGTGCGTCCAGGGACGCCATTGGTATGTGAACTGCCGTTGTGCTCTGTTCCAAGTGACCACCAGTTCGTGCTCCGTTCCCGCTGTTCCTTACAACCAAACGCCGCGATGCTTCACCATCCTGTGCCTTTGGTCATCCTCAACATCCCACAGAAACAGTTCCCTCGGAAGATTATCATGGACGGCGAAATTGAAGCCGCCGTGGCCACCGTTTCCTGTCTGCCCGCATCCAGAGCCCGCGACAGCAGTTCTGCCCTTGTTGAGCTGATGCAGTATGCAGTGATCAATCCTTCTTGTGTTCCACAAAACCTTGTTTGTCTCCACGAGAGGGATCGCTGATATCGGACTCATAGCCACGACAAACTCAATCGGCGTCTGCGCTGTCCGCTACACACAACGGCCCGAGCTCTGCTCATCTCTCCAAACAGCTTCATCCTTGTCTTGGTAAAGATCACAGAAAACCCAGTCACTCCTTTTATTTCCCTCAGTTTGTTATCTTGCAACTCTAGCACAATAGCCCCTATTTAATTGAATATAGTTCTGTTTTAGTCATTTCAAATCCAAGCTCAATTCAGTCGCATGTTCAGTCAATCTCCACATCAAAATTCTGTTGTTCCATATACATCTGTCCTGATTGCCTATTCATAGTACATCCCCAACAACTTTGTTTATTCAGTTTCATGCATTCTGTGTACCCTCCAAAATATTGCACAACTAGGCAGCGACTAATATATTATTTTAGTTATCAAATTTATGTCGTTTACAATGGCAGGCTCACATGTCATTTTTACACAACATAAGTTTGATGTTAAAGTATTACGCGTCACTTGTGTGCCTTATGTCATCTACCTACTCAATCTTTTGTACCATTTAACATAAATTGCTACCGTCCCATACCATCTTGATCATCTCCTAGAATCCCATCAATGTTTCTCTCATAATTTATTTATTTATCCAAACATTGATCTCTCCAACCACAGCCTTTGCTAAACCTTGTACTCTTATTGTTGTTATTCCCAGCATGATGTATTTATTTATTGTATGCTTGCTTTCATGTTTGCGCGAATAGGATTACACGCTTGGGAAATCTCACGAATATCATGAAGAACAAGAAAGAAGATCACTGAGCAACATAATTTCAAGAGGCAAGTGTCCTTGATCATTTTGTGCCTATTTTATAAATGCTTTGTTTGCAAACATGCATGCTTGAGTCAAATGAATGCGAACCTATGTGTACGGTTTATTACTAGAATATTTCCATATCATTCCTTGTCGCTCTAGTTTTCTTTACTTGTTTATGGGTAGAATTGCTTAGCCTTGCTTTGTGTCGGGTTGGGAAGGATGTAACCTGATTAACTGAACTTCTGTCACATGAGGGTAAAATGGTAATCTTTAGCAACATGATTGGAGCTTAGGGATTTGGGTGATTGTGGTTTGGGAGCTGTGCTGGGGTTACCGGCAGCTCGGGGGTTGTTCGGGGTTACCGGTAATCCCTTGGTTTGTTGATCACCTAAATCTAAGGACCGGTTCGTGGAGCGACCACCCATGAATACCGTACAGCCACGAGTCCAAGTATGGGCGCGGCCTGGCGTATTACGTAGTGGAGACCAGTTCTGTGCGTGCCAAACGGTGATGCGAGAAAGGCGGGGTACGCTGGAATCGTCGGGAGAGAGATGTGTGGGGGCAGGAGAGTTACTCCTCGGAACCATATGGCACAAGAGGGGGCCTCTAGGGAGTAACCCTATCGGTGGAACCTAAGTGGGCACGTACAAGCTGGAGGAAGCTGTGGAAAAGTCTTGTTGTGATCTCCTGGCCGCACACCTAAGGAAGTGTGCATGTGCTTGGCCGGCACGGCATAAAGGAGACTTTAGTCCACCTGGCAACAGGGGATGAAATCACAAACTCGTGGGGAATTGTGTACAACCTCTGCAGAGTGTAAAACTGTCATAACAGCCGTGCTCACGGTCAAGAGCAGCATGGACCCTCACACGATTAGTTGGGAATGTTTGTTGGAAGGAAATCACAGTAGGGTAACTGTGATCGGGTGGTGTAACCCGTAGATTTACAGGTAGAGTAACCTGTTGATACGTCGGGTGCTTGGAACCCTTGATCTTGGCAAGGTAGAGTAACCTTGGCCGTTTGGAGATATATATCACCTAGTAAATAGGAGCTGCTTTTATAAAATATTTTACCTAACTGCATTTATGCAAATAAATCCATGTAAGCCTTTCTTGTTATTAGCCAACATGTCATACTTTCCCCCACTTGCTGAGTACTCTATGTACTCACGTGAAACATGTACCTTTTCCGTTTGCTATTCAGTGAATAAAGCTGCCAAGAAATGCCTCAAGAATGAAAAGTGGAGATCTAGGCATGCGAATCTTCCGGTCGACTGCCTGTGGAGTTGCAGAATGCCGATACTTGGATTTTTTTTTCCGCTGCAATGTAATATTTTCTTTTAGACCATTTGGTCATTCTTGTAATAAATTTATCGATTTAATAAAGACATTGTTCTTTTATCACATAAATTGTCCTGTGTGCGTAAAAACTTGATCCTGGGCACGCATACAGATGCATTCGGTTTTGGTCTTTAAAACCGGGTGTGACAAGATGTGGTAGATCGTTCCTTTCCAATTTCCTAAAAAGAGACACATGAACACAAGTATGTAGGTGGATCTTTCGGTCTCTTTCTCATTTTTTTTCCATTCAATAGAGCATACATGATGTATATATATAGATAGAGAGATGACCTTCAGGGGTAGGGGTGGTGAAGGTGTAGAGCCCATTACTTTTAGTATTCTTAATACTAAGCACTGTAGGGGAAAATTGCAAATCTTGTGGGCTCCAACGGGCTGCAACCAGCGAGATTTCCTGCTCGGCTCGGCTCTGCTCTGCGCAAAGCCTAGTAGGGGTCTCCAGTGGCTCCCGCACGGACGTGGACGCGACGGGCGCTCACGGCCACGGCCAGACCTGCATCGCGGCTGGCGCGTACTTCGCATCTGAGATGTGATGTGAGCCATCATCTGGTTCAGGTCACACACAAGCGACGCATCCCAGTCTACTTTCCAGAGAGAGAGAGAGAGAGACCCTAGTTTCATAGGAAATGGACTCGTCTCGAACTACCACCACCTCCTCATTGCGTCAGGCCCGTGCCATCGTATTGAGCTGCCTTTTGAAGAAACATCGTATCGAGTCCTTATCACTGCACACGAGCGGTGTACAGTACGTGCTAGGCCTGTGTAGTAGAGTAACTGATGGGTACCAACAACTGATCACACAAAGTCAACACTGCACAGTTGTGACGATATTCTTGACCATATTCTCTTCGCAGGTACTTACCGGGAGTAAGTTGGGCAAGGATTTTGATCGATTCGTCCGATATAATATGCTGGGCAGATATTTCAGAGAATCTACCAGATGCAAAGTAAGATGCATGTCGCTCTGCACTTTGCGGGATATCTGAAAAGTGAGAATTGGAAGCTCTTGGCGTAAAGCCAGTGCCATCTCAGGTTCAGACAAGCCTGCAGACTGATGCTCCCACCGCTTTGGCTCCTCACCGAACTCCAAAATCATTTTTCTATTCATTCGGCTGAGCTGCAAGCGACAAACTCCCTTTCTCTCTCTTCCACGCATGCAAAAGCTGATGTGTATGGTCAATTCGACGAAGCGTTAGGCTTGCTCTAACTCACCGTGAACAATCCGACAGATGAATGATCTAGCCATCAACTCTGGAATTGAAAATTGAGCCAAAAGGCACGCTGCTTTATGGAGAATTTATTCTCACTTGAGCTGTCTTTGACACACGAATGAAATGACTAAAAAGACGAGTATTGTTCGATCCATCCACACGCAAGATGCTAGGAAAATATGCTCTTGGATTTCCCGGTTGTGTACCACAGGCTTATTGTTACTGCATTCCCCTTTAAGATTTTGCTCGTATGTCCGGTAAATTTATTTTAGTGTAATTTGGATATTTGGGACAGAAGAAACAAACAAACAACAAACAAATCACGGACAAGTAATAAATCTCAAAGAGAATGTATTAGAAAATGCGTAACAAACCCAGTCGCCGAGCAAAGTTAGCGGCCCCTCTCCCGTGAGCCCGGTGCACGGTAGACCAGCCTCACGTGCACCCTCGGCCCGTAGCCCCATGTAAGGGTGAAAATGGATCGGATACGGGCGAATAATGCTTATCCCGTATCCTATCTTATATTTTTTACTCGGATCCGGAGTCGGAGCGGATAGTGCCAGATAATTATTTCTGCATCTCATACCCTGTCCCATATTTTTTGGAGCATTCGTTCTTGAGTTTTTCCGCAAGCTTTCCTGTAACTGTCGGAACATTCGTGACTTAAAGGAACATCCGTAAATTGTTGGAACATCCATGACTTACGGAATATCTGTGAATGTTCTGAATTTTACAGAGATTTTTTGTCGGCGCATCCATGACTTGATGGAACATTCATGAATATTTTATGAGTTGTTACAGAGACTTTCTATGGGAACATCAGGGACTTGGCGGAACATCCGACACTTGCCGGCACATCCAGAAATATTCTAAGTTTTTTTGTCTAATTTGAGATGCTCTTTTGTCCATTTCTTTCCGCATTCTTAACCATTTCTAAGATTAGCAGATCTTCTCCAATTGATGTGTGTGGTCTTGATGGTTGAAAGAGATGTGCATTGGGTTGTAATCGGGACATAGGATGAGTTCTTGTAAAGAATTTTTATTGGGTCCAATTCACGCTTTTCTGGTTGCCTACTCAGTCCTTCACTTAGTTAAAAATCTTATGACTTCCATCAAGATTTTACTTCTATTGAGGACGGAAGTAGCATGCGGTTGTTGGGGGTTACCAATTGGCCAACAAAAGCACAAGTGCTAGATCACGTTGCAGGAAGAGATGCTTCGTGATTTCTTTTGCTTGAGCTTAAACGAGCTCGCATACAACTGAAAATGGTCGGCAAAATCATGTGCTCTGCTTAAACAATACCAAGAGTGTTTAAGCGATCTCCATAAGCCGCCCAAGAAAATAAATCATCAGCAGACGACGGAAACGGACGCCCTTGCTCCCACATATCACACACACGCCAGTATTACTTATGTTCTCGCCCGATCCAAGAAACGGATGCCCCTCTCTCCCACACATAAGACACTTGCCAATATTATTTTCTCGAACGGTCTGCAAGTATTTCTCTTTTTGATCCCCCCCATGAGGTGGATGAATACAGAAATAACCAAGACGCCCATTTGTGTTCTTGTATTGTGTAAGTAGTTAGGTACTATGGATACATATAAACAGAGACTTGCATACGTACTTTGGGCACAGAAGACGTGCCCTCTACAGTGACTGCTTTCAAACTCATAGTACAAAGATTTAGTCTCAAAAAAAGGAAAAACATGAAGGGCATAAACACATGGCCAAAATATACATAGAGCAGCACTGGTGGCCTCCTCCTTATTAGAGCGCCTTCCCAGAGCCAACTCTTCGTCAAACATAAACAGGGGCCTCGCCCCCTGAGCATTTGAGGGCACACGCTTCTCGCTTGTGCGCACTGCGCAGAATGGCAGGAGGAGAACTCATCACGGCTGATGGCGGTTTGCGCGACTACAGTGAAGGCGTCACCTTCTCTGTCGTGGTGGCCTGCCTCGTGGCCTCCTCATTCGGCCTAATCCTCGGCTACGACTCCGGCGTCTCAGGTATGCACTCAACATAGGATAGCTTTTTCTTGTTGATCTGTTTGGTTTGCATTAGCTCATAGATCAACTCTGACTAATTTTTTTTCATGATTTTCCCACATGTAGACGAGTAGACGGTCCCGTAAGTTGTCTCATGCTTAGTCGGTTATATTTTTTTTTTTTTTAGAATCGGGAATATATTGATATTCCAGCCTCTGCATCAAAATGATGCATATAGCTATCATTATTACAAAGTACAGAGAAAGCTCTCTTCCTAATAGCAAAAGCCTAGGATTGAAAGAGCAAGCATAAAAGAAATAAAAACATCTATCTTGCAGCTGAGCAGAACACCACCATCTCCAGGCCATCTCCCACGTCATGACACATCTTCTGCGACAATGAGCACAAAACAGTCATCGGTGTTCCCCGCATCTTAGCCCTAAAACGGATCTAGGACCGCCACCATAAAGACCTGAACATCCTCACATAAATCCAATTTATCGGCTCTATACGTCTTTGTCACACATCACGAATCCAAGAAAAGGACTCACTAAAGATATGCGATAGCATCCACCGACGCTCAAAATTGGATCATGCTTGGAGGAATCAAGCCTGGTCATGCTTAATCGGAAGCCGACGTGTCCAATGTGCTAGCCGCCGTGTAGCTAGACGTCATCCACCATAGGACCTGACAAAGGAGGAGAGATCAACACCGTGCTCACTTTCATGCCACAACCGGGGATTGGATTCTCCCAGACGAACGCTGGCAAGAGGATCCATCAAATTCCTCATTGTACAGGCCGACGTGAGGCATGGACGATCTCATCTTCTTCCTCTTTCAAACCATCCTCATCATCTTCCCTGCTCAGCCTCGACCTCGTCACCACTGCACGCACGCATGGCTGATGATCCACGCCACCGACGGATGCGAAGCGCAGGTTGTGCAACATGGCATGTCGCACTCTGGCCACCGTGTGCACAGGCCAAAGCTCGCCGCGCAGGCTGCTGCCCACCGCGTCGCGCGAGCAGGGCCGCGACGCACGCACCAACCCATGCTCGCCGCATCGCGCGCTGAGGCCTTGTGCAGGCCGCGCCCGCCGCGTCGCACGCAACCGCATCGCGCGAACAGTCCGCGCCGGCCTCGTCGGGACGCCGCCCTCCTCCACTTCAGGAGCATCCGGATCTTGGCGGCCGTCGTTGGATCTTGCCGGACTTCGTCAAGCCGATGACGGGGGTGGATAGATGTACCATTGACTGTCATCTGAGATCCAGCCGCTGCCTTCCTCGCCGTCGCCCCGGGTTGTTCCGGCGTCGGGCTCCGGCGGCGGCCAGGGAGTGGAAAGGGGAAGAGGACCTAAGGCCGGCGGCGCCGCGTTCGCCGCCCGTGTCGCCTGTGGAGGCGACGCGGGGGTTATATTCCTTATGGTAGAACGTAAACCACCCGAGTTCCAGTGTTTCGAGTGTTTGACTCAGGATGCATGTTACATTTATTACTATGTGTTTCTTTAGAGATAAGAGACCCGCTCGCGGACAACAATGCGCCCCTCGGAGACATTCATACAAGAAGGGTGTTTGTGTCTGTGGATATGTACATTTTTTTAAAAAAAAAGTATGCGAGAAAATTTTAAGAGATGGTATGTCATGTGAGTTGATTGCTTCACAAAGTATAACCTATGAACCATACTTGTCAATTTGAAAATATATTAGTCACGGAGACAAGCATAGGAAGGAATCTTTATCGATCTGTCAATTTGGGAGACCACGATTGAGATAAGAAAGGCTAACGTGTACAGCAAGGATATGTGTGTTTGTGCGAGAAATGATGACCGTAACATCAGGATCTTGCAAATTTAATACTATTCGAATGTAATCAAAGATGCCATACTTACGGGGCTACCCATTTACTTAATAATTGAAGCATATAACACTACACAAGAGTTTCTAGTATATCTTTGTAGGGAGCAATCTATAACACTACGCAATGTTGACTCTTTATATCAATACTTCCACATCCAGGATAGAACAACACTTTAAGGATATACTAATACTAACTAATCTTCAACTGTAGGAGACTAGAGCTTCCCACAATGTTTTCGTCGACGTGGCCAGCAATGGAGTCGCCGCGTACCTTTTGCCTGCCGCTGAGTCCACCGCTTTCCAGTTTCGGGGCCGCTCGTCATGCAATCGGGTCATGGGCTGCGTTCACGTTCTGCCTCGCATTGGCCGCCCTCCTGTTCGGCCCCTTTCTGGCCCGCGCCTGCCTCTTGGGCTGGTCCTTACTTCATATGGTCTGCGGGCCTGGTTTTCCTGGCTCCTGCGTGCTCGCGTTGCCCCTTTACAGCCCGACGACAAAGCCCAGCAGAGCCATGCATAGGTACCAGCCCACTGCAGCCACGCAAACGTCCCAGGTTCAAAACGAGTCCACAGCGAGAAGGAAACGCACCACTGAAGCCTGGATATGAAACTGCAAAACGACCTACGCTGATCGTGCGCGGCGGAGCGCGCCCGGCAATCCTTTTTTAGATAAAGGGAAATATATTCATCAAGCAAATGAAAGTATCCCAGCCTCTACGTCTTTCGGCGTATTTAGCTGTTCATTATTACAAACTTTTACTATGGGTAGACTCCGTCTACAACATAGTACCAAAGAGGAATCACCAAACCAAATAAATGGAAATAGCAAACAGTTCATCTCAACTCAACCACACAACCTATTGCTAAACTTCCACCCATGTTTGGCGAAGATGTCCATAGTCACTGTCTCCAAAAGCCGGCATGCCTTTAGCATAGAGGATCTTCCTTCCTCCTTCTGGAAGAGTGACCATGTTCTCATCCAATATGTACCCCTGTAGATTACCTGCATATGAGTTAAAATAGCAGTTTTGTCAAACACAATATCATTACGGCTAAGCCATATTGCCCAACATATGGCGCCTATTCCCACTAGCATAAAGTTTCTTTCCCTAGGCTGAAACCCACTGATCCATCCTCCAAACATGTTGGCAATGCTAACAGGTGGTTTTATACCAAAGGATAATTCAATTAATCTCCAAACTAATCTAGCAAAAGTGCATTCAAAGAAAAGATGTTGTATAGTTTCTAAGTTACTACAAAAACAACACTTATGATTCCCATGCCAACCCCTTCTAGCTAGATTATCCTTGGTGAGAATTACTTCTTTATGCAAGAACCAGAGAAACACTTTAATCTTCAGAGGTACCTTAATTTTCCATAAATAGTTATTAGTTGTAACCACACTTGTATCTATAAATGCCCCGTACATAGACTGAACTGTGAATCTACCATTCTGGTTTAAAGACCATTTAAAAATATCAGATTCATCCCTCAAATGTATCGGAGCTATTTTAGTAACAAGATTGTGCCAAGCTTGCAACTTATGCTTAATCCATGTATATTTCCTTAATCCATGCGCTCATGTGTGCTAGGTGGCGTGACACAAATGGAATCGTTTCTAAGCAAGTTCTTCCCAGAAGTGATTAGCGACATGAAAAACACAAAGCACGATGTCTACTGTAAATATGACAACCAGTGGCTTACCGCGTTCACATCGTCCTTGTTCATCTCGGGCACGCTATCATCACTGGTGGCAAGCCATGTGACAAGGAGGGTGGGCCGCCGGTCCGTCATGCTGATTGGTGGCGCGTTGTTCCTTGCTGGTTCCATCATCAACGCCGCAGCGATGAACATTGCCATGCTCATCATTGGTCGAATGGTACTTGGCTTCGGTATCGGGTTCACCTTACAGGTATGATGACAAGGCATAATAAGAACTTGCACCGGTGCTAGACTGCTAGAGGCCCAACTATTTGTCGACACATTACTTTTTATGGTAAATTCTTGCCCAGTTTTTTAATTATACTCTGCCCAATTTCAACTGATATGTTTAAAAATATGACTACAGGCTGCTCCGGTGTATCTATCAGAGATAGGGCCGGCAAGGTGGCGTGGCGCATTCACCTCAGCTTACAATGCCTTCGTCGTTATCGGTATGTTGTCCGCGACAGCAACCATGTCACAGACCGTATCCCTGAATGGGGCTGGCGTGTCTCTGTTGGTCTGGCCGCCGTCCCAGGCATCATCGTATTTGTTGGAGCCTTCTTCCTATCGGACACTCCTAGCAGTTTAGTCCTACGAGGCCATCCTGATAAAGCTCAAGCCACACTGTAGCGCATCCGTGGGTCAAATGCAGATGTTGATGCCGAATTCAGGGACATCGTCAGTGCTGTAGATAAGGCGTACCAAAACAACAAGGGCGCATTCAAAAGGTTATTCAGTAAACAATACAGACATTACCTAGCAATCGGGGTGGCTATACCTGTGTTCTTCGAGTTCACAGGTATGATCGTCATTGCCATTTTCTCTCCATTGTTGTTTCGAACGGTTGGGTTCAGTAGTCAAATGCGACGAGCTTTTACGCTGTATAAAGGTTTCCGGGCCTTTGAAGAGGCTTGAGACCGTGGCCGACTCACACGAGGAAACGCAATCCCCTAAAAAAAAACACGAGGAAACGCAAAGCCCGATATGGCTTCAACGGGCCGCAGCCGGCGTGATCTCTGGTCTGTTCGGCTCTGCGCAAAGTCTAGTAGGGGTCGGTCCCGCACTGCCACGGCTGGCGTGGCGCGTACATCGTGACATCTGAGATGTGAGCCATCAGGTTCAGTTCATCTGGATCAGCCTGTTCATTTGGCTGGTGTTGATAAGCCGCGGCTGATTTTTGTGAGAGAAAAATACTGCTGGCTGGTTGGTGCTGATAAGCCGCGGCTGATTTTTGTGAGAGAAAAATACTGTTGGCTGGTGGCTGATAAGCCAAATGAACCGACAACACAAACGGCGCATCCCGGTCCACTGTCGCGAGTGAGACTCTAGTTTCATTGGAAATGGACTCGTCTCGAACTACCACCTCTTCATTGCGTCAGGCCAGTTACAACGTATTGAGCCCCCCGTTTGAAGAAAACATCGTATCGAATAATCTACCAGATGCAAAGTAAGATGCCTGTCGCTCTGCACTTTGTTGAGAATTCATTCATCTGAAAAGTGAGAACCTGAAACACTAACTCAACGTGAACTGAAGAGGGAACCAAAAGGCACGCCGCTTTATAGAGAATTTATGCTCGCTTGAGCTGTCTTTGACACACGAATGAAGTGACTAAAAAGAAGAGTACCGTTCGATCCATTCAAATGAAAGATGCTCCGGAAATATGCTCTTGAATTTCCGGGTTGGTTACCCACAGGCTAATTGTTACTATATTCCCCTCTGAATTTTGCTCGTATGTCCGGTAAATTTATTTTAGTGCAATTTGGATATTTGGGACAGAAGAAACAAACAAACAACAAATAAATCACGGACAAGTAATTCCCAAAAAGAATGTAGGAGTACGTTATTAGAAAATGTGTACTGTATAAATGAACTTGCATTGTTAACCTTGGGCTTTGTTTAGCAATAAAGTGGCATTCCAAAACTGTTTATTTTCTGTTTTGTGTGGTCTTGTTAGTTGGAAGCATTATTTTATTTTTGGATAAAATCATACTATGATTCTATAGCACAACACAACACAGCAATGGTCGAACCATAATTGGAGTAGAATATCTGCAAATCATGCCCCCAACCAAAAAAAAAAAGAAAGAAAATAGAGTAAAAATTACTAGCATCTCAAATCAGATCGCTCCCATCTCAGATGCGAATAGGGATGAAAATGGTCGAAAACGATCGAAAAATATCGTAAACCACTTTCACTTATATAATTTTATTTCGGAGTCTGAATCAAAAACGGTAACATCAAAAATAGTTACGGCATCAGAAATAATGAAAACATCAAAAAAGAAGTTATCTGAGCGGAAACTTATCGATGTCGGTCAGAAAATGACTTTCACATCGGATAGGCGCGATGACAATGAGGCGGCCAGCCTATGTGACAAACGACGAGGAGACAAACAAGCAATATATTTTCCAATGTGAATATGAATGAACGAAAGAATGCCCAAATCATTTTTGAACCAGATTTCATAATTGTCACTCCAATACCGTCCAACTTTCGGTAAATTTTTTAATAAAACGGAAAAAAGTAAAAATGCATTATTAGTTCTGGAAAAATACTGTTTTGTTTTGGTCCCTAGATGCGAAGGACGGCCCCCCTTTTTTTTTTCTCGAAAACGCATGAGAGCTACGCTTCATTATATTAAAAAGAATGATGATGGGCAGAGCCCGTACAACACACACACCACACACACACTTGTTACTTGTTTTACATTCGCGCCTGTTACATTTAAAGGACGACCATAGATGCTACCTATTCTACAGGCAATGGGGCTGTTAGAAAGGAGACTCCTTTCGCACCAGCCAACTCCCAAAGATATCTCTCCTCCGCCGCCTGAACCAAAACTGCTGGCAAGCTGGGAGGGATTCCATCAAAAACACACCTGTTCCTGTGATTCCAAAGGGTCCAAGCGCCCAAAATGACAATAGAATTGAAACCCTTTTTAGCTAGACCTCCAGGCGTATTACCTGCCACCCTCCACCAATCCATAAAGGAGTGAGCATCAGGCTGGGGAGATAAATCCTGCAAGCCAACTTGCTCTAGAAGACGAAACCAGAATTGTCTCGCAAAAACGCATGCAACCAGAATGTGGTCAATGGTTTCGTCCTCCTGATCACACAGCGGACACTTCTCCGGATGGTTCAGACCTCGACGTGCTAACCGATTAGCTGTCCAGCATATGTTATGTGCTACCAACCACATGAAGAAACGGCATTTAGGAGGCGCCCAAGATTTCCAAATTTTCAAGTATGGCTCAAAAGAGATCGATCCCATGAACATGCTTTCGTAGGCCGACTTTGCAGAATAGACCTTATTTGGAGTGAACCTCCAGAAGTGGGTATCATTCACTCCATGCTGCAGCTCCATGTCAAGAAGTATGTCCCAGAGAAGGAGATACTCCACTATCACTCCCACTGTGTATGGCCCTTTTATGTCAGAAATCCAAGTCCTGTTTGTGAGTGCTTCCTGGACAGTACGCTTGCTAACTCTCCGCTTAGGTATGGTTGCAAAGAGTCGAGGAGCAATATCAATGATCCGCTGCCCATGTAGCCAACGATCCGTCCAGAAAAACGTGCTAGCACCATCACCAATTTCAGATTGCATTGCCACTGAAAAGAGAGCACGGACCTTCTCGGGAATCTGAATCGGTAGGGCTGCCCATGGTCTGTCCGGTTCAGTTCTCTCCAACCACAGCCATCTCATGCGGAGTGCCCAGCCCAGCTCTTTCAAACTTGATATGCCAAGACCACCTAACTCCAAGGGCCGGCACACCTTGCCCCAAGCTACCAGGCAGTGTCCGCCCTTGGCCTCTTTTCTACCACGCCATAAGAATGCTCGCCTGATTTTGTCAATCTCCTTTAGGGCCCATGCTGGAAGGTCAATGGCCATAGCAAGATAGATGAGCATCCCAGTGAGTACAAACTGAACTAGTACTCGTCGTCCCGCCCGATTCATCAAATCAGCCTTCCAACCTGGTAGCTGATCAGCAATTTTGTCAATAATCGGCTGAACCTGCTCCCTTGTGAGTTTCTTCAGAGAAAGTGGCAAGCCCAGATAACGACAAGGGAAGTCCGAAATGTCACACGGCAAGCCCAGATAACGACAAGGACGGCCCCCCTAAAAATTACATTTCAGATTCGCATAATAATAACTTCCTTCACAGGTCAGAGCAGAGTATCCGGCCCCTACAATAATAATCTCTACCTATCTAAATCCCGTGCCGTTCTCCGGCCTCTGATTGGTGGAGCTACTGTTCATCAATTTCCACCGTCGATTTCGCAGCCGATGTCTCCTCCGTCGTCCATTGTTCCATGTACCACCCAACCTCGCCGAGAAGTTTCGAGCGCTCTCGTCCTCCGCCGCAGCTTCTCCACAGCTCGTACAGCCCTGAGCTCCTCCACGAATCGCGGCCGCTCCTCGCGGCACAAGCAGCGTTCGGCAAGTCGGCGACATGGACATACTCTCCGGCGGCTGAGGCAGGGAGCAAGCTGCGGGAGAAGAGGGAGGAGCTGCGGTGTCCACGGAGGTCGCCAACTGGTACTGCGCTGACGGTAGCTCCTTCCAGTCTTCCACCATTGCCGGCCCGCCTGTAACTCCCCCGCTCGCCTGCCTCCCTCTACCGTCTTCGGCGTAGCGGCCTGTCGTACCCCATTTCTGGAGTACTTAGTGTTTCCCGTATCAGTCCCTGGATCAGTAGCTGATACGACACTTTCACAGAATGCTTCACAGCAAATACTTTATTTATATTACCGAGAGTCATTACAAGCCTTTGGATACATAAAGGTCTTTTTACAGATGAGGCGAGCAGCCTCAACACTCACAGACATCACTCTCAAAGGCTGACGCAGCAGCCAGAGCTATCACTGAATCTAACGGAAGACGACAGGCTCCACTCCTACTGGCATCGCTTGAGCGTAGGCCGAACTCTACTCTTCATCACCGTCAGCTTGAAAGTCATACTCAGGCTCATCTTCTGAATGATTTAAGCAAGAGTGAGTACTTAAGGTACTCAGCAAGCCTAACACGAGGGTTTTGATTATGCAAGGGATTATCAAGGATAGGCTGAGTTTTATCGACAAGGCGAGAAAGCCAAGTTTATGCAGGGTTGTTTTGAAAACAAAGCATTTCGCAATTCTAATCAGATGTTTGTAGATAAATAGTGGGGTTGGGCGGCCCTGGGGGAGATGCAATCCATCCCGCCAGTTCCTCAATTTTATCACTGGCCGACAACCAGCACACGGCTCCAAACCGGCGTTTTCCAAAAACACACCAAGGGAACTCACGCGGAAAATCTAATCATAGTGTGGCCGATGCTTTCGCGTTGTCCAATACCGTGGAACACGGCTTTCCGGAAAGATTTTTAACCTTGGCCAAGGGTGCACAAATTTCCCCACAAGGTGGTCCAGTCCTCCCTATCGTCATAGTTTGGACTGTCCCACTAAAGGTTCCATACCTACTTGGTACCACCACGGCATCCCCCACGGACATCACCAGGGGCTTCACAATCATAATAATATGGCCAGTCATAAATGCCGGATCTCGAACACCCACCAACGAACGAGTCTTCTCCTGGGACTCCGTTGCAATCTCCTGCCTCCGGGGGGTACCGGGTGAGTACTAGTAGGGTGTGGTTCCAATTCCGTGCCCATTCACGGCTTGTGGCTGCGCGAGGGGTGCTAGGCAAAGGCGGCACAAGAACCGGTCCTTATACGACCGAACCAGGCATCTTCAATAGCCAATCCACAAGTGGAAGGGCGTCCCAGAGATAGCCTCCCCACTGAGGACTACCTCGCCTGGTCCCGCCAGAACAATATCCCTCACTAGGGTTGCACTTATTATTAACCACCCAATTTCCACATTTACACACACCACCAAGACACACGCATTTACACGAAAATCATGTGAGCAAAATTAATTAAACACAAGTGAAAGTCCTAAGCAGCGAGCATATCAACAATTCATTAATTAAATTAATGATGTTGATTCCTAGGGCTAACAAGGATACAGGATATAATCAAGTCAAGGCAGGCAATCCAATATTGCATAGGACCATTCTAGCATTTAAATTCATTTAAATACCATGCAATTTATTTATAAATAGCTCTAATTAGGATATTTGCAAACATAGGATCAATATGATCAATGGAAGTTAGACTTGCCTTCACCAAACTCCTCTTCCTCTAAATCCTCGTAATCGGGATCCTCAGCTTCCTCTTCGTCTTGATTATCTATCGATTAAAAGAATAAATCTACCGTTTGCCAACAAATTAACAGAGCAATAAATCCGAATAAAATCCAAATAAAACCAGATGGGAGTTGATTTTGGTGGTACTGGATAGATCATGATTTTAGATGAATTTTGGCGCAAGTTTCGCCAAAATCGGAGTTGGAATGAAAAAGGTATTGATTTTTGATGTAAAAGAAAGGAAATTGATTAGGATGTGATTATCATAATTAAATATAACCATCATCCTAATTTTCCAGTGTGTAGCAAAGGTTGGAATATGGCTAGGAATGATTATTGGATTTTTGAGGAATTTTGGGAATTTTTCTGATATTGGAAATGTGGCCGAAATGATTTTCTGTGTATGTTCTCGGGTGCGCGTAGCATTTTCCAGCGATTTGTCTGACTGACCGGTGGGCCAAAGGGCCCAGCGGGGTCCGCCGGTTACTGTTTTGTGCACCGGATCCACAGAACGGTGGACCGGGCTGAAATGAGTGGCTGGTCCACGATGCGCCGAGTCCGCCACGTGGGCAGGCGACTCGGTCGCTGCGGGCCCACGCGCCGACGTGGAGTGCCACGTCGGACGCGGCGGGGCTGGGTCGGCGCGCGGTGGCGCGCGGCGGCGGCCTCGCCGGAATCGTCGCCGGCGGCTACTACCGGCGGCGAGAGGGAGCAAGAAGTACACCCCCGAGTTCAGCGCGCTACGGCGAGTGCGAAGGTGGAAGATGTTGTCGACGAGGTTGACGAGAGCGGCGGCGCGACGTCGCCGGAGTTGGCGGTGCGCCGGCGAGAAAAGGGGAAAGGTGAGGGGGGTGCGATTTGATCGAGTGTGAGCGGTCGCGCGGGTGCGCGGAGGTGCGGGGAGTCGCACAGACATCTCGGCCGGGCCGGAGGGAGCTCACGGCGATCGGCGGCGAGAGGAAAGGGCGGCGGCCATGGCGGCGCTTGATGCGCGGGCGTCGCAGAAGCGCGAGAGAGGAAAAGTGAGAGCGCAGGAGGGAGAGAGGATCACGGCGAACCTAAAGGTGCTATACGTTGACGTGGAGAAGGGCCGGAGCGGCGGCACGAGCTCGCCGGAGCTCGGCGGCGCGCCGGGGTGCGCGGGAGAAAGAAGAGATGCGCACGTGCGAGAGTGTGCTTGAGTGGGTGCGGACGTGCGTGCGAGTGCAAGGGAGCTAATGGTGGCCTCGGCGTGCTCGTGTGTGGCCGGGAGTGTGGCCGGCGGCGAGAGGGCACGGCGGCTAATCGGAGCTAGGGGAGATGATACTTGCGCTAGCTAACAGTCGACGAGATCATGCGCAAGAGAGAGAGATGTGCGTGGAGGTGCTCACCGTGCTCTCGGCTAAACGAGAGAAAGAGCGGAAGAATGCCGGCGGCGAAGACGGCGGATGGCGGCGCTAGGGTTCCAAAGTTCTCGACCTGCGATCCACGGCTGCGGACGAGGTGAGCACGACAAGATCGAGCGCGGAAAGGAGATGCCAGAGGTGGAAGATGTTGACGTCGAGACTCACCGTCGACAGAGAAAGAGCTCACCGGAGAGTTCACCGGACTTGAGCGAGAAAGGGGGAAAAGAACAGTGGAGTGCTCGGAAGTGAGTGAGGGAGTGAAATGAAATGAGAGAAGGATAGAGAGGGTCTGCCCCTTGCTTTATAGCCAGCAATGGCGGTTCGAGGGGGCTGCTAGGTCGGTTTTGCCGGCGAGAAATATCTCGCCGGACTGGAGCTCGACGCGACGCGCGAAGGCGGTTCGCGAGCTTCGATGATCGGCGGTGACGCGCGAGAGAAGCTTGAGCAGTGCTCGGGACGCGACGGAGCGAGGGAAGGGGCGACTGTGGCTGACGACGCGGAATGGAGCTCGCCGGATTTATAGGAAACTTGGCGCGCGCGTTAAGGAGAGGAAGGGAGTGACGGGACGGGGCAGTGGAGGCGGTTGAGCTGCGCACGAGCTTCACGTGATGCTCCTGTGGCGTGGAAACGACGGGGCAGTTCGCCGGCAGGGAGGAATGGGCGGCGGCGCAAATCGCGCCGGCGCGAGGAGGGAGACGACGCGGCGCCGGGCCCACACGTCAGCGACAGGAGCGGGAGAGGGAGAGGGCCGGGCTGGCGCGGCGGTGCTGGGCCGGGAGCGAAGCGGCCCAGGCGGGAGAGAAGGAGAGATGAGGGAGGTGGGCCGGCCGGGAGAAAAAGAAATAGCGCGGCCCGATATCAGATAAAGGTTTGATCTTTTTGCTGAGTTTGAATTTGAATGAATTTTGAATTCATTCAAAAGAAGGGATTGAAACCAGCACTCAAACAAATCATGAAAAACTCGAATATGCATATGGTGACTTTTATGCATCGCTTAAAATTCAAAATCTTTTAGTTTTTGCTATTAACTAAAGCTAGCAAATTGATTTTAATTGAAAAGTTTTAAAAAGTTCAAATTTTTAGTGATTTTTTGACAACGGTGAAAACGCGGGTCGCTACAACCTACCCCACTTAAAGAGAATCTCGTCCCCGAGATTCCGGCTCTTCCTCGAAAAGGTAAGGGAACTCTCGCTTGAGATCATCTTCTCTTTCCCATGTTGCCTCTGCCTCAGTGTGATTACTCCACTGAACTCGACAAAACCTTATAGCATTCCTCCTTGTTAGTCGAGTTGCTACATCCAAAATCCTTATCGGCCTTTCCTGATATCTGAGGTCAGGCTGTAAGTCCATCACTTCAGGTGGGATTATTTCCTCTGGCTTTCTCAGGCATTTCTTTAATTGTGACACGTGAAAAACATCGTGTACATCGGACATTTCCTCGGGAAGCTCGAGGCGATATGCCACGGCTCCTATCTTCTTAAGTACCTTGAAAGGTCCAATGTACCTCGGTGCCAACTTTCCTTTTATCTGGAATCTCCGGGTTCCTCGGATCGGCGACACTTTGAGATACACGTAATCTCCAACTTCAAAGTTCAAATCTCTGCGTCGGGTATCTGCATAACTTTTCTGTCTGCTTTGGGCTGCCTTTAAATTTTCCCTGACCAGAGCTACTTTCTCTTCTGCATCTCTGATAACTGCAGGTCCGAAGAAAGAACGTTCTCCAACTTCTGACCACATCAGCGGGGTTCTGCATTTTCTGCCATACAGTGCCTCAAATGGTGACATCTGTAAACTGGCTTGATAACTGTTATTATACGAGAACTCTGCAAAGGACAAACTTTTCTCCCAGTCTTTCCCATAAGCTAGTACACTTGCCCTCAACATGTCTTCCAGGATTTGATTCACCCTTTCTGTCTGACCATCGGTCTGTGGGTGATATGCTGAACTATAATCCAGTCTTGTTCCGAGCAACTTATGCAAACTTTTCCAGAATATCGAAGTAAACTGTGTGCCTCGATCTGACACTATTCTGCGAGGAACTCCATGCAACTTGAGCACATTGTCTATGTACAGTTGAGCATAATGATTTCCTCTGTATACCGTCTTCACAGGAATAAAGTGTGCCACTTTTGTTAGTCTATCCACAATAACCCATATGGAATCATACCCTTTCTGGGTACGGGGTAACCCTACGATGAAATCCATACTGATCTCATCCCATTTCCATTCCGGAACATGGAGGGGTTGTAATAATCCTGCAGGTCTTTTATATTCGGCTTTTACTCTGCTGCAGATGTCACAACGTGCAACAAATTCTGCTATGTCTCTTTTCATTCCTGTCCACCAATATTTCTGTTTCAGGTCCATGTACATTTTGGTGCTTCCAGGATGAATAGAGTATGCTGAGTTATGGGCTTCATCCATAATCAGCTTCTGATATCCACCAGTTTTTGGCACACAAATTCTATCCTTGTACCATAGGGTGCCCTGATTATCTACTCGAAATCCAGGGGCTTTATCCAACCCTGTCATTTTCTTTAGCTCATTTATTTCCTCATCTGATTCCTGAGCTGTTCTGATTTGCTTTTCCAGGGTCGGTTCCACACATAAGGTATTCAGACGGCCTGGCTTGGCAAAGTGGAGATTTAATTGTTTAAATTCTTCCACAAGCTCGGAGCTTCGTCTCCGCATTTTAATCCCATTATTCTGAGATTTGCGGCTCAACGCATCGGCAACCACATTTGCCTTTCCAGGATGGTAGTGAATTTCCAGGTTATAATCTTTTATTAATTCCAACCATCTTCTCTGCCTGAGATTTAAATCTGGCTGTGTGAAAATATATTTCAGACTCTTGTGATCCGTATATATTTCACATTTATTGCCAATCAAATAATGCCTCCAAATTTTGAGAGCATGCACAACTGCTGCTAGCTCCAAATCATGGGTAGGATAATTCTGTTCATGTGTTTTCAACTGCCTTGATGCGTATGCAATCACTCGGTCATCTTGCATAAGCACACATCCCAATCCTTGTCGAGATGCGTCGCAATATACGACAAAATCTCTGTGTATGTCTGGTAAGGCCAGCACTGGGGCTGTGGTTAACTTTTTCTTTAATTCCTGAAAACTTCTCTCACAAGCTTCTGTCCATTTGAATTCTTTTCCCTTCTGTGTCAAAGCTGTCATTGGTCTTGCTATTTTTGAGAAACCTTCAATAAATTTGCGGTAATAACCAGCTAGACCAAGGAAACTCCGGACTTCTGTCACAGTGGTTGGTTGCTTCCAATTAAGGACTGCCTCAACTTTGGCTGGATCCACTGATATTCCTTCTTCCGTCAGTATGTGACCAAGGAATGCCACTTTATTTAACCAAAATTCACATTTACTGAACTTAGCATATAATTCATGAGCTCTCAATTTTTCTAACACAATCCTCAAATGCTGCTCGTGCTCTTCTGCACTTTTGGAGTAGATAAGTATGTCGTCAATGAAAACAACGACAAACCGATCTAACTCCTCCATAAACACCTTATTCATCAGATTCATGAAGTATGCAGGTGCATTTGTCAATCCAAATGGCATCACTGTGAACTCATACTGACCATATCTGGTGACAAAAGCTGTCTTGAGAATATCACATTCCCTGATTTTTAGCTGATAATACCCCGATCTTAAATCAATTTTGGAGAAATACTTGGCTCCCTTTAATTGGTCAAATAAATCGTCGATCCTGGGCAACGGATATTTATTCTTGATGGTGACTTCATTCAAAGAGCGGTAGTCTATGCACATTCTGAGACTGCCATCTTTCTTTTTAACAAAAAGAACAGGTGATCCCCACGGTGATGAGCTTGGTCTGATAAATCCTTTTTCCTGTAACTCTGCTATTTGTGCCTTTAATTCTGCTAGCTCAGTTGCTGCCATTCTATACGGTCTCTTTGCTATCGGAGCTGTGCCGGGAATAAGGTCAATGATGAACTCTATGTCTCTGTCAGGTGGCATGCCTGGCAATTCTTCTGGAAACACATCAGGATATTCGCAGACCACTGGCACTTCCTCCAACGGTCTTGCTTCCATATTATGAACCATAGGTGCAACTTTTGACCTTTTTGGTTCACATACCACTTTAATTCCTTTGTGATTTACCAGGGTGACTTTCCTGGTGTCGCAGGCTATATTGCCTTGGTGCTTACTCAACCAGTCCATTCCGAGGATAACATCTATCCCTTCGGATTCTAGGACTACTAAGTTCGCTAGGAACTCTACCCCACTTAAAAGGATCTTAACCCGTGGGCATCCCAAATAACTTTTGGTTTCGGCCCCGGGAGTCCGAATTATCAGGGGTTGTTTTAGCATGACAGTTGGCAAACCATTTGCAGCAACAAACTTCGAAGAAACAAACGAATGCGAAGCTCCAGAATCAAACAAAACGGTTGCAAGGATGGAGTTGACAAGATACTCACCAAGAACTACATCAGGAGTGTCCTCAACTTCATCTGCATTAATATGATTGACCTTTCCGCGGCCAAAAGATTGATTATTCCTCCGCTGCTGTCCAGAGGGCGGTTGTCCACCACGACCATTTCCAGAAGCTGCAGTTCTGGCACTGTTTGATTGATGCTGCTGAGTAGTAGCATTATTCTGGCTCAAGTAGGGGCATCTAGCAATCATGTGACCAGGCTCACGGCAGTGAAAACAAGTCCTTTTATCATAGTTGTTTGGTTGCACAACACTGGAACTACTCCTCTGCTGACTACCAGAATTTTGACTGCGATATGATGATGCTGAGTTTGATTGATTGGACGCTGAGGTCCTGTACTGCATGGTAGACTGATATTTCGGCTTCTGAAAATTATTATTAAACCTCGGCTTCTGATTTCTTTCCTGCTGCTTAAACTTTTGCGCATTGAATTTGCGCTTCCTATCATGATCAATGTGAGAGCGGGCATCTTCCAACAAAAGTGCACGGTTCATGAGAGTGTTGAAATCAGGATAAATATGAGTAACCAACTGCACTTTTAATCCAGGATTAAGCCCCTTTCTGAAGCGATCCTGCTTCTTCTTGTCAGTATTAACATCATCAGGAGCATATCTGGCCAATTTCATGAATTTCCTGATATATTGATTTACTGTCATTGCCCCCTGCTTCAGAGAGCGGAATTCATCAGCCTTCATCTCAATCACACCTTCTGGGATGTGATACCTCCTGAATTCTTCCTGAAATTCCTCCCAAGTAATAGCATCTGCATTTTCTGCACCTTCACGGTAATTATCCCACCATTCTCCTGCTGCTCCCTTGAGCTGGTGAGATGCCAGAAGAACTTTTTCTCTGTCATCAGCATTTACCAAGTGCAACTTCTTGGTGATATCACGTAGCCAATCATCAGCTGCCAGAGGATCTTCCTCAGTACCCTCGAAGGTCGGAGGCCTGAGTCTCATGAATTCTGACATTTTGCTCTGCTGACCAGGAGCTCTGTCCATAAGTCCCTGTGCAATAATTTCCATCAAGCGGGTCTGATTATCCATCACAGCTACTAGGTTGGTGACAGGTGCTGCGGGTATTCTTCCACCTCTTCCACCACCTCTTCTACCACCTCTTCTACCACCTCTACCACGGTTCTGTTGTCCTTCATTTCTGTTCTGGTCATCATTTTCTCCAACCTCATCCTGTACTTCCTGCTGATTTTGACTCACTTCTTCATCCTGATAATCTTGTTCATTATCATGTCTGCCTCCACCTCTACCTCCTCCTCTACCTCTGCCACGCTGATTATTTCCACCTCTACCACGTCCACGCCCTGCATTGTGGACGTCATTCTGCTCATCCTCTTGAGCGTTACGCTCTCGGCGTTGACGCTGCTGAATTCTGGCAGATCTTTTGGGAGGCATCTGATGGAGAGATTAGCAAGAAGGTGAGATAGACACTCGGGCGATTAACTAAACTACGAGGCGAAACTACAAAACTACGAGGCAAAACAAACAAGATAAATGGAAAAGAAATTCCAAAGATCTTGCAAGCACACATACAAAATAGAACCAGCATCATTACATCATTACAGCAAGCCTATTCACAATAACAAGGTTCGATCATACATACCCAAGTCCTTTTATTTATATACAAGGACTCGACGATCTACGACTCGACCACAAGGCGACTCTGACTCGAAACTACCGAGACACACTACTGACACACTTGACACTACTAGACACTACGACTCAGGGCAACGGCTGCCACTACTAACTAGCAAGGCTACTCCATGGCGCCAACTCTGCTGCTCAGGCGTCGAAGCCACGGTCCTGGCGCCACTCTGCGTAGAGGTCGAACGGGTCCTGGGTGAGGTCGACGGTGCCAGTGCTGATCAGCCTGTAGTACTCGTCGAGGTCCACATCTCCAACAAGGCGGGGTCCTGCTGGTGCCTCTGGTGCAGGCGAGTCGATCACCACAAACTCGTCCATGTCCATCTCATCGTCAGTGCCAGTGAGATCGATGACGTTGTCCGCCACCGACTCACTCCCTGACGACACGTCCACCACAGGCTCGTCCTCCATCGGCTCCTCCTCGGAGTCTCCGACAGTCTCAAGGGCGGCCTCCAGCTCTGCTGCCCAACGGGCAAGCTCCTCAGAGTCGTCTGCCGGCTCAACCTCGGGGGAGTCCACGGTCGTCTCTGAACCTGCAAGTGTAGTGGAGTCCTCCTCCGTGTCGGTCGGACAAGCGTAGTGGTAGTGTCCGTGCGGTCCTCCTGTCCTCACTGTGAAGTGGCGGCGGGGTCCTCCGTGCTCCTCGTGGCAGTACCTGTAGTGGCTGTTGAGCTTACGGATCAGGTACATCGCATCCTCCTCCCAGAAACGACGGGTGTAGTCTAGGGTCCACTGCAGACGGTCCCTCTCAGCCTGACAGGCGGCAAGCTGAGCCTGTGCCTGCGCAAGCTGAGCTCTGGTCTCTGCCAGACGGCGCTGGTCCTCGCCCCACCTCTCGGCGGTCTGCTCGAGAACGCGGGCAGTCTGGGCGCGCTGCGCCTCAAGCTGGTCAAGCTCCTGACGAAGGGCCTCCATCTGTTCAACAAAATGTTGAAAAGACGGTAAGTACCGGTGAAAATAATTTTATAAATAGAAATAAGGTAAGGGAGATTTTATAAAGTAAAACTTTACAAAATATCGCACTCTTCTCACTCGTTTTCAACCTATGGTTTGGCCTACGGACAAGCATCGCTCTGATACCACTCTGTCGTACCCCATTTCTGGAGTACTTAGTGTTTCCCGTATCAGTCCCTGGATCAGTAGCTGATACGACACTTTCACAGAATGCTTCACAGCAAATACTTTATTTATATTACCGAGAGTCATTACAAGCCTTTGGATACATAAAGGTCTTTTTACAGATGAGGCGAGCAGCCTCAACACTCACAGACATCACTCTCAAAGGCTGACGCAGCAGCCAGAGCTATCACTGAATCTAACGGAAGACGACAGGCTCCACTCCTACAGGCATCGCTTGAGCGTAGGCCGAACTCTACTCTTCATCACCGTCAGCTTGAAAGTCATACTCAGGCTCATCTTCTGAATGATTTAAGCAAGAGTGAGTACTTAAGGTACTCAGCAAGCCTAACACGAGGGTTTTGATTATGCAAGGGATTATCAAGGATAGGCTGAGTTTTATCGACAAGGCGAGAAAGCCAAGTTTATGCAGGGTTGTTTTGAAAACAAAGCATTTCGCAATTCTAATCAGATGTTTGTAGATAAATAGTGGGGTTGGGCGGCCCTGGGGGAGATGCAATCCATCCCGCCAGTTCCTCAATTTTATCACTGGCCGACAACCAGCACACGGCTCCAAACCGGCGTTTTCCAAAAACACACCAAGGGAACTCACGCGGAAAATCTAATCATAGTGTGGCCGATGCTTTCGCGTTGTCCAATACCGTGGAACACGGCTTTCCGGAAAGATTTTTAACCTTGGCCAAGGGTGCACAAATTTCCCCACAAGGTGGTCCAGTCCTCCCTATCGTCATAGTTTGGACTGTCCCACTAAAGGTTCCATACCTACTTGGTACCACCACGGCATCCCCCACGGACATCACCAGGGGCTTCACAATCATAATAATATGGCCAGTCATAAATGCCGGATCTCGAACACCCACCAACGAACGAGTCTTCTCCTGGGACTCCGTTGCAATCTCCTGCCTCCGGGGGGTACCGGGTGAGTACTAGTAGGGTGTGGTTCCAATTCCGTGCCCATTCACGGCTTGTGGCTGCGCGAGGGTGCTAGGCAAAGGCGGCACAAGAACCGGTCCTTATACGACCGAACCAGGCATCTTCAATAGCCAATCCACAAGTGGAAGGGCGTCCCAGAGATAGCCTCCCCACTGAGGACTACCTCGCCTGGTCCCGCCAGAACAATATCCCTCACTAGGGTTGCACTTATTATTAACCACCCAATTTCCACATTTACACACACCACCAAGACACACGCATTTACACGAAAATCATGTGAGCAAAATTAATTAAACACAAGTGAAAGTCCTAAGCAGCGAGCATATCAACAATTCATTAATTAAATTAATGATGTTGATTCCTAGGGCTAACAAGGATACAGGATATAATCAAGTCAAGGCAGGCAGTCAAATATTGCATAGGACCATTCTAGCATTTAAATTCATTTAAATACCATGCAATTTATTTATAAATAGCTCTAATTAGGATATTTGCAATCATAGGGTCAATATGATCAATGGAAGTTAGACTTGCCTTCACCAAACTCCTCTTCCTCTAAATCCTCGTAATCGGGATCCTCAGCTTCCTCTTCGTCTTGATTATCTATCGATTAAAAGAATAAATCTACCGTTTGCCAACAAATTAACAGAGCAATAAATCCGAATAAAATCCAAATAAAACCAGATGGGAGTTGATTTTGGTGGTACTGGATAGATCATGATTTTAGATGAATTTTGGCGCAAGTTTCGCCAAAATCGGAGTTGGAATGAAAAAGGTATTGATTTTTGATGTAAAAGAAAGGAAATTGATTAGGATGTGATTATCATAATTAATTATAATCATCATCCTAATTTTCCAGTGTGTAGCAAAGGTTGGAATATGGCTAGGAATGATTATTGGATTTTTGAGGAATTTTGGGAATTTTTCTGATATTGGAAATGTGGCCGAAATGATTTTCTGTGTATGTTCTCGGGTGCGCGTAGCATTTTCCAGCGATTTGTCTGACTGACCGGTGGGCCAAAGGGCCCAGCGGGGTCCGCCGGTTACTGTTTTGTGCACCGGATCCACAGAACGGTGGACCGGGCTGAAATGAGTGGCTGGTCCACGATGCGCCGAGTCCGCCACGTGGGCAGGCGACTCGGTCGCTGCGGGCCCACGCGCCGACGTGGAGTGCCACGTCGGACGCGGCGGGGCTGGGTCGGCGCGCGGTGGCGCGCGGCGGCGGCCTCGCCGGAATCGTCGCCGGCGGCTACTACCGGCGGCGAGAGGGAGCAAGAAGTACACCCCCGAGTTCAGCGCGCTACGGCGAGTGCGAAGGTGGAAGATGTTGTCGACGAGGTTGACGAGAGCGGCGGCGCGACGTCGCCGGAGTTGGCGGTGCGCCGGCGAGAAAAGGGGAAAGGTGAGGGGGGTGCGATTTGATCGAGTGTGAGCGGTCGCGCGGGTGCGCGGAGGTGCGGGGAGTCGCACAGACATCTCGGCCGGGCCGGAGGGAGCTCACGGCGATCGGCGGCGAGAGGAAAGGGCGGCGGCCATGGCGGCGCTTGATGCGCGGGCGTCGCAGAAGCGCGAGAGAGGAAAAGTGAGAGCGCAGGAGGGAGAGAGGATCACGGCGAACCTAAAGGTGCTATACGTTGACGTGGAGAAGGGCCGGAGCGGCGGCACGAGCTCGCCGGAGCTCGGCGGCGCGCCGGGGTGCGCGGGAGAAAGAAGAGATGCGCACGTGCGAGAGTGTGCTTGAGTGGGTGCGGACGTGCGTGCGAGTGCAAGGGAGCTAATGGTGGCCTCGGCGTGCTCGTGTGTGGCCGGGAGTGTGGCCGGCGGCGAGAGGGCACGGCGGCTAATCGGAGCTAGGGGAGATGATACTTGCGCTAGCTAACAGTCGACGAGATCATGCGCAAGAGAGAGAGATGTGCGTGGAGGTGCTCACCGTGCTCTCGGCTAAACGAGAGAAAGAGCGGAAGAATGCCGGCGACGAAGACGGCGGATGGCGGCGCTAGGGTTCCAAAGTTCTCGACCTGCGATCCACGGCTGCGGACGAGGTGAGCACGATAAGATCGAGCGCGGAAAGGAGATGCCAGAGGTGGAAGATGTTGACGTCGAGACTCACCGTCGACAGAGAAAGAGCTCACCGGAGAGTTCACCGGACTTGAGCGAGAAAGGGGGAAAAGAACAGTGGAGTGCTCGGGAGTGAGTGAGGGAGTGAAATGAAATGAGAGAAGGATAGAGAGGGTCTGCCCCTTGCTTTATAGCCAGCAATGGCGGTTCGAGGGGGGCTGCTAGGTCGGTTTTGCCGGCGAGAAATATCTCGCCGGACTGGAGCTCGACGCGACGCGCGAAGGCGGTTCGCGAGCTTCGATGATCGGCGGTGACGCGCGAGAGAAGCTTGAGCAGTGCTCGGGACGCGACGGAGCGAGGGGAGGGGCGACTGTGGCTGACGACGCGGAATGGAGCTCGCCGGATTTATAGGAAACTTGGCGCGCGCGTTAAGGAGAGGAAGGGAGTGACGGGACGGGGCAGTGGAGGCGGTTGAGCTGCGCACGAGCTTCACGTGATGCTCCTGTGGCGTGGAAACGACGGGGCAGTTCGCCGGCAGGGAGGAATGGGCGGCGGCGCAAATCGCGCCGGCGCGAGGAGGGAGACGACGCGGCGCCGGGCCCACACGTCAGCGACAGGAGCGGGAGAGGGAGAGGGCCGGGCTGGCGCGGCGGTGCTGGGCCGGGAGCGAAGCGGCCCAGGCGGGAGAGAAGGAGAGATGAGGGAGGTGGGCCGGCCGGGAGAAAAAGAAATAGCGCGGCCCGATATCAGATAAAGGTTTGATCTTTTTGCTGAGTTTGAATTTGAATGAATTTTGAATTCATTCAAAAGAAGGGATTGAAACCAGCACTCAAACAAATCATGAAAAACTCGAATATGCATATGGTGACTTTTATGCATCGCTTAAAATTCAAAATCTTTTAGTTTTTGCTATTAACTAAAGCTAGCAAATTGATTTTAATTGAAAAGTTTTAAAAAGTTCAAATTTTTAGTGATTTTTTGACAACGGTGAAAACGCGGGTCGCTACACGGCCACATAGTAGAACGTTCATTGCTCTTTCTTTCTCGCACTAATGATGTTCGACGATATGCGTGAGTAGTGGAAGCATGTCTGATGCTACGTGGAAAAGCCTACAGTTGGTTTTTAACGACTGCAGATGCGTTGAACCAAATTCCTTGCGCCCTGAACACGCTTCTCTCCACCTCATTTCTCTGCCCAAATCCCATTTCTCTGGGCTTCTCACCACTTTGCATCAGAACCAAACTTCACAAATTCCAAATACCAATATCTCCCCCACCCTTTCTTTGAGCTGTTGCTGCAGATTATTTTCACAACCTAGCTCTACTTCTTCTCTGATCTGCGACCTCCAGGTCTTATGTGCCTTCTGTGTCGAGGTGTTTACTGCTCCCGTTTGACTGCACTAATGCCAACCAACCAGGGGGGCAAAGGGGGGGAGCAAAAGAAAAGGAAAAGGGGAAAAAAAAATCTGCATCAGCTTCTCTTGGTAAGGACTCATCTTTATCAGGCTTAATTATAGATGACCTCGGAGTTTATCATTGCAATATAGCAAGCTGATATCAGTGAATATTGTGTCTGATTGCACCTTCCATGTTATGTATAATTCTATTTGCCTTCATAGATAAATAACACTGAGAAACAGCAATAGCCAATATGTTTTACTCATGTCATGAGTATGGAACCAGCATGTGTATGGAAACAGCAATTGGTGACCGATAATGACTAAACTGACATCACCAGGTATTCCCAAATACATGGATTTGAATTTTAAAATCAGTAAAAAAATGTTCTTAACTCTGTCATGATTTGGTATCCAGATTTATAACCTCACATACACCAATTACAGTTAACAAAACCGGCAGGTATCATATAAAATCTAGGTGTTTGGTCAACATTTACATTTTATCATTTTTCACCCTTATCTTTTTC
Organism: Eragrostis nindensis; assembly: GCA_012490785.1. Classification (NCBI taxonomy): domain Eukaryota; kingdom Viridiplantae; phylum Streptophyta; class Magnoliopsida; order Poales; family Poaceae; genus Eragrostis; species Eragrostis nindensis. The sequence continues at coordinate 176,551 of JAAXCT010000212.1, read as the reverse complement.
ACAATCATTGGAGTATTTGCATTTTTGTCCCATTATTTCTAATGTTAGCATGCTCATTTGAATATATCAGATATAGTCGTAACCTTCCTGGTTCCCCAACTGCTTAAAAAATTGCCTCATATTTCACAAGCACCTCTTCACCTGCATATATTGCTGATTGTATTGATTCTAGGTACTTATCCTAACTGTCATTAACGCGACAAAGTAATCTATCTTCTCCATGCCGGCAAAACAAGCCTCAAATGTCAGATTCATATATGAATGGAAAATTCTCTAGCTCAAACACTTTACCATTTCCACTTTTATGACATCTTTTCTACCTTTATATAATAAACCAATTGAATTGGATGTCGCATCATAGGATTTGCAACGGGGCAAAATCAGCAGAGTGGCAACTGAACACAAGGAGCAGCGCGCCAAGGCCGCGCCCTTTTTTCTAGTAGTAGTACTATCCACATACCTATACACTGTACCATATTGTAGCTACTCCATACACACCCATCCAATTATTCATTGCTGCATGCATGCACCTCTTAAATGTTAGGAAAGCAAAGCATTTTTTTCTAAAAAATAGAATAGCTTTAGAAATTAATATTCAACACCCCTATATCATGGACAGTGATGGTGGTGGACCTTGCCGTGAACCTCGTACAGTCGTGCATGGTAAAGTGGCTGCCGGCTGCCGCTCCACTAATCGCCGCAGCCACATGCAAATAGGAGGACTGACGAGCTTGCCTGCGCGTCAACGGCCGCGCGGCCACAACTCTGAAAACAGATTAGGCGGCCAGTCCTTCCATGGCCGGAGGTGGATCTGCCGCACCGGCGGGCGGCCACGCGCACGACTACGGCGGCGGGGTAACGTCCTCCGTCGTGGTGACCTGCCTCATGGCCGCCTCCTGCGGCCTCATCTTCGGCTACGACATTGGCGTCTCTGGTGCGTGCCTACCGTGAACATGCCTGAATATCTATGTGTCTCTCTGTTTATTTGCTCTTTTTGAGAATCATACGAAGCCTGAACCATGGATCACTCTGGGCTTCTATGCATCTAGCCCGTAGCCAGTATAGGAGTCTTCATGATTCCCTGGAACACGTAACTGACTCTGGTTCCCCGGATGCGTTCTTCGATTCACATCGAATACATTCGTTTACCTTTGCTTTTCCAACTCGTAGCTCCTCCCACAGAAATGATGATGTTCTTAATAATTTAGCGAAGGCCTTACGTACTTTTCTCACAAAATCTGAGAGTTGTTGTGTAAGCAAACTTGGCTTCCAGCCCGTTTTGAATGTCTGATGCAGGCCCTGCGTAGGAGAACTTGGAATTTTGCTCTTCTTTTCAAAGCAGATGTGGTCTTATTCGTTGAGCTGTACAGATTAGTATCATCATCGTTCTAATTGTACAGTTTTAGACTTAGGTACACATTTTACCACTGATGGGGTAAGAGTTATGATATATAGTAGTAGATTCTAACTGACGATTAATGTATTATTAATTTTCTAATAAAAGGTATACTGATTACTATTTTCTAAATTCTAACTGCCGATTCTTTTCTAATAAAAGGTATACTGACTAATTATTTTCTAAACAAAGGTAGTATATGCATTGACTAATCAAAATTACTGGGCAACAACAAGAAGGAAAGTTTTAATGCTTGTGCAGGGAAGTCAACAGCCGTGTCCACCAAAACAAAATATATTTTTCTTTAAAATGGTTGGTTTTCCTTCTTTGCCATTCCATAATTGAATGTAGTCGCTATTACATCTCAAGAGGTTATAGAAATATCAGATATTGGAGGATCTTCTGACAATAATGGACGCTTCACATTGACTTTGTGTACCTTAAAAAGACCAGATTCATATAAATCTTGTGTGCTGCATGTATCCTTTGCTTTTTTTATTCAAAAAGAAAAAAATGATATCTTGCATTAGGTTCTTAAAATAAAAAAACTCGACCTGCTTTTTTTATTCAAAAAGAAAAAAATGATATCTTGCATTAGGTTCTTAAAATATAACGCATATAAATGCAATGCATTATGCCTATTGACTACTGCACGGCGTAATGTACCGATCTGGTTCACAATTGGTGGAAATGTTGTAACGGATCGTTCTTAATTTGCTTAACATATTTTTGGAACAACTATATGCATTCACTGAAGTGGGGTAGAACCATTGTCCATTGATTGGTGTATTCTATTTTTTCTGACAAAAAAAAGCTTGGTCCTCTGAAACATAATGTTTTATTTAACCAAGGTGGTGTGACGCAAATGGAGTCGTTCTTGCGGAAGTTCTTCCCGGAAGTGCTGAGCGGGAAGAAGAACGCGAAGCGCGACGCTTACTGCAGATACGACGACCAGCTGCTGACGGCGTTCACCTCGTCGTTGTTTATCGCGGCGACGCTGTCGTCTCTGGTGGCGGGCCGGGTGACACGGACGGTGGGCCGCGAAGCCGTCATGCTGATCGGCGGCGCGCTGTTCCTGGCAGGCTCCGCCGTTAACGCCGGCGCCGTCAACATTGGCATGCTGATAACGGGCCGGATGTTGCTGGGCTTCGGAGTTGGGTTTACGGCACAGGTCAGAGGTCTTATTAGCAGATGTCATACGGAGGCCCAGTAAAGCTGTACGTCTTGGCCCAGTTTGTAAATCTGTCTCACTACGAAAATTCCCTCCCTAATCAAATTACGGCAAGAAAGGACCAGACAGTGCCCGAACTCTCTCTCGAAAGCTCTCTCTCTGCTACAGGAAAAGAGGGCGAATCGGGGGCGATTTCCTTTCCGGCGGCAGATCCATCGATTTCCTCTCGCCTTCGGCGGCCGGTTCCGCGCCGGAGGTGGGCGGGACTCATGGATCCGCCGTGCGGTGTATAGTTCCCTCCTAGTTGTCTTAGTTTTAGGTAGTCTAGGGTTAGGGTTAGGTTTTCTCGCACCGTCGTCGTCGACGGCGGGGAGGTCCTTTTGTTCCGGCGGAGTCTCTGAAGGCGGTGGCTGTGGCTGCTCCTGGCGAGCTTCGCGCCGGTGTCCAAGTTCACCCGTACCGGAACCTCCGTGCGGGTTTGCTCTTCTCCACAGCGACGTCTTCGACAGGCGACGGCGGAGAAGCGGTGAGGATGGCTCCAAGTTCTTCGGGTTCGTCTTCTTCGCTGGTTTCCCGGCCCTCGATGATATCGACGCTGTGTTTTTGTCCCTCCTGAGCATCTTCAGCAGCTGCGTTGATGATGCTGATGTTGGGGATGTTTCGGTGAGGTATGGCTCCTCCTGCCTTGAGAACTTGGGTTGGAGTTTTCCGGTTGGTATCTCTTCGCTGCTGGTTGATTTAAAGTCGCCGGCAGTCATTGGGGTGCTAGATCTCCTTCATCTTGACGAAGGATTTTCTGGGCGTTCAACGATTCAGGTGTACATCGATTTTTTCGATGTGCCGGCATGTGCCAAGGTTGGTTTCAAAAACTTTGATGTGGCTTCGTTAGAAGCTTCCTCGTCGAGCTGGAGATCGGTTTCAAGTTGCTTGCTCGTCGTTCCTATCCATGGGAGGGACGAGTGGTGGCTCTGGTTGCCAGCAGTGAGGATCGCCGGGAATGAGCATCAAGATCTGGGTTGTATTTTTCCATCTTTTAGGTTTGATCTTATAAGCTGTAAACTGTTATATCAATAAAGCTTAACCCGGTTTTCTCAAAAAAAAAAAAATTCAAATTACGGCACAGGTCAGAGGTCTTATTAGCAGATGTCATACGGAGGCCCAGTAAAGCTGTACGTCTTGGCCCAGTTTGTAAATCTGTCTCACTACGAAAATTCCGAGCGACGAGATGGCGATGAGCTCCTTTAGAGATCTTCAATGTAATTCTTTTCTTTCAGGGGCTCCGGTACAAGGGGCTGGATGTAAACTTGACTAATTATATTTAATAAAATCCAACCCTTTCTCAAAAAAAAAAATCAACTGCAGGCGGCTCCTTTGTATCTTGCGGAGACATCACCGGTGAGGTGGCGCGGCGCGTTCACCACGGCGTACAACATCTTCCTGGTGCTGGGAAAGCTGGTGGCGACCGTGACCAACTACTTCACCAACCGCATCCCGGGGGGTAGGGCTGGCGCCTGTCGCTGGGCCTTGCCGCCGTCCCCGCCGCTGTCGTCGTCGCGGGCGCCGTGTTCGTCCCGGACACGCCCAGCAGCATGGTCCTGCGCGGCAAGCCCGACACGGCCCGCGCGTCGCTGCAGCGCATCCCCGGCGCCGGCGCGGACGTCGAGGCCGAGTTCAAGGACATCGTGCGCACCGTTGAGGAGGAGGCGCGGCGGAACGTCGGCGACGAGGGCGCGTACGCGAGGCTGCGCGGCGAGGGGTACCGGCACTACCTGGTGATGGCGCTGGCCATCCCGGCGTTCTTCGACCTCACCGGCGTCATCGTCATCGCCGTCTTCTCGCCCGTGCTGTTCCGGACCATCGGGTTCAGCAGCCAGCACGCCGTCTTCGGGTCCGTGCTGCTTAGCGTCGTGAACCTGGCGGCGACCTCGCTGTCCTCCTTCGTCATGGACCGCTCTGGCCGCAGGTTCTTGTTCTTCGCCGGTGGCGCAGCCATGATCATGTGCCAGGTAATACCGAATCATACACACTGCCCTGCTACTGCTACGTTGTGTTCATGATGTTCAGAACAGATTTCTTACTGTTGAACTACATATGTATATAAGGTGACCATGTCATGGATACTAGCGGATCATCTCGAGACGCACCAGGCGATGACGCCCAGCTACGCGGTGGCCGTGCTGGTGCTCATGAGCCTGTACACGTTCAGCTTCGGCCTGTCGTTGGGGCCCGCTCAAGTGGGTGATCCCCAGGGAGATCTACCCCGTGGAGGTGAGGTCCGCGGGGCAGGCCGTCACCGTGTCCGTCGCACTCTGCCTCTCCTTCGCGCAGACGCAGGTGTTCGTCACCCTGCTCTGCGCCATGCGCTACGGGATATTCCTCTTCTACGCGTGCTGGGTCCTGGTTATGACGGCCTTCATCGCCGCGTTCCTGCCGGAGACCAAGGGCGTGCCGCTGGAGGCCATGCGTGCCGTTTGGGCAAGGCACTGGTACTGGAGGAGGTTCGTGGGGAATGCGAAACAGGAGGTCCAGGTGAACTGTCTGTGACAACGGAGCGGGTATAAAAGAAGCATGTGGCCCCCTTGAATAACTGTAGCCATGGACGATTGGACATGGACTAAAGCGAAAGTGATGACTATGTGCACACGGCGGAGAGTTTTCTGTCTACGTATACTGATTCCTATACTCTGCCGGCTGCAGCTGTGCGATCGTAGTTAAGCCTGACAGTTGACATGGGCTGAGGACGATGGGATCCTTTCAGCTTAGCCCATTGTTGGGTCTAACTCAATTCTCAACATATCTATTGCTTCCAGTCGAACTTGCACTCTGAAGGTCACTGGTCAGAGTCTGCACCGAGATAGCGAACTCCATTCTCAATCCCAATTAACAGTCGCTCATTCTCCTATGTACGTACTGCACAAACATGTCTGGCGACTAAGTCTTGAAATGTGCTAAGCAGATCCACTTCAGTTATCACATACGCACACACAATGTACATTAAGGCTCGATATTGATACACACTATCATCTCCTCCTCTGCAATCTATAGGTAATTGAGTATGTAACCAAGCAGGCCTATGCTCTGCTTCCGAATTATCAGGTGGACTCGTCCCCGTAACTCTGCTGCTCCTTGACGAACCTGCTCCAGTACCAGTGGCGCGCGAAGACGTGGCCCATGGACTCGAGCGGCACGCCCTTGGTCTCCGGCACCAGCGCCACGGCGAAGGCGGTCATGACCACGAGCCAGGACGCGTAGAAGAGGTAGGCGCCGTACTTGAAGGCGCACAGCATCGCCAGGAACCACTGCGCCTGCACGAAGTTGAGCCCCAGGTTGAGCGCCACCGCCGCGCCCTGCCCCGCCGACCGGACCTCCACGGGGTATATCTCGCCGGGGATGATCCAGTACAGCGCGCCCACGACCAGCTGAAGCTCGCCGAGAAGATGAAGGTCAGGACCAGCACCGCCACCGCGTAGCTCTTGGGCACCTTGCTCCCGTGGCCGAGGTGCGTGCCGATGATGCTCGCCATCGCCACCTGCAGGGACCACGCGCCGGGTGACGCGGCTCGCCACCAGCGTGCCCACCATGCCGAACAAGTACAGCGACGAGGTGAAGGCCGTCAGCGCCTGGTTGTTGTACATGCAGTACACGTCCTTGTGGCTGCCGTGCGCCGTCCCCTTGAGTAGCCCCGGGAAGAACTTCTTCAGGAACGACTCTATCTCCGACACGCCACCTGATCAGCATTAGTCGCATGCAAATGGACATCAGCAATTGGTTCACCGAGACATGTTAATCACACTTGCCAGGCTAATCTCCCCATCATTAGTCGGTATCACAATGAGATTTTCGCTTTTCATAAACAAAAAAGCATTTTGATCACTGAAGATGCTTTACATATCCTAAGCTCAGTTGATATTCGCCCTTGTGTGAGACGTGGCCAATCAAATTCGTCGTATCAACTTTGTCGTGTCTCCATAAAAAAGTTCAGATCGTGGCAAACTAACGCATCAGCAGGAAACGACAGACTCCTACTACTCCAAATCCCACCTTTTGCAATTTGCGAGATTACAATCGAGTAGCCTACGGCCCTACCTCCGCTACTCCTGTTCATCGACCGAAAAAAGCAGCCATCATCTCATCTCCGTCTCTTTTCCTCTTTGCAAAAAAGATATGCCCGTGAATCACACGGGGAGCCGGGCAGAAGAGTGGCACCGGCCGGAACTCGTCGTCTCCCATGACAGCGGCGCCGAGAAAGCGCTCAAGGACCATGACTCGTCGCGTTGCCGATTACGCATGGATGGCTCCAAAACTGTTGATGTGTGCTACTACAAGCGGGAACCACCGCACGGCGCGATCCGGCTTGGCGTGAACTGTGACTTCACTCCACCATGTTGAATCGTTGAGCACGAGAGCTAACTAGAACAGAGGGACCGGAGCACGCTGCTTCCTGCAGGTCTTACGCTGCCGCGCAGGGCCACCCCAACTCGATCGGATCGGATCGTCGGATCGTGTCCTCGGCGCCCAAGCGAGACCGACCATGGGAGGAAGAGAGCGTCCCTGACAGGTCGGGCCCATCCGCTTGATGCCCCGGGCCCAGTGTCCCTGCTCGGGCCCACGCCATGTACGGCCTAGAGAGGCTAGCTGGAGCTCGCAACATGTCTATGGGGATTGGGGAGTGATGCACTAGTCAGCACTACTGTGCTGGTGCGCTCTATACCCAGAGTTCGCTGGCCTTTTCGAGCACTGTACAGAGGAAAAAAAAATCTGTCTTGAAAGGACAGCGACTGATCGATCGGGAGCTTTTTTTTTTTTAAGGCAGAACGCCCATCATGGGCTACTAGTAACTCCATTACTCTGGTAGGTTCTTTACAAGATCAGAAGGACCCATACAAAATATAGAAATCTCAAGGAGGTCCTTGATCTTACTAAAAGGGACATATAAGAAAAAGAAAATTACAATTAAGTCCCTGAGCGAGAGCACCCAATCGGAGCAGCAACCCACCGGCCGCCGCCGGAGAAGGAACTGATCGGGAGCTTCCAAGTTGTGCGATCCTTCGGCTCAAGGAATCTGTGGATCTAGCAGCAGTAGTGCGCGCGGCGAAGTGCAGGGCGCGCTGCGCAGCAAGGCAAGGCAGCACCAAGCGCGTGTCAGGCTGCACGAGAGAGCTGGCTGGGCGGCCGAGGTTGATGCTGTGGTGTGCTGCCAAATACGTTATCGCCCAGAGGAGGGTGAGTCTTTATATTGTCCCCCGACTGTTCTGACTTTCAATTACAGTTCCAGAAAAACGGAAAGAAAATTTGTTCCTTTTCTGCCCCCACAAAGGGCATCCGAGGAATATATATGTGACAATTTCACACCGCTGCAAATTATTGAAGCTGGTAGTACTATTTGTCTTGATGGGTCTATGTCAATGATTGGACGAAAGGGTGTACTACTACATAGGTAAAAAAAAAAAAAATGCCTCCATCTTGGGTCTATGTCAATTATTTCAGCTTTGTTAGCGTCATGGTCTATAAAAATTGAAAGTCAAATTCTGCTTCTGCTCATTGCACATTTATATTTGCCACAGGGCCGTTTGATCTTGGAGAAATGCTACATCATATAATTTATTTACGTAGTTTCTACGCACATGTTGACATAGCATCAAGCTATTGATTCATCATTGATTCATTTTCACAAAAAAATCTGACGTATCAATTGAAAATACACCTTCCTCCGTTAATCAAAGTAAACACTTTCCTAATCAATGCATGTGCGTGAGAAATACTTTCCTAATCAATATATGTGCGTGAGGATTACGTAAATTAATTACGTATCTATAGCATTTCTTTTGATCTTGTTAGAAAATCATTGCGGCCGGTCAGCTGAATCAGATGACCTCATTTGAGAAAACGTAAACCAAAGGAGAAGAGCTATTTTGTAGAGATCTGGTTGTCGCGTACTGTTTCGTCTCTTGTTTTGGACGCACTCAGAAGTTAAAAAAGAAAACGAAAAAAAAGACTCACGGATGGGGGTTGAGGTTGTTTTCCCCCTTCTGTTTTTTCAAATGATCCAGTAACGCTTCGTTACCCACACACATCTCTTGGAAAAAATGTATTTTGCTTCACTTAATTTACGATACTACCCTTGCGATTGGTTTTGTTTAGAAACTGGACCAGTGGGGAGGAGTATAAACGCCTTCCCCATTTTAAGCCGGAAAGCTGGGACCATACGCGACGGATTGAAACGTACCTGGGCGCAGTTTCTGCCGAATAAGGAGGGGGAAAAACAGCATTTTCTCTGCTATATATAGACTGGCAGTATTTCTATCCCTTTTTTAACGCCAACACAACATCACAAGTTTAAGCAATGCTTTCTTTGAGTAAGCTAAAACCCAGCATGCAGCTCATGGCCCACGGAATTGCATCATGCATCTGTAGGCTGGAGCACATGGAAACCTAGCGTTGAAGCATCCATGATGAGATCGTATCGGAGTGTATGATCTAGCTTATCTAGGCCTGGCAACCGAGCGAGCCACTATCTCACATAGCAACACGGATCGAGTGGACGCATCACGCATCAGGGGAAGGAAAACAAGGCACCGGATAACATATAAAACACCGGTACTAGTCATCAGTGATCTGATTCCAGTGTTCCTGGAAAGCCTGGAAGAGGGGCAGTAGTAGAGCCTGACGCGGCCGGTGCACATGCTCCATTGGGAGATGCTGGCGAACTAGCAATCTCATGGGCTCATGGCTGTCGCGTTCGCGATCTTCTAATGAGCACGAGCTAAACATAATCCGGGCTGGAAGTGGCGCTATCTTTTGGGTTAGGCGAGCGAGAAGGCGACATGGGTGGCGTGCGGTGTTTCGGCTGCGCAATATGGCTGCCTGTTTTCAACTCGGATCCTCCGATCCATTGCGCACGAGAGCCTCCGTTGGTCGTCCTGTTCTTCACGATAGGATTACGTACCTCTCGACATACCGATATTTTTTTAAAAAAATATATTTTAATATTCTAACTTCTATATCGATCAACGCATGTAGCTGTTCATTATTACAAACCAAATCCAATACACGTTGAAATAAAAACAAACACACTGACATAAACCTCCAATACACGTTGAAATAAAAACAAGCACACTGACATAAACCATCGAAACTTGTCTATCCATAATCAGACCATCTATTTCTTTCAAAAATGGCCATCACCGTAGTTTCAAGCACACGACATCCCTATGAGATTTGGGATCGCTCTTCTTCCTTCTGTAGCACTACAGAGCCAAAAAACAGATCCAGTGCGTTCCTTTGAAAATCACCTGCATAGAAGTAACAGCTTGTGCATTGTTAAAAACCATACCATTTCTGCATAACCAAATTGCCCAACATAAACAACAAGTTCCAACCAAGATTTTGCACTTAGTTTCATATCCAACCCAAAAGCCAATCATCAAACATATGTTCTACGCTTGTTGGAGATGTGATATTAAAAGAAACTTGCACAATTCTTCATATAAATTTGGCTACACAACAATCAAAGAAGAAATATTGTATGTTCTCATTAAGATTACAGAAACAACAGTTTAAACTTCCTTTCCATTGGTGACACACCCATCTAAGGCCATGTTTGGATCCACCTCCTAAACTTTTAGCTGGCTAATTTTAGTCAGTTGGGATCCAAACATAACCTCCTAAAATCTCCTAAACTTTTAGCCCACTCCCTCCTAAACTTTTAGCTCCTAGTCACCTCAAAGCTACTAAAATTGACTAAACATATAAAAAAGGCAACAAACACATTGAAAAGACAAGGAAAGTCTAAAAACCAGAAACATTAGTCAAGGATCTAAACAAGTACCTCCTAAAATTAGTTGGCTAAAAAATTAGCTGACTAATGTTTTAGTTGGCTAATTTTAACTGGCTAGAGGATCCAAACAGGGCCTAAGTGAGTCATGCACTCATGCGCAACATGCATGTACCTGGGTGTTCTCCTTTTCTCTTTGTTAAATCTGTACACATCGCCGAGCACCTGCTTCGTTGGCAAGCATGGCGTGGAGTGCCCGACCCCGTTGATCTCCAACTTGGATGCCATGAACTCAGCATATTTACATTCTTTTCTAGTAACTTCTGACGAAACCAAAATTTGATAATTTATATGAAATTCCAAACATTTTGGTCGAAGTATGGTAATTTTTTTATTCTCTAGTCTCATTTTGAACAAAAATAAGCTACCCAAACTATGTGACCCGAATGGAACTCTTTCGCACAGGCCAAAAAGACCAACCTTCACTAAAATCTCAGACCGAATTTCGGGCATGTGAGTGAGTGAGAGAGACTGCCCGACCACGACTCGGGCGGAGCTTGCGCACCGATGGATGCACACCCACTTAAGCCGGTCACATGCCGTGGCTCCCAAAAGCGTTCCTCATCGTACACCTAAGCCGAACGGATTAGCTCTGCTGATGGCTCGATTCACTAGCCCACTCCGATCGAGTAGACCGCCGCGCCATGATGCCGCCGTTGAAAGCCGGAGGCCGCGAAAATCTCCTGGGAGGCCGTCACCTCACCACCAGTCAATCAATCCAAAGGGTACGTGAAGACAGGATGTGACTGTGATATGCCCGCGTCGTTGTCGCTTGTTGGCTTGTGTCGCCCAGCCCAGTGGTGGCTCGCGCGCTGAACTTGATCGCCCGGTGCCGGGGGCCAGGCTCTAAAGTCGCATGTGTGTGACAAGGGTATCTTATAATACTCTCGGATGAAATGCTATAACGGATTATCCGTGCGCTTACTCTTCTTTTATGTTGAATACTAATAATGCATCTCTAGCACTAGTTGCTAGTTGTGGATTATTATGTATCTTAAGCAAGTAACTTAACCTTAGGTATTTCTGGCGCCGAACCGGGGATATTCACTCTAAGCCTAACCAGCCTGAAGTGTTGTTTTCTGTTTGGTGTAAGAAATACCAACACCACCGTATGGTACGGTGGCCATATAAGGTTGAAATGGATGATTTTGGAGATTGGCCCAAAAGGAAAGTTGTGGGGAATTTTAAGGGCGGAGTTCGGAGCGAGAAATTACAGACAATTTATTGCAGCGTGTGACCAGTGAGGAAACACATGGGAAACCAAGAGGATGCAAGAGAAGCACTTGGAGACGCTTAGGAGAGAAATCTTGATGCTTGAGAGAGAGGAGAAGCAAATGAGAAGATTTGGAGAAGGAAGCTTGGTGCTTGAAAGGGTTGAGAGCACGAAGCCGGTCTTGGTTTGTTACCCTTATCCTATGGGAAGGCCTAGACCCGTTAGTTGTTGGTGTTGAGCTTGCCAAAGAGAGCACTAGAAGAGATGTGCTGATTTATGACGAAATTAAGGTTTCACCGACTGCAGCTAGTGACGAAAATTTCATCATAAATCGCGATTTATGACTATTTAGGGTCCGTCAGCAGTCGAGCGTGGCCAGTCGTGATTTATGACAATTTTAAATTTGCCGTTAGACTATCACCGTTAGCCAGGTTACCGTATACGTATACTGCCACGCTGGCAGGATGACCGAGACATCCAACGTGGCAGCAATGCCACGTAGGCAGGCTGACGTGGTCAGTCCACGTGTCAGTTTCCTGATGGACCAGATGTCGATTACGATCGCCGACGTGTCACGTACTGCAAAGCCACGTGTTGACTAGCGATTGGTCCATGTGTTTCCTTTCTACTTGTCCACGTGTTCCCTTACTGTTTGTCCACGTGTCCTTTTTCTGATTGGACCACATGTCATTTTCTATTGTCCACGTGTCTTCTCATGATTGGGCCACGTGTTTTTTTATTGGGCCACGTGTCCTCTCCCGATTGGTCCACGTGGCACTATTATATCTGTCCGCGTGTCTTCTCCTGAGTGGTCTACGTGTCATATTCTGATTTGCCCACGTGCCCGTTCCCTGTTGGTCCGCATGTCGTACTCCCGTTACTCCACATGTCATGTTCTTATTTGCCCACGTGGTCGTTCTGAGCCCATCCAATTTCGTCATAAAACTGCCGTGCCAATTCGTCACAATCATATCGAGCCATATGCTTGGATCGTCACAAACATTCAAGCCAGTTCACATTCACATGATTTGAACCCAATCAATAAATGAGTCGATATTATACATGACTTTAACCTAATGCTGGCACAGTTCAGATTCAAGCCAGATCATGAAATGATGCCACATTACAAAATGGTGCCCCCACGAACACGAGTTCAGTAATCACACCCAAACCTATCAGACTAGAAACGAAGATCATCATTCAGATGCTAGTGGTGAAGGATGCACCTGACCTTCATGTTCAAAATCCCTCTGAAAAGATGCAATCATCTCTGCCTTTCGTGCTACTTCCTTCCTCAAAGACTCAAGCTGTGCTGTCGTAGTACGGCGAGCCTCGCTTGCTTCTAGTGAGATCTTCCTCAAGTCAGCCAGCTGCAGATTCTGTTCTTCAATTGTTTCACGAAGTTCTCCCTTCTGACTTTCTCCAAGTACAGTTCCCACGTCAAATCTTGAAACTGAGAAGAACTGGAAGCTCTATTTCGTTTCTTCGGCGAAATGCCCACAATACGAAGAAAGGTATTTGATCTCACAACTTCACGAACAGCAGATTCAGGAGACCACAGTTCCTCTCCCTTTTCCACAGGTTTACCCATCATCGCTTCCATATCATCCTAGCAAAACAAGTATGACAGGTCAGAGTTCCATCTTGTTCGAATCGATTTACACCTGCAGGCGAAACCCGGAAAACACGACGTACGCACACTCAAAAGAGTCACGCACGGCAACCTTTCGCAAGACCCCATAAAGCCGGACCGATTTCCCCTCTCCCGGACACACGTCCTCCACGCGATACCCGCGCTGGGCCATCCGTGGTTAGCCCGTGTGCCCTCCCTTCTAACACATACCCGCAACCACCATACCATACTCATCACTAAAAGAGAGGGGGTGCACCGTCCAACCATATAGTAATCGGGTTACATCGGTTTACTAGTGCCCATATCACTAGCATGCGTCCGGTACGTTCAAACTTGCTCAGCGGGGCCACAACGAACGGTCCTCAACCAACACAAACGGGGTTATGGCGAACAAGGACACCCTTGCCACCTCAACCTACACATGAACTTCCCCGTTCGGTCTCATTTTCATCATCATATCATGTGAGAGTAAAGTAAACCCGAACCAACTTATATCGAGCGGTCTCCGTACCACTCGATTTCCTACCGGTGACTCGATATTAAGCATAGCAACATCTAACGAGTGGCTAATCATAACTAAACCAAACCCATAGGAATATAGGTGGTTACATGCAACTGAGGTTTCAATCAAGTCCTACACTTAATGCACATTCCATGACTCGCATACATGTCAGATAAAAAGAAAAACTTGTAAACATAGGAGTGCACCGGGGCTTGCCTTAGGCTTTTTGATCAGCACACTCAAGTATGTTAGTAGCAGCACCAAGCTTCTCGGCTACGATCTCCACCTCCAAGTTTCCGGCATCGTTTCCTAAATGAATGCAATGCAAAAACAAGAATTAAAATGAAATGCATAAAGGAAACTTTGCTAAAAGTATGAGTGCAATGATATGGTGAAGGAGCTGATGTCATGTTCAGAAACAATCCAAAAGGGTTGAAGTTATCTTGTTTGAAGTATTTCCAAAAAAAGAATTACAAGTTATTAGACTTTAAGTGAACTAAACAAAGTTTTGCTTTCGAAAATTCCTTAACATGGTTCTGGAAGACAAACATTTTACTCTGCATTTTTCCTAGCATAACACTAATACGAACAGCGACATAACCGAAAACTGGATTAAAAGCATGCAGGAATAAATTTATATAAAAAAAGAAACAATGGAGAGCATGAAAAATGCAATTACCGCTAAAATATACAGATATTAAATGTGCTACTTGGTGAACAGCTCTAGAATGCCATGGGATGCAAATTCATGATTTTTGGATAAACATAAATGCATATATGAATTTATCTTTCCTTTCATTCTCTGAATTTTGTACAAAAACTTACTAAGAAACATAGAGATGTTGTTGTGCCATTGAATAGATATTCTTTTACGGATTCCATCAAAGTTTGTTCACATTTTTCGGAGCTATATTCCATCAGATATGAATTTTTGAAGTTGTAACCGACTTTTGTTATTTCTGGAATTATTTCCTTTTCGAAAGACAGCAGAACAGAGCAGAGCTCGCCGGAGAGCGGCGGTGCTCTCGCCGGAGTAGAGCTCCAGTGGCCCAAACGGCGACGAATCTAATGTACGAGGGCATACTCGGGACTGGGACGAGGTGGGGAGTCCATTTGAGAGGTGAGCACACGACGAGGATGAGCGGAGATGGCCGGCGTCGAGGGGCGCCGGTCGGCCGGAGTTCAGCGAGGTTGTGGGCTCCGTACGATGCACCAAAAATCGAGTAAAAATGTGGGGAAGATTCACCTCGGTCTGTAGAAGGGCGGCGTCGAGCTTGTCGTCGATGGAAATGACTGGATGTTGGGGTTCGTCGACGAGGTCCTTGACTGGTACGAACCGCGGCGGGGGGGAAAGCTTGATTCCGGCGACCTCGGCTGCGGAAGTAGATTAAGATCACGTTGAGGAGGTTCGCGAGAGTGTGGTGGACCTCCGTGTGCGAGGAATCGGAGGTTGGTTCACCGTAGAGAGAGAATCGGGCGGCCGCGCAGATGACCCGAGTTGGAGATGATGGGCCGATTCGCGGCGCTCGTCGCGGAAAAGAGAGAGGGAGTGCTTGGTTGAGCTAGAGGGTTTCCTCGCGAAGCTTTTTGGTGTGGGGGCCTGGCCCGGGAGTGACTGGATCTGTGGGGATGGCGACGGCGTCGAGCTCGCGAAAAATGGCGGCGGTGCTAGCCGGTTTGGAGAGAAACAGGCGCGCGACGACTTGACCAAGCAGATAGGAGAGGAGACAAGGGCAGGCTGTTGGTGTGCTTGCCTCTCGCACTCGAGCTCGCACGCGCGCTTGCCTGCAGCTGCTGAATCGACCACAGTGGCGCTGAACAGAGACGACAGGGCAGGGAAGCAGAGAGAGACGGAGCAGATGGGTCCCACGCGTCCTTTTAATGTTTTTCCAATGAATTTCCAACGTGCTGATTTCCAAAGGCTCCAAACACAAGCTTCCATAATTCAGAAAAATCTGAGAAAATGTAGAATTGAAGGTCAAATCTACAGGACAACTTTCATTATTGGAAATTTTCCAAAATCGCAACACAAAAATTCCTGGAAAACAGGGATGATTTGAGGGCTTTTGGATTTAGTAAAAATACTTAGCCAGTAGATAAAATTCTGGGAAATTTCCCAGAACTCTCTCTTGGTACTAGGAGCCCATATATGGTTTCGGTTGGTCCCTCTAATGTGCAAGAATTTGGAGTTTCAAGGTGACCTCAAATTTGAATCAAATTCGAGTTTATTTGGGAGAATTTAAATTTTTCCAGCTTGAAAATTGATCTTAGCATTTCTTGATCACTCCATAAACATGATTAAGAGTAATTAATACTCTTAGAAAAATGGGGATGTTACATTGGTGGTGTCCATGTAAAAATTTCCTTAGTAAAGAGCAAAAACATACGTAACAAAGAGAATACAAATCATAAGCAAAACTTTGATACAACATGTCAACTAGAGTAACTTCAGTACTTACAGAAACTTTCACAATGTAGTCACACATATAAGAAGGATCCTTCTTGTACTCCTTCCAATGAGGAAGGACTGGTATGTGCTGGCGAAGAACCATGCCGCCCTCAGTTGCAAACTTTGCAGCTTGAATTGGTATTACTGGCCATTTCATACCTTCAGAAATGCGGATTGCCAACTTATTGTCTATTGCACTATTTATCCTATGAAGCTCTGCGCCAGCTCTTGGTCCACCCGGTGGTCTACGGAAGATTTCTTCAACTAAAATTGCATTGATGTGTTAGTCATTATGTTGCTGTCAGCAACAGAGACAACAATATTTGCAAGCACAAATAAGATACTTGCCTCCAGCTTGCAACCTCTGTTCCACTTCCGTCCGCTGTTGCGTAGTGATTTCATCTTCAGGTAGCCAAATTGCATTTATGTGTCAGTTGTTATGTTGGCGTCAGCAACATAGACATTTGGCAAGCACAAAAGAGATACTTGCCTTCAGCTTGCACTTGTTTGGCAAGCACAAAGAAGATACTTACCGTCCTCTTGCCCTTGCCTCTGGTCCTCTGGTGTGCCCTCCTCTTGTGTACTGGTGACCTCTTCAGCTAACAAAATTGCATTGATATGTCGTTATGTTGCTGTCAGCAAAAGAGATCATAATATTTGGCAAGCACAAAGAAGATACTTACCTTTCTCTTGCACTTGCCTCTGGTCCTCTGGTGTGCCCTCCTCTTGTGCACTGGTGACCTCTTCAGCTAACAAAATTGCATTGATATGTCGTTATGTTGCTGTCAGCAAAAGAGATCATAATATTTGGCAAGCACAAAGAAGATACTTACCTTGCTCTTGCACTTGCCTCAGATCCTCTGGTGTGCCCCCCTCTTGTGTACTGGTGACCTCTTCAGCTAACAAAATTGCATTGATATGTCGTTATGTTGCTATCAGCAAAAGAGATCATAATATTTAGCAAGCACAAAGAAGATACTTACTTTCCTCTTGCACTTGCCTCAGATCCTCTGGTGTGCCCCCCTCTTGTGTACTGGTGACCTCTTCAGCTAACAAAATTGCATTGATATGTCGTTATGTTGCTGTCAGCAAAAGAGATCATAATATTTGGCGAGCACAAAGAAGATACTTACTTTCCTCTTGCACTTGCCTCAGATCATCTGGTGTGCCCCCCTCTTGTGTACTGGTGACCTCTTCAGCTAACAAAATTGGACTGGTACCTTCATCTTGCGCTTGGCTCTCGTCTTCTAGTGCCCCTTTTGTGTAGTATCATTTGAATTAGCCAGTTCCCTTGTCCGTTGCCTGGTTATTCTTGTACCGTGAACTTGTCTGTCAGGTGCCACTACTCTCTTGCATCCCCTTCCGCTCCGCCCTTTACCGTCAGAAACTTGTTCAAGTAGAACAAATTGCATAATCCAAGCTATTGAGAAGAACATAGAAACTTGGCAATCGAAGGCAACAAGAGCACCTTGTCAATGGCAGCTTTGCTTCGATTCGATGCACTGACAAATGACTGAAATTGCGAGCTCCCAATCCGACCAGCGAATTTTGATTGTATTGTAGCTAGCTTTTTTTTTGCCGTATAGCCTCTTCAGAGTTAGGCTCAAACCCTTCCTGGTGAAGCACAACCTCTACACATTTGTAAAAAGGATTGTGTCAGATTATTTGTTTCAAATCCATGAAGTAGAGACAACTACATATCTTTTCTATGCCCCAATCGACAAATTTGAACTAACCAACAGCCTGTGCAACGTAACGTATATAGCTATGTAGAAACTACTGTTGGAAAGAGGGAAGCAATATACCTTTCCTCCTCGGTTTACGCCCTGGTGCCATGGGAGTCTTTGGGGATGACAGCACGTTAGTGGTCGATGGGAGGGGAAGGGGACGGGGACAGCAGCGAGGATGGATTGGATTGGCGGCGGCGGCGGAAGATTGCGAAGGATGCGGGGGGCACAGAGTAGAAGTTTCGAGAACGAGGATGGATCTGGGACCAACGAGGGCAGGATTGAGGGATGAGGATAGATCTTTTTTTTTTTGAACTGGGGATGAGGATATAGATCTGGGAGCAGCGAGGGCAGTATTGTGGGGTGACTTGGTGCAGTTTACTAAAAGACCCTTTGCGGATGGGGGGAAGAGCGCGGATGATAAGGGACAAGGTGCATGTCCGTCAAATTTTCGAACGGGCTGCTGTCGTTTCGGCGGAAGGATGGAAATTTGGCGTCCCCCCCCCCCCCCCCCCCCCGGTGACGTTTTAGAGCGAAATGAGGTTTTTTCCGGGTTCAGCAACACAACTATCAAGAGCCCGGCAAGCTCTTGTTCCCGCTGCACTCGGTTCGCGGCGAGCTCTTGTTCAAGGATCCACACGCGTTGCTGGACAGTGTCGTGCCCTGCCTTGTCATGGCAGCGAGCCGCATTTATTGGTGCGGGGACCTGGTCAACCCTTGGGCTGGAGCCTCATTTAGTGCTAATGAACTGATCCGTTTAGGGTCCCATCATGGCGCCCCGGAGAAGGCTTCTCCGATAAGGGATCAAACGGAAAATCCCAGCCAGCTCCGCGATCTCTCGACGCCTGACGAAATTTAGCTCCGACGAGGAGAGATGAGGTCCAGGTTTCCGTCGGGTAGATCAGATGCGGACAACACTAGCATAAAACAATAGTTGTTCCCAGATTGTCAAACTGTTTTGTTACATCAACGGTGCGCTATGTGTATAATCATGCTATGCTTTTGTAATGAACAAGTGCAGGGCCAGCCATAAAACATGTATCACTCTGTCATCGGTGTTTGAGAATAGAACAATCATGCCATGCCAGAATGCAGGTAACGGACAATCCCCTGATGCGAGAACGTAGGCAACGGATCCTCTGTTGTCGGTTTTTAAACACCAGACGTTCTGTTGCCGCAAAGGTCTACAATTTTGTTTCAGCGCGGGCTACCCCATGGACGAGAATGAGAATGCAGGCAACACTCAATCCTCTGATGCGAGAATGCAAGCAACGGATAATCCTGTGTTGTAGGTGTTTGAACACCTGATAATCCGTTGCCGCAAAGGTCTATAGTTTTGTTTCACCACTCTATTTGATGAACGTAGGCCAGTCTCGAGAGTACCACATCTGTTGAAGCAAAAACTAAAACAATGGACCAGCTGTTGAATCTAGATTCTACAATCTGAAGCACTGTAAAAAAAAGGACTGAAAGCTGAATTGTGGAATCCAGACAAACAAATAATACTCAGATTTTGACCTCCAGATTTCCTGACTGTGGATTCTACATTTCAGAATCCAATGCTAAAACAATGGTCATCTCGGTTTCTTTGCACACAGATTTATCCATTGCTTGCATTTCAAGATGGGCTTACATTCGGTAATCTGTTCCACGCATCACAACTGAATGCGGCATGCCATGTCAATTTTCTTCTGCTGCAGGAGCACGCAGGCAGGTCTGTACTGAAGGATCAAGAACTCCCCACGGACACTACTCTACTCATTGGTAGAACATTTGTCCGTTCAAAGAACAAATAAATGAAGCATTTGTCCGACGATATAACCGTTTTGTCACCGGTGAATGTAGGCCACTCTCAAGATTTGTCTAACGTTGTGAAGCTTTGAACGTATGCAACGGACAATCCTCTGTTATCAGTGTTTAAACACCAGACGTTCCGTTGACACAAAGGCATCCGTTGGAAGAATGAATAAACGAATCATTTGCTTGATGATGCAACTCTTTCGTCACCACTCTATCCGGTAATTTCATTGCAAAGATGTAGCGCCAGATGATAGGTGTATCTGAATGAAAGCGCATCACATGAGTATCCTATGATAGCTGGATCAGACATTTTACCAGCGAAAAACACAAACACCGGAAGATCCGTTGTTTAGACAGTGAGAGCAACTAGTATAGGCTCCTCGGTTGCCTATCGACCAAGACCTACTGAGTTAAAAGCTCGTTTCCCTTCCAATCTCCACCTCAGCCAGAACGCCACATCCTTTCGCGAGCAAAGCTCTGTTCTTGCTCTGTTCTCGCTCCATCTCCCCTCTCTGAAACTCACGGCCGCCGTCAAGCAGAGCAACCCACCGCCTAGGAAACCAACCACCATTCCTGGAGCACCACTGGTACCAAAGAAACACATTAGCATGGATTCCAGAGGCATGATTTTCCCCTCCACCTACATTGAGTTCGCCCTCGAGAAGGCCGATGCCGCTAAGAATTACCCGCCGGAGAAGTCCATCCCGACCAAAGAGTTCAATGTTGGTGGGCGCCAGTGGAGGATTCTGTGCTACCCAACGGAAAATACACCTGGGGAGTCCAAGGCGTGGGAGTGTACTTGGAGTTGATCGACATCGCCATGAAGTCCGCGTTCGTTTCACCGTGGAGGCGGGCTTTTTGGAACTTCACAACCATAGGCGTTCCGTCGCCGAGCTCACTTTTGGTAAGTATCATGAATTGGATTGCAAAGGTTTTGAAGGGTTCATCGACCACGGGGAACTGGGCAAGTTGCAGACAAACGCAATAATGTCAAGATAGCGTGCACCATCGTCATGTTATTCGACAATAGCATCGACATCCTTGCATCGGACGTCGGTAGTCACCTTGATGCTCTCCGGCAACGAGGGATAGATTGTGGCATTGTCTTCAATGTCGGGGGACAGCTGATACCTGCCCACCGTTTTGTCTTGGCAGCACGGTCGAAGGTCTTCGCCGATATGCTGTGCAGGGAAATGATCGAGGCCCGGCAGTATAAGGTGAAGATAGAAGGCGACGCCGCCCCGTTCACCGCTTTGGTGAGGTTTGCATACACAGACTCGTTGCCCTCCAACGATGAGCTCTAGACAGATGATGCCGGTTGGCGGTGCTTATAACGAATATTTTACCACCAACACCATTCATAAAAGCCATCATACAAGGATAAAATGAACATTCTTTTATATTAATGGCTCTCCACAAGTTTTGTTGGAGTATTTGAATGCAGGGAGCAATATGGACGAAATTCATAGGAAAGAGGGGCCAAAGCCCACCGGCCGGCCCAATCATAGGCCGGCCGGCCAGCTCAGGCTCCAGCCCAAGTCCAGCTCCTCTCCAGAGGCCTTCTACAACTTTCCCACGTGGAATTCAAGGCCCAGCCCAATATCAAACAACCGACATTCTAGAACATAAGCTTTTGGGCCTAAATTTGAAGGCCACTCAATTTCTGCCGACCCCATAAGAAAACCGACCATCTTACCGCCCTCAGGAGTCCATCAGAGCCGTTCAGGGAAGAGTCGGTGGCGAACCGACCACATCAGTGGCCGGCCGGCCCCCCTACTAGGCCGGCCGGCCGACCTTTGTCCCGCCGCCTCTCCAGCTTCGGCCAGATATGCGCACGGACTCCAGCAAGCTATAAATACTACCCTCCGGCTTCAGAAGCAAGACGCACCTCATTTGATACTTCATTTTAGTCTTTTAGTAGTAGCATAGTGTTGCTAGGAGTGAGTGAGTGAGGGAGAAGGAGAGCTAGAGGGCCCGGAGATGTCGGGACTCTACTTCTTCGTCGCCTCGGGTATGCTCCTCGCCTGGGAGTAGTCGTCTTAGTCTTCCAGGCCGGGCAACATGTAAGGAGATTATTGGTCGGGCAATAAAGTAAGGTATTCTGCTTTATTTATTTGTGGGTTCCAGGTGTGTAATGAATATTTATTTATTTATTGCATTGACTATCTTATCAATTGTCGCTAGTTGTAACGATAGATGTAAACGTGGTGTTTAGATCTAGAGTTATCCCTGGTTTGCTCGTAACTGTAAGGATCGTGTGACCGAGAGGGGGGTGAATCGGTGCACTCTAGAATCTATTTCCACACTTACACCCAAGCAACTCCTAGTGAGTAGTTCTAGTAACAAGGTAAAGCACACTAAGGAGTATCCTAACCTATATAGCTAGTGGATATAGATAACACAAGCACACCACACTAGCAACCTAGCACAATATATATATAGCGGAAGACTTAAGCTAGGCAAGGCAAGGTAACAAGATAACTAGAGACAAGGCAACCAAGATACTAGGCACACTAAGTAGAGTCCTTAGAGCTGCTAGATAGGCTAGAACAAGTAAGCACACGAGCAAGGCAAACAAGCAAACCTAGTGAAGCTAGTAGGTACCAAGGTAAACACACAAGCAAGATAAGAGCACAACTCAAGTACTACAAGCAATCATATATAGTGCGATAAGTAAATGCGAGTAGTAAAGGAGAAGGGATAGAGAATGCTCATGATGTTTTCCCGTGGTCTCGGAAGGATGGCGTCTTCACCTACTCCACGTTGGGTCACTCCCGTCGGAGTCTCAACCCCGTCCCTCCGCTCGAAGGCGATCCCTCCTAGAGCACACTTCACCCTCCGAGTGAAGTCGCGGGCACGTCCCGCCAGGCTCGATCCCGGGTACTCTTCCGGAGGTAAGGCTCCGCACTTGATGCGTGCCAAAGGGCGCTCCACTAGTGATGCTTCTTTCGCACGGGAAGCTCCAAGACCGTGAACAAACTTGTGTCGGCTTCCACAATCTGCTTGGACAGCTCAACACCGACGCCTAACCGGTCTAGGCATTGCCATAGACCAAGAGTAACAGCCCTAGATGACTCTCTCAAGCACACACTAGCCTAGAGATCAAAGGATGCAACTTGTTACTCTCTCAAGCACTAGGATCTCTCCAAATCCCTCTGAAGTGCTTCACACTTCTTCCTCTTGGCTTCTTGGCAGCACCTCCCCTCTTTCCTGGGTCCAAGAGCACCTCAAAGAGGTAAACAACCGACTATATATAGGCCACCAACCTCAAACTAGCCGTTGTCCAAAAGTGCCCAGTCTGCGTGATGACCGAACAATAGGACCGTACTGTCCTGTCTCCATTAGACCGTATTGTCCGGTCTTCACCAGACCGGCATCCAGGGAGTGCTGCTTCTCATCTCAAAGCAGACCGTATTGTCGGGTCTCTAGGACCGTATTGTCCGGTCTCTTCTTCTTCTTCAGCCAACAGAAACTTCTCCTTCTCTGTTGCTCTTCTCCTGTAAGACCGTATTGTACGGTCCCCATGACCGTACTGTCCAGTCAACTGTCCGGTCTTCATTCTTCAACTTCTAGAAACTTCAGCTTCTCTGTCTGGAACACTTCAAATAGAGACCGTACTGTCCGGTCCCTAGGACCGTACTGTCCGGTCAACTGTCCGGTCTCCATTTCTCCACTTCCAGAAACTTCAGCCTTTCTGTCTGGATTTCCTCTGTAGACCGTATTGTACGGTCGCCGTGACCGTACTGTCCGGTCCCTTTTGACTTCGCAGCTTCGATCTTCTTCTTGAACTTCTTCTTCAAGACTTGATCTTCTTGGTTCCTTCAACCCTCTTCTGCCACCCTAGCCCCTGAGAGACTCACCATGCATCCAATGATCTCTAAGACAAGTGTGCACTAAGAGAAACACCTCGAACCCTCTTGATAGTCCGGTTTTTCCTATGGACTCAAGCTAACATCCAACCAAGCAACACTCGCTTGGATCTAGCATGTCCTTAGTCTTGATCCATATCTTCTCCGCGACTCCATCAAGTCTGTTCTTGTGTCGATAAAGGCAACCAATCATCCTTGACATTAAGTTCATGGCGTGTTGACGTTCACCACCAACGGACGGAGCTTTCTTTTCATGTGACCTCTAAGATCTCACAAAGAGTGTTAGTCACATTCATGGTTCTCATCCAATCACCAAAACATTCATACCTTGGGGTTTCCCTAGCTCCAATGGTCATGAAGCTTACAGTAACCCACGGAGGATGGTAGCCGCGAGTATGTGTGACAGGCATACCGGTCTCTATAATCCACCACGTCCGGGTTATTGTTTTTAGTAGGGAGGTCAATAGCACGTAGTTCCCCTTAACAGTTGAACCTAATTATCGGGTTACTGTTCTGGCATGCGTGTGCCCCGAAACGAATAATAGAGTAAGGCCCTTACCAAATTGCCCAGCTACATAGCTTCTTATCATTAGATTGCCTGGCCAGAAGACCCCTTTTTATTTATTGCTGCAACCTCTGCTCCTGTGTGCCACCTTTACAGATAAATACCTCTAGTGTTTAAGCTTTAGTACACTATACGTTCCCTGTGGGTTCGATACCCTAGGAATACTCCTTGTGGTGAAAGCTACATCGGTATCCGTACGCTTGCGGATTAATTTCTGTTAGGCCTGAGGACTGCCAACAAGCTTTCTGGCGCCGTTGCCGGGGAGCGGTAAGCTGTGCTAGAACTCGAACCTAGAGGTGCCCGTTAAAGGTTTTTCTTTTGTTTTGTTTTCTTTTGCTTTTCTTTTTCTTTTATTATCATATTATATCATGGACATTCCGTCGATCTTCGACGCCGCTGCTCCGAAAGGAGCACTATTGGAGCCTGCACCACCATCCAAGCCAATCACAGCCGCCAGCTATGAGATTCATCCAGTGCTGATTGCACTGGTGAAGGGATCTGAGTTCCGCGGGGAAGATCATGAAAATTCGTACACACATATGCGCTACTTTGAGAGGCTCTGTTCCACAGTTGTTACATCAGGAGTCCCAAGAGACAGTTTCAGATGGTTGCTGTTCCATTCTCCATCACTAGCAATGCAGAGCTCTGGTATGCCAAGCATGTAAGTGAAGCTCAGGGAGATTGGGCTACTCTCCGGAAGCTCTTCTGTCTCAAGTACTTCCCTCTCCACAAGGTTATTGCTCTTCGCAAGAAGATCATTACCTTCGAGCAGGGCAGAAATGAGCCATTAGGAGCTGCCTGGGACCTTTTCCTGACCTACACTCTAGAAGGACCAGATCTAGGAATTCCATCGCCGATACTCCTTCAACAATTTGCTACGGGACTCACTTCGAACAGCCGTAACTTCTTGGATACAGATTCAGGAGGGTCGTTCTTGTACAAGACAATTGAAGAAGGGTTTGATGTGTTGGGTAAAATTCTCAGCAACCTGGGCTCCTATGATGCATGTGCCCCTGAGAAACATGAAGAAGAGGCACAGACCATAGTTGAGACACCTTCAGTTAGCTCACCAGAACAGAAGAAATGTGCATGTATGGTACAACCCCAAGCAGAACCACCTCAACCACAGCCAGCTCCGAAGGCAGAACCAGAACCATTCTATATCTGCCCCTCGAATCCTACGCTATTCAAGGATAGTCAAGTTCTCTCCGAAGGACGGAATCAAGTTGAGTCCACTCTCCCTCTCCTACCATATGAGGAAGAGGTAGACTTAACAAGATTCGAAAATACAAGAACCTACTCAGTGGAGAAGAATTGCTATATTGAGAAGGCTGAGCTAGATGAGCTAGATTGGGAAGACAAGGCAGAACAAGATGAACGTCTACAGAAACTGGTCTTCAGCGAGGACTGGCTCCAAGAAACAGAATGCTCAAAGAAGGCCGTCAAGCTCAACGAAGAGCCTGAGAGCATTCTAGTAAAATATGAGCATATACCACCAATTGAGGCTAGCTATGACTTAAAGCAGGAGTAAACATTCTGTCAAAATAGCGGGCCCAGCAATTAGCGGTAGACATATCGAGCCTTACACCATCAGGAAAAAGGCTGATATTCCGGAACAAGTGCTATCAAGCTGAGGGGATCTTGCGAGAGTTGGAGATAGAAATTAACGGGCAGTCTCTGCTCATGAATTTCTATATCTTTGACATTCCCGACAAGAACTTTTTTCTGATTGGAACTCCGATTACAGCACTCACAAAGATGAAAAGCGCCCAAGAGGAGTTGGAAGTTCCAATGGGAAGACAAAGCTTCTCCATCGACATCAGAAGAACACTCAATGCCAAGGCAGAGGAGAAATCTGAGAAGATGGATGAATACACGGCCATAGCCTAGCCCCTGAGAGACTCACCATGCATCCAATGATCTCTAAGACAAGTGTGCACTAAGAGAAACACCTCGAACCCTCTTGATAGTCTGGTTTTTCCTATGGACTCAAGCTAACATCCAACCAAGCAACACTCGCTTGGATCTAGCATGTCCTTAGGCTTGATCCATATCTTCTCCGCGACTCCATCAAGTCCGTTCTTGTGTCGATGAAGGCAACCAATCATCCTTGACATTAAGTTCATGGTGTGTTGACGTTCACCACCAACGGACGGAGCTTCCTTTTCATGTGACCTATAAGATCTCACAAAGAGTGTTAGTCACATTCATGGTTCTTATCCAATCACCAAAACATTCATACCTTGGGGTTTCCCTAGCTCCAATGGTCATGAAGCTTACAATCTCCCCCTTTTTAGTGATGGATGACAACCATGATAAAAATGATCGAGAAGATAAAAGAAGTAATGACAAAAGCCAAGATAGAAACACAACTTGATCAAGACACTAAACAACAAGTATATGAAAGAGAGATAGTTACCTTGTTGATTAGGTCGAGGCAAGTCATAGCTCAAAAGAGGTCACAAGTTAGAGCAAAAACTCATATCCCAAGTGAAAGAAAGCACAAGGAGCTATGACAAGCAATGATTTCAAGGGGTTTACCTTCATACTTACTTTGTAGAATTTCACTCCCCCTTGATAAATGTACCAATCTCAAGATTGTGTGAAGATCGATGTTGGCGGTCGTTAAACCATGTTTTTGACCGCCACCCTACCGGTAAATAAATACATAACACCAAGATTTTATGCATAGTAGATAGGAATAATGCTACTCCATAGGTTTTGGTGGATATTTGGATGCAGGAGTGAATAATGGAGAAAAGTGGGCCCAGCCAGGGAAAATCCCTGGCCGGCCGGCCCCACCCTAGGCCGGCCGCCCCCACCTGGTGGCCACAGGCCCCAGGCTTCCTCCAGTGGGCTGGAAAATAATCTTCAACGCACAATTCAAGCCCAGCTCGGCAGGATTCCACCGACATTCTAGAAGGTGGGCTATTTGGGCCTTTACTTGGCCCTCAATCCAATTCTGCCGACCCCAGCAAGAAACCGACCTTCAGACCGCCTTCAGGGAGTGATCTGGAGCGTCCAGGAGCAAGTCGGTGGCAAACCGCCACAGGGGACGGCCGGCCGGCCACCCCCCTAGGCCGGCCGGCCTACTTTGGCGCCACCGCCTCTCCAGCTTCGGCCAGGGTGCTTCCACCGCCTTCACAAGCTATAAAAGGGACCCCTCGGCCTCCGAAGCAACGCGCACCATCACACTTCATCCAAGTGTTCATTAGTTTAGTTGAGTAGTAGCTTTGGGAGTTAGAGTAGAGTAGAGTAGAGTGAGAGCTCTCTCGGGCTTCCGGAGTCTTCTCGGAGTTCGGTATAGTTCTTGTATCGTTACTCTTTTGAGATATTATTTTATTTAATATAATTATATTTAGTTTTATCTTTATTTATTTATTTTAGTAGTTCTTTTCTATTTAGTTTATTTATTCGTTAAGTAAGTGCTCGTAGAAGTCTTGTTGTGGGATTCGTGATTGTTGGAATAGCGAGTACGAGAGAGTGCCGTCGTCGGAGATGACGTCGTGTGAAATCTGTGCTTGTTCATTCTTAGATAGGACTGCTCCGTTGATCAAGAGTAGTTCCTCTAGGCGGGTTGTAAGCGTGGCGCTTAGATCTTGGCCTATGCACGTTTGGCACCCAACCCCACGGAGGATGGTAGCCGCGAGTGTATGTGACAGCTGCACCGGTCTCTGTAATCCACCACGTCCGGGTTGGACTCAGCAGGGTCTTAATTATAGCGGATGGATCCCCAGGGTGAACTAGCAGCATCGGTTGCCCTGGCACTTCCGTGCCCCGAAACGACATGACTTGTATGTGTATGAGCTTAGCTAGAGTAAATAACCTTTGTAGACTTGACTGCTAGAAAAGTAAATAATAGATAAACATACAGGTAGCCTTAACTCTATCTCGTTGCTCTCCCAAATGTATACTACGATTTATTTTATTACCTTGGATTTGAGGATGTGTGTGCCACCCATATATATCATGCCTATCTTACCCCCGTCTCAAGTATAGTTGATACATTATTTCTTTCTCCAAATTATCCAATGCATAGCTATTATTCAGCTTTCTTTTGCTCTACTTCCCTGCGGAAATATAAATACGATAACCCTGGAATACTCCAAGGTGAAATGCTACAATGGTGATCCGTGCGCTTGCGGAATTAATGAATTTAATTTTATCGCATAAGAACCGCCAACAATCGATCATCTTGATCACTTGATCTTCATTAGCACAAACTCCCCCTTGAGATGGCATTGCTTCTTCTTCTTCATCACCTCAAGATTGTATGAAGATTGATCATCTTGATCACTTGATCTTTATCCGCGCCAACTCCCCTTTGAGGTGACATCTTCCAACTCATCATTGGTCCGAACTCTTCTCCCCAATACATTAAGCCCGAACTCTTCTCCCCCAAACTCTTACTCGATCATTAAGCCCGAACTCTTCTCCCCCTTTGGCATCTATCACTCCAAAAAGAGTCTTTCATGGAGGAAAAGTTAGTGTAAATGTATGAGACGAGTGGGAAAAAGAGTTACTTGATTTGGCGAGAAGCTCCCCCTAGATTCATGATTCTCCATATCCTCAACACATATCCCTACACATATTCTCAAAAGAATATTGTCTTGAACTACATAGGGGTTAGTTGATGATGATGGGAATGTATGAACCCTTAGACTTTGAGCCGCGCAACTGGATTTAACCTTAGCTCAAAAATCATGGTTCAATGGGCATGAAGCTCATATAGCATTGCTATAAATTCATCATAGGAGGTCATATACTCATATTGTGAATAAGCAACTCCCCCTAGATGGGTGCTCGGCGCCGAGACACTTATGCAAGAATGCATGATGCTAATGCAAATGAAATGATAAATGTACAATGCATGATGCTATAAAGGGTAAAACAAGAGAAAGCTAAGAGCCAAGTTACCAACAACAAGTTTGAACCCTCCATGAGCTTGATCACAACGAGCCATTCTTCAAAGCCTCGGGAGCCAAGTGCCACCAATCCCAAGCTTAACCCATGCTCATTGCTATCTCGTGAAGGTTTGTCGTCGGTCCTACAAAACAAGAAGAACACACAAAAACAACAACACAAACAAGAAAACAAGACAAGCAAGGTATATACATATATACAAGTGTAAGCTCAAAGGATACTCAAGTGAAGTCGGAGAGGTCGAGAACGTTAAGTTCTCCCCAATGCTTACAAAAGGTCTTCTTGTCAAGTGGCCTGGTGAAGATGTCCGCCAATTGTTCATGAGTCCGGACACCAATCAATTCAATATCTTTCTTAGCCACATGATCTCGGATGAAGTGATGCTTGACTTCAATGTGCTTTGCATGGCCGTGATCACCCTTGTGGAGAGCCATATTGATAGCACTCTCGCTATCACAATAGAGAGGTACTTGCCCATAAGATAATCCATAGTCCAACAAGGTTTGCTTCATATATAAGAGTTGATCACAACAAGCACCGGCCGCCAAATATTCCGCCTCCGCCGTAGAGATAGCCACACAATTTTGTTTCTTGGAACTCCATGAGATAAGTGATTGTCCAAGAAATTGGCATCCACCGGAGGTACTCTTTCTACTCACTTTGCAACCGGCGAAGTCCGAGTCCGCATAGCCAACAAGTCTAAAATCCGAGCCTTTTGGGTACCAAAGACCCATTGTAGGAGTGTTCTTGATGTACCTAAAAATTCTTTTCACGGCACTCATATGGGACTCCTTGGGGTTAGCTTGATATCGAGCACAAAGACACACACTAAACATGATATCCGGTCTAGATGCGGTAAGGTAAAGAAGTGAACCAATCATAGAGCGATAGAGTTTAGGGTCCACCGGTATACCTTTCACATCCACATCAAGAGGAACACTTGTAGCCATAGGTGTGTCGTAAGGCTTGGAGTCTTCCATGCCGAACCTCTTAAGAAGATCCCGAATGTACTTCTCTTGGTAGATGAACGTGCCCTCCTTCATTTGCTTGACTTGAAAACCGAGGAAGACATGAAGTTCATCTATCATGGACATCTCAAACTCTTTCTTCATAAGAGCACGGAACTCATCATTATAGATTTCGTTAGTGGAGCCATAGATGATATCATCAACATAGATTTGACAAACAAAAAGATCATCACCAACATGCTTAGTAAAGAGAGTATTGTCAATACTACCGATCTTGTAGCCCTTGGTGATGAGATGACCTCGTAGTCGTTCATACCATGCTCTTGGTGCTTGTTTGAGTCCGTAGAGAGCCTTCTTGAGCTTGTACACATGGTCCGGATGCTCGGGGTCCTCGAAGCCGGGAGGTTGCTCTACATAAACTTCTTCATTGATTAGTCCATTGAGAAATGCACTTTTCACATCCATTTGGTGAAGTTTAAAATCAAAATGAGAAGCATAAGCAAGAAGGGTTCTTATAGCCTCAAGACGAGCGACGGGGGCGAAAGTCTCGTCGAAATTGACGCCTTCAACTTGAGAGTAGCCCTTCGCCACTAGCCTTGTCTTGTTCCTCACTATTGCTCCCTTCTCATCTTGCTTGTTCTTGAAGACCCATTTAGCACCAATGACATTGGATCGCTTGGGCCGCTTCACCAACTTCCAAACATCATTTCTCTTGAAGTTGTTGAGCTCCTCTTGCATGGATAGCACCCACTTGTGATCTTTCAAGGCTTCCTCGATCGTCTTCGGCTCTAGGGTAGAGACAAAAGAGAAGTTTTCAACAATGTTAGCTTCATCAACATAATTTGGCTTATATTGACTTCTCCAAGTCTTTATCCCTTGAGAAGGACTCCCAATGATGAAATCACGTGAATGATCCCTAGCAATGAGTTTGTGCTTCCTTGAAGGTTCTTGTCGAGGAGGAGGAGGAGCCGGCGATGTATCTTGTGCGTCTCTTGCGGCTTGCTCCTTGGAGATGTGAGTGTCTTGTTGTCGAAGAGGTGAACCCGAGCCATCATCTTGAGTTGAAGTAGATTGTGCTTGTTCTTGATTGCTCGGTGAAGCTTGGCTCGTGGATGCATGAGGTAGATCACTTGAAGGTACTTGTTGCGGTTCACTTGGTGTAGCTTGACTTGATGATGCTTGTTGCGGCTCGCTTGAAGTAGCTTGACTCGTTGCTTGTTGCGGTTCACTTGAAGGAGCTTGATGTTGTTCACTTGAGGGAGAGTTTGGATTCACTTGAGATGTACTCGTTGAAGGTCCGCTTGATGAAGTTGTTGGAGGAGGTGTCAGAAGTTCATCTTCCCGAGGGAGCACTTCACCAATGGGCATGTTCCTCAAGGCTTCTTCCACGGGCTCATCACCTACAATATGAGAAGATGGAGGGTCTTCTTGAGACCCGTGAGATTCATAAAATTGCACATCATAGGTTTCTTCAACAAAGCCGGTAGAGGTGTTGTAAACCCGATAAGCTTTGGCCGAGCCCGAGTAGCCGACAAGAATGCCCACGTCGGTCCTCTTCTCGAACTTGCCAAGTCTTTCCCTCTTCTTGTAGATGTAGCACTTGCAACCAAACACCCGAAAGTATTCAACATTCGGTCTCCTCCCAACAAGCACTTCATATGGAGTCTTGTTTAGCAACTTGTGAGGATAGATCCGGTTGGAGGTGTAGCATGCGGTGTTGATGGCCTCCGCCCAAAACTTCTCTGGAGTGTTGTACTCATCAAGCATAGCACGAGCAAGAGTGATAAGGGTTTTGTTTTTCCTCTCAACAACACCATTTTGTTGAGGAGTATATGTAGCCGAGAACTCGTGCTTGATGCCAATCTCATCACAATAATCCTCAATGATAGAGTTCTTAAACTCCGTCCCATTGTCACTCCGAATCTTCTTGATGTGATGGCCATACTCAACTTGCACTCTTCTAGCAAACTTCTTGAATATCCCAATTGCTTGTGCCTTGTTCTCAAGAAAGAATACCCAAGTATATCTTGAGTAGTCGTCCACTACCACCAAGCAATAGAGATTTCCACCAATGCACACATAAGTTGTAGGCCTGAAGAGATCAATGTGTAAGAGCTCGAGAGGTCTTGATGTTGACAAGAAATTCTTGGATGGGTGAGGCGAAGCCACTTGCTTTCCGGCTTGGCATGCACTATATAGCTTGTCCTTCCCAAAAGTGACATCCTTGACTCCTCTCACTAGCTTGTTCTTTATGACATGCTTGAGTTGACCCATACCAATGTGAGCTAGCCTTCGATGCCATAGCCAACCTAGAGCGGATTTAGTGAAGAGACAAGTCCTAGGGGCAACAATGTTAGTCTCAAAATCAACAACATATAGATTATTATGACGAAAGCTCTTGATAGTGAGACCCATAGCATCATTGCGAAGAACAACCCCATTAGCATCAAAGTTACAAGAAAAACCAAGATCACATATTTGAGCAACGGATAGAAGATTGAAGTTTAGAGACTCAACAAGAAGCACGTTAGAAATTGAGAGGTCATTTGAGATGGCCACCTTACCAAGGCCTCTTACTCTATGCTTCGAGTTGCCTCCAAATGTGACCTTGTCATGATCTTCATCTTCCTCCAATGTGGTGAATATGGATGAAGTCCCGGTCATGTGTTGAGTGCACCCACTATCCAGCACCCAATGTTTGCCACCAATCTTGTAGTTCACCTTGGAAGTAGCCATCAAGCAAAGAGGAAGGTTAGTATCATAAGAATCAATTGACATGTTATCTACCTCTTGCTTGCTCTTGATGTAGGCCATAGGAACTCCGTTGAGAAAGTCCAAGTCCAATGCATCCAAGGCGTCAGGCATTGCCTTGGTGACTCCATTGTGCCTCCACATGCTCCGATCAACACCCATGTGTATGACATGAGTTCCAAGAGAAAGACTTTGGAATCTTCCCACATCTCCACTAGCATTGAAGTACTCAAGAATGTTGAAGATTTGTCTCTCATAAGATAGTGCCATCAAGATAGCTTCCTTGAGAGTCATCCCAGTAATATCATCATTAAGGTCATTTAGAATGTGGACCTTTCTATTGTAAGGTAGAAGAGAAAGCACCGTGTGGATAGCATGCTCATCACTAATCTTGTCTTCTCCTTCAAAAGAGTTCACTCTAGCCACCAACACAAGGAACCTCTTCCAACAATCAAGCCAAGACTCCCTATCTCTCCTATAGTACTCATCATACATGTCGTAGAGGAGATAGTGAGGCCGACCGGCAAGACCCGGTTCATACAAGTTGTAGTAGTCTTCAAAGAGGGATGGCAAGACTTCTCTCTTCATGTGATATTCTTTGATGGGCATTGCGTTGTCTTCACTTCCACTTGAGTAAGCATCATCACCATAGAAAGTGGGAATCTTGTTCTCATCATCTTCATCTTCTTCCTCATCATCTCTTGGGGTCTTGAATGTGTTAGAGAGGATAGAGCGGGCTCTTCTTCTTGTGATTATCTCAATGACTTCTTCAATAGAGTATGACTCAAGCTCAAAGTCCTCAAACTCAATGTGATAACCATATTTGTCCTTTGGGAGAGCATCAAGAAACCTTCTAAGACCTTGCCCCTTGGTGATTATCCAAACCTTGTTTCCCTTTATCATCTTGATAAGAGAGTCCATCCGAAGGGCAAATTCCACTAGATCCTCATTTGGCTTCATGGAGATGTGATACAACTCATCACATAACTTGATATATCCATCTTCTTGATCTTGAGTAGAACATCCTTCACCAATATGAGATGATGATGGAGCTTGAGGTAGAGGTTGAGCTTCAATGTGTGCATTGTCACTTGCTTGAGAATTCATCTTGCTCTTCTTGTAATCTTGCTCGAGAGAGGAGATGATAGAGACCACCTCATCATAGGGCATGTTCACAAACTCATCCAACCGCACCATCGGAAGAATACCAAACCGTGAGGGTGGTAGGGACCGAATGAGCTTCTTCACCACATGCTTGTGCGTGAAGGAATAATAGCCTCGAGACATGAGTTTCCTAGCAAGAGAATAGCAAGAGAATACAAGTGAGTGGCAAAGTGAGTAACATCTTCATCATCATATAAAACAAGGTCCTCATACTCATCAAGAACGCTATAGAAAGAATTATCACTAAGCACACAAACATCGGGCTCAATCACGGTAGAGGCGATGGAAGTGTCAGAAACTTCATCATGAGTGGACTCCATTTTCCCACACGCAATCCCGGTCACGACTCAAGGCGGTGAAGCCCTAATAAAGAGCACTTGACTCTGATACCACTTGTAAGGATCGTATGACCGAGAGGGGGGGTGAATCGGTGCACTCTAGAATCTATTTCCAAACACTTACACCCAAGCAACTCCTAGTGAGTAGTTCTAGTAACAAGGTAAAGCACACTAAGGAGTATCCTTAACCTATATAGCTAGTGGATATAGATAACACAAGCACACCACACTAGCAACCTAGCACAACATATATATATAGCGGAAGAATTAAGCTAGGCAAGGCAAGGTAACAAGATAACTAGAGACAAGGCAACCAAGATACTAGGCACACTAAGTAGAGTCCTTAGAGCTCCTAGATAGGCTAGAACAAGTAAGCACACGAGCAAGGCAAACAAGTAAACCTAGTGAAGCTAGTAGGTACCAAGGTAAACACACAAGCAAGATAAGAGCACAACTCAAGTACTACAAGCAATCATATATAGTGCGATAAGTAAATGCGAGTAGTAAAGGAGAAGGGATAGAGAATGCTCATGATGTTTTCCCGTGGTCTCGGAAGGATGGCGCCTTCCCCTACTCCACGTTGGGTCACTCCCGTCGGAGTCTCGACCCCGTCCCTCCGCTCGAAGGCGATCCCTCCTAGAGCACACTTCACCCTCCGAGTGAAGTCGCGGGCACGACCCGCCAGGCTCGATCCCGGGTACTCTTCCGGAGGTAAGGCTCCGCACTTGATGCGTGCCAAAGGGCGCTCCACTAGTGATGCTTCTTTCGCACGGGAAGCTCCAAGACCGTGAACAAACTTGTGTCGGCTTCCACAATCTCCTTAGACAGCTCAACACCGACGCCTAACCGGTCTAGGCCTTGCCATAGACCAAGAGTAACAGCCCTAGATGACTCTCTCAAGCACACACTAGCCTAGAGATCAAAGGATGCAACTTGTTACTCTCTCAAGCACTAGGATCTCTCCAAATCCCTCTCAAGTGCTTCACACTTCTTCCTCTTGGCTTCTTGGCAGCACCTCCCCTCTTTCCTAGGTCCAAGAGCACCTCAAAGAGGTAAACAACCGACTATATATAGGCCACCAACCTCAAACTAGCCGTTGTCCAAAAGTGCCCAGTCTGCGTGATGACCGTACAATAGGACCGTACTGTCCTGTCTCCATTAGACCGTATTGTCCGGTCTTCACCAGACCGGCATCCAGGAAGTGCTGCTCCTCATCTCAAAGCAGACCGTATTGTCCGGTCTCTAGGACCGTATTGTCCGGTCTCTTCTTCTTCTTCAGCCAACAGAAACTTCTCCTTCTCTGTTGCTCTTCTCCTGTAAGACCGTATTGTACGGTCCCCATGACCGTACTGTCCGGTCAACTGTTCGGTCTTCATTCTTCAACTTCCAAAAACTTCAGCTTCTCTGTCTGGAACACTTCAAATAGAGACCGTACTGTCCGGTCCCTAGGACCGTACTGTCCGGTCAACTGTCCGGTCTCCATTTCTCCACTTCTAGAAACTTCAGCCTTTCTGTCTGGATTTCCTCTGTAGACCGTATTGTACGGTCTCCATGACCGTACTGTCCGGTCCCTTCTGACTTCGCAGCTTCGATCTTCTTCTTGATCTTCTTCTTCAAGACTTGATCTTCTTGGTTCCTTCAACCCTCTTCTGCCACCCTAGCCCCTGAGAGACTCACCATGCATCCAATGATCTCTAAGACAAGTGTGCACTAAGAGAAACACCTCGAACTCTCTTGATAGTCCGGTTTTTCCTATGGACTCAAGCTAACATCCAACCAAGCAACACTCGCTTGGATCTAGCATGTCCTTAGTCTTGATCCATATCTTCTCCGCGACTCCATCAAGTCCGTTCTTGTGTCGATGAAGGCAACCAATCATCCTTGACATTAAGTTCATGGTGTGTTGACGTTCACCACCAACGGACGGAGCTTTCTTTTCATGTGACCAATAAGATCTCACAAAGAGTGTTAGTCACATTCATGGTTCTCATTCAATCACCAAAACATTCATACCTTGGGGTTTCCCTAGCTCCAATGGTCATGAAGCTTACAGTAACCCCACGGAGGATGGTAGCCGCGAGTATGTGTGACAGGCATACCGGTCTCTATAATCCACCACGTCCGGGTTATTGTTTTTAGTAGGGAGGTCAATAGCACGTAGTTCCCCTTAACAGTTGAACCTAATTATCGGGTTACTGTTCTGGCATGCGTGTGCCCCGAAACGAATAATAGAGTAAGGCCCTTACCAAATTGCCCAGCTACATAGCTTCTTATCATTAGATTGCCTGGCTAGAAGACCCCTTTTTATTTATTGCTGCAACCTCTGCTCCTGTGTGCCACCTTTACGGATAAATACCTCTAGTGTTTAAGCTTTAGTACACTATACGTTCCCAGTGGATTCGATACCCTAGGAATACTCCTTGTGGTGAAAGCTACATTGGTATCAGTACGCTTGCGGATTAATTTCTGTTAGGCCTGAGGACTGCCAACAAGCTTTCTGGCGCCGTTGCCGGGGAGCGGTAAGCTGTGCTAGAACTCGAACCTAGAGGCGCCCGTTAAAGGTTTTTCTTTTGTTTTGTTTTCTTTTGCTTTTGTTTTTCTTTTATTATCATATTATATCATGGACACTCCGTCGATCTTCGACGCCGCTGCTCCGAAAGGAGCACTATTGGAGCCTGCACCACCATCCAAGCCAATCACAGCCGCCAGCTATGAGATTCGTCCAGAGCTGATTGCACTGGTGAAGGGATCTGAGTTCCGCGGGGAAGATCATGAAAATCCGTACACACATATGCGCTACTTCGATAGGCTCTGTTCCACAGTTGTTACATCAGGAGTCCCAAGAGACAGTGTCAGATGGTTGCTGTTCCATTCTCCATCACTAGCAGTGCAGAGCTCTGGTATGCCAAGCATGTAAGTGAAGCTCAGGGAGATTGGGCTACTCTCCGGAAGCTCTTCTGTCTCAAGTACTTCCCTCTCCACAAGGTTATTGCTCTTCGCAAGAAGATCATTACCTTCGAGCAGGACAGAAATAAGCCATTAGGAGCTGCCTGGGACCGTTTTCTGACCTACACTCTAGAAGGACCAGATCTGGGAATTCCATCGCCGATACTCCTTCAACATTTTGCTGCGGGACTCACTCCGAACAGCCGTAACTTCTTGGATACAGCTTCAGGAGGGTCGTTCTTGTACAAGACAATTGAAGAAGGGTTTGATGTGTTGGGTAAAATTCTCAGCAACCTGGGCTCCTATGATGCATGTGCCCCTGAGAAACATGAAGAAGAGGCACGGACCATAGTTGAGACACCTTCAGTTAGCTCACCAGAACAGAAGAAATGTGCATGTATGGTACAACCCCAAGCAGAACCACCTCAACCACAGCCCGCTCCGAAGGCTGAACAAGAACCATTCTATATCTGCCCCTCGAATCCTACGCTATTCAAGGATAGTCAAGTTCTCTCCGAAGGACGGAATCAAGTTGAGTCCACTCTCCCTCTCCTACCATATGAGGAAGAGGTAGACTTAACAAGATTCGGAAATACAAGAACCTACTCAGTGGAGAAGAATTGCTATATTGAGAAGGCTGAGCTAGATGAGCTAGATTGGGAAGACAAGGCAGAACAACATGAACGTCTACAGAAACTGGTCTTCAGCGAGGACTGGCTCCAAGAAACAGAATGCTCAAAGAAGGCCGTCAAGCTCAACGAAGAGCCTGAGAGCATTCTAGCAAAATATGAGCATATACCACCAATTAAGGCTAGCTATGACTTAAAGCAGGAGTAAACATTCTGTCAAAATAGCGGGCCCAGCAATTGGCGGTAGACATATCGAGCTTACACCATCAGGAAAAAGGCTGATATTCCGGAACAAGTGCTATCAAGCTGAGGGGATCTTGCGAGAGTTGGAGATAGAAATTAATGGGCAGTCTCTGCTCATGAATTTCTATATCTTTGACATTCCCGACAAGAACTTTTTTCTGATTGGAACTCCGATTACAGCACTCACAAAGATGAAAAGCGCCCAATAGGAGTTGGAAGTTCCAATGGGAAGACAAAGCTTCTCCATCGACATCAGAAGAACACTCAATGCCAAGGCAGAGGAGAAATCTGAGAAGATGGATGAATACACGGCCATAGAAGAAGCAGCGGCCGTTGAATTCTTGGAAGCTTTGCAGTTTGATACGGAGGAAGATGCACAATACTTCAACGAAGACGAAGACCCTTCCCCCTATGTTCCACTCAATAAGTATGAGGAACCCGCTCCAACACCCGTCGAGCTCAAACAGCTGCCACCAGGTCTTAAGTGCAGTTTTCTCTTCAAAGATCAGACAACGCCTGTCATAATCAGTGATAAGCTGTCAGAGGAAGAAGAGAAGAAACTAGTAGACGTGCTAGAAAAATACAGATCAGTAATAGGCTACTCACTAGCAGACCTCAAGGGAATCAGCCCAGAATTCTGCACACATCGAATCCCAATGGAACCCGATCATAAGCCTGTGCGTGAGCACCAACGACGCTTGAACAATGCCATGAGAGATGTAGTTAAGAAGGAAATTTTGAAGCTACTCAAGGCAGGTATAATCTACCCAGTTCAGGATAGTCAATGGGTTAGCCCCGTCCAGGTAGTACCTAAGAAGGGAGGGATGACAGTTGTGAAGAATGAAAAGAATGAGTTGATCCCTCAGCGTACAGTGACAGGATGGAGGATGTGCATCGAT
Source organism: Eragrostis nindensis (assembly GCA_012490785.1). Taxonomy (NCBI): domain Eukaryota; kingdom Viridiplantae; phylum Streptophyta; class Magnoliopsida; order Poales; family Poaceae; genus Eragrostis; species Eragrostis nindensis. The sequence goes on along the minus strand of JAAXCT010000212.1, from coordinate 137,531 downwards.
TACAGGAAGCTTAATAAAGCAACAGGAAAGACCACTACCCACTCCCGTTCATTGATGAGATGCTCGAACGGTTGGCAAAGCACTCGTTCTTCTGCTTCCCTGACGGTTATTCAGGGTACCATCAAATACCTATCCACCCTGATGACCAAGACAAGACCACCTTCACATGTCCTTACAGCACATTCGCTTACCGACGAATGTCGTTCGGATTGTGTAACGCACCTGCCTCCTTCCAGAGATGCATGATGGCAATCTTTTCAGACCTAGTGGAGAAAATAATGGAAGTATTCATGGATGACTTCTCAGTCTACGGTGAAACATTCGACAGATGTCTCCAGAATCTCGAGAAGGTACTCCAAAAATGCAAGGATGCAGATTTGGTTTTGAATTGGGAAAAATGTCACTTCATGGTGACAGAGGGAATTGTTCTGGGGCACAAGGTCTCTGCTCGAGGGATTGAAGTCGACAAAGCCAAGGTTGAGGTGATTGAGTCGCTTCCACCCCGAGAAACATAAAAGGGATCCGCAGCTTCCTAGGACACGCCGGCTTTTATAGAAGGTTCATCAAGGACTTCTCCAAGAAGGCGCGACCTCTCACCAGTCTCTTGGCTAAGGACACACCGTTCGTCTTCGACAACAAGTGCATGGAGGCATTCAATGAACTAAAAACAGCTTTGATATCAGCCCCCATTATCCAGCCACCTGATTGGTCACTCCCGTTTGAAATCATGTGCGACGCAACCGACTACGCCGTAGGAGCAGTGCTGGGACATACCAAGGATAAGAAGCATCATGCCATCGCCTATGCTAGCAAAACTCTCACTGGACCTCAACTCAATTATGCAACCACTGAGAAGGAATTGTTGGCTGTGGTGTATGCTATTGACAAGTTTAGATCGTATTTGGTTGGAGCTAAGGTGATAATTTATTCAGATCATGTAGCCCTCAAATACCTCCTGACAAAGAAAGATGCTAAGCCACGTCTTATCCGTTGGATACTCCTCCTTCAAGAATTTGATTTGGAAATCAGAGACAGAAAAGGGGTAGAGAATACTGTGGCAGATCATCTCTCATGATTGCAGACGGAAGATCCTACTGGACTACCCATCAATGATTGCTTGAGAGATGACACGTTACTAAAAGTAACAAGCATCGACCCCTGGTATGCAAACATTGTCAACTACATTGTAGCAGGATATATACCGCCAGGGGAGGATAAAAAGAAGATCGTCAGGGACAGCAAGTATTACTTATGGGATGACTCATATTTGTATAAAGTCTGCACCGATGGTCTCCTGAGAAGATGTGTACCCGCATGTGAGGCTATGCAAATTATTGACAGATGTCATTCATCAGCCTTTGGGGGTCACTATGGAGTATTTCGTACAAGTGCCAAAGTTTGGCAGAGTGGTTTTTACTGGCCAAACATGTACGAAGATACAAAGGAGTATGTGAGAAGATGTTCTCGCTGCCAGAGAGTAGGAGGGATCAACGCTCGTGACGCCATGCCCCTGACAAATAATCTTCAAATCGATGTCTTCGATTGTTGGGGCATAGACTTCATAGGACCTTTCCCAAACTCCGAGGGATATGAATATATTCTGGTGGCAGTCGACTATGTCTCTAAATGGGTGGAGGCTCTTCCTTATCGAAACGCTGATTCCACCCACTCCAAGAAAATGCTCCAAGAAGTCATCTTTCCACGATTTGGTACACCTAGAGTACTAATCAGTGATGGGGGTTCGCACTTTATCGACAAGACATTCAGAAAAATGCTCTCATCACTCGGTATTGCGCATAGGGTAGCGACCCCATATCACCCACAGATGAGCGGTCAAGCGGAGACATCTAATAAACAAATCAAGAACATTCTCCTGAAGACCGTCAACCAAATGGGCAAAAATTGGAAGTCGAAGCTGCATGAAGCATTATGGGCATATAGGACAGCCTACAAGACTCCAATCGGCATGACTCCATACCAACAAGTTTACGGGAAGACATGCCACCTGCCCGTCGAGCTAGAGTTCAAGGCTTACTGGGCAATCAAGAAATGGAACATGGACCTGGACCAAGCCCAAGTCAAGCGACAGATTCAGATCTCAGAGCTCGAAGAGTTGAGGGAGAAAGCATACCACAGTTCGAAGCTCTACAAGGAGCGAACGAAGAGGTGGCACGAAAAGCGCATCCGGGAGAAGCACTTCACGCCAGGTGATAAGGTACTTATGTACAACTCCCGCGTTAAATTATTTGGTCATGGTAAGCTTAGAAGTAAGTGGGATGGACCCTATACGGTGGTGGAAACATCCAGCCACGAGGCCGTCACTCTCCAAAGTAACGACGGAGAGCACTTTAAAGTAAATGGCCAGCGCTTGAAAGTCTTTCTAGAACCCTCCATGCCGGAACTCGAGGAAGTAGATATCATCGAGTTGACATAAACCAAAGCCCACCATCTACGGTCTAGCCCCGACCTTAACCGAGCCCTGTTTTTCCCTTTTCCTTATTTTCTTTTTCTTTAGATTCAAATAAAAATAAAACTTTTGGTTTTCGGGGGAAAAGCAGGCCGGCCGGCCTTACCACCTGGCCGGCCGGCCCATCACATTTTCGAAAATTTTTAAAACTTTTTGTGGCGGCGCCTCCGATCAAACCAAACAGAATACCAAACCCTACCCTGCGATTCGGAGCCTATCTCGCCCGGAGTGGATTTTTCACCTTCTTAAACACATTGAAAATTCATTTTCTCTCCACTCCTCCTTCTCAAGAGTTTCGGCCATGGCTGAGAAGGCACCCTACCAGAGCTTCTCCACCATGTCTCCCACCAATTCCAATGCCCCCAATTCAAGAGCCTCCAACATTGCCGCCCGGAAGCATCGATCCGCCTATCTCGACCAATTTCAGGTCAATAACGGCGAGGGATCCAGCGCGGCGAGATACCTCGACTTCGTGGATACCTGGGGGGCCGAACTGGAGGCCGATCTGCTCGCAGCCGGGGCCAACCCCGGCCGGCCGGCCTACAACCCTGGCCGGCCGGCCAGCCCCAGACGCGGCAGAAGTCCGTCCAGGGCGAGCGCGAGCCCCAACTCAGGGAGATTCCTGTCCCCCTCTGGTGGAGTCGGGAAGAAGCAGTACCGTGGCGGCATCACGCATCCCGTGGTCGGTGATCTGTCCCCCAAGACGGGGAAATCTCCAGCGCTCCCCACTCCCATTCCAAAGGTGGAGATCGCACCGGTGTACCCCGTGGTGGAGCAATCCGAGGAGGACCCTGACGAACCCACGGACGCCAGCCAGTCCAAGGACGAGTCTTCTCATAGGACATCTAACGGTGCCTATGAGAACGCTCCCCCCTTCACCTACCTGGGTGCTAAGGGAAAGCGGTGGTGCGAGAAGGTGATGTACTACAAGGCGCCCAAGGGGCTCATCTTGAAGGCTCAGTCGAATGACTCATCACCTTCGCAGAAGCTGCGTCGCCGCTCGCCGCCGCCGATCACCGGTCCTCCCGGCCAGATGGAGTTCAGCGATGGCGCCCATGACCCCATCAAGGAGCTGCAAATCGCGTTCCAAAGGATGGAGGCGCGCCTTGCTAAGGTGGAGGACTACCAGAGTGAGGCGTACATGGAGCTGGAGGACAACAAGGACAAGATCAACCTTGTCCGGAAGGGGAGCATGGCTAAGATGAAGAGGCTCTACAAGCTCACGGGATTCAGCGAGCACTTCGAGGCCCCGTCACCATAGGAGCATTAGGATTAGAAAGCGGCGCTTCTTAGTTTGCTTTTTATTTAATTTCCCTTCAAATTCGTTTAGGTTTGCTTTGAATTAAGATTAGGTTTGCTTAATTTATTTCTTAATGTAAAAGCGCCCAATGCTCCTCTGAATAAAATAAAAATGCCTCTTTGTGTTTGATGAAATGAGTGTTTATTTAATTGATTGTTGGTTTATGTGGGCAACCACATAAACCAACCTCTGTACACTCACAATTTCCCCGAGCGCGTAGGATAAAAATGTTGTACAGGTGATTGTGCACCGCCACGACGAAACAGAGACGGAACGGAGCACTGGCCCCACCAACCGGCTCACAAACCAGGCCGGCCGGCCTGGCCCGAACTCCGAACAGGTCAAATTTTTCCTGACTCGTTCCACTTAGTTCCCTCCGCTGGTTTCACCTGTTCACTAATAAAACAAAAAGATTTTCCGAAGATAAAACCAAACAAAAATTCTTTTACATCATCGGTTTTATGATAATTTTATTTCACAATTTTTTCTTCCTCATAAAATTTTATTAAGGACGCTCTTGTCTATTTTGTTGTGAGGTTTCATATATGCTTAAATCTTGACTCCTATCTTTCCATGATTTTCTCGGAAATCTTACTTTGCCTTTCGATCTAACTGTCACAAATTCTCTGGAAATACCTATTAGAGCCAAACAAAGATAGTATAACTCCGCAAAAGCTAATCTTTCTGTTGTGAGTTTAATTAAGGTTTAATTTTCTAAAGTTGCATGCACTCCTCAGAATGTTCAGTCATATATCATTTATATATGAGAGTGACTCCTCCACTTGATGGCAGAAATCAACTAATGATCAAAAGAAAATTTCTACCTCATTGCTCTCTGCCCCACATCCATAAGCTCCTTCTTGCCTTATGTATCATGGGAACCTCTCTCTAGAAAAAAAGGGAGAGAAAGAGAGAAAAGTTCCCCATCTAAAAAAAAAAAGAGAAGGGCAAGAAGGATTGCTATAATTCTGGGCAGAGCACATGAGAGAGAACCTTTCCTGCCAATGTGTGAGCCATCTCCAAAAGCATCATTTTGCTATTGACTGAACTACAAGGATGTGCATAGCTCTTTCTAGAATTCTCCCTTAATTTTACAATACCTGCAAAAGATTATGCTCTCCTTACCAAACCCCAGATATAAGCCATATCAGAAAATAAGGAAAGCATCTTTTGAGTGAAGACAGGTTTTTCCACAACTCTGAGTGACTCAGACTTTGAGAATTTTGTGACAAGATGGGAAGAAAGGGAAAGTTTTGAAATCCAAGGGATTTTTTGGGTTTGAGAAGGGTCTTAGATTTTCGCTATTCAACCTTTCAACTTCTCAAGACAATGAGCTTTAGCCACTTCCATATAGGGAGCCTGAAGAAAATTGTTGAGATATTTTTATCCTATTACCTTGATGATGTCTTTTTCTTTGGTTCAATCTTTTTTCTCGGGACGAGCAAGATCTAAGTCTGGGGGGGGGGGGGGGGGGGGGGGTTGTTGGCGGTGCTTATAACGAATATTTTACCGCCAACACCATTCATAAAAGCCATCATACAAGGATAAAATGAACATTCTTTTATATTAATGGCTCTCCACAAGTTTTGTTGGAGTATTTGAATGCAGGGAGCAATATGGACGAAATTCACAGGAAAGGGGGGCCAAAGCCTACCGGCCGGCCAGCTCAGGCTCCAGCCCAAGTCCAGCTCCTCTCCAGAGGCCTTCTACAGCTTTCCCACGTGGAATTCAAGGCCCAGCCCAATATCAAACAACCGACATTCTAGAACATGGGCTTTTGGGCCTAAACTTGAAGGCCACTCAATTTCTGCCGACCCCATAAGAAAACCGACCATCTTACCGCCCTCAGGAGTCCATCAGAGCCGTTCAGGGAAGAGTCGATGGCGAACCGACCACATCAGTAGCCGGCCGGCCCCCCTACTAGGCCGGCTGGCCGACCTTTGTCCCGCCGCCTCTCCAGCTTCAGCCAGATGATGCGCACCGACTCCAGCAAGCTATAAATACTACCCTCCAGCTTCAGAAGCAAGACGCACGTCATTTGATACTTCATTTTAGTCTTTTAGTAGTAGCATAGTGTTGCTAGGAGTGAGTGAGTGAGGGGGAAGGAGAGCTAGAGGGCCCGGAGATGTCGGGACTCTACTTCTTCGTCGCCTCGGGTATGCTCCTCGCCTGGGAGTAGTCGTCTTAGTCTTCCAGGCCAGGCAACATGTAAGGAGATTATTGGTCGGGCAATAAAGTAAGGTATTCTGCTTTATTTATTTGTGGGTTCCAGGTGTGTAATGAATATTATTTATTTATTGCATTGACTAGCTTATCAATTGTCGCTAGTTGTAACGATAGATGTAAACGTGGTGTTTAGATCTAGATTTATCCCTGGTTTGCTCGTAACCCCACGGAGGATGGTAGCCGCGAGTATGTGTGCCAGGCATACCGGGCTCTGTAATCCACCACGTCCGGGTTATTGTTTTTAGTAGGGAGGTCAATAGCACGTAGTTCCCCTTAACAGTTGAACCTAATTATCGGGTTACTGTTCTGGCATGCGTGTGCCCCGAAACGAATAATAGAGTAAGGTCCTTACCAAATTGCCCAGCTACATAGCTTCTTATCATTAGATTGCCTGGCCAGAAGACCCCTTTTTATTTATTGCTGCAACCTCTGCTCCTGTGTGCTACCTTTACGGATAAATACCTCTAGTGTTTAAGCTTTAGTACACTATACGTTCCCTGTGGATTCGATACCCTAGGAAGACTCCTTGTGGTGAAAGCTATATCGGTATCCGTACGCTTGCGGATTAATTTCTGTTAGGCCTGAGGACTGCCAACAATGCCGTCAGTGCATGGGAGAGTTACTTCGGCTTTCTGACTACTACGGCATGGATCAGATGAAATCCTTGTGCGCGGCAAGCCTGTGGGACGGTACCACGAAGAAGACGGCGTCTCGAACTCTTGTCTTTGCCATGGATGCTAAATGCCAGGACCTGCAAAATAAGTGTGAAGAATTCATGGTCCGAGAAAACAACCTCCCTGAAGCAGTTTTGTTGCATCATTTTTTTGTTGCAGCCTTACAGTATCCTACTATTATTCCTAGGCTTAGGAAGATGGCACGCCTTGATGATGTGTAATATATGTTCTGTTAAGTACTTTTGCGTTTGTTCGGAAAAAAAAAGTACTTTGCATTTCCTTGGTCAATGCCTTTTCTTGTTCCCGAAAGATTTTGGTCAATGTCTTCAAGTGATATGAGATGTAGTTTGTATTTGTTCTTGACTCCAATAAAGTGGTGTCCACGTTATTAACTGGAATCACCATCGACTGAATTAAAACGTTGTGCCAAAAGAGTCATCACAAATCCTTCCATTGTGTCCAATGTTTCGTCCCATGCGACCAATGAAATCAGCGTTTTATCCGGTGTAATGCTTCCTTGGCTCCTTGCAACAGAATACTACTCCGTATCAGAGATCAAGATCGTCACTTGCCTCGTGCCTGTATATGTAGGCTCTGTTTGGCCGGGCTCCTATGGCTCCGGCTCCCTCCCCCGTGTATCACAGGAGTATGTCATATCGTCTATTGAAAATGAAACTCCCGATGGGAGCTTCCTCACAGTCACAGCACAACTTATGATAACTTGATCAAACAGTTCCTTTTGCCGCTCGAACACCGACTGTTCCTTGTTTGAAGCCGTTCCATGTCTCATTTTAGAGGATGTTCCGGTGTATTCTGTATCAATTCATAGGATGTTCTGGTGTATTCCGTGTCCATTCAGGGGATATTCCTGTGTTTGAGATAGCGAGTCTTCACCTCTGTTCGGTGTTGCGAGGGCAAATGTCCGGACAAGGTGCCAGCAATCAGAGGATCGAATGGCCAAGGGAGAACCTGTCAAAGGACGATCCTCTGTTCTAAAATTTCTATCACCAGATGTTCCTATATGGTCCCCAGTTTTAGCCCGTGCTACCAAACCATGAACGAGATCGACGAAAACTGTTAGCAAGGGCATTCCTGTTTCAGTCCGATGAGGTCAATAACGACATCGTTCGATGCAAGTTATTTTAGATCAGACGAAATTGATACATGGATGACATTGTTTCGGAATTTGGTTCAGACGAAGCTAAGGGCAATTATTACAAAACGCAGCACATCCGTCTGCTCTTGAGTCCAGCAAGGCAGCAAATACACAACGTGGGATTCTAACAAAACAGTTCATATCCTATTCTAACCCACCCGGTCATCAATGCTGCTAGAAGGCCACCCGATGAAGTACGGATACTTAAAACTATGAGTAGTACTCCTGAACAGCTTCTGTAGCTTCATTGTATCCAGGTGCATGGATAGGCACCAGTGAGGTTCTTCACGGCTACCAGACTACAATGCATCAAAAAACACGGTTTCTTGAATGATTCCATGAAGATCGAAATCAGTAATAAGATGATCACCCTCCTCTTCATTCACGTCTTCTGGTAACAGCTACCTCAGTTGATCGGCAAGGTTAACATAATTTCTTAGCACCAACCATTCAACCCCATTGGGACCACTTCCGCGCACGAACACTAGAAGGTATGTTTTCCATGAGGCAACAATGCAAGGTTTTCCGCCCTCTACTTCTCCGATACCATAACAAACTGGATTAAGAAAGGTGGGAGCCAAATCCAGGGGCCGTGGTTCGGTCGGGAGCCGAATAGTGGAGAATTTCAGTGATGCTTTATCGAGTACCAGTAGATACTTGCGATTGTTGTCACCCCAGTACAGGGATCGGTTGCCTATCGAGCCACGATCCATAAACCGCGGCCAACCAAACTGGGAGACTTCATGACATGGTTCAGCTGACCACTTCATTTCAGTCGAGGAGAAGACCACAGTCCGTACCCTACCCCCAGTGTCGATAGCAAGAACTATGACACGGAAGGAGTTTGGGTTCCCATCCGAGCGGACCAAACGGGGAGGGTACCCTTCAGGCGTCCCAATGTGATCTTTGAACACAGTGTCCTCCTCACAAGCATCAAAAGAATCCGCCACTCCTCACGCGTCATTGGGTTGTACACCACGAGCTTCCCCTCTGCTGTATTCATCAGAAGTAGTAATCCGTCGATGCAGTCACAGATGTCCCAGCAGACAGATTCACTACTGCGGTTGAGCACTTTGGTGAGGAAGAAATCCCCTTTTTCAACAATGTCGTTGATCTTCGGATCACAACCCCTAGTGATGGTGAAAAAGGGAAACGTGCGGACAGTTCTCCCCTCGGTGAAATCGTTGCTGAAACAGCCGAGGAGTGGCGGCGCCGAGCACGGCGAAACTTCGGCGAATACAGCCCCTTTCGCTAGGATTTTCTCGCGTACATGGCGTTGAGTAGCGTCATGTGGCAAGGGACTCGGGCGAGAATTGAAAGCTCAAGGTCGTCGCCGAGCGAGCCGGAAGCACCCGCCATCACCGACGGCGATCCCTGCTTGTTCCTCCCCTCTATGTTTTGCAGGGCTCCTCTGCTCTGGGTCGCGGCGGAAAGAAAGTCAAGTTGAAGAAGGGTGGCGGAATTCTCGTGATGCAAGGGAGTAGGCATAGTAAAAGCAGGGGAAGCTCTTGAGGAAAAATCACTCCCTCTCTCTCTCTCTCTCTCTCTCTCTCTCTCTCTCTCTCTCTCATTTCGACAAGACGTGCACCATACTTTTGTACACATGGTTACCGGAACATCCGTTGTTAAGTGTAGTGAACACCGGAACATCCTTTGCTTGTTCCACTCTCTCTCTCGTTCGTTTTGACAAGTTTATGCGCATGTGCACACTTTGTACATGTGGATATAAGAATTTCCGTTGATTTTTGTTCTACGAGGAAGGAACATCCGTTGTTAAATAGTGGTGAACAACGGAACTTACAAATAAATGCTCAAATCACAACATACATAGTAGTATCTATTTGATGTACAACCATTGTAAATTTAGGAGCTGCTGGATAGCAGAACAGTAACAAATAAAGCAAGGATGTTTCATTAAACTCTAGCTAGAACTCGAGATCGGAGAAGACGTCCTCCTCGACCTGCCTCGCTTCGAGAAGTTGAAGACCACCACTTCACGGAGCGAAGGTCTCCATCACCACGCGATGTGCACCAGCCACCAGGTACTCGGCGTGCCGCTCGGAAGAAGCTACTTCTATTCTGACTCAAGGAAGCGAGGGAGGCGAGGTGGCCCAAGCCCAGCTGAAGGAACGAGAGACGCGGGGTCATGAAATCAACGGCATGCCGGTTCGCGAAGGAGCTATGGCAGCTCGAGAATTGGGGATATACTATCCCTACGAGATATCCAGAAATCAACATGAGTGACTTGGTGGTGGCCATTTTGCCTGTGTGTGTCTCTTCTCTATACGAAAAGTTTGCATTGACCTAACAAAGGATTGCCCGGCGGCTGTGAAGAGTGAGGTAGACCCATGAATGGAGGAGTAGGGATTGTCTGGCGTTTGTGGATGTTGCAGCGTCTGGGTGGACCTTTATAGTCGCCGTAAGCTGCACGACACCTCCCGCGGATGCCGCTTCCCTGGATACAGTATAATCGAGAGAGATTCCAGAGAGACTCTCTCACTAGGCAGTGATCGGTCCAGTCTACGAGAGTTGTGGCAGGGAGTCTGTGTTGTATTAGTTGATACCCACCGGATGATGCGTGGATGCGCACCGGATGATCCGCTGATAACGGGCTTTTCCACGCCCAACGCCGTGCATGCCTCGTCTGCTGCCACTCCGCAGTTCGCACCGGGAGTTGGGAAGGCTCGAATCTTCAGCAGCTCGAGCAATAATCCTTATCCCTTTCTTTTCGTCCCCTGGGCCTATAAATTCCGGCAAAGGCACTCTAAAAATGTTAGTAGTAATTGTGAAAGTTGAAAAATCACCAGACGATGCGCTGATCTCACTGGATGATCCGTTGGTCCTCACAGACCATTGGGCGGCTCACCGGTCAAATCAATTCACAGGCTTTTCCACGCCCAACGCCGTGCACACGGCTCGAGTGCTGCCACTCCCGCACCAGGAGTTGGGAAGGCTCGATCATAGTCATAGGACCTCTTTTCCTATGATAACTTGATCAAACATTGCCAGCGAAATACGGGCACCGGATGATCCGCCGTGTAGTCAATCAAACAAGTAATACGTCCACCTCTGAGAGGAGGGACTAATTTTTTTTTTTATGTTCGATAGGAGTGTTGCAATTTGTAATACGTCTGGACCATCTGTAAAACAGGGCCATACGTGTTTGATTGACTACACGGCGGATCATCCGGTGCACGTCTTTCGCTGGCAATGTTTGATCAAGTTATCGTAGGCTAATCCTGTGACACACTTTATTTCAGGTACGCCTATAAACCGGTGCTAAATCTTGGAAACAACAAAACGACAATGTTTCATCAACTAATCACAGGGTAGTCTAGTGCTGAATTTTATAATGAAGTCAAGTAGTAGTAGAAGTTAAGCCATCGAGAACAGATTACAGTCTGTCAAAACGAGTCTACTCTATATGCTCTTTTTCTTCACTGCCGTTGTCCCACGCGGAAACACTGTGGAAAAGACCATCCGGTCGTTGTTGCATTAAAATAAAGAATGGGAAGGCTCGAGATCTCCCAGTCCATTTGTGCGCTCGTCTTCCTCCGCTCTTGCTTGTCTACCGCCGCCGCCCGAGCTCCATGTCGCAGTCGGTGTCCTCCCGGTCCGTGACGAACGGGGCAAGGGAAAGGGATCCCGTAAGGCCAAGAGGAGGCGTGGACAAGCCAAGCGGGCTGCCGCTTGTTCGTTGCACGGACTGCAAGAGGGCGAACATCATCGAGCTGACGGCAAAGACAGATGCGAACTATGACCGGAAGTTCTTCAAGTGCCCGCACAGCCTCTCTAAGGTGAGTTATCCAAAACGAATTTAGCTCAATTTTCTTGCTTATGATTGATTTTGGACAGTAGGGTTTGAAGCAATTTGGTGATTTTTTTTGAGCAAAATGTAGGGGCCTTCCTCGTGCTGCTGTTTCATGTTTCTGTCTGAGTACATGACTCACCTAAAGAAGCTGGGATTGGTGTAGGATAAACCGGAGGCCAGGACACATGAATCAGAGATTGAGTTGCTGCTCAAGTCTCGAAGACAACTGCACTTCTGATGGCCGTAAATATTATCATTGTAGTATTCTTTGGCATCATGTTTATGATCAAATAAGCTCTCACTTGTTTGTATGTAGTATGTTTAATAAGTCTAATATGTACAATTGGTACCGAACCAAAGTAATGCAATGTGATGTTTAAATAAGCTCCTGGAAAATGGAACTACCATTTTCTTGCCATGTCACCAATTTTGCCATGTCACCAATTTTGCTTATGTGGCACCTCAATGAATATTGAAAATGGAACTACCATTGGGTGTAGCCTTATAATAAATTTAAGCAATGTCACTCCTGGAAATCAAGCAATGAAACTTTGCACTGAGACTGGCCTCGTTACTGCATTAGCACTAAATTTAACGGTCAAAAGTGTCAAAATTTATTGCTTTATTTGTTTGTTGAACTACCGTTGAGTGGGCAATGGCAGAACTATTACATACCAAATTAATCCTGTAGTACGAGGTTTTTACTGAATATTTTCCCATATGAGTTGCTCATCCAAAAAAAACTCGACTCGTGGGGAAGAACTGCCCCACTGTTTTGACTCGAGGAGAAAATTACAACTAATTGCACTGAGAAGATCTTGATGTCTCACCATCATGTGGGCCGCAATCATCTGCGCCGGCTCACTGACACACCAATCACCCCTTAAGGCACGTGGAGCTTTTTTTTTTTTCAGGCACGGGGATCAAAACCAAATGACCAAACGCACAACAAAATGCCATTGCCAGGTGAGGTACAGCTCGTTCCCCACCTTGGCTCGTCCAGTCTCCTATCAATTTGGTATGTCATTTTGTTGTTTTAGAGAGATTTTATGCTAGTCCTATATAATTGTGGGCCGTTCATTTGAGAAATTCTCGAAGCATTGGATGACCTCTTGCCTCTAAGGGTGCAAGAGTTTACCCATAACTACTTTTCTATTTGGAAAATATTATATTTAGGAAACAAACCCACGTGATGGGATTTGCAGCATCCATCCCACATTTGTGAAATATGCTGTTCAAGCTTGGCCAAGAAAATCTGTTCTCAGGTGCATTTTCATTTGTCGTGTGCACACAGAAACCGATCATAAATGCTGCTGTGCGTGGGATAATAGCCCACCAATTTTCCTGTTCACGAATTAAAAATAGGCTTATTGAGTGGTCTGTTTTCTCGAATCATGTTATAGTATGTGACCAATGGTTCTAAGTTCCTACTTTCTGGTTGGATGGTAAAATATGATATCTTAAAGCGTGGTCTCTTGGTCAACCTAATGAAAGGTCATGCGTTCTTAAAAGAAAATACAACATAATCTATCTTTCAAACAACCCATATGAAACAACATATCTTAAAGCGTGGTCTCTTGGTCAACCTAATTCATAGTTTTACAAATTAATTCATAGTTTTACAACATATAGAAACAGTACTATTTGGACATCTACTAGTTCTGATCAAAGTTCAGCTACACCAATGGTGATCCAACTTGGTTATTGCGAAGGCACATTGATCATATGTCTCCCTTATTCACCATGGCTTTTAGTGGAGAGGCCAAAGAAACCACAACTCCAAATTTTTCTGTCATGTCAATGCCTTTACCCTTGCATCTTCAGGAAGATTCCATTCGAACTGATGCAATAACGATGCCAAAATCAGTTGGACCGTTCTATATGCTAGAGGTAAACCGAGACAAATATGGCGTCCGCCGCCAAATGGAATCAGTTTACAGTCCTTTCCTGAAAAATCACTTTCAGCGTTGATGAACCTTTCAGGCTTAAATTTATCTGGATCATCCCATGTGTCGGCGTTCCGATGAACTGCCCATATGTTGAGTATAATGGTGGTTCCTTGAGGAATTGTGTAGCCTTGAACTTGTACAGTGGCATCTGCTCGGTAGGATGTCATTGGGATAGGAGGATGAAGCCGAAGTACTTCTTTCACCACAGCTTGAAGATACGGGAGGTTGGCGATATCAGACTCCTCAACTTGCGTTTTCGTGCCAAGAACTTCCCGGAGTTCCCCTTTCACCTTCTTCATGACTTCAGGGCTTTGGAATAGTTCAGCCATTGCCCACTCAACGGTGGTTGAGCTTGTGTCTGCTCCAGCAACAAACAAATCCTGTGTTGAAATCAATTCTAGAAAGTTAGTGATGTGCACCTTTAATTACATGTTCCATTGATTGGCCTGGCCAATCAGTGCGGAAACTAGATGCACGTTCCTTGTCAAGGACCACGTCCAGCATATCGTTCTTGCGTGGCTCGCCAGCTTCCCGGGCTCGCACCCGCTGCTCAAACTATGATCCGGTACGCGGTCGCCACGAGCGGCGCCATCCTGCGACGCTGACCCTGGAGGTCGGCCGCCGCGATCGCAGGGAAGAAGTCGGAGATGTTGGGCGTCATGGCCAGCACCGTGGCCTCCTTCACGACATCCTTCAGCCCGCGTGCCGAGAGCCCGGTCTCGTCGAGGTCGACGGAGAAGACGGCGCGCGAGAGCATGTTCATGGACGCCGCGAACGCCGGGTCGCGGACGGCGAGGGGCTCGCCGCGCCGCCAGCTCCGACACGTGGCGCGCCACCAGCTCCCCCACGATTTGCTGCCGCAGCAGCCGCGTCGCGTTCAGCCGCGCCGGCGAGAACAGCTCCGCCGCGCGGAGCTTCCGCAGCGCGCGCCACCTGGCGTCGGGCTGGCTGATGATGACGGAGTTGGCGAGGTGCCCGTTGGCGCAGGGCCGTCTCTGAGTTTTTTAGGCCCCGGGACGAAATGAAAAATGAGGCCCTAAAATATACAAAAATATTAATGCGAAAAGAGTGAAAGTAGTGCTCTACAAACAAACTGGCCTGCAGTGTGTTACCATGATTAAAAAAATGAAAAGACATGGAGCCATATAGCCGCCGATACTAGATTAAGAAAAATGAAAAGGACATGCCTGCCTGCCTGCCTGCCTGCTTGAGGGCTTCACGCGTGAACCAGCGCTGCCTCCTGCTTGCTATTCGGATTGTGACCACAGCGTCTCGCACTCACGCTTGTCCGTCGTTGAGGCCGGGCTGCCGGCGAATCGCATCCCTGATCGAATTGGGAAAAGCAAACGGCAGCGCTAATGGCAATGCTATTTTGGGCTGGAGCGAAGGAGAACGGCGGCGTGGCTTCTGGAGTTCTGGTGGAAGCCATCCAACAATCGATCGATCACCTAACAACGAAGGCGAAGCAGGCTGCGGCCTCCGTCCGTCCAATGCAACGCTTGCCTACTTGTCTGATGGGCTGTGCTGGGCCGCCTTGCTCGATGCGACTTCAGAATTTGGGGCCCCAAATATTTGGGGGCCCTGTTCCGTCGGCCACCCTGCCCATGTCCCAAGACGGGCCTGGTTGGCGCGCCACGAGTCGATGGCGGGGCGGCCGGCGAGGTCGGCGTTGTGCTTGTGGAGCACCTCGTGCGCGGCGTCGGGCGAAGAGATGACGACGGTGGGCACGACGCCGGGGCGGACGGACATGAGCGACGGCCCGTGCCGCTGGGCGAGGCGGGCCAGGGCACGGTGAGGGTTGCTCGGACTGATGTTGAAGAGGTTGCCGACGAGCGGCAGTGGCAAGGGGCCAGGTGGCAGACGACGGCGAGCGTCGGTGATCAGCTGGAAGACGTACGCGGAGACGAGGATGAGACAGAACGTGGCCGCTACTGCTAGCAGGAGAGTTGCCATTGCGTTCGTTCAGTGTTCCGGCTAGCTGCTGCTGGATGCTCATGCCATGCCTCATCGCCGCATCTATTTATAAACTACTACTAGCCAAAACCCACTGTGAAGGCAATGTTATCAAACAATACCCATCATAAATATGAATAACCAGGTTTGTTAAAAAAATGTCATGTTTCATGAGCAGTAGCTCATAAATAAGGAATAAAGAGGGTAGAAAACTGTTAGATTCATGAGCAGTAGCTCATGAATAAGAAGTTGACAAAATGTTGTTCATCATAAATGAGGAAATTGATAGTTTAAAAAATCCATCTTTCCGGCAAAGCATATTCATGTATTAAAAACATAAGTATAAATAAAGTCCCCAACGGCGTGCACTAAGAAAATAAAATATTTGTATATTAAAAAATATGGAGAGTATTTTATTTGGTTTAGGAAAATGTCTTAGGCCTTTAATTACGCCGCTGGAAAGCATATACATGTATATCTCGTGCCGCTTGCTCAAACTCCTCTCTGGCCGCCTCACGCGGCCGGCCCCCTCGCCTCCGACGGCCTCGCATCTGGGCGTTCTCGCTCCTAGGTTAGATAGTTAGATCTTCCCGCGGCGGGCGCCGGCCTTTGGAGGCGGTCGTGGCGATTGTTAGGGTTAGGGTTCCTCCGGTGGTCCGATCGAAGAGAGTGGCGAAGGCGGTGCAGCGTCGCCAACTTCGTCGGAATGGAGCAATGGAGAACGAGGCGTCTCGATGGTGGTGGCACGGTGAAGGAAAAAAAAAATAAGGTACTTCGATCCTTTTTTTTCCTTGTCATGGTTGTTTCTGACCATAAATGAGAGTTTAGTTTCTGCTGACATCCATCTAGATATTGGTCGGATCTGTGTTCCCCCTCAATGAATTTGGTGAAGAAGGCGGCGATGGGTTCGACGGCAGTTCATCATGTTTGCGTGTGGATGGTTATCAGTCTACGTGTCTTTTGCGAAAGGGATGAATTTTAGTTTTTTTTTTTCCGTCAGAGATGAGGATAACGGTGGTAGATGGTGAGATAGCCATGTTCGTTCATATCAGAGTTCTCTTCCGTAGCATATCATTCTGGGATGAAAATCCTAAACGATAGAATTTGCTGCGGGCGTCACCACGACAATTTAATTTGAACCTTCCCGCTGCGAAGGCAATGTTATCAAATAATATCCATCATAAATATGAATAACCAGATTTGTAAAGAAAATGCCATGTTTCATGAGCAGTAGCCCATCAATAAGGAATAGAGAGGGTGGAAAACTGTTAGACTAATGACTTAAAGAAATTGACGAAATAGTGTTCATCATAAATGAGGAAATTGATAGTTTACCAAATACGGAAAACTGGAAAAGGTATAGTGTGCCCGGGTGTTTCTTTGGCTTCCAGCACCCGAATTCCTGTTGTTCGATGGACTCGAGCTCATTGGATCAAGCGGGGGCTTCAGTAGCCGATTGGGTATTCAGCCTGCTACGTGGGTAACGTATCTGATACGGCTTCGATACTGCCAGGCTCCTAGCTAGTTCGGTGGCGATCAGTCTTAATGCTTTTGGCTCTTTTCCCCTTCTCTCGAACTCTCCTGAGCGCTACAGTTGAGAGCGGGCGGAAAAGAGATCTCGGTCGCCGCCGGTGGAGGGGGCCGTCTTCGTCGCCTCCGATGGCCTTCGGGGCATCTGGAGGTGGCGGAGACGGCTGTGCCTCTGCCGGTCGGCGGGTTTCGTCCTAGTCTAGTGTTTATTAGGTCTAGGGTTAGGGTTTCGGCGACCGGCGGTGAGGTGGCGGCGGCGGCGGTCATTCGTCCGAATTTGTCCCTCCGTGCTCGGCCGTGCCCCGCTGGCGCTCCTCTCCGGCGTCGGCGGCGAGCGTGTGGGGGTGGAGCTCTCGTTGAAGAGATCCTTCTTAGGAGTCAGGCGGCGGCGGATCTGCGTCTTCCCCTCCGGCGAGACGAGGTACGTCCTGCTTTTTTGCGTCAAGGAGATGGACGCTAGGGCTTGAGGAAAGCTTGGTGGTTGGATCCGGCTCGAGGTGTCCGCGGCGGCTTCCGTCGTCGTCGGCGAGCGACGGTCCAAGCTGGGAGGTGCTCGGGGTGTGTCCCCGGCCGGTTGCTCGTTCTGCTCTTGCTCATCCCGCTAAGCGGGTGTCTGTCCCGGCTCGTTTCAAAGCCTTTGGGCGATGGAGGCCTCTCCGGCGGTGGGTTCGTGGTGGCGGCTGGAGCTGCTCGCGCCGGTGGTGGCCGGTGTTGGTGGGTTTCGCCGTCGGTGTGGTGCTGGAGGCCTAGGGGCCTGTTTGTAGTTCTTGTTTGTGTTAGGGTCCTCTTTGCACTTTGTGTGGGACAGCTGTCCGTATTCTTGTATAATGTACCTGTGTACGTATGTATGGTTGTACTTTCCTTATCTTAAATACAGGTATGTTAGATAAAAAAAAAAGTTCGGTGGCGATCCTCTCCCATCTCAGTAACAACACGCAAGCCTCCATTTTCCCTACCCAAGGAGAGAGGGCGCCGATGTGAGGCGTGAGATGGATCGCCAGCAGTCAGATTTTTTTGTTACAATTGATTTATACTACAATTACAGTAATATTACACAAAAATTATAGTGACTTTGTGGTGTAACTTTTGAGTAATGAAGATGTAATTGTTGACTAATGAAGGTGTAACGAAAATTTAAGTGCTAGATCATAAAAATACTTTTTTTCTGTTAATATAAACTAGAATATGTGCTTTTGTACTTGTTTCATTCTGAGCCATTAGATTTTCATATGACGGCAAGGTTTGCAATCCCGCGGTAAACCGGTTTTCGTGAAAACCGGAAAACCGGTCCGGTCCGGTTTACCGGAGTCTGGTTCGAGTTTTAAATTCAATTTTTTTTGAAAATTTGATAAAATTTAAAACAAAAAATACGTAAAAAAAACTAGACAAGATTTGCAGTGCATTGGTGGAAGAATAACACAAAACTTCCAACGTTTGCTTGGTCAAATAAATCTTGCGAGATTGCAGACGGAAAAAAGGTAAAAAAAAAATAGAAAACTACCTTATCTCCTCAGTCCTCACCCGACGCCTTCCCCAAATCATTCGAAACAACCAGCCAGCCCTCCCCCACGCCGCCGTTCGCCGCCAATCCGCCGTTCGCCGCCCTCCGCCGTCGATTGGTGGCCGTCTGGTGGTGCCACACCGGCGAATCGCCTCGGCACGTCGGGAAACCGGAGGAAGGAGGCGGTAAACCGCCATCCCGAGCCGGTTAGCCCGTCGGCCCAGCGCGAGCCTCGGCTAGCCGCCTTCGCCTCCGCCGCGTTGGGCGCTCCACGCCGCCTCGGCTAGCTGCTCGCTGCGGGAGAGCTTCTACCTGGCGTAGCTCGGGTGCAAGCGGCTGGGGCTCGGGTGGCCCGGACGACGGCGGGGCGCTGGGGGCCCGGTCTTCTCTAATACGGCTAAAAAATTGAAAATAAAAAGGAGAACAAAAACTCAAACATCCTGAGTCCAGACCTCCACCGCCACAACCGTACGTACTCACGTGCCCGCATTTATATGAGTATATGATATAAACATGCCAATACTACCAGAGACACACGCAACTCCTCTCCAAAAGTAGTAACAAAATACAATGTAATTTGTGCCAACGTACTTGATGCGACTCCTAACAGGTTTCGATGTAACATGACTACCGAGTGCCTTTCGTTTTCATTGATTCTTTTGGCAAAGTAATTAATAACCATGGGTATACGAGTGCAGGTTATAATCATGTTTAGTCATATAGTCAGTGACAGCGTGCAGAAAGATGTTGGTGGAAAAAAAAACAGTGGACACATTCTATATCGTCCGCATTTTGCAAAGAACAAGTAATTAATCAAATGGACTGACGCTAGCTGTAAGTGTAAATCAGGACCCCTCGCAAAAAAAAAAGTGTAAATCAGGACTAGCAGGTGCCCGCGTATACTTCATCATACAGAAAATGATTGAAGATTGCTCCCCAACTCATCAATTTTTTTTTCGCAGACTAGCAAACACATAACCTCGTAGGAAATTAGATCAAACGATCGGATATTTGGGGTTTGCGCCTTTGGGGTTTGAGATCGAGGACATAACATAGTCTGCAATTAACGCAAATAATTGGGGATTTAGGTTTGAGATTTAGGAATTACCTGCCGGGTCCAGCCCAAAGCAACAAGCAAACATGGTCGCGACTCTCCGTTCCCGCGGCCGCCACCGGCCGCCCCTCTTGCTTCGACCTCTGGACTGGAGTTCGCGGCTCAATGTTGGTGGCATCCGCCTGTTGGGCTTGCCATCCGATGGTTTGGGCCACTATCAACGTGAGGCAGTGGGCCACTATCCATGAGTAACTGCGAACTTTGTATATGGGCCGGGGAAGCTCCGCCAGTGGACACTGGACAGTGGTCATAGTAGGTTGTGTCTTTAGCTGCCAGGAAAAAACCTAGCAAAACCTCAACTCACACCTTCTCGACTCTTCCCGTCTACAGTTGAGAGCAGGCAACCACCGAGCGATCTCCGTCCAGCGCCGATTTCTTCCGTTCCCCGTCCACTCCGGCGGCCGGATCGGCGCTGGAGAGGATGGGGAACGGGGATTGAAGTGGCTGGTGTGTATATACCTAGCTTCTATAGGTAGTTTGGATCCAGGCAGCTCGTGCAAGGTGGAGGCAGAGCTGCGAGCGTGGAATAAGAGTCGCCGGTCTTTTCTCCGCCGTGCTGGTGAGTCCTCTCCGTCCAGCGCAAAGCCGGTGTGGTATGTGTACCCCGGATCTGAAGTCCTAGAGTCCGTTGGGTCCTTTTGCTACTCCCTGATCTGTGTCGAGGGCGTTGTTCGCATTGGCGTGGATTTTGGGAGGTTTATTTACCAGCTTGAGGTGAAATCGGGTTGGTTTTTGGATCCCACCAATTTTGGTGGTTCAGTTCTCCTCCAGGAGGAATCGTCGTCCGGCGACTTGGAGTGGCTGCCAGTTCTTGTGGCGTCAGGCTCCTCGAAGCCAGGCGATGCGATGGTCAAGAACCATCTCTCTCTGCCGGATCGTTCAACGTTCAAAGAGCGTATCGGTTTCGACGCGCTGCTCAAGACGGCATCAAAAATTTATGCTCTTCGCCAGGGTGAGAGTCGGCCTCAAGCTTGGTGCTCCGGCTGTCGGCGACGAGGAAGACCGGGGGAAGGTTACAAGGACTTGGATGTAATTTCTTTTTCTTTTGAGGATGTTCTTGTAAGATGGACTGTAACCACCAAAATTTATCAATGAAATTCCCGGTTTTCTCAAAAAAAAAAAAAGTAGGTTGTGTCTTTCTGTTTTTTGAAGGATAGTAGTTTCGTGGTGATGTCCAGTAAACTGTGACACTGTCTCTGAATTTCGTTGTGCTAGAATCTAGTAGTACGTAGAAGTGTTTCTTTGAAAAAAAAATTGTGGATTACCGATCTTGTTTGTGGAGTTGCACAGCTATTTCATTTCTTGTTTCCCTGGCAAAAAGTTCATTTCTTGTTCCTGTTTTGTGATAGAAACCGAGCAAAGGTCCCCTCTTCAACACAGTGCATATTAGTTCTCTCAAACAACTACAGCTGCAAAGACGGGAAATTAAGCTGAAGTCCAAGTGGTAGGTAGCAAGGTTTGGATACCACGGTAACTCGTGTGGGTGATGGCAAAGCAAACCAACCTCTGTGTAACAAGTGAATATTTTGCTCTCAACCTCCGCTCAGCAACACAACCATAAATAAAACATAGATACTAATTATATTGCCCCAAGATTTTACACACACACATACTAGTGTTAGGCCGTACTATCTTAAGCACCATGTTTCCACGGTCAAAGGTTTTGCATTAGATACCGATTTGCACAAAGCCCTAGTAAGTATAGTAACTAAATGGAGTAGTAGTAATTAATTAGCTCAAGCAAGGTTTAACCCCCCATTTTAGACCCCCCAATTCAACTAAACCCCAGATCGAGCTAGCTGTGGACGGAGGCAGCAACCAATCGATCGATCCAGCCATGGAAGCTCACTACCCCAAGTACGTCCTCTACGGCCTCCTCATCCTGGGCTCATGGCTCCTCTCCAGCCTCCTCCACTTCCAGTTCTTCCACCTCTCGCTCTCCTCCGCTCCCCGCCGCAGCGCCGCCCTCGTCGTGCTCCCCGCCGCGCTCGACGCGAGCTTCCTCCCTCCACCTGCAGTGGAAGCTGAAGACCGGCGACGGTCGTCGTCATCGTCATCGCCGTCGTCGTCACCGCCACCGCCGCCTCCGTTGTCGTCGTCATTGCCGCCGTCACCGCCGCTGCCGTCGTCGCCGCCGCCGCCGCCATTATCGTCGTCGTTGCCGCCGTCGTCATGCGAGGGACGGTACGTGTACATGGTGGACGTGCCGGAGCGGTTCAACATGCTAAAGGACTGCGTGGAGGGCTCGCCGTTGTTCGACGACATTTGGAGCTGGTGTGCAATCACCGTCAATGGCGGGCTTGGCCCCAAGATTACCGGCAATGACACCGGCATCATCCCGAGCACCGGATGGTAAGCTCTCATGCTGATCATCAATTGTGTGTGGTATATATTTGAACTCTGCGAGATCGATACGTGGTAGTAAAATTAACGATCGAGACGTGTTTTGTAACGGTCGGTATGTACTATTGATTAATTGCAGCTACAGCACGGACCAGTACGCGCTGGAGGTGATCTTCCACAACCGGATGCGCCGGTACGAGTGCCTGACCAACGACCCGTCGTCGGCGACGGCGGTGTACGTGCCCTACTACCCGGCGCTGGAGCTGCACCGCCACCTGTGCGGCCACAACGCCAGCGTGCGCGACGCCGCTTCCATCGACTTCCTCCGGTGGCTGTCCTCTCAGCCGTCGTGGGCGGCGCTCGGCGGGCGCGACCACTTCCTCGTCACGGCGAAGACGACGTGGATGTTCCGGCGCGAGCCGGGCGGGCCCGACGAGTGGTGCGGCAACAACTTCTTGAACCAACCCGAGTCGCGCAACATGACGGCGCTCACCTACGAGTCCAACGACTGGCGGCGCCGCGACTTCGCCGTCCCGTACCCGAGCTACTTCCACCCCTCGTCGGCGGCCCAGGTGGCCGCGTGGCAGAAACGCGCGCTCCGCGCCCCGCGGCCGCTGCTCATGGCGTTCGCCGGCGCGCGGCGGGCCAGGGGCCAGCTGGCCATCCGCGACAAGGTGTTCGACGTGTGCGAGAGCTCGAAGGCGCGGTGCGGGATGCTGGACTGCAGCCACGGGCTGGAGGGCGCCACGACGTGCCGGACGGCGGCGCGGATCGTGAACCTCTTCGCCTCGGCCAAGTTCTGCCTGCAGCCGCGCGGGGACTCGTTCATGCGCCGCTCCTCCATCGACTCCGTCATGGCCGGCTGCGTGCCCGTCTTCTTCCACCGCGCCTCCACATTGAAACTGCAGTACCGCTGGCACGAGCCGGAGCCGGCGGGGAAGACGACGAACACCACCACCGATGACGGCCGGAGAAGAAGGTACTACGTGCTGTTCAACACCGACGACGTGGTCAGCGGGAAGGTGGACGTGGAGGCGGCGCTGGGCAGGTACACCGACGAGCAGGTGGCGGCGATGCGGGAGGAGGTGGTCGCCATGATCCCCAGGTTCCTGTACAAGGACCCCACCGTGCCGTTCGACGGCGAGGTGGACGACGCGTTCGACATCGCCGTGGACAGGGTCATGGAGAGGATGAGGAGGATCAAGAACGGGGAGAAGCTGGAGTGGAAGGACGACGGGAGTGACCAACCCGTTGTCCTGCCCACCGATTCATGACATTAATTTTATTTTTATTTTTTATTTTGTTTTTATTTTTATTTTTTGCGAAGAGATTCATGACCAGCCCGTCTGTTCGTTTTTGTTTTTCACGTCCGTTGTGCTACTACCTAATTTGGATCCAAGTCTGAGCTTCACCTTGGTTTAATTACAGATTGTGGTATCAGAGATCAAGTGGTAATGCTGAGGTGTAGGGTGGTTACGTGTAATCTGTGCTGTGCAGTTTTGCTTACACAACGAGCAGGGGTATCTAGCTTGTCAGACTTATAATTCTAGCTGCATTCACTTAGTTCTCAAGGAATAGTGATCACCTGCATCGTATTTGCGATAAATCCTACCTGTCTTTTCTCTATGAAGCCGGAATACACAGAATTTACAGCGTTCTAAACATCACCGGCACATACACTTGGAGCATATGTAAAGTAAGGGTGCGTTTGGATGCACGAATCGTTTCTGATTCGAGGGAGAATCGGTCGGAGCTGCTCCAAACGGCAATTTTGCGAAACGATTCGTGGTCGAATCAGGGCGAAACGATTCGCGATTTTGACTTGGGGGCGTGAAACGGCGAATATGGTGTTCCGCAGCCTGGAACGGTTGGTCCGTCCGCACCTCTCCTTCCACTTCCACCAAATTACCTAAAATTGCCATCGGGTCTTGCAACATTCGTTCGATGGGCAGAGAAATAGCAACATTCTGCATCATTCTCCTTCAAATCCGACATAAAAAATGGATTGCTCTTGGTTCATGGATTATTTCCCTACTTATTCTCCTTCGATTCGTCGCCGGAGCACTGTGGACCAACCTCCCCTCTATTCTGTTCTCTCTCTCTGCCTGTCGTTCTGTGTTCCATCTGAGAAAGAAGAAGATGAACAGTTTGCATTGTGGGTTGGGCCTAATGGGCTGACATGTAGAGAACGTGGTGGGCTAGGATGTAGAGAATGTGGTGGACTCATATTCTATAATTTAATTATTCTATCGTATGGTTTTTTATACAAGGATTTCTTTATGACAACAATGTGAAAAAAAAAATCAAGGGCAAATCGGTCAATTCCATACTGTCTTCTTATTTTCAGAATCTGAATCCAGACAGACTGCCAAACGGTTCCTCAGGTGATTCTGATTCAATTTGAGAAACGTTTCTAGGTTGAAACTGAAATGTTTCTGATTCTCGGTGAATCTGTAACCGTACACGCACCCTAAGTTAGTGAGGTGGGGGAGAAAACAATCTCCATTCCTACTAAACATCAAGCCATTAAAAACTTCTCGAAACTCTGAACAGGATGACACGACGAACAGCTAATCTGAAGCAAAGCTTTTTCCTTCAGAAGCACTTCTTTACTTAGAACAGTGTGCTTATTGTCTCCTTCATCTGCACTCCATTCTGTGCAGAAAAATATAGATAGCCTCGTTAGATTCAAGAACAAGGCCTAGCTTCTCCCCCAGTCTCCACCATTAATAGTCCTTGCTTGTGCTGCAACTCTCCAGTTTCTAATGGATGCTGTGGCATTCCTACGCAATATTCAAATCCCAGCCCGACGATTGACTTGAGTTGTCAATCGGATTTGCTCATTGGGATTCCAAGTGAGCCTCCAGAGGATTGGTGTCAAGATTCCGTGGAGCATTAAAATGGAGATTATTATATCAGTTGTGTTCAGTTTCCATGGAAGCTCTAGATCAAGGTCATGGTTAATTGATTATTCAGAGCGGATTCGACGGGCACAGGATTCAACCATGCATCACGAGTCTAAGCTAGCTAGAAAGTGTCTTCGGTGTTGCTGATCCTCTCGCTGACTTTCATACCTAGCAGCCGGCCTGGGTGTTATATATACACATGCCCATCGGAGTGTATAAAGGCGCCATGCATGGTTCAATATGAGTTAGTATCATTGTATTTTGTTTCGGTTCTTTATCTTCAGAAATAGTGCCTGGAAAAAATAGCGTGCCTTGTGCACGACATTTGATGGTTCACCCACCTATGGATGATGATTGGTCCAATGTAGATAGGATTGCACATGAC
The DNA here is from genome assembly GCA_012490785.1 of Eragrostis nindensis. Classification (NCBI taxonomy): domain Eukaryota; kingdom Viridiplantae; phylum Streptophyta; class Magnoliopsida; order Poales; family Poaceae; genus Eragrostis; species Eragrostis nindensis. The sequence continues at coordinate 112,216 of JAAXCT010000212.1, read as the reverse complement.
AAAATGCATTACGTATATGCCACTGAAAAACTGCATCAACGGTGCAGTGTGAGCATGTACAACCAAGTCGATCAGTGATATATGCCAAACAAAAGTGGAGAGTGGAAAATTAGTCAAGAGGAGGTCTGAGTGATACAAGATGACATTATTCAGCAGGCCATCTTTTAGTATATTTTAGCAAGTAGATATTTGAAAGGGATTTTGCTCAAACAGTGAAAAAGACCTTCGTAACAAAATTTTGAAACTATTTTTGAACTAAGAAAGTAGATTAATATGGAAGTCAAGGTCAACATTTGCATGGACTCGCCATCCATTGGAACCACTAAAACAATACCAAAGCCCAGAACCTTCTAAAGCTGAAGCATGGATGGGAATTTTTGAATTGCCCCCTAAATAAAAATTACAAGTGTGGCACGTCACTTTCATATCTGGAATCCAATGAAGGTGACTTACTAGATATTATCAATTGCAACACTAGCTTTCACCCTAAAACCAAAAACGGTGAATACTAAAAGCACCCGTGCAATGATGGAAATAAGAGTTGTGAGTTCTTAGTAAGTCCAACATTATATCCCATCTTTCAAATTTCCATACCGGTCAATCACCGTCATCATTTCACGGCCCCAAAGTTCTGCAGACATTATATGAGGTGATTAAAAAAATGGTTCAAAACTTGAGGAATGTTACGAGCTTCAATCATACAGTTTAATAGAACTTGCCAATCCAACTTACAACAGCACTATGAACTGCTAATTTGTCAATATTGGTACACAAACACCACCACTATGTTCATCCACCATTACTTCTGGTGGAATGAGCAATTGAACACTCCAGGCTAGGATAGGTAGGGCTAGCTTTCTACAACCATAAGAATATAACCAAGGGTTATGTACATGCCATAAACACCCAGGTTTTCTATAACTATAACAAACTTGGGTTTTCTCTGACATCTGACAGGCCCAAGTTAAAAATGTCTTTGGTTTTCACCCACAACGGGCAGAGAGGTTGGACAGTCAGTCTGAGTCATCGAGCCAACCACAGGAACCGGGATATGGATGCATACACAATGACTTTGATACAAATGAGTCAGGATTGGAACATAAGAACCGATCCTGGATGGCTGCAGGTGGCGAAGTAGGCGGGGATGATACGGATGATGAGATGTCGAGTAGCTCCTCGTCATCAAGTACACCTTGTTCCTTAGGCTTACTTTCAGGATCTTGTACCACACAAAGATCTCTGGCATCAGGAAATATGATACGTCTCGTCATGGGAATTCCTAGCTCTTCTACAATCTCAACATGCTTCCTGCAACAGATACAATAACTTAGTTGTGTGATCTGAATGTGTGGATGCACGAGCGCTCGTGCATGGGGGGTGTGTGTGTGTGTGTGTGTGTGTGTGTGTGTGTGTGAGAGAGAGAGAGAGAGAGAGTGTAAAATATAGCTGGTAAAGGTGCAAGAATCAACATACGTGCAGTACATCAAAATTTGATCACGAAGAATGCCATCCCATGCCCTCTGAATGGAACCATTCTCCGTTTTGAAGGGGATATCACTGTGAAACAAGTACAAATGAACATCAGAATCAGTGGGGGGCAGAGGCATATCCACTTCTACAGTACAAGGAAAAACCTGGGCAAGCACTTCCGGTGGTATGTAGTTGGGCAGCGCCTGCATACTGCAAATTGCATGTTCACATCATCCTTATTCTCTTTTCCATGACATACGCGGCAAGTGTGCACAGGGCAGAGGAATTTCAGTCCAGCAGCAACACGCTGCTCAAAAAGGGAGGCCCGGACTTTGCTACCCGGGTGGAGCAGTTCAGCAACACACTTCGGGTGGTAAAAATGACCACAATTGGCATCCTTACATTGGAATACCTGACAGGCCGTGCATAAGTTCCTAATAAGTTACATCTATTCAGATGAGAACATACTGATAATAAAAGTTTCTCGCTCTTGCCCTTAAAAAAAGAAGAGCTTTCCACTCGAGTTTTTTATAAGATAGAACATATACCAATGGAAAATGTTATCTTCATATATTCGTGCATTCCTCATTCCTAAAAAAAATATGAGTTGTTCTTTTTTACCCACTCTTTTAGTTCCTGTTTTTCATTCCATTTTCATCCTTACAAAATAAATCAAATTTCTAAAGTCAGAGTGAAGAATAATCAAACTATTTTATGCCCACCTCAGCTCCGGAAGACAAGTCTGAAGACCCCAACGATTCACAAGCAAAACACTGATGTTGCTTATATTCGCAGTTCTTGCATATAAAATTTTCCTTCTCAATTATCACCTGGAATATTGAGTACACATTAAGAAATTTATACATACAAAAGAAAACATGAAATTAAAGCATCATGCAAATCAATCAAATACCTTTGCTTCTTCTGTAGTTAGCCCAAGGGTTCTGCAATTTGAAGCTTCTCCATGTTCTCTGGTTAGGTGGAAAGACCTCAAACATCCACCATCACAGCTTAAAAACAAAACCAAGGTCAGAAGAGGTATGTTAGAATTAATCATGGAACTAGGGTCTATGACTGAACTATTGCCATTTATCTTAGTAAGAGAAAAAGATGTAATGCTAGTATAATGGAAAGAGTATTATCCATAACCCTTTTGTTCTTGAGTAAGATGTTATTAACAATATAGGTGTTATATGCTATTCTATTCACAATGGAAATTTTGTATACTGTAAATAGTAGATCATGCATGGGACAGTGGGGAGTAATGTGGGATGTGGCAATGTGGCACTCCCATTTGTCAATGTTTGAACCCAGCTTTAAAAAAGGATACAAGATCTGGATTGTGCTTGGAAAAAGGTTATTCACTGAAATGCATGCAAAATATCAGAACTTATGACAAAATAAGTATACTTAAGCACATATCGAAAGAACTGATAGCTGCTTAAGCGTCTGTGCACATGCTAAGACTTCAACAAAATTGGGAAGTGTCCTATTCGAGTTTCACTGATAACCCCCTTTTATTGATGAGATACAAAAAGTGATCACTAATGTGGTGAGTTAAAAACACAACTGTGGACAAAACACAAGACACAAATGAATGGATCGTCTAACATTTCTAGAAACATTCTAGGAAAGGATTGTCTAACATTCTTCTGTAATGCTAAAAAGGATGAAGATAAATTACTATCATGCAAAAAACGAGATATTAATTTTGGTAAAAAAATATTAATCTATCATAAACCGTGAAACATAACTATAGCATAATCTTTTTGTACCAGTAGATAATATCATGATCTCTGTTTATTAAAAGAACATAAATTATCTACAAACAACACAATAATCTTCATGAAAAGAAAGTGTTTGACACTTGACAGTGCCAAATTCTCAGTTCTGAACACCTATCCGGGCAAACTAGAGAAATAACACCATAAACGTACATGTAAAGGAGAAGGCAGCACTAAAACTTTATTGCGAATTCATGTACCATGTTATATAGCCACCATCATCACAAATCGAACAGGCATCATCGCCCTGCAAAAATAGCAGATTATATTTTCTTTGTGAAATTGGAATTAACAGCACAGAAATGAACATATAAAGAATTGTTAACTATTAAAAGAAATTGAAAATAAGTTTTGAAATACATTTAGATGGGATCTGTGTGTGCTCAACATAGGTAGTCAGCGAAAAAAAATATAACAAACAATAAGAAGGTTAGAAGGGAGAAAAAGAGTCATTGTGTTTTAGCCTGCCAAATCTGTAACTATCACCACTTTTAATCCTATCCTCTTTGGGCTAACCCCAACCGTAATAAATCCTCACTATCCAGCAGGTTTATCGTCCCTGTGAAACAGCTTAGACCCATGACGAATGCTGAGATGGGGATCAAAATTGTCCAAGTGGGATAACGCCTCAGAGGACACAGTTTGGGAGTTTTGGATTAGCACACAAGCTAGCTGGCACTTCAGTTAGAAACACACTTCTTGCTTAGAATTGTTGATCTCTGCAGGTTCGATGGAAATATACTTGTGCACAGTGCATTATATTTGGAAGATTTTATATCATTTTATCGATCATGACAGTGTATTTTGATGAGTTGAATATCATCCTATAAATAAGCAGCACTCATAGCCAGTAAATTCAAGTCTACATTCTATTTCTACCGCAGCCCAGATAGTAAGGAAATATTCTGGAGGCATTCCAGTCAACTTGAACTAGGTGACTGTCATGGCATCCAGGGAGACAGGTATCATTGATTAAATCCCAGCAGACACAGTGACCAAACATCTGAGAAAATTAGTAGATCCTTCCAGGATGGATTTGTAGCCTCTTGCAAAGGGCTACCAAGCAGTAAACGAGGTGCAGCCACAAAATGTACTCCATAATTGCGTTAGCCTTAGGGGAAAGCAAAAACAAGTATGATCTAAACACTTGGATGACCAATAACTGTTATGGATTGCTTTATTTTCACCATACATAGGGATTCAGATTTTTCCCTTTCCGAATCAGTTTCAGTCTAATATGGCACTTGAAATCCTGCATTTGTGTTTAACTATTAACTAATAATAGCTGGAGAGGCAAGTTTACTAAAGTACTACTTAAAGCAATCAGCCAAAATGCCACGTGTATGCGACACAAGCTAAATACCAAAGTTAAATTAAAAGGAATTCCTGATTCGATAGATCTAGCTGCAATTGTTCATATCCAGATGAATCAACAAATTACCTAACACAGTACAACATAGATGATCCTGCAATTTTTCCCTTTCCGAATCTAGTTTCATACTAATATGGAAGTCAAGATCCTGCAATTGTGTGTAGCTATTAACTGATAATAGCTGGAGAGGCAAGTTCACTGAAGTACTACACAACGAAATCAGCCAAAATGCCCCTTGTATGCCACACAAGAAAAATACAAAAGTTAAATTTAAAGGAATTCCTGATTTGATAAATCAATCAGCCCCAATTGTTCATATCCAGATGAACCAACAAATTACCTAACTAACACAGTACAATATCGGTGACATTAAGTTCACACGGTTACCTTAGGTGCTACATAACCAGTCTTCCGATTAATAAAACAGAACTAACATAAATAACAAGTGTGTGAATTCATTTACCGCATCAGGCCGTGCTTTACGCTTCTTCTTACTCTTCTGCTTGATCCCATGTGCTCCTGTCAGCAACACCAGCTCCTTCCCAGAGCTCTCAACTCCATCCATGGACTCCACACAACCCAAGAATCAGAAAGGAAGACAGACAACCAAAGCTTGATGACCAGAACACAACCCCTTCCACTGTGACAGTGGCACCAATCAGTGGATCAATCAAAACCCCACCTTTTTCCCCTTCTTTACCCTCGAAGTACCCTGAAACGTGGGGAAAGAGAACAAATTTCAGCGCAGTGAACAGGGCACACCAGAATAAACAGAGGATCGCTCTGCATTGCTGGGGCATATCGGGTTCGACTAAAAAACCCAATTTGGTTACAGAGAAAACGAAATGGCCCTGTGGTTGGGAACTAAAATCCCGCGGAATCAACTCAGATGGATCCATAGTCCTGACGGCGGCGCCGAGCACGAATAAGGGCGTAGATAAACCTGACCCGAAATGGATCGACGGGTGGATTGGACATTTGGGATAATTCCCCCCACCGTACGGCGACGAAATCCGGCGCTGACTGACGGAGAGCAAGCAAAATTCGGACACAAAATGGCGAAATGCTCGAAGGAAAGAGCCCTCGGAGAGGGTTAGGGTTGCTTACCAGCGAGCGGAGGAATCACATCGGATGAATCTCCATTTCTCGCAAGCCCGACGACGAGGAGGAAAGGGTTTTCTCGGGGGAGCGAGTAGGACGCGGGTTCTTGTAACGCCGCCTGTGTCGGGACGGTCGGAGGGGAAGGGCAATTAGGCGAATTATAGATTAAAAACTTGTCCCACGTATCCGAGGACAAGTTTTTATCGTGAGGCTTTTGTCCTCTATACCAAGGAGGGGTGACGCCGCCATTTCCTTTCCTGCCGTGGTGAGGGCAACAATTAATTAGTCTTTACTGGATTGATGGCATCGTGATCAGGTCACTGCGAGCTGAATTTCTGGAAAATCCTTAGAACTTTTCCATTTCGATTGATCGTATATCCTATTATGTGTTAGTGGAAGAGCTGCTTTGGGTTGGACTGCATCTTATATAAGCTTCATCTTTGTATTATCTAGGTATTGCTACTTGCTGCCACTATTTTAATTTGGTTCAATTGTCTGTAAATTTATTCTCTGCCGTGGCGTTTATTAGTATTTGTTCCTGCTGGAGGTGAGATCTATTTACAAATAGTATTTAGTGCTACTAATCCGCGCGTGCCATGAGGGGCACGCGCGCACTCTTTCTCCTCAGCCCCGCAACTTTCCTTTTTTGGTTCCCACTAACTTTCCGTTTTGGGAAAGTTTTGGTGTAACTTTTCTGAAACTTTTTGTCTCAAAAAGTTCGGGTGCAACTTTTCTGAAAATTTTTGTTCAACAAGTTTCGATACAACTTTTGTGAGAACTCTTGTCTCAAAAAGTTCCAACAGAACTTTCTACCTAAACTTTTTTCCTGCCCCAGGCCCACCCACGTGTGCGTTGCCCCGAGCGTCAGAAGACGCGCGCACGCGCCCAGAACAGGAAATTCAGTAGTATCTGCTGTTTGCTTGGCCGTGAAGGATAATTGTTGCGGGCTAAAACGAACATCAATATATTTGAATAACTGTTATATTAAAGTTGTATCCTTGTTGATGGCACTGTGAAAAATCGGGCAAAAATCATAATATCATGGTCACTTGTCTGAGGAACACGACCATCTCGATGAACTAAAATGTTGAGCATTGTAACCGTAATAACCATCAAATGGGTCACCACATCTAGATCGAGGATACGTGAGGAGCGCAGGCAAATGATAAAATCAGGAACTCTTTTTTTTTTACGATTACACAGTACAACTCAAACTCGCACGACATACACACACTCACCCCTACGAACGCACATACGCAAATTCTACCCTTATGAGCATCTTCGAAGACTGAGCCGGCAAATTCTCGAGATTGAAGAAGTCACCACTGGCGCCTCGCTGTTGACGGCGCCTCCCGCTAAACACACAACGTCGTTAAATCTTAGAAAATTTGCACAAAATCCTAAGACTCCTGTGCTACTAAGACTCTTATAAGCAGTAAGCTACAGGTCCTTTCGCACAAAATCAGGAACTCGGAGGCTACATCCAGCCATGATTGTCCACCAAGCAAGCTCGGCATTATCCTGAACAACAATGACGTAACTGAGGAGGGTAATGCGAACGAAAGCCATTTGGCTTAGACATTGTTCAATGCCATCGTCAGCCGATCGACGTAGGTGGTTACTGTTTTTTTTTTTTTTGAAATGGCAGGTGGTTATTGGGTTTTTTTTTTTTTGGAACTTGTAGGTGGTTATTGTTTTTTTTTTTATCAAAGGTGGTTATTGTTGAGCAACAGCGTCGGGGTTGTTTCGGCTTGGAACGAGATGCATAGAACAATGTCTCTGTTATCGTACCCTGCATTTACACGAGTCTAACTATGCTATTCCACGCACAATCACAATATTCACAAAAGCCGGGGGCCTGGGTAACGGAGCCATATAAGAAGATTCCTATACATTAGAAAGCTAGTCTTACTGGTTAGAGTGAATCTCTTTCTCCCAGCGGGAGGTGAAGGAAGATGAGACGGATCCACAGCACATTCCAGAAAATCACATTTCCGAGGGCCGTATCCACATGTTAAAAAAGAAAGAAAGAAAACACGATTTATCATTTGTCACAGTTAGAAAACACGATTTATCATTTGTCACAGTTACTATCCAGCTTTATGGCAATCGAGGGTTTATGGTTTTGGATCACACAACACGCCACCAGAATCTATTGATCTAAACCGCACATCACCTTGTACCGCCGATCTGTGTCTCCGTTGCACCCCAACAAAAAAGAACAGCGCGATTAGCCACCATGATTGTTAGTGCCACAAGGTATAAGACCTTGTGTTTCTACTACAGCCATAAAATCCAAATATTCTGAAACCAACACAAAGATATTGATCATCTAAAATATTCAGTGTCAGTTGGTTTCATCAACTACAAGGGGCAACGCCAGATGCCGGATGGTCAGTCGTCAAGCCAACCACCAGAGCCTGGATGAGGATGTGGAAACAAGGAACTTGGCGCAAATGAGTCGAGGGGGCTTGAACACGAGCACTTATTCTGGTCTCTTGAAGCCGGTGGAGACTGCAATGGTTCAGATGAGGGGTGGTCAGGTAGCTCTTCTTCCGCAAGTATATCCTCTTCAATGGGTGGATCTACAAGCACTTTTGGCTCACGGATTATCTTGGGAAAGATGATATGGTTCATCTTGGGAGCTCCCAGTTCTTTTACGATCTCATGCTTTCTGCCAAAAAAAGAAGGATTTTAACAGAATTCAATAACTCTGGAGGGAAAAATGGAGACAATGGAAAACAGCGTATAAACATACGTGCAGTAGATCAAAACTGGATCAAGACGAAAGACAACACCCTCAGAGTCCACCATCTCCTCCCACGCCCTTTGCACGCGACCATTTCGACCTTCCTCTGGTTCAAAGAGGATATCACTGCAGAACAATGGCAAACTGTAAGGGGAGAAACCTTTTGACCACTGGTACAATGTAATGAGACAAGGAATAGTTGAGGGTGGCAGAGGCATCTTAAGTATGCTGAACTTAAAACCTGGGCAAGCACTTCAGGTGGTATGCAGTTGGGCAGCGCCTGCATACTGCAAATTGCATGTTCTTATCATCCTTGTTCTCTGCACCCTTACACACAGTACATTGATGCATGGGACAAATGAATTCTTCTCCAGCAGCAATCTGGAGCTGAAAAGACGATGCCTTTTCTCTTTCTGGGTAGAGCAGTTTAGCTACACAACCTGGGTGGTAAAAATGCACACAATCGCTGTGCTTGCATCGGAATACCTGAAAAGAATGCAGGAATGGGCAAAGGATCAGGCCGATTCAGATGAGAAGAAACAAATACTGTACTGAAATTTCTTGAACAATTTGAGCACATGCCAACATAAAATAACATCCTGATAAGAGTTCTCTTAATTCTTTTTTACTGATAATTAAGTGGTCCCATTTGTCATATTGTCATCTCTTTCAGAATAAATGAATATGAAATACTGTCCGAGGAAAGTGTTATGCCTACCTCAGCTCCTGATGACAAGTCTGAAGACCCTAACTTCCCACAAGCAAAACACTGATGCTGCCTATACTTGCAGTTCTTGCATATAAAATCTCTCTTTTTATCATCATGTATCATCTGAATTATCAATTCAAAACATCCGTTGTTGATAATATACACAAAAGCAAGCACATATTAAAAAGAAACAGGCAACTCAATCATGAGATACCTTTGCCTGTTCTATGTCCAGCCCAAGAATTAATCTGCACTTAGGTTCGATCAGGTGGAAACACCGCTGACATCCACCATCACAGCTAAAAAAAAAATTCAAGGAACGAAGAAACTTTCAGAAGCATTTAAGAATGAAACAATGACAAAGATGAAATATAAGAAATTCAGTTACGGTGGTACTTAACTTATGACAACTTCTAGAATCTTCTGACTTCATGAACCATACCATTAAATGTATATTTTTTTTGTGAGAATCTATACTTTATTAACTCTTAGGTGTTGTTCAGAAGCACTTATGTTCCATGAAAAACTGGACAGCTGGTATCGATGCGGTGGTGTGGTGCGACTCATGTATCACTATTTGAATTCAGCTATAATATAAATATAATGGGAAATTTGTCTGGAGCACACTGAGAAAGAGTGGCTTCGTCCAGCGCACACCGCCGATTTTGATTTCGTCCGAGACACACTGAGAAGCTCTGACAATTGTCTGTGACACACTTTGACCGTTTAACAATTAATTTCAACTTTTTTATCTCAATAATTAAAATACATTAGGACTTGAAACTTGGCACAAATATATATTATTGCATTCTCTATCATTAAAAAATAGAGCTAGATTTTTCTTCGATTGTGATATCGTTAGCTCATTGTTTTAATATTTAATTTATCGATCAAACCATGCAAACAATCGAAAAAAAATCTAACTCTATTTTTAAATGATAGAGAATACAATAATGTATATTTGTGCTAAGTTTTAAGTCTTAATGTATTTTAATTATTGAGATAAAAAAGTTGAAATTAATTGTTAAACGGTCAAAGTGTGTCACAGACAATTGTCAGAGCTTCGTAGTGTGTCTCGGATGAAATCAAAATCGGCGGTGTGCGCTGGACGAAGCCACTCTTTCTCAGTGTGCTCCAGACAAATTTCCCAAATATAATACATGGTTTGTTCCTATAGAAAGCTACCTTGCTACATGCTACGCATTAGAATGAATGATAAAATAATCATACTTAAGAACACATATAAAGAGAGACAATAGGTTGAGCTTGGGTCAAACAAATGACAAAGACTGCAATGCTAGTGCAAAACTCAGACAAAAATGAGGTGTTCTCTTTGCGTTACACAAATGGAAATGAATTACTTGGTGAGTGAAAACAAATGGTTGCTTAAAAGAAATGCCACACATATGGCAAAATAAAAGCCAATCATAACTAATTTGGATAGTTAACGCAGTACATGCAAATATCTTTCATGTGAAGATCAGCTATCATAAATAAGATAGATATGTAGCATAATATTCGTAAACCTAGGAACATCATTTGCTTTGTTTACTAAAAGATTGAAACATCATGATTCTTTTACCAGTACTAAAAAACATTTCAATTTTGTGATTATGAACACAGTTATGTTTGTAACGACACTGATACAAACCTGCCCTTATATTTCATCACGTAAGGAAGTATTCAAGATAATAAAGTGGCTGACAGAATTGATAATTCAATTCTGAACAATTCTCAATGCAACATAGTGAATTAATTACCATAACTGCACAGAAAAGGAGAAAAGCCATTTAAATTCATATAAAAAAACGTACTAAGCTACATCACCACCGTCGTCGCAAATTGCACAAAGATCATGAATCTGCACAAAGAGAAGCTTTAGTTTAATTTGCTGAAACTGAACCAACCCACACCGGCAGAAAATGTAGCCCTTGAACAAACTAAGTTTAGCTAGCTAACTACTACAAGCATTGTGTTTTCACCATAAAATATTTTAAGCAGCCACTTGGGGAGATGCAAGCAGGCGAAAGCAAATGCTGCTGAACCCAAACGCCCAAAGCCATTGCAGAGCTCTGACTGTGTCGGAATAAAATAAACGAACCAGCAAACCGACTAAACAATAATAAACAGAGCAGAGGGAAACAGCAATACCTTTAGGATGGGTAGCTCGCTCGCGTCATCCGGCCCTGGCTTGCGGTTCTTGGCCTTCTGCTTGATTTCGCGAGTCCTGTCCATCTTCCGGCGCTCTTCAGGTGTGACCTTTTTCCGAGCCATGACCTCTCTCCAAGAATCAGATTGGGGCGTTTCCTGTGTGGCGGCCAACCAGAACAAAAACTTCAATTTTCATTTGGTGAGAGCTGTCGACGGATGAAAGGATAATCTTTCTGGAAAATAATATGCACTCGATTGCACAGTGCATCCGAACGGATGCAGCACCAACCGAGATCGACGGATCGATCGATCTTGACGCGCGCAGAGAAGAGAGGGGGAAAGAACGAAATCCGCAGGACCAAGGTAGGGAGGGCATCCGTACCAACGAAAGAAGAGACCAATCCAATCCAGTCAGAACCGGACGGGGCGCGACGAGAATCGGGGAGGGTTCTTGCGAGGCGGCGGCGCAGCTTGGTCGGACGTCTGAGGCAGTGGAAGGACGGCGAGGCGGAGGCTCGAAGCAGAGCCCACCACCTGGTGGAGAAGTCTGGAGAGAATGGGGACAAGAAACTGCTTGGTCCCACCGGGCAAAATAAAGTGTGCGAATAAACAAGGCGGCGACCGACGTCAGTGTCTCGGTCGTTCCATTATCCATAGAATGGAAACTGTTTTTTTTTCCTCATCTAAAAAATGTTTTTTTACAGAAAGGAAAATGAAAAGTTTTTTTTTCTCTCGACTAACGGGCTCGCTAGCTACCGGTTCAGATTCATGAGGGTTAAAAAAACCGAAAATCGCTTGGTTTTCAAACACGCGAAAACCCCAGTAAACCGGTAAAACCTAACGGCTTTTGTTTTTGTTAGTTACGGTTTTCGAAACCAAACCGCAACTGTTTCACCGTTTTTAGTGCGGTTCAGGTTGTCATCCTCCTATTCTATTTCCTCGGTCACAGCGAAGCTCAAACGTCGCTGCCGCCGTAGCCTTACACTACACACGTTGGTCACCCCGTCCTGATCACTATCCGCAGTCTCGCCTTCACAACCGACGATCCATGGCACCACGTCACCTCTCTACACTGTCAGCACTCATGTCTCTGCCCAACCAATCATGCTGGATATGTGAAGTGGAGAGCAGTGATGTGGTAACTATACAATCTGCAGAAGGATAAGATAGCCTCGCGGGAAAGGGAGGTGCCTAGAAGCTGCATCATTAATTGTAGCCGGATAGATTTTTTCTTTCTTTCTTAATTGGAAAAGAATTCACATATTTATATAAAAGCTAAATTATCTAAAGCACATTGAGAACGTGTATATTTCCTATGCACAAAAAAAAACAGTTTGCCACAAATTTGGAGTTCACAGACAATTTGCCACAAAATTGGTGGTGTGTCACATGTGTTTGTCAGAAATTTAGAGTGTGTCACAGATGAATGCAACAAAGTTAGAGTGTTTCTCAACCGCAAGCAACTTTATCATTGTGTTGAGAATGAAGCCGCACGTTTTTTATGCTCTAGACAGTTTTGCCATAATAAATTATATTTTTAATAAAGTGTCATATCATTCTTCGTCTTCAAATATATATTGTACAATATAAGAGCATCTCCAAAAGTGCTATAGACACACATTTTTAAAGGTTAATTTCTTGTTAACACATTTCTTCATATCCGTATTTACGACACTCCTTAACTTTTCATACATAGCCCCACAAATAACAGCTGGACCAAATTTGACATAATCCGCCACCGCGCCCCCAATCCCATAATTGTTGCATATGTGCCTTTACAATGTTTGTGGACGAAGAAGCGGTAGAGATCCTTTTTCAGATATCGTGGACTTCAAAGATACCGAGATCTTTTTTCAGAAATACTATATATTGAAAGTGGGGGAAATATTTGATGCAATTTAGCAATTTTAAAATGATGCAAACAGGATGCCGCCATGAACGTGCCACATAATTCTATGATTCACGAGTCCTAGGCACACCCGTTGGCTTTTGGCTTGGAGGCATGCCGCTGTGCAACTACCATAAAGATATTTATAGAGATAATGTTTACATATGTACGTTAATGAGAGTGAGTGTGCGTGCGTTGTGGGTGTCTGAGTTATACTGTGTAATAAAAAAAATGTTTGCATCGATCCTTCCAGTTTCTCAATGTTCCAACCTATTCTTTTTTTTTCAGCGACAAACTTAGGTGCAATGTACGAACAAAGCAACATTCAAGCAATCACATATTCCCGCGCTTGTATGTAGCCTCACCAAAGATCTGAAATCAGATGACAAACAAACAAAAGCAGCCATTCGCATGTTGAAGAAGGAGCTGGAAATCAATAAATCAGTCACCAGCACAATTGCACGCAAGCTGTTCCACAGATTCTGCAGGCCTGCGCTTCACTGAGGCCCTGCAAAGACAAGTGATGACGCTGTTGCAGATGCATGTGGTCGATGGAGACGAGTCTGTAGGTGTACGTGTCGGGCCGTCGAAGGATGACGGATGAGAAATCAAGTTGAGATCGTTAATGGAGGACAGGCGTCAAATTTTTTTGAACTCTTTGAGATTTTCTCAAAGAGTTCAAAACGAATCTTCACAATTAAAAATATTTTTATTAGTTTAATCATAAATTTTTTTTTGACATATGGATGCTAATTGCGAGACGAATCTAATGAGACTAATAAATCTATATTTTGCTACAGTGTTGCTACAGTAACAATCTTCTAATCGCCGCTTAATTGCCTTCGTTAGATTCGTCTCATGAATTAGACAGGGGTTCTGAATTAATTTTACAATTTGACTTTGTTAGTACATATAAATAGTAAATTTCTCTTTGATGTAACCCCTCTAAAATTTAGACCTCTGGAAACGAACACACCCTATGTATCCTACGAGCGATGGCCGAGTCCCGTCTCATCACTTGAACAGCCTTCCAACATAGCTACAACAGTGGCCCAAACACATCACTTGCACTGGAAACCAATTAGATGTTAGGTATAAAATAGGCTTAACTTGGTGATAAATGTAACATTTTAAGAGTACAAAAAAGTTAGAGCCAAATTTGATCCTTTTGTTGAGAAAACAAATTAACAAACATTGAGGGTGATATAGTATTCGTAGTAATTTGTTGTTTATCTATAACGAAGTGAGGTTTCATCCTGAGAAATTTACGCGGTTGCAATAAAAAAAAATCACTTTGCCAATGGTTAGTTTTTGGAGACTTTTCAGTCATGGTTTTTGAGCAGGTGCTCATCAACTGTCACATCCCAAAATTAGAGGCTTAAAAACAATATAAATAAACTCTAATTAATGTTGGGTTATGTTTGAATTTTATATTTGAATTTTTCTGAAATTTCAAACTTCATGCATGCATTGCATTCCATGTTCGCAGGAACTTCCTCGATTTTTCATGGAAAATTTATTTGGCCACAAATCTCGCAAAATTTATCATAGGCAGGATTCACAGAGATTTAATATCTGTGAATTTTTCATAATTTTTGGAATTCGTTTGTTTCATCTAAAAATTCGTAGAAAGAAAAATATAAAGAATAATAACTTGTTAACTTGGGCTCGGCCCATTTAGGAAATAAAAGAAATAGAAAAAGGAAATCTTACCTTGGTCCAGCCCAACCCGACGCAGCCCAGCTCGGCCCAACTCACGAACCGCTTGAAGCCGCGTCGTCTTCCTCCTCTCGCTCGTCAACGCCGCCGCACCGTTCGACCACCACGGCCTCGCCACGCACTCTCTCGCCCTGTGCGCCCAGGCTACGCGGCACGCTCTCCCTTCCTGGATGCCTCCCGTGCCTTCTCGCGGACGCTCGCGCTCTCTTCTTCCTTTTCCCAATTTCTCCCTATGCTCACTGACCATGGTGGCCCAGCGCGAACCGCCTTCCCTGCCTATAAAAATCGCAATCAACCCCTCAAACGGCTTCTTCTCGCCATCCTTATCCTCTAGAATCCAACCATGACAGCAACCGTTGCGGAAATCCGACGAATTTTCAATTTCCCCAATTCCGGCCGCCGTCACCATTGCCGTCAATTCGAACTCCTCCGGTGAGCTCCTCGTGCAATTCTTGTACTTTTGCAACCCCTGAGCATCACTGACTCCTATCCCCTTGTTGTTGTTCCTAGCCTTTGGCCGTGGAACCCTTGTCGCCGTTGCCGTCCCTGTCCAGCCGCCGCCGCCGTCGACGTCGCCGCCTCCGGCCATCTCCAACTCGCGCGACACTTCGGTAGGTTTATTTGCCACCCGTAGACACTAGAAAGACTACAAAAACTCGTCGCCGTGCCTCTCTCCTAGCAACGCGATGATGCTCTGTTTCGGAGGACCTAGGTCGTCGTCGCGCCGCCGCTACAGGGCGCCCTGGCCGACGAGGTCACCACCGGGTGGTAGGTCTTGGCCGCGCGCATCACGTAGACTAGAAGTCGTCGAGGATTCGTCGCGGAATCGCCGCCGGCGAGCAGCTCTGCCGCCGCTTTACTGTGCACGCGCGCTAATTTGATTTAGATCACACATAAACTGCCATTTGTCTAGCTGCGATTGGTTGAAATCGGTTTAACCGTTTTTAGCTCTATTTTGATAGAAAAATAATAGAGAAAAATTTGGTAAAAATACTAGAAAATTTCTTTACAATTTTTAGGACTTTTTGGTACTGATCATTAGGAATGAATTGTAAATAAAATTGCTAGATTAATTTGATAGCTTATTTTATAAGTATAACCAATTCTTTTTATAAGAATAAATAAGATATTTATATAATAGATATGCATACAATAACCATAAGTGAACATGAGTAATTTTCCTCTGTTTTCACCCATAGGAATGTTCATGTATGGTTTATTTCAAGTAATAATTTGAATAATTAAAAGTTAAGCAACCATATGAAAATATTAGGCTAACCCTTAATATATTTAGGATCATTTATCCACTAACATATAATAACTAAACCTAGAGCATGTTATATAAGTATTTGGTTTGTTGCATGTGCATATAGATTCATTTGTATTATGTAACTTTACCCTCTAGCCATGATAAATCTAACCATAGGGATACATCTCTAGTTTATACTATGATTAAGAAATTTATTTAGTAAAGAATAATGAAACCTTAATAATTATATTTAGATTGAAATATACATATGCAACATGTATGTTCTCCATGCATATAGTTTATATTTGCACTTCCATATCCTTTAGCTTTATTTAGATGCTCAAGTTATATATGTAAATAGCATCATGTTTAGATATCTAAATCATGTAAGAATAAACAATGGATATGGATCCTTAGGACATGCTAAATTTAAGTAATTTAGTTTAATTGCAAAACATTCTTGACTATGTCATATGTATGCTTTCAAGGCACATAAGCATTTAGAGAGAATATAAGAGAATTTTAACCCATAGGAATGCTTCTATATGCATTAGAAACATTTAGCCTCATTTTACCTATAAATTAAGCTAAAGTTATTTACTATGTAAATCTTATTTAATTGCGCATGTCACCTTAAACTATGCTATGTCTAGATAATCTAGTTAGCTCCATGAAGCTTATCTTAAATGGATATATCTCATGCTCATGAATATATATATATATATATATATATATATATTACACTCATATGCATACCTATGGTAAATGAATATTTTAACCCATAAGGGTGTTTCTATATGCACTGGGAACCTATAGCTTTATTTTACATATACATCATCCTAAGGATATTTGTTATAAAAATCTAGTTTATTTGCTCATGCCTCTTTGAACCACACCATGCTCATTAATAGAAATAATTATGAATTTCATATAATAGATATGCACGCAATCACTGTCAATGAAGCATATGCATTTCGCCATCTTCACCATAAAGATTTAGAAAATCGATATCTATGCATACCGTCATATTAGCCATGCATTAATTAAACTAAATAATATCCACGCATGTTTTCCTTTAAGAGAAAATAAATAATAAATGACTTGTCTAGGTGAATATGGCCATTATAAGGCCAGGAATATATCTCTTAGCAAATTATCACCTTGGAATAAATGGAGTCGCGAGAACCCTAGTATCCCTTCTTCTATTTATTTATCGATAGAATTCGAGAACGCGTAGTCCATTCGTACGAACTTCGAGTACATATTTATTTTTACGAAATGCATTCCATAATCATGCTCTTTGGTTTTTATTCGAAGTATGGTATTTCTATTGTAGATTTTATTGAATCTTCTTGGATGGCTTATTTGGATCTTCCGGTGTTTATCGATCGTGGATCAATGCGCACGTGAGTGAATCGTCGAAGAATTACATCGTGGGAAGATCGACATATGAAGTATAAATATAAAGGTGCGAGGCAAGCATACCCCCTTGATCATGTTGATCCTATGTTTGCAAATGCATTTAAGTGCCTAATTTGTAGGATTATTTTATGCATAATTTATATCACTAAAAATGCTCATTTGGGAAATGGTAGATACTACCTATTATTTCTACCCATTTGTTGGACCATATCATAATTCCTTGTAACCATAGGTGGGCGATCATAATGGTTATATGCTCTAAGCATTATGATATAATTAATTGATAATTAAGCTTGCTAAAAATGAAAGGCTATATTTTGTATAAATGTAAGTACATGTATAATCATTAAATTTACGGATTATGTTGATGGGAAATTATTATTGATGATATATGATGATAATTTAGATGTTGACGGGTTTTGATGTGATAATGTTAAATTGGATTAATGATTGTTTGATAATCATGATTTTGGAGACCCGTCGCATCGCATAAGGACCGGTACATTTGTATCTTGATTTAGGGAAATATCGTGCGACCATGGATGCTGGTATGGGACGGCCATGACTAAGTATGTAGTTGAATGTTATCTTGCCTTCTAGGAGTAGAAAATGTATGGATAATGTACTTTATTCAGAGGGACCTCCATCACTACGGTTTTGGGCTCAAGGTTTACCAATACAATGAATTGTACCCTTTTAATTCCTGCCTAACTATCCATATTTGAAGGAGGGGATAAATTGTACCTCTGGGATGTTAGTTGGTAGGTACGAAGGGATTATTTACAATTTAGGGAAGGCAAGGTTAACAAACGGCTAATGAAAACGTCATGCGTGATACCGATGTGCACACTTCGTGAGTGCACGGTGCTTGCAACACCACAGACGGTCACTCACTGTCCATGGGTACAGCGTACAAACTCTGCAGAGTCATAATCCATTCGAATGGCCGTGCTTGCGGTCTCAAGCTCCTCAATGATAGGTCTTTGTTTAGAGAATGGTTGGGATTAAAATTGATCATGATAATTATTGATATATGAATTGGTATAGTTGATGATTGTTGTAGGAACTTGACATGGAAGTCAAGTATGTCACTTTATTTATATGATAATTACTTGTACTTACCTTTATGCAATTTATATTCAAGCAATTTAATTTAGTAATTATTTTATTAATTAAGTTTAGATTACCATTTGCTCATTTATGCAAATTTACCCATATTACCTTCCTTCAATTGGCCTTGCATATAATAATAATTTTGTTATTATTCACCCGCATTGCTTGCCTCCGATAACTTGGTTTCAGAGATGACAAGGATCTCGGTGAGGAACGATGCCGTTCTTTCTAGGAGTTCAACTTCCAGTCAATTGCCTGTGGGATGAACACGGGGCACACGCTGGAGATTTGAATTCCTTTATGTTACCGATGTATTTATTTCTTAAGGTACTTCGTCGGCCGTTGAGCCAATATTTTGTAAATTTCAAATAAACTTGATAGTTAAATTTTGATATGGCTGTGATTCCACTGTGATTACCGTGTGTACTTGTCGTTGATCCTGGGGTAAGTACGGAAAACACGGAGTTTCGGGTGATTTAATTACCCGGGACACCGCATCAACAGGAAAGCAAAACCGGTCTGAACTGTTTCAGATGGATAATAGGTTATCAAATTTAAATTTTGAATGAATTTAAATGTTTGACGAAATTTGACCGGATTTGGCCTGATACTTCGATCAGTTTTTGGTAAAACCTTGCTATATTATTTAGTAAAACTGTATTATAATATAGCAGGACGGCAGAGAAACACTATTGCTAATACGGTTATACAATATTATTGGTTGGGTAGCTTTAAACTTGGCTTGTGATATAACAATTAACATCCAGTCTCCCGCATCCAGAACAAAAGTTTGAAATAAAAAAGGTCCCACAGGACCATCCAAGATATTTATCATTGGAATATCCTTTTTTATATATATTTATTTTCCAAGTGACTCCAGGAGCCCATGCGACTTTTCAACTCCCAAATGTCTGGTAGTTATGCATTTTTCACCAGTTTTACATTGTGTTTTAGGTTTGAAATTTGTGATATGGTAGACTCCTATGTTACAGAATTTTTTAAGAGGTTTTTTTGTGATTGTTTTCACAAAGTGCATATATCTAGGATTAAATCAGTCCGCGTTACCCAGCCATTCCCAGTAAATTCTGATTTTTAGCTTTCAACATTTTGTGTCATAAATCATCATTTCCAAATTCCCAAAAAAAAACGTGGGCCTTAAACAATAACTTTTCTGTGGAGAAGAAAAAAAGGATTATATTGTTCATGGATAAAAAGAGTATTAAATATATAGTTGAGATGGGTTATTTAGGTTGAATACAACTGCTTCTAAAGTTTAGTTTTCCCTATATACATCAAAGAAAAGATAGATAAACTGAGTAACACGACATGCTAAATAAGTTACAAAATTATATTAGTTTTACAACAGAAAAACTCACGAAATCGCACAACTGTGCCGGTTTGTGCCAGTGATATTTTCAGTTTCTTGTCCATACGCTCTTGGAATTCGAGTTGGGTTCAGAAACATTAATATTAATTAACATACTGAATTCCCAACCGGTACAGATGTGCGGTTCTGTGATACTGCTGACAAGTCATACAGGGCGTCCTATAAATACCCAACAAGAGCATGGAAGCTTATACACACAGACAGGAGAAGGGGAGCAGAGTTGAGAACAGAGAGAGATGACATCTCCATTAGTGACAGGCGGGTCCATTGCTCTGAAGTCGGCACTTAATGGCAAATACGTGCGTTATATGCCTGAACATGGGGAGGATGCTGTTAGTCCCTATACTAGATTTCAGGCAGAACCATCTAAGGAGCATGACGGGTACGTACACTTGAGATGCTGCTACAACGGCAAGTATTGGGTCGCCCAACAGGTTGGCGATGAATATGGTGCCTCTTCGGTGATGCCGATGAGCCAGAGGAGGACCTATCAAAGCCCTCTTGTACTCTGTTTCGCCGTGGATCTGAAGACGACGACTCCAGTGACTATGAATACAAGTTCGGTTTCTTTTTTGAACTCTCGTCATCTTGAATTATTTTCTTATTGCATAATTGTTACACTAGTAATTTATAGTTAGATATTTCAGACATGTCACTGCATCATAATATACTTTGGACTGTTAGTGTCAAAGCATCATGTTAAGTTAAATAAGACCAACCTATGATGAATGTATGAATGGTACAATTGTATGGATGATTTATGACAAACATATGGTTATAAGACACATTACTTTAGTAAATCAAGCAATAAAATAGTGTATGAATGGATGATTTATGAAAAACATATGGTTATAAGACACATTACATTAGTAAATCAAGCAATAAAATAGTGCATATCTACACATCGCATATTAAATTTGCAGAAATATTCTTTTTCTCAAGCTTTAATTATAGCTCCCTTAATATCTTTTTTTTTTTGAAGAAGCTCCCTTAATATCAAACACACAATGTTCCGCTTGTGTATGCTTAAAAAAGGGGCCATTATTTCCTCAGCAAAATAAGGGATTTAATGAAAATTCCACTTCATTAACGAACTGCAATGAAATAACATAACAACAATAGACAAACAAGCATCTAAAAACAAATTCAAGATATTTAGACGGTTCAATCATATCCAGGATTTCATGAAATAAATATGTTGCAGCCAAGTAATAATTTTGAAGAGATTTATTTTTCAGCATGAAACAATTGGTCCATCATATTTTTTACTCTCATTGAAAGAATTCAGTTTGTAAGTTTTTGTATGTATTGAATTCTTCATATTTAGAGTCTACAGATTGGATAAAGGATATACCTTGATAAAATATAAACATGAATATGAACTTCATTATTTTAATGGCATCCCGACATATGACATTTTATCCACGGTTTGCATGAGTAAATATCCATTTGCTAAGTAATAAATTTGTAGAGATTTATTTTCAACATGAAATAATTGGTCCCTTATATCTTTTTGCTATCACTGGAAGCATTTAGTTTGTAAGTTTTTTTATGTAGAGAATTATCTTCAAGTTTATAGGTTGGGTAAAAGGATGTACCTTGATAACATAAAAACATGACATGTTATATGAAATTTCAATAACTTAAATGGCATCTCACCATACGAAATTTTACCTCTGTATTGACATGTCAAAGTTATGTCATCCTGAAAAATAGAAAACAGTTCTCCTTTCTCAAGACATAACATGGTAAATAGACACAAATAACACAACAAGGTCCAATTAATTAAGGATAATTATGTTCATATAAAAGCATCATATTCAGTTAAATTCAACTAACTTGCCCAATTTTTGACAGGAAAAGTTTTAAATCTCATAACTACTGTTATCAGTATATGGTTTGAAAACTTTTAGTGATAAATAATGTTATTTAATTTCGGTCTATAACAGATTGTATCATGGTTCGTTCAAAAGAAATGTTTACCTGCTCGACGATACTTATCCAACAAAGAAGACTCTTGGAAGCTGTTGCTTGCTTCTAGGAAACATAGATAGATCAAATGAAGATGCCTATTGTTCAGTGTGATCGACCTTAATAAACAGATGATGCTTCCTAAGCATGTTTGTCTCAAGGGTGACAACGAAATGTACGGGCGGGTCACCGGGAGCAACAACTACATTGAGTTCTCAGCAGATGATATCGGTGATCCTGCTGTGAGGCGCACCATCCACACCAATGAAGATGGTACGATCCGCGTGAAGTCTGACTTTCTCGACAGGTTTTGGAGGTTCGACCCAAACTGGATCAAGGCAGACTCCGACGACACCGGCAACGACGATCCTGACACCTTGTTCCGAGCCGTGAAGATTGGCGACGCATTTGCACTTCAGAGTCTCAGCAACAACCATTACTGCAAGAGGCTGACTGACGAAGGCAAGAACAATTGCCTCAATGCAGCTGTTCCAACAATCACGAAGGAGGCACTGCTACGGCTGGAAGAGGCTGTTCTTTCTCGAAAGATTTAGGGCGTCGAATACCACTTCACTGATGCTAAAATCTACCGTAAGAAGGTCATCACAATGGCTACTGCACAAGCTGTTAACCGTACTAGTGGTCAGCACAAGGCCAATCTGACCCTGAGGTACAGTGAGACCAAAGAAAGGAGATGGGATTCAAGTGTCTTTGTAAGGCTTAGTGTCACAACCACGATTGAGCCTGGAGTTCCTGGAATTGTTGAGGGGAAGCTTGAGCTCCAGAGCGAGTTCACTTCATCGTACGCTTGGGGAGAATCTGACACTCACTCAGAAGAGCACTCCATCGACTATGAGATCCCTGTGCCTACCAACACCAAGCTGAAACTTCGCGTGCTGGCAACACAGGGCACCTGCAATGTTCCCTTCTCTTACTACCAGGAGGATGTTCTGACCACTGGAGAGAAAATTGTTTCTAAGTTTGATGATGGGATCTACCGTGGAGTCAGCAGCTATGATTTCACCTATGAGGGCACTGAAGAAAAGCTTTCAGAAAATATCTCAGCATGATGATCTCTGCCCATACAATGAACGTTGAAGCATAAGTTTTTATCTATATTGCAACTGTGTGCGTGCCTATATGTCGCATAAATAAAGCCACCCCAGTGGGCTGAATGTGGCACATGTACTAAAATTTGGTGTTCTGAAGTCATGTGTGCTGCTGGTACACACATTTTATATTCGTTGCATGTTACTCTTGGTGTATGTAATAATTCCCCTATTAAGGAGAAGATGTTTGTTTGGAATACTATGATATAATGATTCCACACTGCTTGCATGAAATCTCTAAAATTCAACTTTGTTTGTGATGAGCTTTCATAGACGTCGTTTAACCATAAAACTCTTATGAATAACCCTTTGAATAAGCAGATCTCTTGTTTATGTTTTTGGCAGAAACCATATCAAATGATCTAAGCATATATTTCAAAACAGGAAAAAAATTGCAATGTAACAAACCGCTCCACCTTTATTCTGGCTTCCTCCCCTTAAGTAAATAGAAAAACTCGGCCTACCGGGGATTGACCTCCCCGGCGGTATTGCATTAATAGAAGAAGCCTATCTCACACGTAGGCCGAGAAAACCCCTGAACCCCCCTCCCCTTGCGTACACAGGGGCCCCTAACCGCGTGAGCAATCTAGAACCTAGGCCGGCGACCACTGCCACAACCCCCATGTTGGGCCGCACCGTTACCCAGGTCTACGACCCTGGCCGGGCCTTGACCTGTGCTTTGCGAAAGGGAAGGGCGAGGGGATTTTTTTACCCTCAGGCCTAAACTCGCTTCCGCCTAAATTCGCTTCCACCGGGAATCGAACTCACTACCTGAGGGGTGCCACTCGGAGCTCCTAACCATTTAGCCAGAAGTCCTTTGGCTCCCCTTAAGTAAATAACAACGAGTTACCGAGACAAACGATTCTCCAACAAACAGGAACTTTACAAAAGAAACATTTCTTAGGAAAAACTGAAACTGAAGCTAGAAAATCTGAAACTGAAGCTATTTCCCCAAAAAAACTACAATTCTGCCATCTGCCAAACAATACTAAAGTCAACGCTAAATCGCCAAAAGACCACGTTAATTGATTTAGGTTTAAGGATGTAAATGTGAGCAGAATTGCACGTTGAAGTTTGAAAATTCAAGTGTGGACGGTTACTAAACAAACTCAGATCTCAGTTGCTGAGGCTTCTAGTGAGTCTTTCACTGAAGAAGCCCTATTTATAGTGGCATTGGCCTAATGGCGGATCCGATGCCCGCCATTAGAGAGCCTCATCATAGTAGTGTTCATTGTATTGATCTTTTACGGGTGGTGAATAGGATCTTACTTAAGCTGTTTAACTATAGTATTAATTTCTATTAAACTTTTATTTGACAACTCTGCTGTACGTCGAATTGCTCTTTAGGGCTGCATCAAAGTCTATGAGTCAACCATCAGCATCACGACGTAGGTAGGCACCAGCATCGAAAAACATGCCATGCTGATTTTGCTACAAAGATAGGCTATCTATTCTCAAATGAAAATTCTTTGGTCTTCCAGAGTTTGTATGATCGTAGGGACTGAGGGTGGTTCATGTACACAGCCGTGGCATGGCTACTTTTTCCCGTTCATTTCTCTGCGCATTCATACCATCCTCCGGTTATTCCAGTTCCACTAAAAACATTCACACGTGAACCGATAAGTTCTCCCCCTCCTCGGATCAGACATTCTTCGTCAGTCTTGTATCAGTAATAGCAGACTTATAAAAAATTAGAAGCACATGCACGATTGAGCACCAATGTCTACCATTCTCTCGTCTCCAACATATCCTCTGCTAATACCCAGAGATCCCCCGGTCACCACCACACCCCCGTGACATGCAACGTGCCACAAACCTCAACTCTGTTCCACAGAGCTCCCAGGTTCGCCACAACTCCAGGGAGCAACCGGTGGCATGATGAAATGGGGCGAGCTAAAAGCACCACCATAAATTACAATGCACTTGTCTTAAAAAAAAATAAATACCATGGTACTCTTTTGTATATCATGTCATGCCCTGTACTCCCCGAAGTATAGAACTCAAATTAGATATAAGAACTACAAACAGATGGTAACTCACGAACCAACACACGGTTTTTTTAAGTACACAAACACTCATAAATGTCCAATCACTGGTGCACACATCCATCAAGAAACATACTTATACGCAGGAATCCTCTCACCATACATATATATATCAACATAATAACAGCAGTCGTCATGCCTCACCACAACCACTAATCATGGCTCACCAACAGCGCACAAACCTGGAAGCATGGTTTGCGGTTTCCCTCTGCCCATGGCAAAACCTCGTGTGCCATCAGGCATGCGCGGGCCTGGAGGTTGCTTGGTGGCCCCGATCGGCAGCTGTTGGTGCTGCTCAGGCTTGATTGGCTGATTATTTGGCGGAGTCCCGACGTGATGGTTACCACCACCGCGGTTGCTACCATGGTTGTTGCTGCCGTGGTGATTGTAGTGCTGATGGTTCTGGTGGTACTGATTGTTGTTATACTGCTGGTAACCACGCCCACGCCCTCTGCCACCACGTCCACGTCCTTTACCACGTCTTGGAACTTCCTTTTCAGTGAAGTTATCATCAAACTAAACAAGCAAGATGTCAGGTTTCAAAAAGTTTGTACACCTCAAGCCATGCAAGTTGCGAGAGAATGTACACATGCAACGAGCTACATAAATTACAAGATACCCCCTCCACCCTTTAAATGATGACGTTAGGACAGTTTTTTAGTTCAAAAGGAAGGAGGGAGTATACAATCGAGCAAGTTACCTAGATGAATAAATTAAAGAAAACTAAAAAACAAACACATTTTCTGAGAAAGAAACTATCAAAGGCCCATTCAAAACAATTCAAACCATTCGGAAAATACACAATAAACTTGGGATGATTTCACAAGCAGACACATTATATTTAGCTCTTTATCTAGGTTAAAATCAGAACACACAACAAAAACTAATAGCCAACAAAATGTGATTATATTCTGATCCTTTAATATATCAAACAAGAAATAATCTACTTTGCATCCACTGGAAATGAGTTAGTACGTAAATAAATCTAACCTGAATTATAGTGTGGTTTAGGGCTCAGAAAGAAAACAATAGCAATGGTCTCTTACCAAGTGTTCCGGCAATACATCTAACAGTTGAGATGATTCTTCAAACTGTTTCTCAGTTAATTGGTTCGACGTGGAGACGTCCTCCTCGCCATTTTCATCAGTTTCAGGCACTCCCTTTTTGCCTTTGCCTGCCCCTTTTGTCTACATCCGGAAAGTAACAAAAATAAGTATACCAAAAGTGAAATAGAAGTTAAAACACTTGTCCAAAGCAAAAGAGTTGTGTAGGATGCAGACACGGATTTCATATAGGGCATAAAATCACAAGTTGCAGATGCGAAGACAGATTCCATTGGGGCCACGGAAAAAAAAATCCGGTCAACCATAAAAATCTAACAAATTGCAAGTTTTAGCCCACAAAGATGTACCAAAAGGACATATCCCAGGTGCAAATTATGAAAAGTAACTGACAGGTTCCAGCGGTACAAACAGGAAAGCAGGTCAACCATAAAAATCAAACAAATTGTAAATTTCAGCCCACAAAGATGTACCGACAGGAGAAATCCCAGGAGCATGATTATCGAAAGAAACTGCCTAGATGATTACCGTGCAAGTATTCAGCAACCGGACTCTAAGCCCATTTCTCCAATTCTTCTCATCATTGAGCTCCAAAATCTGTATGAACCAACAAATGGTAAGAATAGCAAAACATATTGCTGAATGCAATCCAAAATCATGTAGAGAGATACATACAGCCTTCTCAGCATCCTCAGGAGTCTCGTATTCCACAAAAGCATGAAGCTATTTTCAAATGGGAAAATTATTGGTTCATTAGTAAATAAATGAATAAGACTAATAAACAGGTATGCAACACTATACTGATTAAAAAGACGATAAGATGCATTTAGTAACTCCCAATTATGTATGTGGTGATATTACGAGCATTCACATCCCCAATATGAACAGGAAAAAAAAAGAGGGAAAAGGAACAGTTCCAGGATGGCACTACATGGACAATTGGAAACACAGCTAATCCCTAATCTCATCATGCCTAAGTGAAACTTTGACATTGCAATTGACGCCTTACAAATGCAAATGTTCAACTTCAAAATAGAAAGCTTGAAACCTCCAACTGATCTCTTCAGTATTACTCAGATGTAGAAATCACAAAGTACTTCAGAAGAAAAATAATGTTGGTAAAACAGAGAACTTGTAACAGGGGAAAAATAAAGTATGAGGCTTAGGGTTTTATAACATGTTTATATTTGTAACTGATGCTAACAAATTTCCTGCCATGCTAATACGGGTTGCATTAAAAAAACAGTCCTCATAATCTGGCAAGTATGGTTCACACATATGCACACAAATTGTTTAGATCATATTAATGCAAGTGAAAACTCACAACAGAAATGTTGCCTGTAGTTTCTAGAATTAACTCGGATAGTATTTTGCAGATCTGGTTTTATAGGATCTTAATCCAGTGCAGTAAAGGGCCTAAAGGCAGAGAAGATTCTTCTGTTATTTCCCTTTAGGCTTTAGATGCATGGAAGTATGATTTGCATGTCATTTTATGCACAATTGCTGGACCCACGAAGAAAAAAACAGAACCTTGGGAAAGGTTTCAAGGAAGCTCGAATTATTACATGATATGTAGAACAACTCCACAGTATTATATACTGAAGAGTCAATGAAAGTTACCTTGTTAGCAAAAAGCATATCTAGCTTGGCAGATCTATTAGTAGCAGGACCAGTGCCATTCGGAGTCTGAGGATAGCAAGTACGGATTGAAATCACACTGAAACATGACAAAATTATTACTTTTCAAACATTCTGGGAAGGGGGAGACATGCTGGCACACTGCAATGGCCATACCTCCCAACAGCAGAAAATATCTTCTTAAGATTCTGGTAGGAAGGATCACCAGGAAGATTTTCTGCAACAATAATTCGGGACTGCAAGAGAGAAACAATTGAATCAGTGCCAATCAACTCAAAAGTAGAAATAAAAAACATGCAATACAGGTATATTCATGAATACCTGGAGCGCCTGCAAATCAGATTCAGTAAATGGCTCCTGACGTTTGACTCTTTTCCCATCCTCGCTTACAATCTGCAATGTGAAGCATGTATAAGCAAATAAAATATCTTTTTTTTTGCCACAAAAACACAAAAATCAGTAGATATGAGACGAGATGACATGTTACACCTTCAAATGTACAATTGACTTGAAAAGAAAGAATCATCATGGCTCACATGACAGTTGAGAATGAAGGAACTTACGAGCTTTGATGAGGTTCGGAGAACCGCAGCAAGCATCGAGTTATTATGCACCAAAGTTTTTACTTTCTTGAACCCAGCAATAACAGATATTGGCACTACAATGTGTAAAAAAAAAGTCATGTCAAAAGACAATATACCACTTTTTGCTCCTTGACATTGTTGTTAGTTATTCTAAATAAACAAGATATTCCTACACTGATCAGAGGGGAGAAAACAAAAGCATAATCCTCTATAGCTAGCACATAAGAAATCACTAGTATAATTGAGATAAAACAAAGTACAGATCTTTCTTTAGTTCACTGTACAAGAAGAGGCAGCACAACGATATGATGAAGCATAAATATGTGTAATCATCAATTTAGCCATTAAATTTGTTTTCTCAGAGAAATATCATTTATTTTCAAAGACCATACTACAGGCATGGACAACAAAAAACATAGATAGATAGATATGATCATCAAAAATCAAATTTCTTAGATAACTTTATTCAAATACAAATATCTGACCATATCCCTCAGAATCCTTGGTAATGAATCTCATCAAATGTTCTGTGGTAGCCAGGTTTATATCACTGAAATAGTACTCCACCTGCAAATTTGCAATACATAAATGCAATACAAAGTTAATAAAATCATTCTGGTGAAAGAAAGAGAAAGAAGGAAACATGTAGCACACAACAAGCATAGAGATGCAGTTGCTCTTTGTACATATCATCTACCTTTACTACTAATAACTTGTGTTTTCTTTTCGAAATTATGGCGCATCCCCATTGCTAGCGTAGCTACCAGTTAAATGATTACAGTGGAAAACAATGTACAGTTATACTCCAAAATATCTCCGAGAACTGCACTAAACTCAGAATAGCAGAGCATAGCACCACAGTTCAAACCGATCCTTTACTTTCCTGGATACCAAATTACTTATACAAATGACAAGCAAATTGACTCATAGGCAGATACATGATTCTCACACTAAGGAACCTGTTGAAAAATCGAACATGAATACAAGGTACTACCTCCACAGTCACAACAAAGTTAGCTCCCCAACAACATCAACAACTTGTCTTTGTTGTAATATACTTGTAAATAACTAAATATAGAAAAATTTAATAACACTCGTGTCAACAAACCTAGAAATACCTTTTCAAATAGCCAAATTTAATTAATGAAGGTACGATTTAACAGCGATTTAGATTGGTTGATCGCACACAACCTAAAACATCACTTGTGAGGGAGAATCAAACATCACAGAATTTTAACATACTATCAACAACAACAACAACAACAACAACAACAACAACAAAGCCTTTTATCCCAAGCAAGTTGGGGTAGGCTAGAGATGAAACCTGCAGGAACCAACAAGAGGCAGAACAAACAAGACATGCAAACCAACAAGAAATGCAAACGAAACAAAAGGAAAGAGCAAAACAGGGAAAAAGAGAAGGAAGAGAGAAAGATGGTAAATTATGAGGGAGAAATGAGGGAGAAAATTATCTGTCTGACAGGATGGATTTCATCAAACCTTAAATAACTGCTTAAGGGCCAACACAAATGTCTGCACATTGTTCTGAACTCCCACCACAAATAGGGTGATGAGGTTGTGTTGGACACTTTCTTTGGAAAGCATTGCCAGTGCAAGAAAGGGGCCAAACATCAAACGGTCAGGCATTCGCGATTTAGAGACAGCTTCAGTTAGTTTGATTTGTTAGTTGCTTGATGCTTAAATTTGAGAACTAATTCAGTAGGTGCAGTTTGTTCTCACTTGGTTGCAAGCTATATATCCCAGGGGTTCTCAATGAGTGAAATCAAGCAACACTTAGACCTACATACTTCTTAGAGCCTCCATTGGCGGGCTGAGTTGGTCACCTAATTCTGCTAAATCTTCAGCCATATCATGATGTGAGTTTTGTGAGCATAAATTACTGTCATACAGTATATTTTAACAAAAGGAATGCTTGCAAAAATTGTAGCACAAAGAGGTAGTGAACCGAATCATTAGAACTTTCAACTGAGCAGAAGTGCTGAATCTAGCACAGTTAGAATTAGGGAGTTGATTCATGGTGAAATAGTTTTCTTAGTACTAGAAGTGCTTGAACATCAAGCAAGCACAAAAGCTGCAACAAACAAAGTAGTCTATGTTTCAAGAAAAGAAATTGACGAAGCAACAGTATGATAAATGATTGCAGTAAGGAAAAGGCAAATATTATGTGGCCTACATCAACAACATGGTGTGATTGACAATTAACAGTACGGTCATATTTTCAACCTTGTAATTATGACAGCTATTTTCAGAATATTCAAACATTTTAGACCAGAAAAACGACTATAGATATTAGATTAATCAACTTTCTGCAGATGTGGGTGACTCTCCCAATCAGAGTGAACACTTAAAATAAGCAGCTGACCTCGTAGCTTTTACATTCTAACCCATAGTAAAGGAAACATACTCATACACCGACATCACCCAAGCAAAATCACTAGTACTGTTCTGATTATTCAGTTCAACAACAAAATGCTAAATCCCACACGCGAAACTAGCACAGGTGTTCCGAGCACTCAGTTCAACAGCTAAATGCAAAATATGACATTCCTACATAGTTTGGCCAGCAAAGAGTCATCTCAGCATTAAGTTGTTAGCATCACCCCCATTATTTATTTATAATGAAAAAGAACAATGTATTGAACAGATACACCTTGGCAATCTCTCTCTGCTGATCTCTATCTGTGATCCAAACCAGGCGGAGGCGTCGACACGCCGAGACAGATTTAGACCTCCTATACACTAGTAAAGTTTGCGCCTGATCTAATCATATTAACGGAAAAAAAAAGAGGGGCACCCACCTGCTTGGTAATCTTGTGCACCACCTCGTCGGCGAGCCCTTCCACCAGCGGCTCCGCCTTCGCCGCCGGCGGGTGCTCCACCTCCGGCTCCGGCTGCGGCTCAGGCTTCGGTTCCTTGGCGGCGAATCCACCGCGTCCCCCGACAGGCGCGTAATACTCGAACTGCGGGGGCGGGGGCGCCGCGAAGAAGGCCGCGCGCGGCGGCGGGGGAGGCGCGGCGAAGACGCGGATCACGGGGGGCGGCGGCACCACCACGGCCGGCGACGGCGGCCCGCGCGGCACGAACTCCGGCGCCTGCGCGTTGAGGCGGCTGGCGGAGCCGCTCCTCCGCAGCTCCCCCGGCCGCTCGGCGTCCGTCGCCAGCCACCCGGCGGCGATCTGGTCGGCTCCGTCCAGGTGCGGCATCGTGGGAAGGCTGGCTGGCTGCTAAGGCTAGGCTAGGCTAGGGTTGGTTCAGGGTGGGGGGGGCAATAGCGGCCGCTACTGCTGCTGCTGCTAGCTCTCGTGATGGCGCGGGGTCTGGAAGCTCCCTAGCAGCAGCGGCGGCGGCGGCGGCGGCGGCGGTACAGGGGAGAGCTTGGGGTAAGTGGCGGAGAAGGGGGCTCTCAAAGGGTAGGGTTCCGGCGAGGTCGGATATTTATCCCGCTGACCCTCGCGGCGGAGACGGGGCGGCGACGCCGGTGGAGGTGAGATTGCGTGCGCTCGGTGTATCGTGGGAAGGGATGCAAACCGTTCGATCGGCCTCAAGATTCGTGACAGTGGACCTGGTGTTTGGG
This sequence comes from Eragrostis nindensis, assembly GCA_012490785.1. Lineage (NCBI taxonomy): Eukaryota > Viridiplantae > Streptophyta > Magnoliopsida > Poales > Poaceae > Eragrostis > Eragrostis nindensis. Next base: position 80,099 of record JAAXCT010000212.1, on the reverse strand, counting down.
CGTGGTCGTGCCGCGAGCGATGAGACCGTGTGGACTGCGGAGTTGGGTTGGCATTTGGCGGCTGGGACACTGCAGCGTGGGGCCAGGAGATATCTCCCGTACTGGCGTGAGCTTCTTTCGTTTTACTGTTGGGAACTGTTGGGATAACTAGCACCTTTGAGTATCTGACAATATCTCAAGAACGATACATCGAAACACACTTCAAGCTAGCATTGAGGATGATTTTCACAAACAATGCAGCTTTCATGTCTCACCAACTAGTGATTATGTTTCTGATAAGAGGGGGAAAAAAGAGTGGGCCTTTGCTTATAGAACCAACTAGATATGAAGCTTGCAACCAATATTTTAGAATATATGAGTTAGTTTGAGAATATTAAAGATAAAAATGTGATCTGGCTTAATATTCCTGACAACGTAGCAATTGATCAAATTGCAAGGGAAAAGCTCAAGTTGATCTCAACGTCGTGCTATGCTTAGAGAACTAAATCGGATTTGTGTTTTAAAAGATAAAAGAAATATAAAGAAGGAAGATATAATATTATATCGTTATTGTTCTGCCTAAGAAGAAGTGCAAATTCCTAATATATAAATGGCGTGCGTCCTCTCAAACCACGTCGAGCCACGTCAACTAATCTCTTATTAACCGTAGGATTAAGATCTAACGGTCCATATATGCTTAGCCAAAAAAAACTCAGAAATCTAGATCTACAAATACTCCCTTCAGCCAACAAAAAAGGAAAAAAAAGATACAAATCAGTCACAACAAGATCAAATCATGCGCTACAGTACTAGAGAAGGAAGAGCTGCTGCAAAACACTCGTCGCCCAGGTGCTGCAGTACTCAGGATGATATATAAGCTCAAAAAAAAAATACAAAGGAGAACATCCCAAACCTTTCTTCAGGGAAAAAAAAGGCAAAACCCAAAGCCCTAACCCTAAGTAGTCACCTGTAAGCCGACGAGTGTCAGTCGCACTCCGCGCCACCGGACCTCGTGGCTGGCGCTAAGAAACCCGTAGCAAAACCGCTCGACGACGGCACGCGCCGGTGAGGGGGCCCCGAAGACTCCGCCACCCCGCCGCGCTACGCGCTCAAATCCAGCGCTTAGCCACTGGCCCGCGCCGTCGCACGACCGCGCCCGCCGCTGCTCCGCTCCATCTCGCTCTCTGGCGCGGCCGAGGAAGGAGAAGGAAGACAAAAGAAACGACTTAGGGTTTTGTGAGCGGCGCTATTTTTTTCTTTTTTTTTATCCCGACGGTCGACGAACCTCAGCCATCCATTACGGCGGACGGCCGAGATCGAGGCAGGCGTGAGGAAACCTATCGCTAGGCTGGGCCGACCCATTTGCGTCCACTTTCGCGGCCCACGTGCGCAATTGGTTTTTTCCTTTTCTACTCAGCATTTTTCGTCGCTAGGCCAGGCTGGGATGGGCCGCATTCGGCCCAAAAGGTCAGCCCAATTTCAGAATAAATCGAAGAAAAATAAAATGAGCTATAAATTGTGGTTTTGTCCCGTAATTTTGCAAGTACACCCTAACTTTTTTCGTAATTGAGCCTGCAGTCCAAATTTTAACAACATAGCCCAGATTTCTTTGAAATTTTAATTTCACCCTTTTTTGTAAATATGACCCTAAAGTGTCTAGAAATTTTCTGTTAATATTATTTGACAAACAACACCTCAAAATTAAGAGAATTTATGCCATAAACATAATAACTTGCAGTTTTTGCTGCTTAAACCTCCAAATTATGTATATTTACTGTCTAACCTCATATGAAATCATACATCTGTTTAAGAAACTAGAAAAATGATAAAATGTGCCATTAAGGGCCATATTGACTATACAAGTTATTTATTATTTATTTTCTCTTATCGAAAGTAAGGTATGAGGTCTATAGTGAAAACGGTGAGATGCATATATTTTATTAATAGTGATTGTGTGCATATCTATTATGTAAATTATAAATTATTTCTACTAAACAACATGAGGTTGTTTAAGGTGACATGCGCAAATAAACTACATTTCCAGATAATTAATCATAAGGTGATCCGGATGTAGAATAAGGCTATATGTGGTCAATGCATATGACTGATACGGATGTAAAATAAGGCTATATGTTATCAATGCATATGAACACATTCCTATGTATTAAGATACTAATTTATTTCCTATAAGTATTTATGTGTCTTTATGCATACATATGGCATAGCCAACAATGTGTTTCATTTAAACTAAATTACGTAAATACGACACGGTCTGCAGGATCATATCTACCGCATATGTTACATCTTTTGGATATTGTTGACGATTTCTAGCATACCAGTTTATATGCTAACTGCGCCTTATTTAGAGCATAAATGTCATCATTATAGGCCATTAACCCTTGATAATAGCACTATATTTGTATATATGTCGTTCTGGAGATTTATTGCAGAAACAGATGAAAAGGACGATATTCTGGACATTTTGGCTGATCTGGACCTGAAGAGAAGAAAAGCAGCAGAAAAGGCTCACTGTGCCGACCGGCACAGGGGACTTCAGGGCCATCGAGGCTGGCCCACCATTCACTTGATTCTAGAAGGAAGTCATCCGAACCAATCTTAGGAGATATTCGTCACGAAGAGATAAAAGATACTCGAAGATTTGAAAGAACAATGCAAGACTTGATCTCGAAGAAAACTGATTGGAAGGCCCACATGGAAGCTGTTTAGGACTTCGGAACCGACTTAGAGAAGAGACCGAGCTGGACACGAGGTGTGCCGATCGGCACGGCCTCTGTGCCGATCGGCACGAAGACTCTCTTCCCGAGATCCTTTTTCTTTTCGAGCACAGACCTATATAAACCTGTAGAAACCGTAGGGTTTCGGGATCGGCCGCCAGAGGGACAACACAGCTAGTAAGTTTAGAGCCACCGGGGCTTGCCCTATTCTTCATGTTCTCTAGTTGTTAGATCAAGAACCGCTGGTGCTAAGAGGTGATCCATCAAGGTAGGCCTACTAGATGGTGATGTATCTTGTACTATGTATTATCAAAGTATGGTTGAATATGTGGATGAATGGTTTTGATTATTGATTGCCTGGATTTTATGGTCTTTACATGCACTTGTTCCTACGCTTAGTGACGACTAAGTATTAGATGGTGGCAATAAGAGGTGAGAGATTTAATCTCTCACTATCTCTATTGTGGTTAAGGTAGTATTGGGATCTTGTAATGCGCCATAATTGCATATTGTCTCTATACCTCAACGCGCTGGAATATGCGAGATCTTTGAGATGATGTGTAGAGTGGGAAGCGGCTACCGACTAAGGCGAACTGGTCGAGACAGGGCACGTCGGAAAGGGGTTTCTTCCTGCCGATCTTCGGTTATCAATAATTAAGTAAATCCGTTTATGATGCTATTTAACTATGCTTTTTGGTTACGATCTCAACTAGCAGACTTTGGCTAACTTACCCCGTGATCTAATCAGGTTCCTTAGGCTGTTTGTTGGTCGTTTGTACGAACCCACTTATATACCGCAAGAGGACGGTGTACAGTTGTAGCACTTTTTCCCTTAGAGTATTCTAAGGTTTAATATCGAACCACAGAGAACAAGCGGAACTTAACTATTATTTAAACTACTAAATTAATATAGCCAAAGATGTGTGTGAGAAGGGATGATTAACGGTTAGAGATGAAAGAGCCCGCGGTTGTATCAAGGTTATGAAGGGATTCTCTCCTATGGTTTGGGGTACTGGCATGCAACTCAGGTTATAGGTCAATTGATAGGTTTAGTATTCTACAAGACATGGTGGTTTCGTTCTCCTCTCGCCCTGTCACGACAAGGGTTATTAGCTCCCCACTGGTTTCTTGCACTATGTAATAAACACGTATTGATCGGATACGAGTTCAAAGCATCACATAGACTGAACGCATCAAAAGAGTATTGTAAGCGTGAGAGTTACATAACCAGATTTCCCTCGCCACGGAGAGAATATGAGATCTACTCACGCATCATACTGCAACACATGGACATGGGTACAGTAGGATGCGGGAATTTGGCGTGGTCCCACAGGTGCCGATCGGCACAGCGGTGTGCCGGTCGGCACAGTCTTCCTTTTTGGTGGTGATGATCGGTGATCGCCGTCTTCGCCGCCACAACCTTCAACCTAGGTCAAAATCTCCGTATGTCTGTCTCTCTCTTCGCCGCCCTTGCACCTTCGCGACCAAGATCTCCTCTTTATAGTCTCTTTCGGTTGTGGGCTGGATTTCACCGACTCCGACTCTGATATTTCTTCTGGGCTCCATATTCTCCGAGTGGGCTTCAAGTTTGGGCCCGACCTCCATGGTGCCGGTCGGCACACAGGCCGTGCCGACCGGCACGGTCTCCAATTTCCTCGTTCTTTGGGCCTCCGGCAGCTCTTTACTCGTAGTCTCCTAATTTTCACCTGTTTCCTGCAAATCTTCCGAATACACAGAAACTACGCATATATATGATAATGGGGGTTAATTGTTTGCAGTAATGACGTAATAAGGTATTAAAAACACCTTATTTGTCATATAAAAATGAGTACCTAGAAAGCACCAACAGCTCCCCCACACTCAAATCATTGCTAGTCCTCGAGCAACACGAATCAAGAAAATCATCACCGTGCTTTCGTCATGCCTAGAAGCAAAAACTCTCACAAGTCTTCAACTTAGCCATTGTCAATCATCTCATCGAATTAGTATCCCTCCACAAGACTTCCTCTTGACTTTTGAAAATAATTTCACCTCAAAACTTGAGTCGACCAAATCAATCACAAGGCTTATCAAACAAATATTTTGTCTCCCTTCATATCACTTAAGAAGAACGCAAAAGCTTCAGACTTCACTCAATCGCTCAAATGTATTTCCTTCCCTCACCTATTCTATAATATAAGGCTCTTTTGTGGATCTCGAAAAGTATATAACCAAATTGAATCGAAAGAACAACTAAGTCAACAATTCGCTCCATCATGCCTTCTAAAAGGGAGTTTTCATCATGAGAATTCAGAATATAAGCACAAGGATCAAGGGGAAAAGGAAACAACCGATAATGAAATAGAATTAAGAAGGGATCAAGCCTGAAGTATATACAGATCTTTTTAGAATTTTAACTCTTGCTGCAGTCTGCTTCCTCTGATATTCTTTTGACTTTGACTTTTCCTTTATTTTTTTCTTTTGTTTTCTTCTGTGCCGATCGGCACAGGTGGTGCCGGTCGGCACCTGACCAATTTAATTTTTTTTCTTCTTTTTCTTCTTTTATTTCCTTGCAGATTGCTATCAGAGCATATTTTGGATCGAAATCTGTCTAAACTTCACATTTGCTTGTAGGTTGTATCAAGGAGGAGGGAGAAACGATGAAATATCGGTTTTTGGATAGAAAGAATTTGATGATAGATGGCTAGCAAACTGAGATGAACAAATGAAACTTCTCCCTTCTAGCTTAGTCGTAATCAAGAGCAAAGAGTTGACAAAGACGTCTTCCTATCAAAAGGTTTATGTGTAGGTTTCTCTCATCTCATTTGGCTTAGTGTAATAGGCACAATATCAAATCTTCAGCCAAATGTTTCAACTTATGATGATAGAAGGGGTTTTCGAAAAGTGGATATATAAAGCCAAACGATTATTCAATGAACTCAAGTAGATTGGCAAAACGATCGTCAAAAACAAAATCAAGAATATGGGGTAACGCATCGATTCGACAACTAACACTAACTTTATTCAAGACATTGCAATAATTCTTGACCTCGAAGCTTAACTAGGCACACCATCTCAAACCTTTCTAAGAAAACTCTCACACTTTCACACACTAACTCAAACCATACTAAATCGAAGCAAACGACCTAAAGAAATGAAAGGGCGAACCCCCCACACTCAAACCTTGCAATGTCCCTATTGCAAAAGAAAAACAACTAGACCAACCTAATCTGAAATGCCATGCCTCCTCAACATGCTAAAGATGCTTCGAATGTTCCTCATGAGAAAAGAGTAATCTGCCGCGGCCATGCTCTCCATGTCATCAATCCTTATATCAATGTCCCGATGGTGCCTACAGCATCTCTCCATATCATAATAGAGACGTTCGATGTTTCTCCTGCAGATTGGGCAACAATTGGCAGGACGATCATGACGCTCATCCCTCAGGGGCGAGTTTCTGTCAGAACCCCGAGGTGCCGGTCGGCGCGGTTCCGGTGCCGATCGGCACGTGGCACCATGCACCTGGCGACGCGGCCCTGAATTGCCTTGAGCTCCTGCACGGCCTCCTGAAGCTCCTTCAGCACTAGGTGGTTCGGCATCAGTGGGTTCTGGCTCGTCTTCCATCGCTTCCTCCTCGAGATCTTCTTCCGGATCCTCATCAGGATCTTCTTCATCCTTTGCAACAAGATTAGCTAATGGGTGTTCATGCACAGGAGATGCCTCTATATAGCTCACTGATTCCGAGGTGTATCTTGCTCTTGGCTTGGAAGAAAGACGAGCGGAACGCCGAACCCCCTCTATTTCCTTTGATCGCTTCGGCCGAGGCTCATCTTCAGAGGAATCATCAGATATCTCAACAAAATCCACAACCTTAAGGTCGTGCCGATCGGCACATGGACCGTGCCGGTCGGCACTCCTGCCGTTCCTTGCAAAATACGCTTCTAGGTCTGCCAGGTTGCGTGCTCTCGTCTGTGCAGCATTGTTCCTGTCAATACACCTCTGAATTTCATCATTAATCTCCCTAGGCGTCATTCGTCCTTTAGCAACAGGAAAGCCATCATCATAGACGAAGGTCGCAGGGATGCATTCAGGATCAGCTAGATAATTCTCAATCTGCCTCTGATGGTCTTTCATACAGTAAAAACACTTACATCCAAAACCTCTGGTGTTTCTGTGCAGAATCTTCTCTTGGAGGTCTTCCCAGTCGGTCAGGACGCGTGGGAGTGCAGAGTGCCGATCGGCACCGTGCACGTGCCGGTCGGCACCTCCATCAGGATTCCTTCCATCGTTCAGCCGAGACCTATGGATGGTCAGAAAGCAGTCTTTGTCTAACTCCTCCTTCTCGCTATCAGTAAGGATCGATTCAAAGGTGATAAGATCATCATATGTCAAAGGATGTTCCACAGCGAGAAGTCGATCCATTGTATACCTATCGGAAACCGGTGTGCTATCATCAATCTTGGATTTACTTTTGCGTACTAGCACTTCTCTGACCTTCTTCCGAAGGGCTTCATCCATCTCCTTCTTCTCTCTATTGAACGCATCCGCTTCACTCTTCAACATCCATCGTTGCTTCAGGTGCGACCAGACGATTGGATCGTCCTCGGTGGGGTTGATGCTCCGGTTGCTCTCCCATGGCAGAGTTGGGCTCATTGGCGAAAGTACGGCCCCGTGCCGGTCGGCACCACTGGTGTGCCGATCGGCACCGTCGCCTCCGCTTCCTGTTTCGCCGCCTTGCATTGTCTTCTGCTCTAGGGTTTGGTGGGAACTCCGGCGGCGCTCGATTTTTGATGATGAGATCCGAGTCAACTCCTTCATATATATATCCATAATTCTCTTGGTCGAACCGGACTCTATCTCTTAAATTTGGAAGTCACCGAAGCATGTCTTGGAGGAAGGGCAAAAACTCGACTCAAAAACGACACGGACTCTCCCGTGCCGATCGGCACAGCTTTGTGCCGGTCGGCACGGAGGCAAAGTTGCCTCAAACGACTCAATAAATCAAAGAAACACAAAACACACCGAAAACAGTAAAAACAACAGTGCTTTTGGTTTACGTCGTTAAGCTCGACCACCCAATCGCTCAATTCACATAATATATATCAAATGACTTTAACTCAAAAGTGTCGGGTTCAAGATATACCTTTAGTCGTTGGCCATTCACCGTGTATGTATTTTGCTTGCCATCCATGATGACAACAGCTCCGGAAGGAAGAACTTTGTGAACAAGATACGGTCCATCCCATTTACTTTTCAATTTGCCTTTACCGAACAACCGAAACCTTGAATTGAATAGTAGCACCCTATCTCCTTCGTAAAATTCCTTTTTCAATAGCTTCTTATCATACCACTTCTTTGTTTTCTCTTTGTAAATGGCCGCATTCTCATAAGCTTTTAGGCGCATCTCCTCGAGTTCACTAATTTGAATCTTCCTTTTTACCGCAGCAGCATCTAAATCCAAATTCATCTCTTTGATTGCCCAATATGCTCTATGTTCTAACTCTACAGGCAAATGACAAGTCTTTCCATAGACGAATTGATAGGGTGTCATACCTATTGGTGTCTTGAATGCTGTTCGATAAGCCCAAAGTGCGCCATTCAACTTGTTTGACCAATCCTTTCCTTCTTTTGTAACAATTTTCTGGAGAATTCCTTTCAGCTGTTTATTAGAAGTCTCTGCTTGGCCATTTGTCTGTGGATGATAGGCTGTCCCGATTCGATGCTCAATACCCATCTTCTTCAAGGCTTTAGTAAACTCATGTCCGGTAAAATGAGATCCACCATCTGTGATAATAACTCTAGGAACGCCATATCTTGGAAATATGCACTCATTCAGCATCTTCTTGGACTCATGAGTTGTACTGGCTCGGCATGGTACTGCTTCTACCCACTTTGAGACATAATCCACAGCAACCAAAATATATTCATAGCCATACGAATTAACAAACGGTCCCATAAAATCCATGCCCCAAACATCGAATATATCAACTTGCAAATTATACTTCAAAGGCATAGCATTACGAGCATTAACATTTCCAATTCTTTGGCATTGAGGGCATCTAGCAACATACCTTTTCGCATCTTCATGCATTGAAGGCCAATAAAATCCACTAGCCCATACCTTCGCTTGTGTTCGAAAGTGCCCATAATGTCCACCATACTCAGATGAATGACACTTTTCCAATATGCTTTCGCGTTCGTCGCGAGGTACGCACCTTCGGACAGCTCCATCTTCACAATATCCGTATAAATAAGGATCATCCCATATGAACTTCCTCATCTCACTGACAATCATCCTTCTTGAATTCTTGCTACAATCATCTAGCTCTCCTTTGAATCCATTTATGATGTCTTGCATCCATGATTCTCTATGATCTTTAACTCGAAATAGCTGCTCTTGAGCCATGGCGTCACCAATGCATCCCTCCTTGTTCTCAAGCGTCAAACGAGACAGATGATCTGCTACTGAATTCTCAACCCCTTTCTTGTCTCTAATTTCCAAATCAAATTCTTGTAGCATCAAAACCCAACGAAGCAATCTAGGTTTTGACTCCTTTTTAGAGACAAGATATCTAATAGCAGCATGATCCGTATAAACAATGACCTTGGAATTGAGGATGTAGGATCTAAATTTCTCAAAAGCAAATATAACAGCTAGCATCTCTTTCTCTGTTGTTGTATAATTAATCTGAGCTTCATTAAGAGTTTTACTAGCATAGTAGATGGCATGCACTTTACCTTTTTTTCGTTGTCCAAGAACCGCTCCTACTGCATAGTCACTTGCATCGCACATAATCTCAAAAGGTAAATTCCAATCCGGAGGTTGCATAATAGGTGCAGAACATAATGCTTCTTTCAACTTCCGGAAAGCAGTAAGCCTTTCATCATTCATCTCAAATTCAACATCCTTTTGCAGCAATTCCGTCAATGGCTTAGCAATCTTTGAATAGTCCTTCACAAATCTGCGATAAAAATTTGCATGTCCAAGAAAACTTCGCAGTGTCTTAATATCAGTAGGTGGTGGCAACCTTTCAACTGTGGATATTTTAGCTTTGTCTACTTCAATGCCCCGATTGGAAATAACATGCCCCAAGACAATCCCTTCAGTTACCATGAAGTGACATTTCTCCCAATTAAGAACTAAATCCACTTCTACGCACCTCTTTAGTACTTTCTCTAAATTTGCTAAGCAATGGTCAAAATCAGTACCATGAACAGAGAAATCATCCATAAATACCTCCATGTCTTCAATGAACTCCGCAAATATAGCATTCATGCATCTCTGAAATGTAGTCGGTGCGTTGCAAAGACCGAATGGCATTCGCCGATACGCATAAGTTCCATAAGGACAGGTGAAAGTGGTCTTATGCTGATCTTCAGGTTTAACAGGGATTTGAAAGAAACCACTATAACCGTCGAGATAGCAAAAATAGGAGTTCTTGGCTAACCTTTCAAGCATCTCGTCGATGAACGGTAGTGGATAATGGTCTTTCTTTGTGGCTGCATTCAGCTTCCTGTAATCAATGCACATTCGCCATCCTGTAACTGTCCGTTGAGGGATCAACTCATTATTCTCATTAGGCACAACTGTGAGTCCTCCTTTCTTTGGCACGCAATGCACTGGACTCACCCATTCACTATCGGCAACTGGATAAATCATTCCTGCATTAAGAAGTCTCAGCACTTCTTTCTTCACAACTTCCTTCATGCCCTCTTTCAGTCGTCGCATGCCTTCAACGACTGGCTTAGCTGATTCTTCAAGATTGATCTTATGTGTGCAAAAAGCTGGACTTATGCCTTTGATATCATCAAGACAATATCCGATCGCCTTCTTGTGTTTTCTCAGAACAGCAAGCAATCGTTTTGTCTCTTCTTCATTCAATGCACTATTGACGATGACGGGATAAGTTTTATCTTTGCCTAAGTATTCGTATCTCAGGCCGTCAGGAAGTGGCTTCTGTTCTACTTCTGGTGCCGCACCAGGATCCAGATTACCCAAAGGCTCAAATTGAGGATTTTCACTTCCGTGCCGGTCGGCACCGTCACTGTGCCGATCGGCACATAGGGCGTGCCGGACGGCACCATCTTGAATCTCGGCCTCTTCTCTGTCCGACTCTTCAAACAGTTTATTTAACGGGTCTGAGTATCCTGGACTAATTTCTTCATCTTTTTCTGTAAAGAATTCCTGAAGAGAGGGTGGGTCGTCACTTTCTTGAACGACGGGTGGGTCTTCGAATTCAAAGAGGACTTCCTCTCCGCCCAGAGTCAATTTGAGATGACCTTTCCCAGCATCAATAACAGCTTGTACAAGCTTTAAGAAAGGTCTTCCCAAAATAATATCTTCAACTCCAACTTCACCTTTATCAAGAACAAAAATATCCGCCGGTATAATATTCTTTTTTACCTCAATGTTCAGATCTTTGATGACACCCAGTGGTTTAGTTCTCCTTCCATCCGCCATGATTAGCTCAAGCTCGGTTCCTAGCAATCTTCCTTTTATGTCATAGGGCATATCCATGAATGCTTCATACGTCATCAAATTGACGCGGGAACCGAAATCACATAATGCTTTAGGAAAGCTTCTATATCCGATCTCGCACGGTATGTAAGGATCAACTTCCGTTCGTTCCGTAAGGCCAACTGCATATACTCCGCATAATCCTTCATATGGCGACGGGACAAAACAGCTATCAAATAGCTTCTTTGCTTGTTGAACCTCTATCTGGTCAATTTCCATATCGTCTTTATACAACTTCCCCAATACTTCACCAATGACGACTTTGTCCAGTATTTCCGAAGTTCTAGTGTTTTTAGGGAAGTTATATTGGACTCCTGTAGTAGAGGCATACCTTGGGTCATATGTTCTCCTCATACTTAGCAGATTTGAGCTGAAATCTATAGGAATCCAATCCAACGGTTCGAACTCGTCCAACGGTTTAGCATTACTCAAGGTTGGATCTCCCACTGGTCTTGGAAATTTATTCACGAAGCTGTTTTCATGCTCCTCTAATATTGCAGCTTCAGTCTTGGAAATCCCTTTAACAGCATTCAGCGTGCCGGTCGGCACAAGTGCTGTGCCGGTCGGCACAATGGCTTGAGGGGTGCCGGTCGGCACAGATTCCGTGCCGGTCGGCACCTCCTCCAATCTGGGTCTTTTCAGATCGCCTTGCACTGGTTCTTCTGTTTTTACTGTTAATCCCACTTCGGGTACTGTACAGCTTTCCGCTTTAGCTCTCAAATCCAAAGAACCTTTTGCCGGCGTCGACTTTTCAGGGGGAATTGAATCTTCTTGGAACTCTTCCCAATGCTTATGCATAGCTTCAGTCTTCGATATCTTACTCAAAAGATCCAGACCTGCGGTAGCAGTCAAGTCGAGGAAACTCCCTCCAGCTGAACTATCCAAATGCATCCTGGAGGTTCCTTCAAGAGACATGTAGAATGTGTGAGCGGTCAAGTTATCATCAATGCCCAAATCGGGGCCTTGCTTCAATAAAGATTTGAAGCGTAACCATGCTTGCGTGAGGGTCTCTTCTTTCATTTGCTCGAAGTTAACCACTTCTCTTCTCAGTTTCTGCACCTTCGGAAGCGGGAAGAAATGCAAACAGAAATTTCCTACAAGCTTATCCCAGTTTCCCTTAGCTTCACGGGCTGCAGATTTATACCAATCCTTGGCTCTTCCTTCTAGAGAAAATGGAAATAGCAACCATCGGTACCAATTCTGAGGCACTCCCTCATGCTTAAAGGTCTGACAGAGAACTTCTAGATCTTGCAGATGTGTGTACGGGTTCTCGTCCTTCGTCCCAGAGAATTTGCTGTTCTCGACCATTTTGATGATGGTCGGGTTGAGAACGTATGATGAAGCAGTGACTTTCTCATCGGAAGTTTGTGGAATCAGCAATCCCGGAGACGGTAGTGAATGCTCCCTAACCGTATGAGCCGGTTCAGGAGTACCCATCCTGAAAACACAGAAAGAAAACACAAAAACAAACTAGAAAAGGGAGGATTAGAGGTTAGTAGAATAAATAAATAGTAAAAGAACTGGCTTGCTCCCCGGCAACGGCGCCAGAAAACGTGCTTGTTGGTCGTTTATACGCACCCACTTATATACCGCAAGAGGACGGTGTACAGTTGTAGCACTTTTTCCCTTAGAGTATTCCAAGGTTTAATATCGAACCACAGAGAACAAGCGGAACTTAAACTATTATTTAAACTACTAAATTAATATAGCAAAAGATGTGTGTGAGAAGGGATGATTAACGGTTAGAGATGAAAGAGCCTGCGGTTGTATCAAGGTTATGAAGGGATTCTCTCCTATGGTTTGGGGTACTGGCATGCAACTCAGGTTATATGTCAATTGATAGGTTTAGTATTCTACAAGACATGGTGGTTTCGTTCTCCTCTCGCCCTGTCACGACAAGGGTTATTAGCTCCCCACTGGTTTCTTGCACTATGTAATAAACACGTATTGATCGGATACGAGTTCAAAGCATCACATAGACTGAACGCATCAAAAGAGTATTGTAAGCGTGAGAGTTACATAACCAGATTTCCCTCGCCACGGAGAGAATATGAGATCTACTCACGCATCATACTGCAACATATGGACATGGGTACAGTAGGATGCGGGAATTTGGCATGGTCCCACAGGTGCCGATCGGCACAGCGGTGTGCCGGTCGGCACAGTCTTCCTTTTTGGTGGTGATGATCGGTGATCGCCGTCTTCGCCGCCACAACCTTCAACCTAGGTCAAAATCTCCGTATGTCTGTCTCTCTCTTCGCCGCCCTTGCACCTTCGCGACCAAGATCTCCTCTTTATAGTCTCTTTCGGTTGTGGGCTGGATTTCACCGACTCCGACTCTGATATTTCTTCTGGGCTCCATATTCTCCGAGTGGGCTTCAAGTTGTACCAGTGGTGACCAGGAGTATGTGAAGTTGAATTAGGAGTAAGGAGCACGACCAGTTGCTGGTGGTCACTGCAGTACCAGTGGTGACCAGGAATCAGGAGGACGAATCTGGTCGGGAAATTAATTGAAGGAAGGAAACTCAAGTAGGACATGGTTCTTTTTTATATATAATGTGTTGCAAGATTATAAGCATTTTGTCACGGTGCACAGTGAATAACAAAGGGCAACCGTGATACTCGAGAATGAAATAAGGAGAGGCAAAGACAGTGGTATGAAATCATGGATAAGTGCAATCGTATTATTTCTGTGACCAGGCTGATACAGTGAGTTGGGCTTTGTACAGTTGGTTGGTAAAAGATGCTCCAGACGAAACAACAAATACATTTGGAAATAAAAAATTCCCTTGAAAGTCAAAATTTTCCTATAACTTCTTGGGCAAGATTATGTGCTCATTAGAGATAACATGTTAAAAAAATGGTAAGGTGATGGCACCTGCAATTTCTGCACTCAACAGGAAATTGCTAGGCATCTCTTTTTCCTATCTCCAATTGCTAAAGTAGTATGTGGTTACATTGGCACTTGTCTGGGAGCTAATTGTATTCGCACATCAATACAACAGTACAACATATGGATCAAACTCTTTTTCCTATCTCTTTTTGACTTTCTGGGCAGACTGCTGAATGAACTCTCCAAGGATGACTTGATCCGTGGTGTATAAGTGCTGCTGTAGAGTGTCGCCAACGTCAACAATCAATAGATGAGGCAAGCTCACCAGGTGCTGCCGAATGAGCTGCTGCTAGCAAACATCGATGAGGAGAGCGACGACCAGGTGGATATGGAGGAACTGAAGCAATCAAGATGCTTTTCTTATGATCTTTTTTAGTAGCGCGTCTCTTGCTATCACAGATCTGGAATGCTCGATTTGTTTGATGTAATCCCCTCTGTCTAATCCTCATGCTCTTGATTCCCTAGACCCCGCACTCTTTTGCTATACTTGATCTTTCTCTGGATGTAAAACTCTGAACAACTGTTTTCCGTTATGCTGGTAATGGAAAGGGGTATATGCACGTGTCGGAAAAAAGTCGGACCTCTGAGCGTCTCAAACTCTTTGGGGGCGTAAGCAGTGCATGGTAGAGGGGCACGCCTGCATTACTCAGGGATCACTTTTGCTTAGGTAAACCATCCTAATGAGTCTTGTTCATATTGTTAAGTTTAAGGCCTTATATACATTGGACAATAAAAACAATATTTCATTATAGAAGTCTTGTTTGGGATTATACAAACAATCAACTCCATAACATGTGTAATGTCAAAAAAAAAAGAAAAAAAACACGTAACATGTGCAATATACTGATCTAACATGAGCACTAAAGTTAAATGAAATCAAACCTACTCCAACTCATTTTGAACGAATTGATTGCATTCATATATATTTGATGGAACCGCTGCTTGCCACAGAAAAACGAGATTTTTTTATTATTTAAACCTTTTTCAACTAATATTTTAATAATAAGTCATCGGAACTTTTATTTTCAGAATCTAGACCATTTGGTCACGCCAATCCGATTGAAGTGACTGAGACTACAGTCACGCCAATCTGACCGGCGTGACTAATGTACACGTCAGCACGGATCGCCACGTAGAATTCTGAATCGAGTTGACCAGCTGAGTCACGCCATCCTGATTGGCGCGACTGAATATTGAGTCACGCCGTTTTAATCGGCGTGACCGCGCTGGCTCTTGTACTCCGCGCGGCTATGCCGCCGGAAATCTGAACGGTGCAGGTGTTGTTAAAAGTCGTGCAGAGGCAGTGGGCCAGGATACACGCTGGTGTATTTGCGACCGAGGTTTCTTGCGGAAACGGTACGGAGTAGCGTCCAAACCAAATGGGACAGAGCACTGCTCTGCTGCTGTGCGGAACACTTTTTTTTTGGAACACGTTGCGTGGAACACTTGAACACTAGTGCAAACTGCACCTTGAGTTTTCTACTGACGTCGTGAAGCTTCTTGTTTCAATGTGCGGATGTAATTACTATTTAATAACACAATTTAATTTCCCTAATGCAACTTCAATTAGCAAGAACCACTACGGGGGCGTTTGGCAATGAGGAATTGGGAATGGGAATTGGGATAAGGAAATGAGGTAGGAGATCTAGGCCACTCATTCTTCCACCATATTAGATCCTAACCCTCCATCTATTTCCCAATTCCAAACCCAACTCACATTTCCCACTACCCAAATACCACCTACTTGAAAATGTGCGGGCTGGAGTTTAACACTCGTAAGTGAGGACGACGCTGATAGAGTAAAAAAAATGAAAAGAAGAGTGTGGAAGGAAGGAGACTGTTAGGCTCTCCGCACTCATGTTCTTCTATTTCCTTCCTCTAAAAAGAATATTCCGTCCTAGTCATCAACATTCTTTCCTCTATACCAATTTTTCCCGCACCCATTATTCCTCTATATTCTTCCTCTATCTCAACTACCACATATTTTATTCAACCATCTAACTACCATCACCTCTCTATCTCTCTACCACGCGGAGGGCCACAAGACCTCGGCGCACCGGATCTGGCCAGTGGCCACACCGGATCCGGCCTGGAGCTCGAGCTCCATGGCCATGGCGGCTGGTGGCAGGGAAAAATTCAATCCTGGACAACGAGCAATGGATTCACATCAACAAGTAATCAAATGGGAATGCACGGATGGTAGCTAGCCTTGGGAGAGAGGAATCGGGCTAAAGCTCACCGAGAGGAACGAATTTGACGGCGAGGTGATGAACGCCACTGGCGGTTGTGCTTGGAGAAACTCAAGTCGATCTCGCCCGTCACCTTAGGAGATGAAGAATGGAGATGGGGAGGAGCTCGAGGACCCTGCGGTGCACCCCTCCACGGAGGCGCTTGGTCGGAGATGGGCTGTAACAGCGGGGCGGCTCGGTTGTCCTGGGACCTCGGCGGTCGGCAATGGAGGAGAAAAAATAGAAGAGAACAGAGGGCAGCAGCGGCTGGAGCTTGTGCCCGCCGTTCTTGACGGAAGGAGAGGCGGCGTCGATGTGGGGCGGACCAGCAGCGAGAGAGGGAGTTGAACGGCGATGTACGGCGTCGGGAGCGGCGGGGCGGCAGCTCGGGCGCGCGCAGGCGGCGTCACGGGGGTGGAGGGCGCGGCCGGCGGCCTGGGGCAGCGAGGGGAGCGCCTCGCGCGCGCGGGCCCCACGCCTGACAGCGGGTGTCCAAAAAAAAAGTGTTCCGCACAGCAGCAGAGCAGTGCTCTGTCCCATTTGGTTTGGACGCTACTCCGTACCGTTTCCGCAAGAAACCTCGGTCGCAAATACACCAGCGTGTATCCTGGCCCACTGCCTCTGCACGACTTTTAACAACACCTGCACCGTTCAGATTTCCGGCGGCATAGCCGCGCGGAGTACAAGAGCCAGCGCGGTCACGCCGATTAAAACGGCGTGACTCAATATTCAGTCGCGCCAATCAGGATGGCGTGACTCAGCTGGTCAACTCGATTCAGAATTCTACGTGGCGATCCGTGCTGACGTGTACATTAGTCACGCCGGTCAGATTGGCGTGACTGTAGTCTCAGTCACTTCAATCGGATTGGCGTGACCAAATGGTCTAGATTCTGAAAATAAAAGTTCCGATGACTTATTATTAAAATATTAGTTGAAAAAGGTTTAAATAATAAAAAAATTGGTATAGAGGAAAGAATGTTGATGACTAGGACGGAATATTCTTTTTAGAGGAAGGAAATAGAAGAACATGAGTGCGGAGAGCCTCAGGAGACCGGTGCAGCTCCTTCGTACGCTAAACGCTACTGAAGGAAGCTATACCGGGTACCAGTGCGGAGAGCCTTAGCACGGTGAAAAATCTGTGGGAAGACTGTAGTATAACTGTAGTATAACATTTTTAGCTGATGAATTGTGATCCATTTTTGCGTGCACGCGCACACTGTAATCTTTTTCAATGCTTCTTGTACGAGTATTTAACCACATGATGGGCCATTAAAGTTGCATAAAAAAATCCGACAAAGTGGATTGACGGTGCATGTTATCAACTGGTATCATGTAGTAAAGTTTAACATGCAACAAGTATTTTTTGCAATACGCAATAAAAAGGTGAATAGTTACAATACTCAACGGTTCAAACAGATGTTTTTTATTCAAAATGCATCTTCCAGAAGTATTTCAAAAGGCACTTTGAAGCGAGTGCACTTAAGTTATGGAGTACAGTTCAAAAGGCATTAGTCTGAACAGCTTCTGTACCAGTCAGATGAAGAGTCCCTTGTGCATTTGTGCCAAAGCAGGTTCCAGATCAGTTAAAAAAAAAAGCAGGTTCCAGATGCATCACTCCGATTCCCTGACTTCCCTCACCCGACCCCACAGTAGCAACCAAGTTTTTAATTTTTTTTCTGTGAGCGCAGCCACAGTCCCAACTGACATGCCGTGCCACCTGGCCACCTATGCCGCTGCAGGCAGGGAGAAAATCGCATCGCCCCACCAGGACCAGCACGGATTCCGAAAAACTGTAGCGTTGCGCGGCGCCGTCCAGATAAAAGCGGCGGCATGGCGCATGCATCGGTGCCAGAATGACGGCGCAGCTTGTTTCGCATTGGCCTTGCTCTTATCGGTCTTTTTTATCGGACCTGCAGGCCCATACATACGGTAGAGACAAAAAAACATTCATCTCTCTCTCCACCTCGCATCTCTCTCTCCACCTCGCAAGCTTTTGCAGGTGCTGCTGCCTGCCAGCCTCTATCCGTACACACTCATTCTCTCTCTTTCTCTCATACTCCCTCCGTGCCTCAATCTAAGGATTTCTGGGTTTCAAACTTCACAATAGCATGAGAAGTAAAAGACGCATGTACCCCTCTAAAGCTGAGAAACCACGTGAGATACCGCGTGACATTAATACAGGCAAGAGGGAGTGGGAAGAGAGAGACGATGGTTCGGGCGAGTGGTGGTGGCCGGTGTCGTCGCCGGGGTGGTGGCCGGGGTCGTCGCCACGCGCGGCTGACGCTGCGAAGGGAGGCGGCCTGGCGCGCGGTCTCGGCGGCGCAGGGAGGCGGCCCGGACGCCGCAACCTCGTCTCCTCGGCGCGGCGCAGGTGGCCGGGGCGGCCGCCACGCGGGGCGGGGAGGCGGTCTGGCGCGCGGTCGACGTGGGGCGGGGAGGCGGCCTGGCGCGCGGTCGCGGCGGCGCGGGGAGGGCCCGGGCGCTGCAGCCTCGTCTCCTCGCCGCAGCTCAGGGCGGCGGCCCGGACGCAGGAGGAAGACGACGGCAGGGCCGCCGTCGCGCGAAGGAGGGAGGGGGTGGCGACGCCGCCGTCGCGCGGAGGGGATCCTGGGGACGCCGGAGACTTCACACGCGGAGGGAGGCGAGCTGGAGACTTCACGCGGAGGGAGGCGAGCTGGAGACTTCACGCGGAGGGAGGCGATGCCGTTGCTGTGGTCGTCCATGGAGTCCGGCGCGATCTCGTACATGGCGAGCTGGGGATGGGGGGATGGAGCGACGGCTGGGGATGAGGATCGAGCGGCAGCGCCAGACGAAAAGATAAGGTTCTCTGGAGCCTTCTGCGGGATGAGTGAGCGGCGTCTAATGCGAGTGGGGCCCACAAACACCCAGGAATGCTTACATTTGGGTCTAAATTTCAAAAGCCAGGAATCCTTAGATTGAGGCACGGAGGGAGTATTACCCACTCCCTCTCCATACACATTTCCCTCTCTATACACATTTTGCAGCACGCATGTTTTCTCTCTCTATACACATTTTGCAGCTACAGTAATGCTACAGTAAACATCGTGTAATCACGGTTTAATTATTCTCATTAAATTCATCTCGCAAATTAGTACAAGGTTCTGCAGTTAGTTTTTTAATTAAACTTTATTTAATATCTCTAAATGACAAGATTCTAACCGGCCTAAAATTAGGCCTAGAGAAACGAACACCCGTTAGGCCTAAATAAAACTAACAGCCCCGTAGATGCCCACACACCCGCTGTCCCAACCTTTTTCCTTGTCCTATAAAAAAACTTTCTCCTTGCTCCTTTGAACCACTGAACAACAGAACGCGTAGTACTGCATGCTCGTGAGATTAAGCGAAAGTACCAACCTCCATTTCGTTTTACTTGTCACTTGCTAGTTACTGTAGCAACTTTGACTGACCGTCTTTTTCTACAAATTCGTCGTCAATGCCTAAAACTTTCTGATCAATAGAATTATCACTAAACATATTTTGACAACATTGCGCACTTTGAAGTATTCATCAAAATTTTATAGGAAAAAACGGTCAGTCAAAGTTGCTACAGTAACTAGCCAGTGACAAGTAAAACGAAATGGAGGTTGGTAATTAGTACTAGGTGAAACTGTGAAAAGGAATAGACTGAGCTCGAAAAGCTAGACAGCAGAGTACTGGAGCACAAGCATCCCTTCGGCTGGCAAGCATGCAGAAGGCCAAGCCACGCGGCCATCACTTCGGCTGCTGTGCGGCACAAGCACACTGACAACACATTGAAAAGCTGCCGCTCGAGCTGTCGTCAGAGTACTATTTACTGGGGCGACGTTCAGTTGGCAACACAGCAAGGAAAATCTGCTAGACGCGGTAGAGGTCCGGTCACGCTGATTGAAACGGCGTGACTCAATATTCAGTCGCGCCAATCAGAATGACGTGACTCAGCTGGTCAACCCGGTTCGAAGAATCCTACGTGGCGATCCGTGCTGACATGGACATTGGTCACGCCGGTCAGATTGGCGTGACTGTAGTCTCGGTCACTCCAATCGGATTGGCGTGACCAAATGATCTAGATTCTGGAAATAAAAGTTCCGATGGTTTATTATTAAAATATTAGTTGAAAAAGGTTTAATTAATAAAAAAAGCTCCAGAAAAACATGGAAATTGTCAAAATCGCCATATTTGTTAATAAGAGTTTGAGACTTATGTCCATAACTCATTTTATTGAAATGCCTAACTCCCTACTCGATATTGTTGAAAAACCGTCCTAATATGCGCGAGCTTGACCCCACTTAATCTGTTTTTGAGGAACCATGTTGAGATGTGCTATAGTTCTCGATGATGATGAGTAATTGGCAACGAGTTTGATTTGTATGGACATGAGTTTGGGTTTGAAATGCGGAAACTTGAGGGTTGCATGAGCATATGATGATTATGTTTATGGCTAACCGGAGTTGGTGAAGGTGTTGGGAGAGATTGGAGAAGGAAATGTGTTGCTTGTCTAATGATGTGTGTAGGTCAATGGAGTCAACTTGATGGTCAAAGTCAGGAGGATCGGGACCAAGCGGGAGGCTTGAGGCCAGACGATCAAGAGGCCGGGTGAGGTCAAGGGTGATCCACACCGTACACGTGGCGGACAAGAAGCACGGATGGTTTCGCGGTTTGGCCTCAAAACTGTGGAGGTGATGAAGACGGCGGGTTGACCAAGTCAAGGCGAAGAGAGGCCGAGTCAAGCGAAGGGGTCCGACGGTCTGGGACGAGCTTAACGGCGAGGTTTGCGGGACGAGGTGACAAACGTCGACATCGAGATGGTTTCCCGGTCTAGCCTCCAAACCGGCAGGCGGAAGGTTTCCCGGTTTGGGCCTCAAAACTGGCGGCGGCGGATGGTGGTGCACGTGGCACCATACGAAGGTTGCGTCGAGGCGAAGCAAAGTCGTGAAAGGCCCGATGGCGTTCTGACGAAGGAGAAATAGTTGGACGGTTTTGCCCCTAGTGGTAGGTGGGAGTGTATTATGCCTTGAGGGCAAGAAAGAAAAAGAGTAGAGGCGGGAGAGAGGGAAGAGATGGCATCCAACTTGAGCGCTCCCCACTTTGGATCTAGCGATAGGACTAGCTAGGGATGAGCTAGAGAGAGATGAGAGGAAGGAGAATAAGGTGAGAGCTTGTATCTTCTACTTTCTACAAGAGAGGGAAGAAGTGGGAGGCGCCCTAGCATGGAACCTATATAATTTCGTGTTTGTATCAATGGATTGAATTTTGATGGAAGCTATTTAGTACTCCTGCTTCTCCTCCCCATCTAATTC
This sequence comes from Eragrostis nindensis, assembly GCA_012490785.1. Classification (NCBI taxonomy): domain Eukaryota; kingdom Viridiplantae; phylum Streptophyta; class Magnoliopsida; order Poales; family Poaceae; genus Eragrostis; species Eragrostis nindensis. The sequence continues at coordinate 58,470 of JAAXCT010000212.1, read as the reverse complement.
CCGAATTTCTCTTTTTCCTCATTTTCGGAGGTATTTTTGTGGGAATTTTCAATCTCCCTTTTGGTGGCGTTTGGAGATGGATTTCTTGGATAGATTCGGTGCTAGGACGTGTGGGAACATGCCTCGAGTGATCTTGCACAAGATCTTCCACGAGCACTTCGAATTTGTGGATTTTGTCCAAGTTCATCCAAACCGTAGTTCTTTCATTAGATCTGAAATTCATGGAGATTTTGTTGGGTTTTTGGTATGATCCATTTGGATGAGATTTCCCATCTTGTCACGCTTCTATGTTTCAAGTTTCGTGACTTTTGAAGGTCGTTTGGTTGGATTTCGGATTTTAGTTCATCCGTATTCGCGAGCTGTTCTTCGCCTACCGGAGTATCCGGACCTGGTACTCTAAGTATCCGACACATTATCGGAGTATCCGGACCTAGTATCCGACCGGAGTATCTGACACCTTACCGGAGTATCCGGACCTAGTATCTGACCGGAGTATCCGACACTCTACCGGAGTATCCGACAAGTTACCAAACTATCCGGTGGGGAGTTTCGACTCGATCTTTCAAGTCATCTCTTGGAGTTCGATTTTGCTTGATTTGCTTCCGCACTTACTTCTATCTCTTCCATGATAACTCTTAGAGTCATCACATCACTTTTCATGTGTGTGTGATCTCTGTGTTCATTCATGAGGCGGGTCGAGATATAGGTCAAGTTTTTTCGAAGAATTTTTATTGGCTCCCATTCACCCTTCTTTTGGTCACCTTCTCGGTCTTTCAGTTTTCACTAATTTAAAGCGACTGATGGAGTTTTTTATAAAAGTTACAAAGTTTCTATAGTATAATCACCATAAATGACTAATTAGAGCTCAATTACCGAGTTTTGTTATTTGTCTTTATAATATTGTAACATGATTACTAGGTCATATCGAAGCACTTGAACAAAGTTAGCTAGCTTGGTCCTTCCTGGCTCTACATTGTAACATTGACGAAAGCAGTAGAATTGATTACACATGCGCGATAATTATAGAACCTCAAACTCTAAAGTGATTACACCTTATGTAGGAAAACGATGGGCTGAACTTTTTGCCAAAGAAATGCACTGGGCTGGCCAGACTGGATACCTTCCTCTTCTTCTAGATAGCATCATCTCCGCTCGCGCAGCGGACACCGCGTGTCCTCCTGACTCACTCCTTTCGCCACTTCTCTCCTCTCCTCACACGCCATCGCCGCATCGCATGGCGGCGCCGGCCCTCCTTCCACCCCCTCCCATGGAAGACGACGGCGCCGCCCCGCCCGCCCCCGCGAGCCCCGCTGCCACGCCGGCGCCCGCGCCCCCTCCCCCGCGCCGGTGGCCGCCCGTCCGGGTGACCTCCGAGTTCGACAGCGAGCGGCGGCTCTTCTCGCACCGCTTCTCCTGCCGCGTCCTCAACGGCCTCGCCAAGCTCCGCCTCCGCGTCAGCCACGGCGCCGGGGGAGGCGGGCTGGCCTTGTCACCACCCGATGTCGCGCTCATCTCGCGCAACTTCTCAGTCGTCGTGGATACCGCCTCCCGCGGGGCCGTCCTGCGCGGTGCCGCCGACCTCGCCGGCTCGCTGCGCCTGCGCGCCTCGCACAACACCAAGGTGAGGCCTATCACATTTTACTTTCCTGTTGAGTTATGTATCTTGGGAATTTTTTTCTTTTTGGATGATAGGCGGATCCCATAGTTTCTTTACTAAGAAACCAAGTTCAGCAAGTCATTCTCGGGTACATGTAAGTTCTTGGGGGCAATGTATCTTGGAAATTAGAAAGGATGCCGACAGTAATGTTCGAACATGGAAAAGAGTCACAAACTATTCTGTACTAAAGGTGATAGAATTATGCACATGGGGCACAGGGATGAGATTGTTCAGGGTTTACTTTGTCACGAATTAAAGAAATGGGGGATACTAGAGGGTTGTAGATAGCCGGCCCAAAGTGGTTTCTTTAGTCACAGTAACTAACTAGTCTGGGGATGCTAGAAAGGGAGGCAGGACTAATCACTCACTCTTCATTTGGGGAGGAAGAATGAAAGGACATCTCAGTCTGCTTTCTGACGATGCTGTTTGTTCTCATAAAGTTGATACGTGCATGAAAATGATACAGGAATAGGGAACATAAGCACATGGAAAGGCTTTTAGTCTGAACACACCTTGAATAATACACTTAAGGTATGATGCATGAAAACATGAACTTAACACTGCTATGCTACCTCAAATTAGGATCTTTGATACATGGTAACACTGCTATGCTACCTCAAATTAGAATCTTTGATACATGGAAACATGGAGTGTGATAAAGACTGGGTCCATGTACCTTCTTGGAAAATCACTTTGGAATGATTTTACGATTAAGTAACCGATGAACATGAGTGACAGCAGAACAAGCTATTGCTTTATCACCTCACGCTAGCAAAGCTATACATCCAATGCGAAGTTTGTAAGAGCTTGGACCATTTGATAAGATATATAAAATACCTACCTTGTTGTTGTCTAGTGTAAGAGCATAGGCGTATAGATGGAGCGTAGTTTGATAGCTTAAATTCTGTCTTGCTGTAATTGTCTTAGCATAGAGGTATCTTATGATCTATGATAAAAAGAACCCATTTATTGTAGCTGCTGCTTAAAACTTTCCCCATGATTCAAACTCACAAATTAATGCAAGTGATGTTTTGCTGTTTACATATCAGTACTGTGTGATATTCTAAAAACTGGCTTCTATTTCAGAATTGCCAGATGGAGAGCAGTCCTATGTTCATGTCGGCTGTTCAGCACACTGTTTGTCTATGTCTTGCAGCTATGAATATGACAAATCTGTTGTTTCTTGCATTCATTTGGATAAGTGCTTTCAATTCAAGTACCACATTAGAAAGGTGTGTTCTATTGATAGAGTTGTACTCCCTCCATTCTGTTTTTTCCCCCTTAACGTGGGCTACCTCAATTTTGAGCTAATGGATGTCAAGAAAAAAAATTATGGAGGGAGTACTAATTAACTTCTGCAATGGTCCTGTGTGCTGTATATGTTGATGATTTGTCTTCACGATGTTTGCCTAATTGCTTATGTGTTTTGTGCAACTAAACCAAACCATTATGTGTTAGCTTGGACTGGACAAGGTCCTCATTCTATTTAGAAGAACTAGATTGGCTATACAATTTTTATCTTAAAAAACTGCATTTCCCTTTCCCTACTGGACAGGTCTGGGATCTTTCTGACATGTGAATGAGACAAACAGTTTCAAATTGTTCTTATTTCTTGAAAATGCTGGAGAGCTGCACGTCATTGTATTAGATGTAGAAAGAAAATAGTCTGCTCAGAATGCCCTGAGACTGAGAGGCTAAGCCAGAAACCAAAAGAAAACAGAGAAAAAAACAGAGGAAGAGCAAAGCAAACTAGATGTAACGGACTGAAACATCGCCACCCTAATCCTGCCAGAGAGCACCTAGCCTCCTAGCACCTGCCTTGATCCACATCTGTGCTTTGTCAGTTTTTTCTTTTAGCAATATATCTATTGTGGGAACAGCTCTGTCAAACACACGATCATCGTCACAGCCACTATGTGCCCCTAAGGTAGAATGATTGACAATTGATTTCTTGCCGCAAGATCTTGATTATAGGACAGCTCTGTTAATAATCAGTATATGCGCTGGTCATTTGTCCAACATGTTTATTTTGAAAACAAAAAAATTATCTTGTCATCTATGCCCAATAACGAAGCATTTTACCAAATCAAGGCAGTGGAACTCATGGACAGGGTTACTTGGATGGTTTCTATCTTCCCCATCATCTTGATGGAAGTGCGATTACTTTCTAGATATAATAAGTTGATCTCAAATACTAGATTGATTACTTAATATAAGTTCAATCACTCGTCTATTGTATTGTATGTTTCCGGATCTCCCTAGGTAATCTTTCTCCTTTCCAATTGTACCTCCGTCTTTCAAAGCTATGGGAGTCCTATCCTCTTTTCTTATAGTTGGTAACAGTTGAATGTGCCTTTCTGTGACTAATGGCTTATCAGTAACTAGTGCCAAATTAAAAATTAGAGGAGGATGCTCTTGGTTTTTGATTTGCTATTCTTCCGTAACTCCAGAAGGTGAAGACTAATAGGTCTGCTGGTGAAACTATCATGTATTTTCTCTTGATTTCTAAATAATAGTAGTACACGCTTGGCTGGGTGGCAATTGACTGATCATCATTAAATATAATTCTTTTATACTGTTTTGATATTCTATTTTAATCTGCCAGCCAAATTTATGAGTAAAAAATCCAATAAATGGTATATATAACATTTAATCTGTATACTATTTTGTTCAGTTTGCTTTTGCAAATATGAAAATTACACTTGTTGTCCAACATAAACTAAGGATATGGAATGTTTAATCTTTTGTATTTTGGTAAAACATCCAAATGATTGTACATAATATGTTTTACTGCATGTGCTTCCTCAGGAGCAACAAGGAGAAGTGGCAGTTACTGCAAATTTGGGAGATTCACCATGCAAGCTTGAATTGTCATCTCTGGTTCCTCCTGATGGACTGGTCAGTGCTTTGCAATCTGGAGAAACAAATACAAGCTATACAGTTGTGCAGCCTGAAAAAAGGCCTGAAAAGGCTGACATTAGGGGTGTAAATTGGCGACCCTTAGAGTCGCCTCCGACCCTCTTTAGTTCAATCAAATGAACTAGTTTTACGAAATAAGCTCTCATTTTGAAAAACTAGTTCATTTGGTTGAACTAAAGAGGGTCGGAGGGTACCCTAAGGGGCACCTATTTGCAGCCCTAGCTGACATCATTATTTGACAATTATTTAGAAGTACCAAAAGTTCGCTATTAATTATCATGCAAACATTATAACCTTTATTAAGCTAAAGTTCAAGAAAAGATCCTAGTATATCACACTAAATAAACATACCATTCTTTCTGTAGCCAAGAGCAACTTTCTTGTTTCCCAATTGTGAAGTTTCTGTTAAAGAGAAGAAACTGGATGCGGGTGACAGAATTTTGTCATTGAGTGGCTTAGCAAAATCACATGTTCTGAATGGAGTTTGCACAGCAGTATACAGTGATAACGTGATGAACCTAAAATATCGCTACAAGGTAAATGTTTCTTCAACTGGCTTTGTTTCAATGACAATGATATTTTCTCTATGGTACTCACAGTGTTTCATTAAACATTTTTTATAGGATGAAGAGATATCGTTTATTCCCAGCATCTCGTTACCATCCAATTCACTATCATTCGCATTTAAACGCCAATTAACACCTTCAGACAAACTAAGGTAACTACGACGCTGTAAAGTACGGTTCAGCGACTAAAATAATTATCAGTTGCATAGACATCATCTCTTGATGATAATTATCAGTTGCATAGACATCATCTCTTGATGCAAGGTAGTGGCTGCTATATTCTGAAAGCCCCATTTGAATAGCTCCCCCTATTGCAAGCATTGGAGCATGGACGCTGCAATGCTTATGTTGTGTGCCAGTGGAATTTATGATTTTTATTTTATTTTTTGTCATTGACAGCTATTGGTACCATTTTGCCACAAACTACTGGGGTGCTGTCTACAAACACAAGGCTGATAAGCACCTCAAGTGGAAAGCTGGTTATGAGTCTGATAATAGGCTTGGATGGGCATCTCTTTGGGTAAGACGCACACATGTATCTTTATGCTCACAATTGAGCAGCATATGAATGAGCAAAAACCTTTTCCTGCAGTTTCTAGCATTAACCAGGCTGTACTTGCCAAAATATTGTTACTGGAATTAGAGTCGGAAAGTTCTTTATACTTTCTATCAGAACGGTAGCATCAGCTGATACATGTTCTTGTTTTAGGTGGGAGATGCAAGCGGCAGCACAAAGGAGGTGCCCTTTAAGTCGAAAGTTAAGTTCACACTTAAAGTCCCCCAGGACAATATACAAAATTCAGTTGTACTGTTCCATGTGAAGAAAAGATGGGATTTTTAGTTTATGAATTCTCTTACTGTTACATCATGGGTGCATATACAGATAAGGGAGAGCCAATAAGAAATTGGTATGCGTGTCAATATGTATATCTGTTCCGCAGATGTAAAAATGCTCTTTTTTTCCACCAAATTTGCATTGAACATTTTGCGTGTCATGAACATTTTGGCAGGCAATTTACAGAACCATTCGTGCTATTGTGAAAAGCACCTGTGATGGCTAATCCGGGGTTTACGGTGCAGAAAACATTGCAAAATAGTGATTCTTCGTTTGCTCAAAACAAAAGCATACGCCGAATGACAATGTTAAGTCCTCCGTTTGTACAATTTAAACTGAGGTCGATAGTGTGGGACACCAATTCGTAGTTCTCAGAGTAACACAATCGCATCAATGGATGACTCATGTATTAGTATTACTGCCACCAGTCAGCATGGTCACACATCTCATTGACCCCAATTCGTCGATGATATCAGCACATTTTGCGCTGCTACTTCCTGGTTGTGATGGAAAGATTTTATTATCACAGCTCTCCCACCCCACAGTTTCCATTGGCATCAAAGGTGGGAATAGGCCATCTAATTCTGTGGAAACATTGGCCGAAGTACATTAATTTTTTTCTGCAACACAACATATTTTACTGGGGAACTGGTATTCTGCCACAAAGAACAGTTATGACAAGAACCACTCAATTTCTGTCCTCTTATACAGTCAAAGTGTCATCCTTGGATAACACTGGGAAGTTTCCTAAACTTGGCACAATTTTGTAATGGTCCTTGTCAACGATCCAGAAGGTGCACAGAATGTAACTTGATGCCACACACGACAACACGTTATATTGGTTGCAGCAGGGGCTTCCCCTACTGTAATTTCCTAAAAAATGTTATACTGGGAATAAACCTGGCTCTCCATAGCTAGAGTCCTGTTAGAGGCCCGAACAACTGATGAATGGTAATCATACCGCCATCCATAACAAGCGTTCATCTTAAGGAAGAAAGTTGAGACTCGGAGACGCTTTTCTGTTATCACATCCACAGACCCGTTACTTGCAATATTCCAAGTTCCAATCACAAATATTGCCACATCATCCTGTGAAACAGAGACAAGATAACCAGGAATTTAATGACGTCCCCTCATTTCATTACTGAAACAAAACGTCATCGTCATACCATTCACATTCGACCACAACGGGCTCAGATCAACAACACTACATTTGTCGAGCATCAACTGCTCCACACAAAGGCATCATTGCCTATGTCTGAACTTACTCAAGCTCAAGACCAACACTGCTTCTCCTATTTTCTCCATCTTATAATTCATTAATTTCATTATATTGTTTATTTTTTCACTCATCCGCCACCTAGTAAATGATTCGCCCTCAAAAAAAAATGATTCAAAATTAGTCATATCCTGACTCAACTTTGCAAAAAAGCATGAAAGAAATGATTAACTGTTTCTGGCCAAATTATCTCCAGACAGCCTATTCTTTTGCATGTAACCAGACAAACACATGAATGCAAGGGATCAAGCTCCAACATAGACACATGTTGCTCATGAGTGACAGAAAGAAATTAATCACGAGGAAGAGTTAAGGGGTGGATGAAGCTTATCCTATTTGGAAAGAAATTAAAACCTGAGTAGCAAATAATTTGATGTTCATGTGCTTACCTATAGCAGTTGCAGCCACAAAGGCAGCACCATATAAAGGTCGTATTGAAGCAAACAAGGAGTTCTTTATGTTCAGATGTGATCCAGCCATCTTCCACGTTTTCGAACACAGATGGACAAGTCTGAAATTTGGAGCATTTTCATTGCCAAGAAAACCTCTTGTCATATGATAACATTGCATAGTTCCAGCATTTAGTTTGTTGTGGAAAGAGTCTCTCTACTTGTGTCCAGGGTTCGAAACAGCCTCCTTGCAAAATAAGCAAGGGGAAGGTTGCCTAGAAATTTTCTTCCCTAGAAGCCATGCCTGGAAACCCATTTCAGTTTCAAAGGTCCAGATGCTGTTCTCCACTGGCCAATTAAGGATAGGTATTGCAAACCATTCATACATTTGTTTGTAACGCCAGATAAATGACAAAACAAGATCAGACTGGAGACCACGAGGAATCAAGAAACTGGCCTAGTAGATTAGTCACCTGAAAAAAAAAAAAGAGAAAAATGTGTCATCTTTGTGTAGTTTTTAATTACAAAGAGATACATACATCAAAAACAATGTTCTTTCCTTCCGTACAGTTAGCACTTGGAGGAGGGGAGGGAATGGAAAAGAAACGATAGTTTTCAATGATACACATTCTGCTCATCCCAGCAGGTTAAGGACACAATCCAACTTCAGTTTACATACTTTACAATTAGAAAGTGCACAGGCAACTGACAACTTAACTCTGGGAGTAATTTAAGGCAGTTAAGCAAAACCAGCAATATTCAGTATCATATACCGACGTTATACTATAGCAATGAATCATATCAGAAAGATATGGTTCCCCTAAAGGATTTCTAGTCCAGTACTAAGTGTACCTTTCGTCCTGAATCTGGAATAGACTGATCATTCATCGCATCATGCATTGTGACATCTTCATTGATGTTTATAGCATCCCTTTGTGATTCCCTATCAGGATTTCTTTCACAAGCAATTATTTCTTCATATGCCTTCTGTAAGATATCTTTTGCTGCTTTGTAGACTGTCTCTGATCCAGATCCTTTCTCAGCACATCTCATGGCATCAACACATAGGAAATTGTAACGGCTTGCAATGGACTGAGAAGCATCCTCATGATAGTTATTGCTGTTCTCTTGTAACAAATAATCATCATCCTCCCTAGCCTTCCATGTCCACCGTTTCAAAAAATAATCAGGTGGAAGTGTATGCGGATCAACAATTATGTATACTCCAAGAATATGACGGCATAAAATACCTGAGAACTCAAAGTACTTGCAACTACAGTTCGCCATCTTGTTGGAAGCATTGTAAGTCACATAGAAAGTGTCCGAGAGATCTTCATCTTTTGTGATGGTGTACTTGCTAATGCAGCCATCTTTAGTTTTCTGAATGATGTACCCCAAAGACTCAGTAAATTCTTCCTGAAACTTACTGAACACTGATTTAGTGTAGGTTCTTGCTGCCTGTTTCTCTATTAGTGATGCGGTTTTTGTACTTGCCTTATTTAAGTAACCATCCATATCTGCTTTTGCTTCATCCTCATATCGGCTTGCCATGCTCAAATCAAACTGAGTAAGAAAAACATCAAGTGTTGTTTTTGTGTTGAAATACTTCTTGTAGAAATCATTCATGGTTTCTAATTTCAGTGTTGGGGATATATCTGCAAAGAATGTATCCATCAGGTACAAAGGAACCCATTTTTGGCGGATATTGTATATTGCTTGAAGCCATGAATTCTTTCTCAAGTCATATTTATCAATAATTGACATCCATGTTGTCTCAAATGTAGAGATAGTTTCAGACTGGAGAACACAACTTTCAAGCTCTTCTCTGAGGTTAGGATGCTCTGTGTATACATGAGATAATTTCTGCTTGGTTCTACTCAAAATATTCCACTTGCAGAAACGGTGACAGGAATTCGGAAACACCTTTCCAACTGCAGCCTTCATGGCCCTATTTTGGTCAGTAACCAATGAGCTTGGTGCTTTTCCGCCCATTGCCACTAGCCATGTTTCAAATAACCAGACAAATGAGAATTCAGTCTCTTCCATAAGCAATGCACATCCAAAAATAACAGGCTGCAGATGATGGTTGACTCCTGAGAAAGTAACAAAGGGCATCATATACTTATTCTTCTTGTATGTAGTGTCAAATGTCACCGCATCACCAAAATGCCGATAAGCTGCTTTGGCCCTAGCATCTGCCCAGAAAACATTCACTACACAGCCATTCTTGTCAACCTGTATGGCATGGAAGAAAGCAGGGTCGTTGGCTTGCATCTTTTTGAGATAATCAAGGAGACCCTGTGCGTCTCCTCCTTCTCCAAGGATATTCTGCCTAAGAAATGCCATCTCATCAGGGCGCACCATAGTGACCCTGTCGGACGCACCAAGCAAACCTCTCGCGCGAAGATACCCAACCTTGCTACAAGTGCCAAGGTCATGGTTGTGAGCCTTCTCAAGCTTGGAGACAACCCAGTGATCGGACTCCCTAACAACCTCCATCATAGCATTGCAACCTTCCCGCATCGACATCCTCTCACGCTTCCTTGTCGCCTCATCAGACGACGGCTGCTTCTTCTTGTACATCCCTTCCCTGGAGCAAACAAACCTCTTCATGACGAGAACCTCCTCTGTACCCTTGGAGCGCCGAGATCTGCCGACGCGGAAGGGGAAACCAAGCCGCCTAGCGTACTCGTCATAGAACTCCTTGGCAGCCTCATCAGATTCAAATTTCATACCAAGCACCGGTTCATTTGGATCCTCATCTGGAGCAAAATCCTTCATAACATCTGGTTCTGCTGCACCTCCAGCAGAGAAATTAGGCGCCTCTTCCACAACAGAATCACCCAGGACTAAACCATCATTCTCGCCGGATCGAGCATTGGTGTCCAGGGACATGAGGCAATCGACATAATCAGCAATCAGCTCATCACCTTCACTCCTTGCACTCTCCATCACCACGAGTGTGTATCAGGAGTTCAAGAACTAGGACAATCCCTCTGTTCTTACCGGGACATGTCGAACTGGAATCAGACGCACTTGCTCAAATACGTGCGAACACTTTCCTCGGTTGCTCGAGGGGCGTACGACGCCGGCGCTGCTCGAGCGTGCCCCGACGGCGACGGCGACGGCGCGCGGAATCCTGGACGGCGCGGCGCGGGCGCACCCCGTTGGCGACAGCGCGGCTCGAGCGCACCCCAACGGCGACGGCGGGACTCGGCGAAGTCCAGGGCGCGCGGTTCAGACGCACCTCGGTGGCGGCTCGCGAGCCCGCGCCATGGATGTGCGAATTAGGTTAGTATGACACCACTCAGCATCAGCAAGAGAGCCCTCGGTTACCTGAACGCAGAGAAGGGAAAAAGTTATGGATTTTATTCTCTTAATTGACAGCAAAAAAAGAAAATGATGCTCTGAAACAAAATGAGCTCCAGAACAAGGGGAAACCATCAAAGCAAGAAAGTTAGGGCTACTCACCAACTACAAAATACAAAATTCCATGCCAATCCAGCAAAGGGGAAAAGAAGAGCACGAGGCGACGGCTCTCGAGGAGATTGCCAGCGCTGAGGATGGGGACGAGGAGGGACAATAAGCTGTGACGAAGAGAACGAGAAATTTGGTGCTTGCGCGGGACAAATTTGGGGGAGAAATGAGAAGGGGCGAGAGGAGGAAGAAGAGAGTGCAAGTGTGCACGGACAGAACCGGTTTCCACACGCCGTCAAAACGGTAACGGTCGTTAACCACGAGTGGCCTTCTGTGACAAGATCCTATTAAACGCCGTGCGTTTATTAGAAGCTCATTGGTACACGATCAGCAGAAAAAATAAAAAACCGTCCGATTAGACCCCCCCCCCCTAAAAAAAAAAAGCAGCAGTGCCGCTCGCACACCAGCGCCTGGATCCACCTCGGAGCACAACTAAACAAGGTGGAGCCCTAGCCCTTCCCCAGCCCGAAATGCCGACGCGGAGGGGGCCCATCGCCATCCGGCCATGCCACCTTCATCGCCAGCCGTGGAGAGAAGAGGGAGGAAATAGAGGCAGGGCCCACTCACGCCGCCACGTCGACGAGAACCAGATCAACTGCGAAGGGCGAAGGTCGCGTCGACTGTCGTCGCCGCTGCCCAGATCCGCCGTGAAGGGCGACGCGAAGCTCCACCGCCGCTTGTCAAGTGGAGGCAGAGCCCGCTCAGGGCGCCCGCACGCCTCGGCGCCGCCGTAGAGAAAGAACGAAGGGAGGGGGAGAGTGGAGAACGGCCACCGCGACGTAGAGGAGGGCAAGCGCAAACGGCCGAGCCGGTGACGAGGGCTGAAGGGAGGTGGCGGCGAGAAAAAAGGGAGGGCGCGTGTTAGGGTTTCATCCCCCCACCGGTCTTATAAACCCGTAAATGGGCCTTTTCTGGGCCTTAACAAAGCCCACTAGAACTAAAGCCGGTCCAACAAATCCGCCTGTTAAAAAAATTTGCTATAAAAACGGGCAACTTTAAAAACCCTACAAATTTAGGACTTTATATTTTTTTCATCATGTTCAAATAATATTTTTTTAAATAGCTGACAAAATTACTAAAAAAGTTAAATTAACTAAATTTGGCCTAAAATTTATTAAACTTTCCCTTCTAATAACTATCTATTAACATCCTTTCTTTTAAAGTATTTCTTTACTTCATGTCTACTTATATGTAAGCAACTTTATATTATGTCCCAATGCTTCATTTCATTTCTAAATCATATTTCTGCTTAATTATTTGAGCAACGGAATATTTATCTTTAAATCTAGAACAACTTCAAAGAAAATTTGTGTAATTCGTGGTATATATTTCATGTGATTTAATTGGATCAATTTTATTTTGCAGTAACATACAAGCAAACACGTATTGGCTCTTCTAATCCCACCTTCCCATATATTTATTTAACCAATTTCTATTATCAACATAACGTAATTGCGAACCAATAAATGGAAGAAACAGAATTACATTACGTTTTCCAATTTAATTCAACAATTTATTTTTCAGATCAATATTGATTAATATCACAACTCCTCTAAATAACTGATTATCCGGAAATACCTCGATGGTTGATGATCGTTTTTCATTCAATCTCACCCCACCTAGACCGTGTCCGGCGCACATGCAACCAAACGATATACGCTTCCCGTCATGTTAACAAATGAAAGGAACCAAATGGCACGCCAATGTTATGCCAACCGTTTGACAGGCCCCATTGCCAACAAATTTTCCTAACCTAGGCCCGGGTTGCTAGCCTTTTAGCAACCATCAGGCGTGTTGGGCAGTTAATCAAGCTGGTCAACTTAAAAAGTTATCGCAATTCCATTAGAACTGCATAGTAATGGACTCCAAAATAACATGCCTTAATCAACCGAATGTAAGTGAAATCCTTAACACCCTTAACTCACTTAGTAATCTAGCTGCAAAACATTTTTGGTCATAGTAAGTTTCCATGACTGCAAAATTTGTGTCTTACAATATTTTATCAACCATATTGCTTTGAGTGCAAAATATGACCCATTGTGTTCTATTTTTTTTTGCTCATCTAAATACAAAAAAATAATTGTTTTTTACATTCACTTCACAACGGGTTCACAACAGGAGGAGACCACGAGGTGCGCAAAGTGCGTGCCATTTTGGTAGTTATTTTTTATTATCCAAGAAAAAAAATGACATTAGTCAAACTCTACTAACAAAGAACCCATCTCAAAAAAAAAAGCTAACAAAGACCCTACTTGGATACAAAGTATTTCTAGAGTTTTTATAAAATAACACGATATTATAAAATACTTTTATTTAGAGAAGTACGAGGATTTTTGGATCAAACAAAACTTGCGGTTGCAAAAACTATTTTATTGCCAACCTTGTCGTATTTTGGAGTTTTATAAACTCCACCCAAGACCTCTGCTTTCTAAACTATAGTTTCATAATACTATAGTTTTTAAAAACTACATTTTGGATGCAAAATACTTCTTGGAGTTTTTAGAGGATACTACCATGGTTTTGCAAAAATATCATAGTAAAATTCCAAGTTGTTTGAATTGAAAAACTGTTGTGGTTTTCAAAAGAACCAAAGGTATAGCTGTTGGAGGAGGCCCACTGTGTCCCCTCCCCCTGGCCTGAAGGCCTGGCCTGCCATGAAGCCCATCAAGGCCCAAGATGATGTATAGTATAGGATAGGCCCATGTACATTGGCCTCCGGCCCACTAGGGTTAGGGAATCCCACCTTGTAATAAGGAAATGACCATAGTGCCCTGGAGGAAGGGCAATATGGTACTTGTAATTCTAGGGTTGTAGGGGTGTATCAGCCTATAAATACCCACCTACCACCCTCAGGACAAGGCATTGAATACCAGCTCCTAATTACATATTCTCTTGGCTCTTGTTTGGTCCCTTCCTAGTCCTTCCCAGAGGTCCCTCACTTGTGGTAGACCCTTGGAGGATCCCCCTTCTACTATTGTGGGCTTGTAACCACAACAGTTGGCGCCGTCTGTGGGGATCGAACAAGAAGCCACGACGAAATGACCAAGAGGACTGAAAAATCAAAAATTGACCCTCCGGCATGGGGTGCCCGGAAGACCAGGTCCGCGGCTTCGGACGACGGCATCGACCCGCTGACGATAATCCGCACCTTCCCCAGCGGCTCGACGCTCCCGATGACCGTTCCTTCGGCATCGACCTCGGCGGTACTACCTTCGGAGACCAATAACAACACAACCAACGTCGACCTTCCAGCAGTCGAGGAGGCGGCCGAAGGCTCCTCCGAAGACGAAGAAGAGAACATCGACACGGGCGAAGTGGAGCGCCGCGACGAAACGATGGAACCATCTCGAAGGAACGCCGAAGCCGAAGCGCGGAGCCAGAGGGGGCTCGCCGAAGCAGTGGCTGAGGAGCAGCGCCTGGCGGAGCTCCAGGAGGCATACAACCGCGAAGCTCGCGAAGCTGACGAAAGGCTACTGAGGCGACGTGCCCTCGAGAACCTTGACCGAGACGAAGCCACGTATCGCCTTCGCGCCGAAGCCGCGCGTCGACAGCAAGTTCACCTCCAAGCTGAACTGAACACCCTGCGACGCACCGGTCGCCGGGAGGCTGAAGCACCGGAACACTGCCAAGAGCGCGACGAGAGGCACACCCACTCTTGCGGAAGCAGGCGCCACGGAAGCTCCTCCGATACGAACCAACCGCTCTCCGCGCGCTTACAATCGATGGCGTGGCCCCGGAAGTTCATCTCGGCGAAGCTGCCAACCTTCGACGGCACCTCCGACCCCCGCGAGTTCTTCATGAGCTACGAAACCGCCATCGAGTCAGCAGGGGGCGACGACGACATCAAGGCCAAGGCCTTCGTCCTCGCTTCGAGCGGGATCGCCAAGACGTGGTATACCAAGCTACCGGCGAACAGCATCTACTCATGGGAGCAGCTTCGGGATCAGCTCCAGATCCACTTTCAAGGCAATTACGCCGCGAAGGTCACGGCGGCAGACCTTCAGGCATGCAAGCAGAAAGATGGCGAGTCACTGCAAGACTACACCCGGCGGTACATACATCTGAAATGCCAGGTGGAAGGAGTACCAGATTCAATCATCATCGAAGCAGTGACCAAGGGCATGAGCCTGTGCCCGGCACGGTCCGAGATCCGAAGGACCGAGCCGAAGACCTGCACTCACCTATTGCAAATCCTGGAAGCACATGCACGCGCCGACGAAGACTTCCGGCGCGAGAAGGAGGCGCGAGCAAGCCAAAAGAAGAACGACCGGAGGAAACGCCACAGCGACCGAAGCGATGATCCCCGGATGACCGCTGAGGCCACCGCTCCCAGCGCCGAGAGGTCCACAACATCAACAACTCCCGAAGCCGGAGTCCGCAGAGGACGGACAATAGCTCCGGAGGCTCGCGAAACAACTCGCGGCACTCCGATAACGGTCGCCGATACAATAACCGAAGCTCTCGCGACCCATACTGCGAGGTGCACGGCGTCAATCAGGGCCACACATCGAAGCAGTGCCCCCAAATCGCCGCCTTGCGGGAAGCAAGGGAGCGCCGCGACGCCGACGCCGCACGAGGAGTCAACCTCATACATGGGGCTTCCGGAGCGGGCGAGGCCCTGCCCCCGCCTCCAGAACACCATCCAACCGGCCACAACGTCATCCTCGCCATCACCGGGGGCTCCAGCCAGCCCTACGCCTCGAAGAGGCAGCATCGCGACTACGTGCGGAGAGTCAACCATGTGGTCGCTCATCCGCCGTTGGCCCGATGCCGCTGGTCGCACGTGCCGATTACCTTCACTCAGGCAGACCTTCGCCCGATGGAGTACCCGCACAAGGACGCCTTCGTGATCAACGCCAACATGCGCGGGACGGAGGTCCGTCGCGTGCTAATTGATGGCGGCAGTTCTGCTGATGTCATCTTCATCGACGCCTTCAACCAACTGGGCATCCCCCGATCTGAGCTACGGGCCTCCGACAGCCCCCTCGTCGGCTTCGGGGGAGAGCCAATCCACGCCCTCGGGAGCGTGAAGATGGCAGTCTCCTTCTCCAGGCCCGCGGGACACCGCACCGAGTTGATCTCCTTCGACGTCGTCGACATGCCCTACGCCTACAACGCCATCTTCGGCAGGGGGCTCATCAACGCCTTCAACGCAGTCACCCACCACGGCTACCTCTGCATGAAGATGCCGGCTCCGAACGGCGTCATCACTGTCTACGGTGATCAACTCGCCGCCCGCCGCATCGAGCACGGCCAAACACCTGGCCAGAAGCAAGTGCACCCGCTCCGACACGAGCCGAAGCCTGAGACTGTCGAAGCAGCTACACCGATACCTCCGGCCGGAACTCCGAAGGCGCGCGTTCACGGCGAGGTCAAGAGCGTGGTCTTGTCTTCCGATCGCCCTGACCAAGCCGTCCTCATCGGCGAGGGGCTCCCTCCGGAGCTGGAGACAAGCATCATCAACCTCCTCCGAAACAACAAAGATGTCTTCGCTTGGTCAACCAGCGAGCTCTCCGGAGTGGACCGTGGCATCATCGAACACAAGCTCGACATCGACCCGAAGGTGACCCCCATCAAGCAAAGAAAGAGGGAGTGGTCGGAGGAGAAGAAGGTGGCGCTTCGGGCGGAGATCCAGAAGCTCAAGGATGCACAAGTCATCCGGGAGGTGAACAAGTCCACCTGGCTCGCGAACCCGGTCCTCGTCAAGAAACATACCGGCCAGTGGCGGATGTGTATCGACTACACCACCCTCAACAAGGCATGCCCGAAGGACGACTTCTCTTTGGCTCGCATCGACGAGCTAGTCGACTCCATGGCCGGGTGCGAGCTCATGAGCTTCCTCGACGCCTACTCCGGGTACCACCAAATATGGGACTTACTGCTACGTCCGCATGCCATTCGGCCTCAAAAATGCCGGAGCAACCTTCTCCATGGCAATACAGAAGACCCTCAGGGACCAGCTCAACCGAAACGCGGCAGCCTACATCGACGACGTCGTCATCAAAAGCATCTCTGACACCGGCCATCTCGGCGACTTAGCCGAAACCTTCACAAACCTGCGCAAGGTGCGTTTCAAGCTGAACCCGGCGAAATGCACCTTCGGCGTGCGTGCCGGCAAACTCCTCGGCTTCCTCGTCTCCAAGCGAGGCATCGACCTGAACCCCGAGAAGATCAAGGCCATCACCGACATGGAGCCGCCCAAGACCACCAAGGAGCTACATCGCTTCACCGGCAGACTCGCTGCTCTCGGGAGGTTCATTTCCCGAGCGGCCGAGAAGTGCCTTCCCTTCTATCAATACCTTCGGGGCTCCGGCCCGATGCGTGGGGGGATGAACAAGACAAAGCATTCCAGGAAATCAAGTCTTATCTAGTCAAGGCGACCACGCTCCGCCCTCCACCTCCGAAGGCGCCGCTCCTGTTGTACGTGTCGGCCGCTCCGGCAGCAATCAGCGCGGTCCTCGTGCATGAAGTCCTCGTCGGAGACAAGGTGGTGCAGCAGCCCATGTACTACGTGTTGGAAGCACTCTCCGGAGCCCGACTCAACTACAATGTCGTCACCAAGCTGGCCTTCGCTGTGTTGATGGCATCACGAAAGCTGCGCCGATACTTCGAAGGCCACGAGATCACGATGCCCACCTCGTTCCCATTGAAGGACGTCCTCGGCAACAGGAACGCGTCGGACAGCATGGCCAAATGGGCCATCGAGCTCGCAGCCTTCGACATCAAGTTTGTGGCCCGTAAAGCCATCAAGTCCGGCATCATCGCCGACTTCATCGCCGAGTGGACACCCGCTCCGATTCCGGAGAAGCCGCCCCAGGAGCCGCTCTGGACAGTGCATGCCGATGGGGCTTGGGGCTCCTCCGGAGCGGGATGCGCCGCCCTGATCACCTCACCAAGCAACCAATAGCTTCGGTATTCGGCTTCACTCGCATTTCCAACAACGAACAATGCAGCGGAGTACGAGGGCGTCCTCCTCGGGCTCCGCCAGCTCCGGGCACTCGGCGCCCAAAGAATCATCATCTACACCGACTCTCAGCTCATCTCCGAGCAAGTCTCGAAGGAGTACATGGCCCGAGACCTAGAGATGGCAAGCTACCTCAAGGTCGTCCGAAGCATGGAAAAGCACTTCTCCGGCTTCGACGTGAAGAGTATCTTGTTGGTCGTTTATACGCACCCATTTATATACCGCAAGTGGACGGTGTACATTGTACCTTTTTCCCTCAGAGTATTCCAAAGTTTATATCGAATCCATAAGGATCAGCAAGAGAACCGTGTTTAGGGTTTACTATTTTGTCTAACAAATCAATCCTAGCATAAAGTACACATTGCATATACAAGAGCATGAAAAAGGCGAAAGTGAGGGTTGTGCCGGTCGGCACGGGAGCTAAATTGTTCGGGTGTTGTCTGAACAGCCTAAGGAACTTGATTAGATCACGGGGTAAGTTAGCCAAGTCTGCTAGTTGAGATCGTAACTAAAAAGCTTAATCGAATAGCACAACGTTGCAAATAGCGGGCTATAGAGTTTAGCGAAGTGCTCTAAGAAAAGCTATATGAGCTATAGCGCAGCTATAGCGGCGGCTATTGCCAATAACGGTTTGCAAAATAAAGCAAACTTTGGCCAAAACATTAGTAAATTTGTTAATTTCAACCCACGATTCAAAAGTACATGCATTTGTCCAAGCGTACCATCGTTCTAGCATGTATTTGCCACCTTTTCAAGCAGTGAAACAATCCATAGAATCAAGAAAGCAAGCATCATTTGAACTATGAACGAAACAAATTTATCACATCACTTATTTACAATTTATGAATCATAAATCATAAGCACATAAGTTTATAACTCAGTTATAGCGGAGGTAGCGGATAAGAAAAGCGCAGCTATTTAACCATAAAGCGGAGTTAGCGGCATTAGCGGTAATATATACAATATCGTCGCGGCATCTATCTCAAAAAGCTATAGTGAAGCTATAGCGGAGCTATAGCGGGCTATTTGCAACCATGGAATAGCATCATAAACGGAATTACTCAATTATTGATAACCGAAGATCGATAGGTTGAGACTCTTTTCCGACGAGCCCTGTCACGACCAATCGCCTTAATCGGTCGCCTCTTCCTACTCTACACACCATCTCAAAGATCATCACGTATGCATTAGCGGCTGTTGAGGTACAGAGACAACGTGCAATTATGACACATTACAAGATCCCAACACTACCTTAACCACAATGGAGATAGTGAGAGATTGAATCCCTCACCTCTTATTGCCACCACAATTAAGATAATATCTAATACTTAGTCGTCACTAAGCGTAGGAACAAGTGCATGTAAAGACCATAAAATCCAGGCAATCAATAATCAAAACCATCCATCCACATATTCAACCATACTTCGATAATACATAGTGCAAGATACATCACCATCTAGTTGGCCTACCTTGATGGATCACCTCTTTAGCACCGGCGGTTCTTGATCTAGCAACTAGAGAACATGAAGAACGGGGCAAAGCCCCGGTGGCTCTAAACTTACTAGCTGTGTTGTCCCTCTAGCGGCCGATCTCTGTCCTCGGGGCGTTCCATGGGTTATATATGTAGTGGGGAGGCGTCTGGAGGCGAAAGGAAGCAATTTTGGGTTGGTGCCGGTCGGCACCAAAGGTGTGCCGATCGGCACGACTCGTTTCCAGTTCGGACTCGATTTTCCCTTTTCGCAGCTCCGCCTTCCGTAAATCATAACTTCCTCCTCCAGAGTCCAAATGAGGCAAACTTGGACTCTATCTCGTAGCCCTCGAAAAGATCTAGAACTTTGGTATTCATTGGATCTCCAGATTCGGCCGTATTAGCTCCCAAATATGTGATGCCAAAATATCTGTCCTGATTCGGACTCCTCTGCGCAGGTCTCCTTGCGGGGCCCATATCTCCTAGCTCCAGAATCCAAAAAGGACAATCCATATATGTTCCGGAAAGCTCTCGACGAGATCTACAGCTTTCCTTTACATTGGATTCCCATTAGAGCACGTCTTGAACTCGAAATCCGTGTGACAATACAGTGCTGTTTCTGGACTGCGCGAATTGATCTTTCCTTCCGGATAAACCTTCTAGAAATCCTTAGGCATTGGGCCACGACCTTGGGCTTGCATGTTGGGTTCCATGGACGTCCAGAGGTGCCTTGGATGCGTCAAGGGCTAGTGGGAAGCCCTCCTTGCATAGCGAGTCGGGCTTCATGTCGGTCCTTCTCATATTTGAGCCATTATAGTGTCATTTCACCTAATTCTGCAACATAGCACTAAAACAACACTACATGTGGAAATCGTCAATATTAGAGGTAATAACACATACTTATGATGAGAATATGGAGGAATATGGTACGATGTTGTTGGTTTTGGGCATATAAAAGAGGTACTTAGAAACCACCAACATATCTCGAGGTACACAATCAGGAGGCTGATGCCTTGGCCAAGGCAGCGGCGAACCAGCTCCCGATACCTCCCGACGCCTTCTACGAGGTATTATCGGAAGCATCCTTCGCCTCAAAGAAGCCAGCGTCGGTCATGATCCTAAGCGGTGAAGACTGGCGTGCCCCGATTCGCGCACAGCTCGAGGGGCGGTACTGCGCCGATGATCCGGTCGAAGAAAAAAGGGTCAAGCTGCGCACCTGAAGCTACATCATCTTCAACAACAACCTGTACAAGAAAGGCGTCTCGGAGCCACTCCTGCGCTGCCTTTCGTTCGACGAAGGCAAGGCGCTCCTCCGGGACATCCACGAGGGGCTATGCTCATCGCACCTCGCACCCCGGGCCCTCGTCGCCAAGGCGTTCCGGCAAGGGTTCTACTGGCCTACTGCAGCCCGCGACGCCGAAGAGCTCGTCCGCACTTGTCCCAGCTGCCAGTGGATGGGAAGATAGTCACATCGCCCAGCCACGCCGCTTCAGCCAATCCCTCCGGTTTGGCCTCTCGCCCGATGGGGCATCGACATCGTTGGCCCACTTCCCACCGCTCCCGGCAACCTCAAATGGGCGGTGGTGGGCTACGGATACTTCTCCAAGTGGATCGAAGCCGAGTCCCTCGCCAACATTACGGCGCGGTCCGTCCGCAAGTTCTTCTGGAAGAACATCGTCTGCTGCTTCGGGTGCCGATGCACATCACCGTGGACAATGGCTCCCAATTTGAGTCCCACCTCTTCAAAGAATATTGCCTATCCATAGGCGTCCGGGAGTGCTTTGTTTCCGTCACCCACCCGAGAGCCAACGAAGCGGTGGAGAAAGCCAATGGCACCGTCTTCGATGGCATCAAAAAATGCCTCCTCGGCCTGCCGAAGGGGAAGTGGGTGGAACAACTGCCCAATGTGCTGTGGTCGCTTCGCACGACTAAGTCAAGGCCGACGGGGTTCTTGCCGTTCCGTCTCCTGTTCGGCGCCGAAGCAGTCACCCCAGAGGAAGTGCAGAACGGCTCACTTCGTACCACGTCGTCGCCCGCCAACGACGAGGACGTGTCCAAGGACGTCCTCGAAGAAACAAGACTCCAAGCAGTCGTCAACTTGAAGCGGTACTTGGCTTTGGTGGAGAACTCGTACAACCAGAAGGTCAACCCCCGACACTTCATTCGGGGCGACCTCGTCCTCAAGCAGAACATTCACCCGACATCCGTCGGCAAGCTTAACAACAAGTGGGAAGGGCTCTTCATCATCTACAACTCAATTCGCCCGGGGGCATTTCATCTGATGGAGCTCGACAGAACACGCTTCCGGGGACATGGAACGCTGATGCCCTTCGCCGATACTATGTCTAAGGACTTAGCATCCGCCGGCCTTCGAAGCCGCGTAGCCTGCGCGCTACAAGTTACCTGTATCTTGTTTCGGTGTGTTCTTCTTCCTTTCGGCAGTAGGGCGACGATGATCCCCTTAGCTGCTTTCCCCAAGGGGCCATGTAACCGGTACCAATGAATGAAATGAGAAATCCTCTTTCGGTGCCCAATTACAAAGAAATCCAGCCGGGAGCCGGAGGAAAACGCCGGAACAAGCTGAAGCTAGGCACACATAACTCCTAGATTCCGAACCCTAAGGGGAACTCGATGCCGACACGACAAACCGGAACTCCCATCGGCAATAGTCGAAGGCGGGGCATTTGTTAAAGACCCTGCAAAACGTGCACGAAACTAAATTAAGTCAAAGGGGGGACGCCTCCGACTTAACCAATCTTCGTTCCACTCCCGACGAGGAAAGGGGGGGACGACGCTTGAAACGAGCCTACTTCCTCGCCGAAAGTAGAGCGACGGAGTCCCTTCGAGGCTATCCTCGACTTACAAGATTTCGTTCCACTCCCGACGAGAAAAGGGGGGGACGACGCTTGAAACGAGCTTACTTCCTCGCCGAAAGTAGAGCGACGAAGCACTTCAAGGCTATCCTCCGACTTAACCAATCTTCGTTCCACTCCCGACGAGGAAAAGGGGGGACGACGCTCGAAACGAGCCTACTTCCTCGCCGAAAGTAGAGCGACGGAGTCCCTTCGAGGCTATCCTCAACTTACAAGATTTTGTTCCACTCCCGACGAGAAAAGGGAGGGACGACGCTCGAAACGAGCCTACTTCCTCGCCGAAAGTAGAGCGACGGAGTCCCTTCGAGGCTATCCTCGATTTACAAGATTTCGTTCCACTCCCGACGAGAAAAGGGGGGGACGACGCTCGAAACGAGCTTACTTCCTCGCCGAAAGTAGCGCGACGAAGCACTTCGAGGCTATCCTCGACTTACAACACTTCGTTCCACTCCCGACGAGAAAAGGAGGGACCACGCTCGAAACGAGCTTACTTCCTCGCCGAAAGTAGAGCGACGGAGTCCCTTCGAGGCTATCCTCGACTTACAAGATTTCGTTCCACTCCCGACAAGAAAAGGGGGGGACGACGCTCGAAACGAGCTTACTTCCTCGCCGAAAGTAGAGCGACGAAGCACTTCGATGCTATCCTCGAATTACAACACTCCGTTCCACTCCCGACGAGTAAAGGGGGGACGACGCTCGAAACAAGCTCACTTCCTCGCCGAAAGTAGAGCGATGGAGTCCCTTCGAGGCTACCCACGACTCCAACTAGTTCTCGTTCTACTACGACAAGGGAGCAGGGGACGACGCCAATTATATTAAGAAACAGACAACACGCTCGAAAGAGCCTCCAATTTATCATATGTCGAGCTGAACAGCTCGACGCCGGTTACAATACCGATCGGTCGGCACCTCGACACAGGGATCGAAGGCCCACCCTACAGCCCGCTACCGGAGCGCATCCCTAATGATGCCCCGGCCTTAGCTATTTCCTCCCGGGCCCGCGCCAGAGTGCGCCGGAGCGAAGTGAAGTCCGACGGAGTCGACGCAGAAGCAACATCAGCCTGCAACCGCTCCAAGTCCACCTCGGCGGTGGCGTCTTCGTCATCGCTCGACACGTCAACCATCTCTGCCTTCGCAGCAACAAGAAGAGGAGGGTTCAGTGCCAAGTCCAAACAATGCGCTTCGCGACGGACCCGCCTCTCAAGCAAAGCCTCGGAAGGGACTCTCAGTACCTGTGAGATCAACCGTGAGTTCCGGAGGCGCAAATCCCGGAGGAAGTCCCCGAAGGACCCCCCTTGATTGCGCCGAAGCCAACGGCGCCACTGCGTGCCCTTCACATAGTACGCCCGACCCTCCGGAGCGGACGGACTCCCAGCCGGAATCAGGATGCTCTCCGGAATGACGTCGGGGTACGTTAAGGCATGATTGCCTTCGGCCTTACTCGAAACCTATAAGTCGCAATGGAAGTGCATAAACACTATGGAGAAGAACAGTTTCATTTAAATAGCCCGAAGGGCACCTAGTACAAGCTATGTACACCAAAAGCATGGCACGAAGCCTGCGAAAGACTCACACCTGAGGGGGAGGCTGGGCCGATGAGTCAACTTCCGTGACATTGCCCTGGGCCGCCACCGAGCCTCCACCCCCGCTACCTACTAAGATGCTGGCGCTCCCGGCCCCGGCAGGGATCTCGCCCGACGGAGGCGTCACCACGGAGGAAGCGGCAGCTGGAGGCGGAGCAGGAACGGAGGCGCTGCTTCCGGGCTTCGACTTCCGAGATGCTGTAGCAGCGAGAGCAGACTGGCGAGCCAGTCTCTCACCCACCACAAACCAGAAGTGTTGGCCGAGCTGGTTCCCGAAGCTCCGCACCTTCGAGGCCAGCTCCCGAAATCGGCCCCCATTATAACACCTCAGCCCAGAGTACGGCTCCAGGCCCGTACGCCTGCAGTGCGGGCCTCACCTCACAGTAGCAACTCTTACGCTTTCGTCCTCGCTTCGCGTAAAAGGGTTAACCCGGTTACTACGGCACCCTGGACTGAGTATTTAAGCCGGTCTAGCTTCTGGTCGATTTCCAGTATGGGACTAACCCGCAGTGCTACAGTACCGCGCAGCTACAGTGTTCCGCGGCTACAGTGATCGGCAGCTAAGTAGCCTCGCTATAGTGCCCCAGCGCTACAGTACCGCGGCTCAATGGGCCCAGCCCACGGGCCGAACAACTGGCCGATTCTATTTTTGGGCTTGAACTGACATCCCGGATGTCACATTCTCCCCCCCCTTTAGAACTCGACGTCCCGTCGAGCGACCAGCTTACCCCCTGACTCCACAAGTCATCCAGGGGACAGTAGACACAGGATCGTCCCTTCCTGGCCACGTCCAGCACGTGGCATGCCGTGTCCCGCCTAGCGGACCCACGCGCCCTGCTCACCGTGACTGCGCCCGTGACACAGTGAAGGTCAGCTCTGATACCATTCTGTAACACTGTTGGCGGTCGTTAAACTGTGTTTTGACCGCCACCCTACCGGTAAATAAAAGCATAACACCAAGATTTTGTGCATAGTAGATAGGAATAATGCTACTCCACAAGTTTTGGGTGATTTTTGGATGCAGGAGTAGATAATGGAGGAAAGGGGGCCCAAGCCGGGGATAATCCTGGCCGGCCGGCCCCATCATAGGCCGGCCGGCCTACCACGGTGGCCACCGGCTACGATCTTCCTCCAGTGGGCTGTAAACAAGCCCAAACTTCATAATTTGAAGCCCACTCACGTGGATTTGTGCCTACTTACCGGTAGTGGGCCATTTGGGCCTTAACTTGGCCCTTACTGCAATTCTGCCGCCCCCACGGAGTAACCGACCTTCGGACCGACTCCAGGAGGCGATCAGGAGCGTCCACAGGCGAGGCGGTGGCCAACCGCCACTGTGGATGGCCGGCCGGCCGAGTAGGGTGGCCGGCCGGCCTACCTTCGCGCCACCGACGTCCCAGCTTCGAGCATAAGTACCCCTCCCTGCTGGGGAGGCTATAAATAGAGGTGGCCGGCTCCATTTCAACTCGCACTTCCACACTTGAGAAGAGAAGATCCAAAGTAGGGTCACGCTCATCTCATGGAAGATCATTCCACTTGTGTAGTTTAGAATAGGATTAGTATTTTAGTCATGGGAGTTAGAGTAGAAATGAGAGCTTCGCTCGGAGCTCCGGAGTTCTCTTCGGAGTTTGGGTAAAGTTCTCGTGTATCTTTTCTTTTATCCTTTCTTTAATATAATTATTTTCTTATTTATTTATTTTCTTATTTATTTAATTTAGTTTTTCTTTTAGTTTATATTTATTTATTTAAGTAATTATTATAGAGAAATTCTTGTGTTGGATCCACGCCTGTGTATGGTAGATACGAATGAGTTGTTTGCTTGAGGACTGGCAGTAGGGACATAATTGCCTTATTGTCACGTGTCCTGCACAATTTATTTGGATTTATTGTTCATGGGTGACTTGCTCTTTGGACAAGAGTAAGTTACTAGGATAGTTGTAAGCAAGGTGCTTGGAATTGTTCTAGCGTGTTTTGCCCTCAACCCCACGGGATGATGTGGTAGCCGCGAGTGTAGGTGACAGCTACACCGGTCTCTGTAGTCCACCACGTTCGGGTTGAATGTGTAGGGGCCTAGACGCGGTCCGTTGACCGGATACGTTGAACCTAGTTCTCGGATTGCGTGTCTTGGCGGCGGCCGTGCCCCTGATGCACTTGAATGTATCTGTAATGAAAGCTTAAGTAAATAATGGTAGACTATCGTCAAACTAAATGCTAACCCCTAGGCTGACTGATACCTTCTTCTCGTTGTCCTCCCAAACTAAATGCTAACTCCTTGTTATCTATATCAATGGATGTTCTCCTGAGTGCCACACATATCAAACATCTGTCCCCCTGCTTTGGTCTAGTTTGCAAGTTATAAATAATAGATGTTTCTTTGTTAATTCATGATATTCTTAGCCCTGCTTCCCTGTGGAAAAATATAAATACGATACCCTTGGAATACTCCTGGGTGAAATGTTACAACGGTGTTCCGTGCGCTTGCGGAGTTGATATTTATCTCTGTGCGTATGAAACGCCAACAAGCATTTCTGGCGCCGTTGCCGGGGAAGCAATGGTTTAAGATATCTTTGATTGACATCGACTATCTGTTATGTTAATTTGCTACTAGCCTAAGCATCCACGTGCATTTGTTTGAGCATATCACCATCGCATCTGTATTGTTTTCTTTTCAATCCATCTGCATATTTAATTTCCCTCCATCCCACCCCGCTGCATTTAAAAAAAAATTTTAAGAACCCGAGTGCCCAATCATAGGCCTCGGGCTTTCAAAAACCCGAGTGCCCAATCATAGGCCAGGGATTTTGCAAGAAAGGCTGGATTTTTATGACAGGAAGAAGGAAACATACGTGGCGGGTCCAAAACGTTCAATGCAGAAATCTAAAAGTTTAGCCTTGCATTCGATTGCAAAGGCTAAGCTTGGGGAGGTACCTCCAGGTAAGCATACGCAATTATTCCTTGTTTTTCTTGTCATATATCCTCTCCTTTCATTAAAAAAATAATAATAATAATGCTGCCTGAATGATTCTTTGCCTTATCAATGCAAAGTATATTGGGTTGCTCTTTGATAAAAAATATGCTGCATCTTTTTGACCATACCCTTGCTCTTAAAGTTCCTTTTATATACATGGGTATTGGTTGAGATGTTGGTCATAAATCAATCGCCTGCTTCTCTTTCTGTTGCTCGAGTGCGGCACTTCTGTGTCTATAGTCTGTTTAGATTACGCCCGGTGTCCGTCTGAACAACGGAAAAACACATGCCTCCATGCTTTCATGACAGAAGGAGAGTATAACGTCCTCTCCTCACATAATTGATCGAATTAGACGTGGTGTCTAGGTTGATCAATGGACCTATAGAGATATGTTCGATGTAGACAAATGGATTTGTACTAACCATTGCAGGGATCATTTTGAGAGCAAACCAAGTACATCAGGCAACACGGAAGGCACATAATCCAAGAAGGAGAAACCAACCAGGCGGACCTAGTACCTTCAAATGAAGATTTAATCGCTTAGCTTTGCACATAGTTGCAAGAGCTAAGCTTGGGGAGGGACTGCCAGGTGAGTACTTCTGTATACGATATTATACTCTTCTTGAATTGTGCCCTTTCCTTAAATAAAATAAAGTAAAATAAAATAATAAAATAATAATAATAATAATAAAAATTTAGGTTCTCGGCGAAGCCCAATAGGGGCTAGCCACCTGTATCACCCTCATTCTTTTTACAGACACAAGAAGAATGGAGGAAGCGGCCTATTCAAGCTTAAGTCTTGCAAAGACTCAAGCTTGGGGAGGACCCCCAGGTAAGTATTTCTAAACTTTCCTTGAATAAATAAACTCCCTGTTTCGAATAAATGCTAGAATCTTGGTGTTATGCTACGTATAAGGGAAATGATGATCAAGTTACAAATTAGCTTCCCATGTATCGCATAGATGCAACCTCTACTCCTGACATATGTGTTATTTTTACTTGAGCATGATCACATCATGAGTCTTGCTTATTTCCGTGGGTTGCATTTGTTACACCAAGTCTGAGCATTGTGGATTGTGATATGGCATGATTAGGACTTGTTGCAATTTCTTAGTATGGTTTCATCCAGAGATGTTTTTCTTGAATTGCT
This sequence comes from Eragrostis nindensis, assembly GCA_012490785.1. Classification (NCBI taxonomy): domain Eukaryota; kingdom Viridiplantae; phylum Streptophyta; class Magnoliopsida; order Poales; family Poaceae; genus Eragrostis; species Eragrostis nindensis. Next base: position 30,344 of record JAAXCT010000212.1, on the reverse strand, counting down.
GCAGTACCTAAAACCCTTCTGGTTTGGCACACTTCTCTTAGTGTGAGGATTTATTTACCTACCAGAGCCATATCATAATATTCAAAACAGCCCCACTCATAGCCATTTGTTTATGTATTGAGTTTTGTTAAGGTTTGATGTACTCTTGAAACTAAGCACTCCTAATTTTGGTCATAATTCCTTCGCGTGTGTTTTCTAAAATTTCTCTCCACCAAATAAAAAGGGGAATGTTTGGATAAATCAACCAAACATTTTTCAGAGTTTGCAAAACTTTTGGTCCATCCAAAATGCTCAAGAATATTTCAAAATATTTCCTTGAACCATTCAAAATTTTTAGCCCCCTGCACCATGGAGTAGTAAAAAAAAAAAAACTCCATGGTTGCATGACAAAAGTCAATGGCTATGTGGTTCTTATCATAAATATCTTGAGCAAAGGACCAATGTTTTTCAAAACCCCCTTCCATAAGTGTGAGTTTATTTTTTCCCTCTCCATCACATCCTTTCCTATGACCAAAATAAATGGAGTTGCTATGTTGATTGAGACTCATTCTTTAGCTTTACAATATATGCATGACATTTGTGCATTCCTTACCAAGCTCCACATACAAAGCCTCATTTGGTAGAAGGTAGGATGAGTGAAGCTTGTAGGAATAGAACTCACATCGGAGTGGTAGAGAAGTGCCACCCAAAACGAAGGAGAATTTTTGCACCTTGCAGCACATAAAAACTCTGGATGCATACCTGCTAGAATTGTGTACTTGTCCGAAAAATGCCGTTCTAGTCCTCAATGCTGCATGACAAGGTGTGACATATAAGCCTCACGATTTTTGCAACACTCATGAATATTTTGTGCTCTCGTAAACTTACCACTGTTTAGGGAGTACGTTGTTGCATCTTTATTACCCATGGGGCGCTTCTTTCTAACTCCTGATCCGCCGGTACCCTGAGTTGAGTTTGCTCGGGACGAGCAAAGTGTAAGCTTGGGGAGGTTGTTGGCGGTCGTTAAACCGTGTTTTGACCGCCACCCTACCGGTAAATAAAAGCATAACACCAAGATTTTGTGCATAGTAGATAGGAATAATGCTACTCCACAAGTTTTGGGTGATTTTTGGATGCAGGAGTAGATAATGGAGGAAAGGGGGCCCAAGCCGGGGATAATCCTGGCCGGCCGGCCCCATCATAGGCCGGCCGGCCTACCACGGTGGCCACCGGCTACGATCTTCCTCCAGTGGGCTGTAAACAAGCCCAAACTTCATAATTTGAAGCCCACTCACGTGGATTTGTGCCTACTTACCGGTAGTGGGCCATTTGGGCCTTAACTTGGCCCTTACTGCAATTCTGCCGCCCCCACAGAGTAACCGACCTTCGGACCGACTCCAGGAGGCGATCAGGAGCGTCCACAGGCGAGGCGGTGGCCAACCGCCACTGTGGATGGCCGGCCGGCCTAGTAGGGTGGCCGGCCGGCCTACCTTCGCGCCACCGACGTCCCAGCTTCGAGCATAAGTACCCCTCCCTGCTGGGGAGGCTATAAATAGAGGTGGCCGGCTCCATTTCAACTCGCACTTCCACACTTGAGAAGAGAAGATCCAAAGTAGGGTCACGCTCATCTCATGGAAGATCATTCCACTTGTGTAGTTTAGAATAGGATTAGTATTTTAGTCATGGGAGTTAGAGTAGAAATGAGAGCTTCGCTCGGAGCTCCGGAGTTCTCTTCGGAGTTTGGGTAAGTTCTCGTGTATCTTTTCTTTTATCCTTTCTTTAATATAATTATTTTCTTATTTATTTATTTTCTTATTTATTTAATTTAGTTTTTTTTAGTTTATATTTATTTATTTAAGTAATTATTATAGAGAAATTCTTGTGTTGGATCCACGTCTGTGTATGGTAGATACGAATGAGTTGTTTGCTTGAGGACTGGCAGTAGGGACATAATTGCCTTATTGTCACGTGTCCTGCACAATTTATTTGGATTTATTGTTCATGGGTGACTTGCTCTTTGGCCAAGAGTAAGTTACTAGGATAGTTGTAAGCAAGGTGCTTGGAATTGTTCTAGCGTGTTTTGCCCTCAACCCCACGGGATGATGTGGTAGCCGCGAGTGTAGGTGACAGCTACACCGGTCTCTGTAGTCCACCACGTTCGGGTTGAATGTGTAGGGGCCTAGACGCGGTCCGTTGACCGGATACGTTGAACCTAGTTCTCGGGTTGCGTGTCTTGGCGGCGGCCGTGCCCCTGATACACTTGAATGTATCTGTAATGAAAGCTTAAGTAAATAATGGTAGACTATCGTCAAACTAAATGCTAACCCCTAGGCTGACTGATACCTTCTTCTCGTTGTCCTCCCAAACTAAATGCTAACTCCTTGTTATCTATATCAATGGATGTTCTCCTGAGTGCCACACATATCAAACATCTGTCCCCCTGCTTTGGTCTAGTTTGCAAGTTATAAATAATAGATGTTTCTTTGTTAATTCATGATATTCTTAGCCCTGCTTCCCTATGGAAAAATATAAATACGATACCCTTGGAATACTCCTGGGTGAAATGCTACAACGGTGTTCCGTGCGCTTGCGAAGTTGATATTTATCTCTGTGCGTAAGAAACGCCAACAAACACCTCAGCCCAGAGTACGGCTCCAGGCCCGTACGCCTGCAGTGCGGGCCTCACCTCACAGTAGCAACTGTTACGCTTTCGTCCTCGCTTCGCGTAAAATGGTTAACTCGGTTACTACTGCACCCTGGACTGAGTATTTAAGCTGGTCTAGCTCCTGGTCGATTTCCAGTATGGGACTAACCCGCAGTGCTACAGTACCGCGCAGCTACAGTGTTCCGCGGCTACAGTGACCAGCAGCTAAAGTAGCCTCGCTACAGTGCACCAGCGCTACAGTACCCTGGCCCAATGGGCCCAGCCCACGGGCCGAACAACTGGCCGATTCTATTTTTGGGCTTGAACTGACATCCCGGATGTCACACCCATCCCCAGTCGCCATCTCCGCCAGCTGCGGCGAAGCGGAAGCAGCAGCGGGAAGGTGAGTGCAGCCCACCTGCACGAGGGAACCGAAGGCCGCTGTCCAGGCGGTCTCGGCGCAGAAAGTGCCGAAGGACTTCATGGCTCGGGAGGCCAACTTCACGGAACGCACAAGGCGCCCGATGCTCCCACCAAGGTCAGCGGCGGCGTGCTTCATCGGCTGCACCTCGACGCCCAACCCTTCCAGTAGGCTATTGAAGTCCCAAAGTGCCTGCCACACTGCAGCAGCATCTTCGTCCCTTTGCGCCTTGGCCACATGCAGCAGCGCCTGAGTCTCCGACAGCTCCTTCTCGGTGGCCTCCTTCGCGCGGGTCAGAGCCTTGAAGGAGATCTTCAAGTTCTCCAGCTCTTTCCATGCCTTCTTGAAGACCTCCTTCGCCGACTCAAGGCATCGGAGGCGGTCTTGTTCGCCGCTAAGGCCTTCTCCAGCTTCGAAGCCAGAGCGTCACGACCCTGCTCCGCCGCCTGCTGGCCCTTCTGTGCCGCTTCGGCAGCTCCCTCCGTGGCTTCGACACGCGCCCGGAGCCGCGCAAGGTCGAAACCTTCGAGCGACGCCTGAGATGTCGAGCAAGCACTGCCGCCTGCCGAAGAAACGAAACGGGTCATCTAAAGCACGTAGATCGAAACAAACCTTGATCGCCTTCGCACAAGTACAAACCTTGATCGTCAGTCCGGAGAGAGCTGCTGCAGCGTCCTCCGGAGCAACTTCCTCCATGGCATCCTCCAGCTCACTGAGCCCGTTGAAGTCATAGACCCCCCGAAGGACTTCGGCGGCCTCTGGACGGTCCACGAAGTCACTCCAGTCGAGACGGGACTCCAACCCCTCCGTAGCTCCGGCCGCTTCGATGGGCGACCGCCCGAAGTATCCCTTCCCCCGGCCGTGGCTGGGCCCCGGGTCGGCCGTCCCCTTCTCTCCTCCGGAAGGCTCTTCCTCGGAGATTTCCTTCTCGACGCGAGCGCCTTCCGCTAGAGCAACAGAGTTAGTGGGACTTCCACAACCAGCAAAGCAAGAGTGATGGGAAGAGAAAATGATACCGGGAGACCGAAGGACCGGCTCCATCGTCCCCTTGACGTCAGCCGCGAAGGAAGGCATCCCAAAAAAACACGACGTCTTCATCGCCGGATTCGAGATTCACCACCTTTGCCATGCGCGGAGCCGTCGATGCGGCAATCGCCACTCGGGCAGTGTCGTCGGTCAACTCCTCCAAGTCGGTGCCCTACCCCAAGTCCCCGGCGACACTCGAAGCCCCAGCCCCAGAGGTAGATCTCTCGACACGCGTTTCGGCGGGCCGAGGCCTCTTCGGCGCCGGCCTGCTGGTATCCCCGGCAGCGCGTTTCGAGCCTGCCAGGACAACGCTCTCCGGAGCCAAGGGAGCTTCGCTTTCGGCCTCCTCATCTTCCCCCTCGCCGCTGGCAGCGACGACCACCTCTCGCTCCGGCAGCTCGAGCCCCGGATACTTCATGGAGAGCACCTGATTGATACGGGCACCCTCAACAAGCTTCGCACGACGCGAAGCCTTGTCCGGAAGGAAGGGGCCGAGAATCTCAGCGGCACCGTCCTCCACCTCCTTCAGTGTCATAGCTGCACAAACCACATCGTCAAACTATGGCAAACAACCGAAGGAAAGTGTTCACCGAAGCAAACGTACCGGGAATACTCTCGGGCTTCAAGTGGACCTCCGGGTCTGCGCCCGGAACTTCAACAACGAACCTCTGCTCCCAGTTACGAAGCAGAGGCCACACCCCCGTCGCGACGAACTCCTCGCAGAGGTCGCGCATCGAGAGCTTCCGCGCCACGGTCGCCAACAACTGCACCTGGGACTCGCCGGTCCCGTCCAATTGCACCGTCAGATACCGGTGGAACAGTACCTCCGACATCGTCGACTGTTGGCGGTCCTTAACGACTATTTTTACCGCCAACACCAGCTTATAAAAGCCATCAATCAAGAATAAAATGAACTTTCTTTATGGACTAATGGCTTTCCACAAGTTTTGGTGATATTTTGATTGCAGTTACAATTATGAAGGAAAATCACCACAAACCATAAACAAAGAGGGGTTTTTGCCATGAAGAAAATTTATCCAAATAAAACATTTGATATCTCCATGTGAAAGCCCTTGAAAATATAGTCAAAATTGACTTTTGGTTCACCCAATTCGGAGTCCGGGAGCAGAAGTTAAGCCTCAACGAAAATTGCAGAAAATGCTGAAATTCTCTGACCAGCCGGCCAGCCTCCTAGGCCGGCCGGCCTGCTTTTGTCTCCAATGGACCCGAGCTTCCTCCAGTGGGCTTTAAACATTGCAAGACATCAAGCCCAAGTGGTCTCCATGGTGGGTGAACAACCGACATCCGGAAGGTGGGCTTTTGGGCCTTAATTTGATGATTTCTGCACTTCTGCCGCCCCCATTCGAAAACTGACTTCGGAGCCGACCTTGGGAAGCGATCCCAGACGTCCACGGCGAAGGCGGTGGCCATCCAAGACAATGGATGGCCGGCCGGCCTAGGTGGGAGGCCGGCCGGCCTGACTTTTCGGCCAAATCGCTCCACCGACTTCCTGAGCAACGTGCCCGCCACTCTACCTCCTTTTGGCCTATAAATAGAGGGTAGCTCCCACGGTAGAACTCGCACCTTAGTAGAGAAACACTTTGATAAGTGAAGTAGAGAGTGAGTGAGAGGAGGAGGAAGGGCGGAAGCTCCAGAGATGTCGGGGTTCTGCTTCCTCGGTGCCTCGGGTCTATACTCCGCCTGGGAGTAGTCGTCTTAGTCTTCCAGGCCGGGTAACATGTGAGGTATTATTTATTTAGCAATAAAGTAAGGTTTTCTTCTTTATCATTTATGGGATTCAGGTGTGTAGTAAGTATTTCTTATTTACTGCATGTGCTAGCTCTAGAAACGTCCTAGTTGCTGGTATTAATGATAGGTGTAAACGTGGTGTTTATACTTTGATTTATCCTGAGTTGCCCTCAACCCCACGGCGTGTGGTAGCCGCGAGTGTAGGTGACAGCTGCGCCGGTCTCTGTAGTCCACCCCGTTCGGGTTGAGTGTGTAGGGCCTAGACGCGGTCCGTTGACCAGATAAGTTGAACCTAGTTCTCGGGTTGCGTGTCTTGGCGGCGGCCGTGCCCTGAAATAGATGATATCGAAAGACCCTTATCGCATTGCTCAGTTATTTAATATCTTGCATTAGATTACCTGGCCAGAGGACTATCTTTTTACTGTATTAATCCCCTGCTTAGCGTGTCCGTTTTTACGGATATTCTGCATAGATCTCGAGTTTAGTACACTGTTCGTCCCCTGTGGATACCTTAGGAATACTCTTGGGGTGAAAGCTACAGCGGTATCCGTGCGCTTGCGGATTCATTTCTGTTAGGCCTTAGGACTGCCAACATCGACCGAAGAGCGCAATCGTCCTCGACGCGATAGTAAAACCACCCGGTCGTCCAACGCCCCCAGTGCAGCTTGTACGCCTTCACCGGAACGACGGCTTCGGGGCGGGGGACGAAGGAGATAACCCCCATGGACTCGACGACGTCCTTCCCGTCCAACTTGAAGATCTTTTTCACGGCGTGCGCATAGTGCGTCGCCGCGAAGGCACCAGCATGCAGCTGAGACCCCTCCAGCCAAAATGCCCACTCGAAGATGCCGAGCCGCAGTACGAGCGCGTTGACGGTGAGTTGCTGGATCTCGAGGCCGAAAAGATCCAACACCTCCGCCACGAAAGGGGAGCACGGCATCCGAAACCCGGCCTCGAAGAACCGCTGGTACAGAACGATGTACCCGTCCTTCGGACTAGGGGTCGTCTCCCCCCTCCTTGGCGCCTCGGCCCGGCTCCGATCCAGGAGCCTGTTGGCGGCCATCTCGTCCAGCGCGTTTGCGTCCACCGTGCTCCGGTCGAGGAACGGCGACGCAAGGAAGCGGTCGTCGATGCGGACGCGCTGCGAAGCGCTTGTCTTCCCCTTCCGAGCCATCTCCGAAGCCAGGACGGCTACTTCGAAGCAATGAGCTAAAGCAGCCAAAGCGAGTGGAAACAGCGAGAATGCCGAAGCAAGCTAACCAAGCGGCTGCGGCGTAGGTGAAGGTGAATTCTGAAATCTGTGGCGGGTGAAAACCCTAGGCGCCCGGGCGGTAAATATATAGCCCCGGTGAATCGGCCCTGACCGTCCAATGACGGATCAACGGTCACAGGTCACGCCACGCAACCAGATGCGTCCCGTCAAACAAAACGGCGTCGCATCGCGGTTCGCGCCGTCCGCGTTCCGTCAAACGAAACGGCGTCGCACCGCGATTCGCGCCGTCCGCGTCCCAGTAAACGAGACGGCATCACTCCGCGATTTGCGCCGAGCATTAAAGATACCTTCAATACGTGGCCGACCTTACGGCACCGCGCACTTTCGGCGACCACGCCCCTTCGGCGAACACGGCGCCGTAGCCGGCAGCTACTTCTGGGCCATCAGCGACAACTTTCGGCGACCACGCCCTTCGGCGAACACGCGCCGTAGCCGGCAGCTACATCCGGGCCATCAGCGACAACTTTCAGCGACCACACCCTTCGGCGAACATGGCGCCGTAGCCGGCAACTACCTCCGGGCCATCGGCGACAAACTTCCGGCGACCATCGTACCTTCGGCGACCACGCCCTTCGGAGCCGCGACCTTCGGGAACATGGAGAAGGCATCTTTTTCGCAACTAAAGCAGACCAGACCTTCGGAGCGCCAAAAGAGGGGACGACGGGCGGACCTCCGGATGGGCACAGTTTCGGCCCTACCGAAGGTGGATCTCGACTGTGTGGGGCTAGCTGTTGGGGGAGGCCCACTGTGTCCCCTCCCCCTGGCCTAAAGGCCTGGCCTGCCATGAAGCCCATCAAGGCCCAAGATGATGTATAGTATAGGATAGGCCCATGTACATTGGCCTCTGGCCCACTAGGGTTAGGGAATCCCACCTTATAATAAGGAAATGACCATAGTGCCCTGGAGAAAGGGCAATATGGTACTTGTAATTCTAGGGTTGTAGGGGTGTATCAGCCTATAAATACCCACCTATCACCCTCAGGACAAGGCATTGAATACCAGCTCCTAATTACATACTTCTCTTGGCTCTTGTTTGGTCCCTTCTTAGTCCTTCCCAAGGGCCTCTCACTTGTGGTAGACCCTTGGAGGATCCCCCTTCTGCTATTGTGGGCTTGTAACCACAACAATAGCTAATACCATGGTATATATGTCTGGAATTCCTAAAAATATACTTCCTACCTCTTTTTTCTAAAACTGAGAAATGGTGTTGCTGTTGTCTAACTCTACTCACGTGCGTGGAATCATTTGTTTTTCTGACTTTTTTGTATTTCTCTTTGGCAACGCACATAGTTGAACCTATTTGCGCTTTAATTAGTCACGCATAGTTTTGTTATTATATTTTCTCCTAACTATACACATCATGATCTACTACAGCGCCTTGCATATAGGAATGACCATGTGAAACAGTTATTTATTCGATGAATGCCTCTCTCAAGTCAGGACTTGAAAAAAATAACCAAAGCAAAAAACCAAAAACACTAACAGAAATCAGATTAATATACACTAATCTTAATGGAACAACAATGACATTAGTAGTACATTGATAAATATTGTACAGTGCCACATAGACAACTGCGATAACATGTAAGAGTTATGAAAAGAGGGAGAAAAGGGAAGAGTTCATCTGGTATACATGATTACCAAGACTCAGGAACACTATGACACTTGCAATGGTGGAGGAGTTTCATTAATTTCAAGCCTCATTACATAGTTTTGCACCATACTGATTACTTTAAAATCACATGATGATTTCCTCTTATTAGAATATAGACTATAGAGTTGCGTTCATCCTTGCATTTGGGGTGGCAGCGGCGAACATTTGGGGTTGCACAGAGGGCATTTGGCCCTGCACTCTTCCATCGTCTGACGGCAACTCGGAGTATGATATACATTACCACAACAGTAGCAGTCCGGCCAACCCAAGTCATCGCACTGCACTGCCGGGATGCAAAACACTAGGTAGATCTTGCCCTCATCTAACGTTGCAGAGCTGACAACAGGAACCATCTTTCCATCCTCCAATGATTGCGGCTGACCTGCTGTAATTTTTTTTTGTTGGTATATCATAAATACTCTCTCCGTTTTTAATTATATGACGTCGTTGACTTTTTCGTTAAACTTTGACCAACAATATAGGTTTAAATAATTACTTTTCGAATGTGAAATGAATATCATTAGATTCATCATCAAAAGCACTTTAAGATTAACCTATACACTTAGCTATTTACACAAATATTTTGAATAAGACGAACGGTCAAACGTAACGAAAAAAGTCAACGGCGTCATATATTAAAAAGCGGAGGGAGTATAATTTACTGCAATTCAACAATACGTAGGAAATGCATACTTACAACATACAGGAACCGTCAGGCAGCCGATAATCACAAGGAACAAAAGCAAAGCCATAATGTACACCAAGCCGTTATCCCTCATTGTCTACAGCGCCTCTCGCAACTAAACGTAGGGAAGAATTAGATCATGTACGACCCATTAAATGGGGAGTCGGGGAAGCAATGAAGTACTTGTCGCCCCCTCCATATTTATATTGGGACAGAGCCTTCCTTGTTGCATTGATAATTTTTGGAATGCTAAGCGATTTCGAGATCACGATTACAGCGCTGTCATCATGTATCCAAAAAAATCTTGATGTGTTACTAAATAATTGGATTCTGATGCAAACAGATATCCACCAGCGTAGGCAAATTATTGCGTTTCGTTAAAGTTTCCATCCCACTGAACCTAAAAAGTGGGCAATTAGACTCACATTTGGAAACCAAATCTCCCAAACGTAGGTAAAACACAATCAATAATCGAGATTAGTTTGAGTATAGTTTTTTTTTAAAAAAAGGAGTTTGAGTGTAGTACAAATTCATTAATGAATAAGACTCTGTTTGGATCCATAGAACTAACAGTAGTTGATCCCTGAGTAAAAATTAGCTGATTAACAATTAGTAAACTAATAATTAGTCAGCTGCATATTAATTTGAAGTCGTGACTAATTGTGTTATAGAGATTACTATTAGTCCCTATTAGTTGGGTCGTTAGATGGATTAACATGATTACTATTTTGTCCCTTGGTGGACTAAGTAATTAGTCTCTCCTATATTAGTCCTTTGTTTGGAGCATCATCATCGAGAGACTAAAATTAGTCAACTAATTACAGTAGTCACAAACAGGTTAGCAAAGGGGTTGTTACGGACGAGACTCCCTGTCCCTATATATATAGAACTCGGGTTTTATTTTTTGAGCAATATATATAGAACTCGGGTGCCACCAAGCCGCTGGGGCACCGATCCTACCAGTTGCCCATAGCGTGCAGGACTGCAGGCCCAATAGAATTGGATTCGAACAAAAAATTCTCATGATTGGATCAATCTTCCCACTTGTCTGAAACAATCATTCTCACGCGTTGGCACAATTGTTCCCACCTCCAAGAACATTTGTTACCAACTCGTGGAACAAATGATCCGCCTTCATGGAACAAGCGATGCGACATGGGGTGGCAGCGGCGGCGCGTGGCACGGTGTGGGGACTGGGATGTGACATTTGGATGGTGACATTTCGATACGCAGGCATTGTCTCTTGCTATATGAAATTTAGTGAATGCCAACATTTTGATTTGCTTTTGCGAGTCCAGATTTTTTTAAGCAATCATTTCATAGGAAAAAAAGAGAATCATTTTATAGAATATTTTAATTTGCTTTGGCCGTCTGTGTTGTATGGAAGAAAAAGGAAATTGGCCGAGCTATTTCTCCAAAAGTAAAAAGAGAAAATAATTGGCCGATCCATCTATGCAAAAAAGGGCCGAACCAAAAAGCTCATTGTGAGGACTAGGCCAAAAATATAATGGCTACTAGAACAAAAAACAAAATGGAATGAAAGGTGGTTAGCAGAAATATACAGTGGCAATTGCGCTTTGGCCAAAAATGGGCTGCTTGCCGTTGGGTCTTTGTAAGGTTTTGTGGCATTTTGAAGCATGACGAAGGAATAATCTTCACAAGAACTTGTAACGGTTGCTAAAAAAAAAAACTTGTAACGGTAACTTATGTTTTCGTAAAAAATCATGTTTAAACGTGACGAACTAATTTTCATCACGAGATCGTCACTGAGTTCACCATGTGACATATTTTCAGATTTTGTAACATAAATGAAACATCACCTGTTATAACATTTTTTTTTGAGATAAATTATAATATTTCTTCTAGTGGGATGGAGGTTGACAAAGAGAACCACCAGAGGGGGGTGGCTGGCTGGGCCGTGGCTTTCCCCTGCTGAGCCCTTGTTGGGCCTGGTGTGCCAAGCACCTAAGTGCTGTATAGGAGGTCTTTCGAATGAGAGGAGGAGCCGATTAAGCAAACTTGTCTACTCATTTACAGTAGAGTATTAGATCTTCAAATAGAAACGTCTAATTATCATAATCAATCAATAAGATTATATTAAAGTTTTCTGATACTGCTACTGAACTGGCATCCAATCCCGTGATATTCATAGTTACCAAGTGCTATAGCCAAGGCAGATTTTCAGAAGTAGGAGAACTTCTAGGACTGAAAGTTCCTGAACCACGACTTTTCAAAGAGCAAGAAAAGAGAGAGAGAGAGAGAAGTAGCAGCAAAAAGGCTATTGGCCCCTTTCACTTGGTACTTCATGGAGTTCTTTTATTTTCCTTCTTTCGTTCAGTTCTTCAAACCATGGTTCTGAGTGGGTCATGAATGATATGAATTCCACCCTGAAATGAAGGATGAAATTTAATTTTATTGAATCACATATAAACCTTCGCATGAAATGAAAAAGTGAACTGGAAATAAGTGGGGTTTAGCCACGGTTCAAAAGAAAGAGGGGCTTAGCCTAACATGGTGGAAGAGAATCACTCTATTAGCCAAGAAAGGCTGCCATCGTCCACATTTCTTCCATCTCAAGGAATCCCCGATGAACCAAATGGTGGAGATAGGCAAGCCATTCTTGGCTTAAGAGAGATAGGCTCCTCATCTCCATGTAAGGCTCCCCTCCTCGCCACTTGTTTGTTCACTTATGAACTTGTCTTGTTTGACATTCACGGAAGCCTCCTCCACCAAGTATTTATAATATGGGCAAGAGAAAGGACCAGATAGTGCTTGTCAGTATGTCTCATTCCATGCCGTTGTTGTAATTTGCCTGCCATGGCATTGGCTATCCCTCCATGCAGAATATATTCCATTCCAAGCAGTCTATTCAGGAAAATCCTAGCTTACCCAAATCAGTTCACAATGGATAAGTATGATTTAATTAGGCAATATGCACGATGCCATTTAATATATCGATATATTATTTGCACTAATATTTTCCGTACTCCCTGGACATTTAGATGAACTTTTGAAGGAAACCGTATAAAATACTCATTTGTTTTTGAAAATTATCTGGACAATAAAATTATTCTCAGCACTATCTCAGTAAATAATTAGCAACAAACGGTGAACAATATGGATACCATCTCCACCATGCTCATCACAAATCAATTGAATTGTCATGATAAAATCACTACAGTTGCAAACACTATATTGTATTAGAGGGAAATTCATTATTGTTCTCCTCGCAAAAAAAAAATCATTATTGTTCTGTTCACAGATAAAGGAAAGGGGAACGGATCACTGAGTTGTCTTGAGTTCAATGTTTGACATTTTTAACATTCATGGAATAAAATATAACCTCGTATTCGTTCAGTAGTGTATATTATCTAGTCATCTACTGGAAACCAATGTCTTCATTTGTACTAACTCTTTTTCATTATTTTATATGCTCTTAAACAGAACCCCGTTTGAACACTCTATTTTGTCTTAAATATGTGCCAAACAGGGTGTTATAGTGCCTGTGTACAAGGCTAATTCCTTTTGCCTTTTTATTCTAAGGAAAAAAAAAGGTTCTATGCTTTGACATTGTTTGAAGTCCATCAAACAAATATTTTCCAAAAAAAATATCTAAATGAAATTCTAGCTTGAGAAGCCACGTGAATTAATTACATGTTTTGATAAAATACTATATTCTCTTTAACAAGTGGATTCTGTAAGATATGCATATATTCTCTGTTTCCCTTTTCATTTGTTCCTAAGCAGACATCATTTTCAAATGGGATAAAAGCTACAATCAAACATGGAATGGAAAAAAAGCAGGGAATTGTAAACTTATGTAGAGATGTTTGACTAAACATGGATTAAGATCCCTACATGATATGATGTCCTCAATTAAGTGGTTGCTGTGAACTTTGAGATCACGGAAACGAAAAGAGTCAAAGCATCAAAGATTCTGTTCTGAATGGTATTGCCAATCCACAAAAGAATGTCAAAAATATATATACCGATAGGAAGCTTGTCAAAACAAGAGTCCAACACTACTGCAGCCAAGTGACCAGTATGCTTGCATGTGGCCAACTTTCTACTAGAGAACATGTTCCAGAAAAAGGACTCGGAATGCAACCTTCCCAGCTTCCATCCTTTGCATCTTGATACCCCGAACACTTTTTTTTTTTTTGCGAGGAAGATACCCCGAACACTATACTCAACAGCCAGTAGGCATGCGTGTCAACCTATGGTACACGCATATGATTCACACGAATAGAAGAAGAAAGGTCGTCTCAAACAAACTAATATTTGACTTGCATCTTGTATCTCTCTTTTTCTTCTAATGTATGCATATACCCGTTTTAAATGTTTATTCTACCATGTATTTTAGAAATTGCACCATTTCTTTTTGGCCAATATACTCCCTCCGTTCAGAATTATAAGATGTTTTAGCTCTGGCCACCGAGATTAAGGACAGGTGAAAAGGTGGGTGCTCAGAAATCAAGGAGGAGAGAGATAGAGATGTATAGGAAAGTGAGAACGTCTTATAATTTGAGAAAAGTGAGAAGAATACAGTGACTTATAATTTAGAACGAAGGGAATAAATACTCAAACAGTGAACCTAGCTCATCTAGCCAATATAAATCTCTCATGCCGTGAGCGTTGGCCTACCGGGTTCGACCCGTGTGCATCCGAGAGCAGGCCTGAGCAGCTCCTCGCGTGCTTAACTGCTTATGGCTACAGGTGGGCCCCTCTATTGTCCATCCTCTGAAAATATCCACAAGCAGAACAAAATTCATAAAGAACTTAAGTGCTAGCCTGTTGCAACATAGAGTCGTGTGGTGTACTTACAACATATTTTTTTCATAGCGATGAAATGGTAATATAATGGAACCTAATTGTCAAAAAGAAAATTTAATTATTCTGTGCAAAAGCCAAAAGGGAACATAACTGAAAGATATTCTCTTACTGTTAGCCTCTCGGGAGAACTGAAGGGTTACTGCCTTTAGCCCTGTACAATTTGTTCTTTAGATAGAAAATAGTGTAAAAAATGGATGGAAGAATCGGTTGCTAGTGGGAATATATTTTCCTTTTAATGTATTTTGTGGTACAGCATGACCTTATGGACAAACGTGCGCTAAGCAGTATCTCATTGACAAATACCTTCAATAGCCAGTTTCCATAATAAGACTGAAAAATTTGAGCATTCTCACCCTGGCCATATTACTAGGTCTCGTCTTCTTCCTCTTTTTTTTTTTTGAAAGGGGTCTTCTTCCTCATTTTGAAATAATGAACGTTTCTAATGTTCACTGTGAACGTACTGAGTATAACACTATAAGAAGCGAATATTGAATTCTCAAAACAAAAAAAAAATGCAAAAAAATTCTGAACGTGCAATGCAGACTTAACAGCATATCAGATCATCCTCTAACTATCCACATGATGTTCAGGTAGTCATCAATAATCATTTTAATGCGCTTCTGTTCTCTCTAATATGCCCGATTTTCCATTTTGACATCTTGTTATAGATGTTGACTAGCGTTTGAAACTACAGTATTATACTGATAGTAATCAATAATCATTTTGATATGTTTCTGCCCTCTTTGATTTTCTACACGATTTGATTTAATCTAACACTACAACACACAAGGCTTGTAGGGTTTTTTGTCTTGTTGAGACAACTACTGTTTTTACATAGTCGTAGAGGTCTCGCTACAATCCAGTGTCCCTTTCAAGAAAAGGACACTTGGATAAATGTCTTTACTTTAAATGAGACACTTTGTAGAGCCACAATATTATGTCTTGACACCCTAGCTAGACTAGTACTTGAACACATGACCTATTATAAAGTGTTCTTACTTCGGACTTATTGTTTAATTCTTTAAAGTAGTATACAATGTGCTTCGAATTTCTAAATAGTGTCCCCAGAGTACCAAATGATATGCCTCTAATTGGTTCATAAGTCAATTACAGAGTGTCTCAAAAATGGCTCTAGAAAAATTTGTATTGACACTTTACGAAATGTTTCTAATGAATGTCTCTATGATAAAAAAATGTCATAAGCATTGTCTCTTAATTTGATACACATTCTAAAGTGACATAAATGATATTTTACGATCTTGTACGTCAAATTCATTAAAGAAAATAAGAAGATGTCTATACAAAAGTGTCTCTCCATGAGTTTTTTGGTTGTACTGTAAATCAGTGCAGACCGTCTTGTTACCTACTCCCTTCATTTTTGTTTTATATCGTTTTGAACCAGAAGTGAATTATCTATCCTTTTCCATCAGCTTAGGCTGGTAGGTGCAACTGGTTGTTTGAGGCCTGAAGGAACCTCTACGTGAGGGAACATATTGAACCTTAAGTGAATTATTCATCCTTCCACATAAAGCTAGACAGTTCAAATTTGTGCTAACTTTCTTGTACTAACGACATGAAAATAAAAACAGAGGAAATTTGTGCTAGGTGACGTGACTTTGCTAACTAATTTTAAACCATGTAGAAGTTTTCATGTTTTCAAAAGAACATAGAACACGTTGCTACTGATTCTGTTCTTTAAGTTAATATAATGAGTTCAAATACAGTAAGCCATATACCACTTAGTGTATTCCTCCTCACTGACAATGTGCACGCCTGCAATTACCTGCTGCTCAGCCCAACTGTAAGCACATGTCGCCTAAGTTGTTCTTCATGTAATAGTACCAGCTGCTCATGCTGAAGAAATTTGCATTATCTGCTTTTACCATCTATGAAATATATTTTTCTTGTCAAATCTGATCACAGAGGAATTTCATACATTTCCAACAACAAATTTTCGTGATATATGATAGCAATGTAGCAGTCAATCTGGTGTGCTTTTTGCACTCTGTTTCGCGTCTCATCATCGGGATGCCGGCTCCGGCGCTGAGTCAGGCGGTGGCCATGCATGCTTCATTTCCCTGCGCCGTTCAGGCTCTTGGTCCGCGCGGTGCTTACTGGCACATGTAGGCGTCTCCAAGACACCGACGCCATTTACGTTCCCTGGACCAAATAATCAAACCTTCCAGATGCCGTCAAGCCATCTCGTGGTCTCGTGGAACAGAGGAACACACGGTTCTCAGACTTCTGTTTTTGAACTGAAAAAAAATTGAACTAAAAGATTCAAAGGATCGTGAACAAAGGTGAAGTTGCAGCTTCGTCGTGTCGGTGTGGAAACTCTCTTAGACACTCAAATTTGACACATGACAGAGGGTCTAGCCTAGCATGGGAGAAGAGAATCACCCTCTTAGCCAGAAGGCCTACCCATGATCCACATTCCATCCATCAAGAAGACTCCCTGATGAATTAGATAATGATGGAGGGATAGGCAAGCCATTCTTGGCTAACAGAGATAGGATCCTCATCTCCATGTAAGGCTTCCCTCCTCTTTAACTGTTTGTATTCACTCATGGACTTGTTGGTTTGACATTCAGGCAAGCCTGCACCGAGTACTTATAATGTGAGGAAGAGGAGGGATCAGATATAGTGATAGCTCACAAATCTCATTCATGCATCTGTTGGGATTTCCGTCCATATGGAATATATTCTATGGCAAAGAAGTCTATCCAGAAAAATCCTAGCTTAGCCAAATAAGTTCTCAGTGGATAAGTGCTATAATGTTCTATGGGCAATATATATCTATATACTCATTTGAAGCATGATTATTAAAGTTTTCACTAATGTGTTTAGTGCCTGGTATTTTAGATGGATTTTTTTGAGAGAAACGTAAAAGAGACATACTTATGTGTGACATTATCCTTTATGCGACCAATAAATTCATGTTTACAGTGATCTATGCTTTTGATGAATGCTCTTGGCTGTCTCTTGGAGGATAATGGCCAACAAATGGAACAAGAATGGATATAATCACCAGCATAATTCATACTATCGATCCATTCAGTTCTTGTGATTGATTAAATTCACTAAGCTAATTGATGATGCTGTCTTTAGATCCACAGCATGAATAGCTATCTTTAGATCCACAACTCAACTATATTTAAAATTATGTGCATATGTAATCACTAGAGTTAGACATATGTGGCTCTAGCTATTTCGTGATAAAGAGAATAAAAATTGCGTAGATACGAGGGTTCAATGTTTTATGATATACTGGTTGATCATTTCTAGAATGAAGTGCAACCTCTTATTAATGCAATATTTCTCATTATCTATAATACATTGAGAATCGGGGTGTCTTACTTTTGTTGCGGGACACTCAGTGCTTGGGAAGTATATATTGGAACCTAGATGCATCGAACTTGAACAAATTTATTGTACTTGTACAAAAGAAAATGAAATTATTTTGTTGGTTTTCTATGGTAAGACTAAAGCGGTTCTGTGCATAGACAAAGCTTCGTCAACTCTGAAATGAATATTAGCCACAAATATATATGTATGTTGAATTGCAGCTTGAAGAAGGAAAACGAAAGTGTTACTTGTTTTGATAAAATAATGTTCTTCATAACAAGTGGCATCGGTAAGATTTGCATATATACTCCATTTCCTTTTTGTTTGTTCCTTTAGAGGACATCATTTTCAAACAGGAAAAATGCTAGCAGCGACCATGGAATTGCAAAAGCAAGGAACTATAAAATCAATGCAGTGATATTTGACTTGGTATATAATCCCAGCTAGCTAGACTTGTACTGTCATCCAGCAAGTGCTTGATGTGGAAGCATCACGATTCTGCCCTAATGATATTGCGAATCCATAGCGGAATGTCAGCTATGGTATGGCTGCAGGTTGGCAAGTTTCTCTTGGCGGAATAAGTTCCTTGTGCGTTTCATCGTGATTCCGGGCACTATATTCAGCAGTCAACAGCCCTGCATTTCAATCTATGCTATGCACATATATGATTCACTGGAAGAAGATAAGAAACATCTTGAGAAATATTGCCTTAATAAAACAATTCATTTGACCTAACGTCATCGAGTAATTAATAACCTTTGCTTGTAGTTTATACAGCAATGCCTATTTCAGATCTTATTTTTCCCTGAAAAAACAATGTTTTCCCACTGTTTGAAAATTTACCTCGCTTTTATGTTTGGAGCATAGAGTTGTCCGAACAAATTCGTCCAGGATTAGATACTCTTTCATTTTGTATCGTAGGAAAAACAATTGCACTAACAGGCTTAAAATGGAAGCATGTATTCTTCCCATAAACGTTGAAAGGGATCCTAACATGAAAGGAATTATTTAGAGAAAAAGGGGACTACTAATATTCTGTTAAATTCTTGGGATAATTGAAGGGCTACTGCTTTAAGACCTTTAACAATGTGTTTTGCTGAAGACATGGAGAATCTATTGCTTTTAATGTGACAGAATACTTTTTTCCCCCTTAAAAAGTACTTCATGATACTGCAAAAAAGTGATTCTATTGAGTATTGACTATTATGATAATCAGTAATCCAATTCTTAATTCTTTGGGCATTTTTTTTCTGTGAACCGATCTTCAGTTCACTAGCACGGTTGGCCTCCTATGTTACAGTCTTACAGAGGGAAAGCTAAACCATATGTTTGATGTTTGAACAACAGAATGCCAAGTCAGATTACCACATTGAAAAGCTAGTAAAACATTGAGTTGGAACAAAACATACCTTTCATCATCGAGTTTGCTTTTGGGCATGCTGTTGGTACGTAGACCTTGTACCATATGTTAATGAGTCGACTATATAAGTAAACTTTTAGTAACTAATCATTACTAACGAGGCTCAACTAGCTAGTGACGAAATTTGTCACTAACCATGATTGGTGACGGCTAAAAATCATCATAACTTAGCAAATATACTTGTAGTGATGCATGTGCACCTAGGAAGATGAACATGGGTTCACTACATTATGTTTGAGGTTTGAACAACAGAATGCCAAGACTCTGGTGTCCACATTGAAAGGCCAGTAAAACATTCAGTTGGGAAGCAAATAAAATAATTATAAAAGGATATAATTTTTTGTACCTAGCTATCATCGTTGGTTTTGCTTTTGAGCATGCTGTAGGTAGCCCTTGTACACATGTTAATGAGTCATATACTATAATTTTGAGTAGCCTCTTGATGAAATGGAAGAACTGCAACTTCCCAAGCAAACTTGCAAGCTAACCCATTTCTGAAGTGTTGCTTGACAAACACCAGAATTTTACTAAGAAAAAAAAATCATTTACTAAATACTTCTATCACAGTTCTCACTGTCTCTATAAACCTTCTCACTTAACACTCCAAGTGCTGCTATACTAGGCAAAATGTTTGCCTTGATTCTGGGATACTATGGAAGATGATTTTCCATGCACTTCACAAAAAAAAAAGAGAGATGATTTCCATGCCTTCTGCAGCTAACTTGTCGGTCACTCTGTTTGCGTACAGCAGGTACTCGCAATCGTTCCATGTTATGGTTGCTTCATATATTACGTGATTGGTATTATTCGATGGATGGATCGTCGCTACTATTGACTCCACATCATTCTTTTTTTTTTTTGAAGGGAACGATTTGAACAAGCTTTCAATAAAGAATAAAGAGGGTAATAGTCCCAAACATTGTGTTGTGACTTGAGTGAGCACATTCCGAACCATTTCATTCGAGGAACCCAAAGCCGACGAGATCTGTATAATTTTCTTCTTAGATTTAACTATTAAAAAAATGAATTTCTACATTTTTCAGCCGTCAAGTGCATGACCCATAGATAGGACAACTCATTTCTGCTGCTTGATTCTCAGTTTTTCATGAACTTTTACGCTATACTGGACATGAATACCTACAAAAGCCGAACATAGTTGTTACCACCTACCGCCTATCTTTGATAAACCGTGAGGACAGGTATTCACAGATCTAACGAACGATGGAATAGATAACTCCGACACCATATATACGATGCGAGTGTTGTGCTGGTAGCGAGACACTTACCGATTTGAATGATTATAATCCAGAACCAGCTGCTCCGAGCTAAAACTACGCTCATCTGATTATCCAGAAATCTCTAATAGAAGGCGACGATCGGTCACTGAATCTCTCTGATTACACATGGAGGCGGTCACATACTCACATTCACACCCATCCCATGGTGGTCACGTGCCGGGCTGTTCCACGGCCTTCGCCCACGCGTTCCCTCCTCGGACCGTACGCCGAACGAACGCTCCCGTCCAAAACACAAGCTTTTCTTCCATCGCATCACCCGCCGCGCTGCTGTCCTGCGGTGCCCCAACAAATTGCGAAGACTACGGCGCCGCGATAACATTCGGGCACGCGTCTGCTGAACCCTATCCATCCATCCGCGGACGGGGCCGGGGACCATGGCAGCGGCCGGAGCCGGGGACGGGCCGGAGGTGCCGAACCGGCGGGTGGTCCTGAAGCGCTACGTGACGGGGTTCCCCTCGGAGGACGACATGGAGGTGGTTGACGGCGCCGCGCGCCTCGCCGTGCCGCCGGGGACGGCGGCCGTGGTGGTCAAGAACCTCTACGTGTCGTGCGACCCCTACATGCGCGGCCGCATGACCAAGCACGACGCGCCCAGCTACGTCCCCGACTTCGTCCCCGGGGAGGTAAATTATTCATCTCCGACGTCAATCATGTTCCATTCCATGGGTGGTCATAGTTTAAAGAAGGGAGCTTTTGTTGATGTTGTTTGTTTATTACTACTCTGCTGCTCATGGTCTGTATTTCCCCAACGTGCGCACCCTTTTAGATTCAAGATTCGGCCCGCTTTATGTGGCCATCTGTCCTCGGTCGCCATCCGCGCCGTGCTCTGATTTTTCAACCTTGTTGAAGGGGGGAAAAAATATTGTATCCAACTATCCAAGTATGTTGCTTGTTGCATCAGATTAGACAACTTGTGACAACCCGCTTTGCTGGAAACCCAACTTTGCTAATATGTGGTTGCTTTAACAAATAACAGTCGATGTAAAAAGAGAGGAGAATTCTTTGTAAAGTGAGGCACAAATTTAGCGTTCAACCCAGCACCGAAAAGAAACTACTGTTTCTTATCACGTGCTTAACGAAATTCGGGCATGGACTCACTTGTTGAAGGCTTGGAGCCAATGAAACAGGGTGTTCTTGTATAACCATCAACTCTGTTATGCTCAACAGGGAAATTTACTGAACTCTGTTCGATTCAGCACCGGAGCTGTGTCCTTTTTTTCCGTCTATTTAGCTTCCTTTTCTTTTCAAACAAAAGGAGCTGTGAAACTGCAGTTTTGCCTCTTAGACTGAATGGTACTAGTGGTATTCTGATGTGCTCGTTATCATCCAAGTTTATCAGTTGTTCTGTATAATTGGACAGTGTATCAAATCGTTCATGTAAATCGAGGTAAAAGCGTTCAGTGCAGGTTGTTGTTTCTTGATTATATTCTATACACTTGGTGTTGATTTTGTTCCGGTGTAACCATGAGCAAGGTATTGCTCGCTTCTGCTGGGCATGGAAGTTACTCTGCTCAGTTTCAGCACCCATATTGCAGCTAGATAGCCCGTTTCAGTGTGGGTCGCATGGAATTTATTTACAAGTTTGCTGACTACCTGTTCAGGTTTTGGCAAATTTCGGTGTCAGCAAGGTGGTGGCATCAGGGCACCCGGATTTCAAGATTGGCGATCTCGTGTGGGGAATCACCGGATGGGAAGAATACACTCTCATCCACAAACCGGAGTCTTTCTTCAAGATCAATCATCCTGAAATGCCTCTGTCGTACTACACAGGTGTTCTTGGTGAGTTCAATGCCATGGCACTATTCTATTGAAAGCAATTAGTCGTGCTTAGTTACTGAAACTTCAATACAAACAAACAAGGCTGTCATTCCTTTTTCTGTTTTTTAACCTTTATGACTCATAAATCACAATGCCATAGCTTGATCATTAATTTTCATCAAAAGCAATTGTATTACCTAGTTTCCCTGAAAAAAAAGGGAGAATCTTCTTTAGAATCTTTTGATCTTGCACCTGTACAAAGGCTTTTTTTTTTTCCTGACCATACATGTTATGACCTCAACCATTCAGGAATGCCGGGCCTTACTGCTTACGTTGGATTTTTCGATGTTGCCAAGCCAAAGAAAGGCGATTATGTCTTTGTCTCAGCTGCATCGGGTGCCGTTGGTCAAATCGTTGGACAGCTTGCTAAGCTAACTGGCTGCTATGTTGTTGGAAGCGCCGGTTCTGACGAGAAGGTACATGTTTTCATTTTCCTTCTGGTTATTAACTACCCTTCCTTTACCTCGTCCTGAGTTACTTGTATTTTATTTTCATGTCACTAACCATACGTGTACATCATTGCAATTTAGTAATCCAACATTATCTATGAAATACTTCCACTGAACATTTTCTGAACCTGTACAGGTCAATCTGTTGAAAACAAAGTTTGGCTTCGACGAAGCTTTCAACTACAAGAAAGAGGAGGACCTCAGTGCCGCCTTGAAAAGGTTAGTCAGCTATCTGTGCATTATGAAAAACTGCAAGTTCCACCAAATAGTCGGGTGAATTTCAATATTCTGAAACTGTCTGAAGGTACTTTCCCGAGGGCATAGACATCTATTTCGAGAACGTGGGAGGCGCAATGCTGGATGCCGTGCTGCTCAACATGCGTTTGCGCGGCCGGATCTCAGTCTGCGGGATGATCTCGCAGTACAACAAGGAGCAGCCGGATGGCACGCGCAACCTCATGTGCCTAGTTGCCAAGCGCGTGCGCATGGAGGGGTTTATCGTCATGGACTACTTTGGCGAGTACCGCAAGTTTGAGGAGGAGATGGTGGGGTATCTGAAGGAGGGGAAGATCAATTACGTCGAGGATGTTGCTGATGGGCTAGAGAAGGCGCCGGCGGCGCTCATCGGTCTCTTCACCGGTCGCAACATTGGCAAGCAACTTGTGGCCATCTCGAGGGAGTAACGCGCCCAGATTGAGAACTCGTGAAGGCTCAGCTAGAACCAGTCACTCAGCTAGAACCAGTCACTCGGCTAGAACAGTTTTGTTGATTGAAAGCTCTTTGAACTCTTTCTTTCAGCATGAAGAACGTTCGGGCAAATGCAATAAGTGGAAATAATGCGTGAAAGATTTCGCATACATGAAGAAGTGAATTTTCTTCACCTAGACCAACCCGTGCACCCATGTTCCCATATATAGTGAATTTTTCTGAACTTAGATCATACATACATGCTTGTTTTGTTGCCGTGATCGACCGGTGTTAATTAGTCGATACAAGTTGTGCAGTAAAATAAGCAGGATGAACCCAAATTCGTTAATCTATTAGTATGTTGATGTATGAATTTTTTTTTTTAGTTGCAATTCGTATTACAAGAGGGACATCTGCAAGACCTTGGCCACAAGTAAGGAGATTTCCAAAAAAGAACCAAAAGAAAGCAAAAGCAAGAGGATGTTTTGTACCTAGGGGTTTACGTTCCAATCCGATCGTTCTCCAGTTCCTGTTCATTGCCTTGGCTTCAAAATCAATCATCCCGTGCAACAGCAGAGGCGTCCATTTCCATGTCCCCGCTCCACCCACCGTCCGTCGACAGCGCCGCTTCCTTCCTCCTGTCCCACGTCGACAGAGCCCACGCGTCTGCCACGCGAAACCCATCATCCCGCAGGCCGAGAGAAACGCAGCTAGTAGAACAATGGCATGGAGGGCAGCTTTTTTTTTTCCCCCCGAGAACGTGCGAAGCACGTATTTCATTAAAAAAAAGAAGAAGAAGAATTACACATGATGATAAGAGACCTGAAAGCCTAAAGGCAGGCAAACGAAACAAAAAAAAAAAAAAGAAAAAAGAGGAACAAAGCGACGCAGGAGAGCGAGTAGTATTGGAGGCGGACTCCCAACAGTTGGTGGCTAACTCTAGGCATCAGCAGAGGTCTGAAATTGCAACGCTACGGGAGGATGATATTCAGGAACTGGTGGCGCCGCGCCTCTTACTTCTTTCACCATGCAGTTTGTCAGGAGAAGTGCTAATGTAGCAGCGCGCATATACGTGCTAAGCAGGTCTCCGCTAATAGTCCTAGCTTGCCTCGTGTGGATTGATTATCCACCTAGCTTCTTCTTGCAGAGCGTTGTCTGCAGAATGATTGTAATGTTGCTGTTTAGTGAATGAATGAATGAACGAAGCTTTGTCCCAAAAAATAAAAAAACGAGATTTCCACAAAAGAAGCAAAAGAAAGCAAAAGCAAGAGGAGGCAAGCCTTTGGACCTAGGGGTGGGTGGGTGTGCGTTCCAATCCGACGATCGTTCTCCAATTCCTGCTCTCTTTGCCTTGGCTTCTATGGACAACCGACACCACGGCAAAAGCACATGCTCCCGTACAAAATTAAGCAGAGGCGTCCATTTCCATGTCTGTCCCCGCTCCACCGCGCACAACTACCACCGTCCGTCCTAGCTCCTAGGACAGCGCCGCTTCACCCCCGCGCACCATTTCCTCTTGTAGTCTTGTCCCACGACGACAGAGCCCGCGCGCCTGCCACGCCTACAAACCAACCATCATCCGCCGAGATCGAGAGAGTGAGGAGCTAGCAGAGCAATGGCGGCAGAAGAAGGGCAGGAGGTGCCGAACCGGCGGGTGATCCTGAAGCGCTACGTGACAGGGTTCCCGACAGAGGACGACATGGAGGTCGTCGCCGGCACGGCGCGCCTCGCCGTGCCGGCCGGGTCGGCGGCGGCGGCGGTGGTGGTCAAGAACCTCTACTTGTCGTGCGACCCCTACATGCGCACCTGCATGACCAAGCACGAGGAGCCAAGCTTCGTCCCCGACTTCGTCCCGGGGGAGGTACGTAATCACCGATAACGGAAACTCTATCCCACGTCCGGTCGCGTGCGCCGAAGAAGCGTTACGTACTCACTTTAAATTGAGTATCTCTTTTTTTTCTGCTAGGATCGGAAATCCTGTATTTTCCATATCTATATATACGACCAAGTCGATCCTTAGGTTTCGAAATAATGTTAATGGGAAAAAAAAAATGCTTCGGGTGACTTGCTTGCTGCTCTGCTCGGCCCACCCAATCAAAATACTTTTTCACCTTCAGCAATGGAACCCTGCAGGTTTTGATCAGCATTGGTGTGAGCCGGGTGGTAGCTTCTGGCCACCCAGATTTCAAGGTCGGCGATCTTGTGTGGGGCCTCACTGGATGGGAGGAGTACACGCTCGTCACCAACACAGAGTATCACCGCAAGATCAACCATCCTGAAATGCCCTTGTCGTACTACACAGGTGTTCTTGGTGAGTTCAGACAGATCATTAGTTGAATGAGTTGTCGATCTGTTTTCTTTTGATACCTCAGAAAATATAGTGTTGCCTTTTCGTTGAAATTAATCAAATGTCTGGTTTCCTTTTATTCTGGAGATCGAATGTGTGCGAAGAAAACTATCTGACTGTGCTACGACTTGGACCAATACTCAGGCATTCCCGGTCTCACCGCATACGCTGGATTCTTTGATGTCGCCAAGCCTACGAAAGGCGAGTCCGTCTTTGTCTCGGCGGCGTCGGGCGCCGTTGGTCAGATCGTTGGCCAGCTTGCTAAGCTCACTGGCTGCTACGTGGTTGGGAGTGCCGGTTCTGACGACAAGGTTTCTGCAAACGCATTCTCCTCCGCATTCGTGTTGGGTTTCATCATCTGCTTCTTGTTGTATATTGGTTACGGTTTATTTGTTATGTTCATCGCTGCATTTCAGTTGTTCAACATCATCTGTATACTACTTTGACTATAAATTCTGAACTTCCTCAGGTGAACCTGCTGAAAAGCAAGTTTGGCTTCGACGGAGCTTTCAACTACAAGAAGGAGCACGACCTGAATGCTGCACTGAAGAGGTTTCTTATTTGGGCCACCTTTCTCCAAAATAAATATTACAATCACCAACTTAATTCCACATTATTTTTATGGAACAATCACTTGATTTCTTTGAAACTCGATCATGATGGCAATCACTCAGGTTTTTCCCCAATGGCATTGACATCTACTTCGAGAACGTGGGCGGCGCGATGCTGGACGCGGTGCTCCTCAACATGAGGATGCATGGCCGGATAGCGGCCTGTGGGCACATCTCGCAGTACAACCTAGAGGTGCCTGAGGGTGTGCGCAACCTTTTCTCCCTGGTCGCCAAGCGCGTGCGCATGGAGGGGTTCATGGTTGCGGACTACCACAACGAGTACTGCAAGTTTGAGGAAAAGATGGTGGGGTACCTTAAGGAGGGGAAGATCTGCTACGTTGAGGATGTTGCGGACGGGCTGGAGAAGGCGCCAGCGTCACTCATCGGGTTGTTCACCGGGCGTAATGTCGGCAAGCAGCTGGTGGCCGTCGCAAAGGAGTAAGCGTTGGGATGTGTTGTTGTGATATTGTGAAGGGGTGGGTCATGGAAATATGTGTGTGTTGGTGACTGCATCGCACCTATTTGCTGATAAATGCTTTGGCTCTTTAACTGTTATTATAAGATATGTTTTACACTGAATAAATGGTAGTATCAGAGAGTAGAAAAAAATCGTTATTACATATATATTATCTTATTTTAGAAAGAAGTTCACTTTACTCCCCTCACCTGTGGCTTGTGTCCACATAACCCTCTCTACTATTTTTTTTTTAGGTTGCTTAAACCTCATGGTTTGTGAAATCATTTTATTTTTCGACCTTTTGGGCCTGAACGATTCCGGTTTTGCTGAGATGGTCCCGAATTTAGGTAGTTTTGAGTGCTCATGCTGTCATGTCATGACACTGCATCCATAGGGGCACTGCCGACCTTGCTGCCGACATGGCAGCAGGAGCACTAAAAACCATCCAAATCCATGCGTGGTCTCAAAATGTGATAACTTGACGTGTGGTAATGTTTTTATAAAATTCCATGAAGAAAGCTCTTGGAGCACAGCGAGTTGCATGAACCGGCACAAGATCATTTTCAATTTTTATTTTACACCTAGAGTTGCATGAATCGGCAGATTGATTCTATATATTCCATTTTATTTCTTGACATCTAAGATGAATTTGGTGCTGAATTTTTGCCTACCTTTTAAGTTCATATATACCACACACATGATTTTTTTTTTTCGAAGAAAAAAGTGGAAACAATGAAACGTGCAAATTTTGCTAAGTAGGGACGTGGGAACCCTTTGCACAAGATCCACACTCAGCCACAGCAGCAGCCCACTCTGAGAAGAAAATCACAAGTAGGAGGTCTACGGAGAGAGGGATGGGAGGCACATCACATATATATACATATAACCAGAACAAAGTTTCTCAGTTTAATTCATCACGAATATAAACACTCGAAATTCGTTCGAATCAGTTGTTCCCTACCAAAAGAGGCCGATCGTTCTCCCAGCCTTCGCTTCTGTATATGGAGCACGGACAACAAACACCGCAAAGGCACATTGCTCCCGTGCAAAGCAGAGCCAGAGGCGTCCATTTCCATGTCCCCGCACAAACTACCGCCGTCCTTGGTAGGACATCACCACTTCCTCTCGTGTCCCTCAAGACACAGCCCACGGGCCAAACCCATCATCATCCGCCGAGATCGAGAGAGTGAGGAGCAGCGGAGCAATGGAACCGCCGGGTGATCCTGAAGCGCTGCGTGACGGGGTTCCCCTAGGCTCGGAGGACGACATGGAGGCCGTCGCCGGCGGGGTCGTCGGTGGTGGTCAAAAACCTCTACTTGTGGTGCGACCCACGCCTACAATGTTTGGTTTACAGAACGAACTGGTCCAGCATGTACTCGTCCGACCCTCGGAAGCACGGGTTCGTCTGGCGACTTTTCAAGGAACGGACGACGGAAGCCCGTGATGCAAACCAAACTAGAACATTAATTAGGTTCGGATGTAGGATCGGATCATTCCGCATCACCCAAAGCAAAACATGCTGGTACATCGATCCCCGACTTCGTCCCTGGTGAGGTAGGAGTAATCAGCAACCAGATCCTTCAGTTTTTTTTTTTTGGGTTCCTTTTGTTATTGCACGGTCATAAACTATTCAGTTCAAGATTCGGTTTCAAATAGATTTTGAACAGGTTTTGATGATTTCAGGGTCGGCGATCTTGTGTGGGGCATCACTGGATGGGAGGAGTACACGCTCATCACCAACACAGAGCATCACTTCAAGATCAACCATCCTGAAATGCCGTTGTCGTACTACACAGGTGTTCTTGGTGAGGTCAGTATTATTACTCGCGAGTTATCTGCAGTTTTCCCTTCATACCTCAGAAAAATATTACTCCCTCCATTCCGATTTAGATGACGTTTTAGGCTTGAGAGAAGAAACCAAGGCAGTGGCCGACAAGGTGAAAAAGACACTGCTGCCCTTCCTGCCACCCTTCATCAACTTCTATCTGATAAGCTCGCATCAGAAAAAATCGAAAACAATCCGGCCCCTGTTCCGATGACTCATCCCTAGCAGAGTGCCAGGGCCGTCTGTAGGAATTCGGAGGCCCGGTTCAAAATTCAAAGTGAGGCCCGGAATTCCTGGGTCACCTTTTTTTTATCCGAAAGGCAACATAGGTTTAAATTGTAATAAAGGCCCAATCAGTCCAATACTCTTATGTTTGGCCCAACTTTGTCAGGCAAGCGTCGTCTTCCTCCTCCAGTTGCACGGTTCGTTGTTCTCTCTCTCCACCATTGTTGAGTGTTGACGAGACGAGCTCACACCAGAGCATCATTTAATGACTGAGACACCTATAAACAAGCAAAATGAAGTGCCTATTATTCGCTCCTCCATCACTCCTCCCGGTCAAACTCGAAACTACACCCTTTATCTGGTGATGTGAAGCACAAAAGTGTCAATGGTGAAGCTCTAACTGGGGGCCTTAATTTCTAACTGGGGGCCCTAATTTTGGGAGGCCCTGTTCTGTCGGCCACCCTACCCATGCTCATCGACGGGGCTGAGAGTGCGCATGTTCGAGAGCGTTGTACGACGGCGAGGAAGAATCCAGCAACGCGGCCTGTCCACGCACGTCGTTAACGGGTCCATGAATTGAAGTCTGCAACTGCGGAGGTGGAGCACCGATGAGGCACGGTAGCTCGTCCGCCTCCATGGCGCACGGCAAGCACCAAGATCCGTGCGTGAAGCTCGGCGGCGGCGTGCGTGGAACTCGGAGGCGGCACGCATGACGTGGAGGAGCAGGGCGGAGTAGATGTCTCGGCGGTGATGAACAGGGCCGCTCGCGGTGGGGGGGGATCTGCACCTGGCAGCCGCATCCATGCGTGGAGACGAAGCAACCGCATCTGCTAGCAGCGTCGGCGAGGCGGCGACCTCGAGCAGCGACAGCTTGGCGCTCAGCAACTGCTCCACGCGCTCGAGCGGGGCCGCCGGCTCTGACGTCATGGATCTGGCCGGCGCCGCCAACAGGACTAGGGAGGGAGGAGATGAGGATGGCGCGGAGTTGGAGGGGCCAGCAACGAGCGCGCAGGGCAGGGCTCCCGGCCGCGGTTGGGTGATGGGCGATGGCGGCGGATCTGCAGCGGCATTTTGAGCCCGACCAACGGGGAGAGAGAGGGCAAAGCAGAGAGCGATGCTGTTGCTTTGCTGCATTCAATAGGAGGTAAGGGTGGAAAGCGCGTGGTCATTCTGCGTTGGGCTCCAAGAACGTCATGTATTGTGGAAAAAAAAGGATGCCCCTAGAATGTCATCTAAATCTGTAGCGACCCGCGTTTTTGCCCGTTGTCAAAAATCACTAAAAATTTGAACTTTTTAAAATTTTCCAATTAAAAACAATTTGCTAGCTTTAGTTATTAGCAAAACCAAAAGATTTTGGATTTTAAACGATGCATAAAAGTCACCATGTGCATTTTCGTGTTTTTCTTGAATTATTTGGGTGTTGGTTTCAATCCTTCCTTTTGAATGAATTCAAAATTCATTCAAATTTAAACCTCAGCAAAAGATCAAATCATTTCTCTTATCGGGCAGCCGCGCTACTTCCTTTTTCTCCTGGCCGGCCCACTCTCCCTTCTCTCCTTTCTCTCTTCTCTCCCCGCGTGGGCCGCCTCGCTCCCGGC